>CP136892.1:36425000-37137500 GCA_034359265.1 Canna indica | reverse complement strand
TGATAATCTTTTTTGAACCAAGTTGACCCAAGTCAACAAATTGACTTAGAGGTCTCATTTTCAATCAATATTTGATAAATATGTTTAGATTTACTCATGTTAGGTGTCCATAGGCTTAAATTTGAAAAACCATGAGTAAATAATAAGATTGACACTTAGCAAGTTTCATGATATCTAGCTTAGTTTTGAATGAAACCATGCTAAGTTGATATATTGACTTAACAACATAATTTTCATTCCAAACTTGACATACACTCGTTACATGACCATTATGTGGTGTCATAAAAGTTTGAATGAAAACTAAGCACGTTTTGAAAATAACTAAAAATTACGGAAATGCCATTGAAAATTCAGCATTTTTAGTTATTTCTAGAAAAATGTAGAAAAATCATTTTTTACTTATTCTTGAAACCGAATCTTCATTGAAAAATCTAGTTGCTTCAGTAAAAATTTCAGAAATTTTCATCAAGAATCAGATTTATAATGGAATTTTGAAGTTGGATTTCAAAAATGCAAAATATCGCCTTCTTAAAATATCAATTTTTCCGATACTTTGATTTTTCGTCGAAAACTTCAAATGAAACTTTGTGCATACTATTTTGATTTCATTTCTAATATCGTTTTTCACTATTCTTTGAGTGAAATCATTTCTACAAATAATTTTGATGCCTTTAGCGATATCTTGAAAATAAGTTTTTTGTTAAAATCGAGATCGGTTTAAAAATAGACTTAGAAAATTCATTTTGAGTTCAAACTTGGCACAATCATTTCCAATGATCATTCAGCGATATCTGGATAGTTTGAATAAAAAATGATAACTTTCGGAAAAAAACCTAAAATTTACAAAAATAGCACTAGACTTTCAGGAATTTTAGGAATTTTTAGAAAATTGATTTTTTACTGATTGTTGAACCTGTAGAGTCCCTGAAAAATCTAATTTCTATAGTTAAGATTTCAAATTTTTTTGTCAAAAATATGATTTTATATGGATTTAAAAGTTTAATTTTTGTAAACCTAAAGTATACCTTGGCCTAAGTCAACAAAGTGACTTAAAAATTTTATTTTAAGCCCAAACTTGACTCATATGTTTAGATTCACTCATGTTTGATGTCTAGATGCCTAAGTTAGAGAAAACATGAGTAGATAGCAAAATTTGACACTTAGCATTTTCATGTTTTCATGCCTACTTTGAATGAAATCGTGCTAAGTTCATATTTTGATCAAACGATATTATTTTCACTTAAAACTTGATATACATGCTTTATATGACCATATCTTTGTATTTTGAAAGTTTGAATGATTTTTGGAAATGTCATAAATATTCACTTATTTACAAAAATGCCATTGAATTATCATTCTTCTCAAGTCGCTCATTTTTCTGATACTTTAAATTTTCGTTAGATTTTTGAATGAGACTTCAAGTATGCTACTTTGAATTCACTTTTGGTATCATTCTAATACTTAAGAGAGAAAAATCATTTCTAAAATGATTTTTGACTCCTTGACCGATACTTGGAAATATAGATACTTGAGTTAGTATATGTTCCTAGTTTTGGATTTTGACTATCGTTTCATGATATCATGTATTACTTAGTCTATTATTCAATATGTTGTTTTCGTCCCTTAAGTTGGTTGACTTGGTTTTCATGAAAACTAGCCTTCAAGTCCCTACTTTGACCATAGTTGACTTTTCTAGCCCTTTTTGATTGATGTCAAAAGGGAGAGAAAAATATAGGTAAAAAGCGAAAAAAATATAGGAAAACTATGCATATAGATAGGGGGAGAAATCCCATATTTGATATCCTCTATGCTTAATTGTAGATATTTTCTTAAGGATGTTTGTCATCAGCAAAAAGGGGGAGATTGTTGGCCTAAGGTTTTCTACATTGGTCTTAATCTCGATTTTGATGATAACAAACATGGAACTAATGTTTTATGGAGAATTTCTTTCAGGTTCCATATCGATTAGCACTCGATGGCCTCGATCGGAAATATCGAAGAAATCGAAAAATCGGAAGGACATTGATCGACGCATTCAGATTCGTCGCAAAAATCTCTAGAAGTTCGACGTGTGCACCAAAGATGTCTTGGACGAGTCTAAAGAACACTTGGAAAGCTCTCCAAGTTGACGTACGTTGAAGGCCGAAACCCGGAAATGAATTGCGCAAGAAGAAGGCTGAAAAAATCAAGCTCAACCTAGGTTCGGTCGACCGGTCGATCGACGAAATTGGGTCAAAAATTGGCAGTAGCCAATTTGGTCGTCCGGTCGATCGACCGAAGGCTGCCAAGAAGCAGCAAAAAGCCTTCGGTCGCTCGGTGGTCGCTTGGTCGATCGACCAACGATTGATCGGCAAGCGACCGGCGGTCGGTAACGGGCAAAAATCCGCCTGTTGAGAAGAGGGTAGCTCTCTCTTCTCTTCATGGCTTATAAATAAGAAGCCATGAGAGCCTTCCTGAATGATGTTATCACTCCTAACCTCCTTGAACCATCTTTTGATCAATCCTAAGCCCTCATTGAGAAAATCTTGTGAAAACCCTAGCTTGAACCTTTCATCTCCTTGATTGAGACTTTACTTCATTGCTTCGTCATCAAGGGCATCAAGAGGAAGCTAGGAATCTTGTTGTGGAACTAAGTAATTTATTGTTTGATTTATTGCTCCATTTATTTTTGTGTTTTGTTGTTTATTTCATTATATTTGACACTACAACACAATCGGCCTATAGTAACATAACACATAATTAGAGACAAATTAGATTTTGGTTTCTAAATCTTCATATTTAGAGACTAATAAACACAAAATTTGTTCCTAATTAGCTTCTAAAACTAGTTTTAGAGTCCCATCAATTAAGTGACTTTATTGTTGGTTTTTCTATAGCTTAGAGACAAATCAATTAAGTGATTCTGTTGTTGTTGTTTCTATAGATCTTTAGAGGCTAATTAGAAACAAATTTTGTGTCTATTAGTCTCTAAAAGTGAAGATTTAGAAACAAAAATATAGTTTATCTCTAATTTTGTGTCTCTATAGGTCAATTGTGTTGTAATGTGAGTGTGTGTAAACCTAGAGCGCTAGGTTGATTGAGTTGGTGGTTGCCTTGGTGTTAAGGCTTAAATCCACCATTGTAAATTTAGTTTACTAGGATTAGTTGAGTTGTCCCTTAGGTTGAGGTGGGAGAGTGCTCTCGGTAGAAAGACGAGATACTTTCGGGTGTGGAAGTGCCTTCGGTTTGAGAGCGGAGACTTTCCGGTGTAAAGTCCTCCTTGTAAGGGAAACGATATAATCTAGTAAAGCTAGTTTGGAAATCCTAAGCGGGGTGCTTAGCTAGTGGAGTAGGCATTGGGGCCGAACCACTATAAATCATTGTGTTAGCATTGTGTACTTTGCGTATCTTATTGCTTATCGTTTACATCTTGCTTCCGCATTTAGTCGTTCAATCGTAAATTACCCAAGTAGTTTAAGAAAAGTTTAAAATTGAAATTAGGCAAATAGATTTAGTTAACACACTATTCACCCTCCCTCTAGTGTGACCATTTCACCCACACTTTTTATTCTTATAAAAAGTTGGCTCAAACATGTTATTGGTAGGCAGCATTCCATTAATCAATCCTGCAATCCGATCAAATGCAACCCTGCTAATATTACAATCAGCTTTGATGCTCAGGAGTTACCTCATTGCCGAAAACCTAGTGTATTTAGGACAATTCTCATACAAATGTTCATCGACAGCTTTCAACATCTCGTAAAATTCTACGGCTTCTTTATTTGGCAATTCAATCTCTACCGCAGGTTGCACTTGTGGTGGCAATTCTATGACATCAACACCCATAGTATCTGGTGGCACTGATGTCTCAGTAGCCGATCAACATTATAATTCAGCTAGAATTGACCCCCAAGACTATCAAGTATCATAGTTCTATATGGATTAGATGGACTGAATGAAGAAACACCTGCAGAAGAAGATTCACTATGTGTCTGAACGACAGGATGGCTAGAGGTCCCGACTTCACGTGAGTCCCCTTGAAAAGTCCATTTAAAATATCTTGGTGCAAATCCTTTGCTATACAAATACATAGTGAAAGTTTCCTGATCCAAAATCGTGCATTCAAGCAAATGCGACACAGACATCGGATTTTATTACGACGCTAATGAATTTCCGATTTGAATAGGTGAAATTTAAGAAGTAAGTTACGCTTAATCGAAACCCATTCATTAAAGCTCCATGATCAAGACGTCGGTACATCCAACTTCGATCGCCCGACATGATTCTGTCAATCAATGACAATATCTTATGTTAATGACTTTAGGTGAGATGGTCCTATTCCATCCGGGATTCATATTATTCATATTGCACTAAGTATTTCTTTTAACTATTAACTTCATTCTAAATTTTGGCAGCATCTTCCTACAGTTCTCCGAATATGCATATCATCTGGGCACGTATCGGAGAACAAGAGAGATACAATAGCCAAAATTTAAGAATGAGTTATCGGTTAAAAGAAAAAACTAAGTGCAATACAAATAATATGTTCCCAAATTATCCAATTAGGGATAATTCAAGGGTTGTACGTCGTATAAAAGATCATATACTTCTTTTACATGAACATACAACCCCCGAACGGATCTAAGGTTTTGCTAAATCATATTCGACTCATCGATGCGTACGTGAAACATATCAACTTGTCGGATGGATGATTATTTTCTAAATTTGTGGATGCCGGTTTGAGTCCACAGTGGATGAATCTGGCACGAGTCCTAATTGGACGATTCCAGCGCGAGTCCAAAGTGGATGATTCTTAATAATCTAAATCTAAAGATTAACAATAAAATTAATCTAATTAATCTAAACTAAACTTAATTAACAAATATAACAATAAAATTATTCTAATTAATCTAAACATGAATTAAACATTTAACCTAAAAAAACATTAAATATTAATCTAAACATTAATCAAATTAACAATAAAAAAAACATTAAATATTAATCTAATCTACATATTAAACATTTAATCAATCTTAGGCCAACAATTAATTTGTATTTGTTTTTATCAAATGCATCCATTTCAAAGACATATATGGTTATTTTTATGTCAATTGACTATTAAATACAACTTATAGTAACACAAGTTAAAGGGAGTGTGTAAGAAGTTCAAAGACATGGCTTCTACACCATCATGGACCACTATGTCTATCAAGGAAAATTGTTTCGCATCAACAATTCAATTGGCTAGGATAACATCATAAGATTTTTTGTGAGTTTGTGATGGCATGGGTATCCTCTCATATTGTGAATAATCCATGATTCGAGGACTAATCTATAAGTAATGGCAAAATTATGCATCTAGTTTATCCCTCCTACAATATGCTCTCACGTAGCGAGCAATTAATATGTTCCCTAGTTATACTCCCTTTAGAATGCTCCACCTTCTTATTATGCACTAGCCAAAAATTAACGAGCAATACTAGGCACCCCTTAAGGAAGAAAAAATTCCAGAAGAAGAAGAAGCATCCCCAAGATCCTAATTATATAACTTCATATTATTTTGACCTGGTAATCTATTAGATGGCTATCAAATATAGTATTATTCTGACCTCCAAATTTATTAGATGGCTATATGTTCTTGCTTGAGGATCAAAGTACTCTGGTTCGGTTCAGTGTCTCTCCTGGTCAGGTTCAACACCAACCGGGGGGGGGAGGGGTGGGACTCCAAGATGTGGGTAACAGAATATGGAACTTAGGTTACTTGAGGCATGTCGTGTTTTTACTTATTGCAGGTGGAGGCCGGTGATGACGTCGCCCTGTAATTTTGCGGCGATATTGCTCAGAATAGATCGAGGCAGATCCCGGTGATGGCGGGCCTATAATGGTGTATCCCTTGTGATAATGGTGGATGTGGATGTCCATGTACGATCGGGTGGGATCCCCAGGTGGAGTCGTCTAGTTCGGCTCGAGTCTGGTCCAGGAGAGTGGCCGGGTGGAGCCCCCGGTGGAGTTGTTTGGTTCAACTCTAGGTAATGTTGGGTGAAATGGCCACACTAGATGGGGGGTGAATAGTGTGTTTACTAATCAATTAGCCTAAATCCAGTTTTAATCATTTCTTTGGTTACTTAGGCAAATTACAAGTTGAGTAGCAAGCGGAAGCAAAGTAAATGTGATAATGAAATAAACACAAGTAGAATCAATACAAACATAATTATTTATAGTGGTTCAGCCCCAATGCCTACTCCACTACCTAAGCACCCCGCTTAGGATTTCCAAACTAGTTTTACTAGATTATCCTGTTTCCTTTACAATGAGGACGTTTTCACCGGAGAGTCTCCGCTCTTACACCGAAGGCACTTACACACCTAGAAGTCTCCCGCCTTCCTACTGAGAGCACTCTCCCACCTCAAACCTAAGGACAACAAGAACTAATTCTAGCAAACTAAGTTTACAATGGTGGATTTAAGCGTCAACACCAAGGCAACCACCAATTCAATCAATCTAGCACTCTAGGTTTACACAAGTTCAATTACAATGAAATAAACAACCAAAAACAATAACAATTGGAGCAATAAATCAAACAATAAGTACTTAGCTCTAAAAGAAACTCCCTAGTCCTCTTGATGCCTTGAGATGATGAATTGGTGAAGCTTGAAGGCTAAATCAAGGTGTGCAGATCAAAACTAGGGTTTTTGCAAGGATGGCTCAATGAAAGCTTGTAGAGATGCTTAGGATCACACTTTGATGCTTGGAAGCATCAATGGTAGGCTAGAAATAAGATTGGGATGGGTATTTATAATCCCCCACAAGAAACGGCTCGACAACGGGCGGAAAACTAGCCGTTACTGCTGTCCGGTCGCAGGCCGGTCGATCATCGGTCGACCGACGGATCGGCCGCCCAAGTGACCGCGACATTCTTGCCGCTTCTGGGTGAAGTTCGGTCGACCGAATTGGCAACTGCTAATTTTCGACCAACTTCGGTCGACCAATCGGTCGACCGAATTGGCTACTGCCAAATTCTGGCAGTGTTTAGTCGATCGATTGGTCGACTGAAATGCCTTCTTATTCGGTCAGTCGACCAGTTGACCGATCGAACCTGGGCAGTGCAAATTTCTTTGCTTGGTTTGTTCGTTTTATGGTTCTGTCTTCGCTAAGTCTACTTAACTTTAAAACATAAATGTTATATAAGGATTACCCCTTATTTGGATTCAATAAAAATATCTAAAAAATCAAAATCCTTAAGAATCAAAATCTAGTTTTTGGGGTCTAGTACAAATTTTCGAAAAATGGAAATTTCCTAATTTCTCGGGTGAAATATGGGTAGGCTAAAGACTTCAAAAAAATCCTTAAAAGTACCTCGTTGTCAAGTTTTAACCCAAGGAACAATTACCGCCATTTTTTATGTTAGGAAAATATCTAGGTCATATAGCCCTCCAAGGAGCTCCCTAGGCTTAAATGATTTTCAGGACGGTTTCCAGGTTTTCATGTGTTTGGGATTCGGGAATGGTTTTTGGGTTCTTATGCATCATCATGAGGATTTACAACATAAACTAGACACCCTAAACCTATACTCTATCTTCCCGACGAATCCGAGCGCGTCAACCAACGTCCTTCCGATTTTCTGATTTTTCCGATATTACCGATCGAGGACGTCGAGCGCTAACCGATATGGAACCTGAAGGAATTTCTCAATGAAACATTAGTTCCATGTTTGTTATCATCAAAACTGAGATTAAGACCAAGGTTAAAAACCTTAAGCCTACAGGTAAGTGGAGGGCTGCTGCTGGGTCTAATACGATTTGACCCAATAGTTCCAGTCCAATCCACAGCCCTTGAGCTCGGTTGGAGTTTGGAGGACTACGTATCGAGCTCTTAAGTAGAGTCAACTTTCTTGTCCTATGTATCTTTGTGGTTTGAGGAATCTTCGAAAATAGTTAATGTTGGTCGAGGTTTCATCCTCGCTCCCAAGTATTTCCCGATTCTATTTTGATGATAACAAACTACTCTTGACGGTGTCTCTCAACATCATAGTTTCAGGTTCAGAGTTGATTTGCATGACACATCTTTAATTGGAAAAGTCAACATGTCGATAAAGGAAATCCTAAGAAATCGGAAGGATGTTTCCAGTAGCATATTCGGTCGACTCTCTGGTGATCGTGGGTCGACTGAGGATCGCCTGACAGTCGACCAGAAATACCAATGACTCTTTTTTAGGCTATTTTCTACCCATTGTGTTGGGTCATGGAGGACTGAACAAGCATCAAAAATTTATTACACGCCGCGAAAAAAGAAATTGATCCTCTACGCAATCGGATCCAAGCATCTCCTCTAAATGGATACTATGTCAAGAGTTATACCTTTGAAGACCACATTCTATTTCTTACTCCACAAATCCAAGATCACGATCTTGCTTCGGATCCAAGGTGCCGCCAAGCAACGAGCACCCTCTATGGTGAGCACAGGGACGAACGTGATGAACTGGGAGGCTCCCGAGTGCTAGCGCGTCTCTACTAGAACACCTTTGAGTCTGGTCAAGTGCATAATACCTTCCACACTCTTCTCTCTGTCTCTTTGGTGGAGGTCGGTTGCGACAAAAAGGAGCTCGGCCTCCTTCAAAAGAAAGTCAGCTTCCTAGGAAGAGATGGGCAGCCTTTCAGGAGATAATCATATATACCATCTGAACCATAAACGAGTATTTATAGACGCGTCAATCATATTGAACGTGTCATCACAATCGTTGATTAATTCAAAGCCATATCTGAAATCTTTAAAATGATTATAATGCCCGAATAAAATATATTCTTAATAACAAGTATCAATGATGAATTTTCTAAATTCAAGATGCAAAAAATAATGTATCCTTTAATAACGTTTATCAAAGATACATTACTTAAATTGTAATCAACATAAATCCAATTTTAAATCACATTTGAAATTCAGAATTATTAATTCCAATTTTGAGAACTCCTTTTCAAATTCGGAATTAATCTTCAAAATTACCAAGACAGAATTAACGGATTAATGGTCACACGGATCCAATCCGATAAACCATAACCCGAAGCCCAATTCGGTTCGCCCTATGTGTGCGACCTTGTAGGTTCACTTAATGTTGGCTGTGGGTTCAAATCACATTTATAACTCACAAGTCATAAGCGGCCTCTAGTAAGACATTATGACTACCCTATTGTCAGGCGATATTTGGATCGAGCATAAGGCATGGATTAGATCATCCTTATATTGGTCAATCTAATTTCTTGATTCCTGAGTAGACTAACATAACAAATGATATTGATAGTCTTATCAATTCATTTGAGCACGACCATATATTTCTTCAGTCACACTCAGCAAGGGGCCTAGAGATATCTCTCTCATATACGAGAGGGACAAATTCCTACGCGACACATATTTTCCACTGCATGATTTATTCCATGTCCAACTGTAGTCCATATTACCACCCAATTAAAGGTGATGTTAGACTAGGTCGAAGGACCGACGTATCACTACCGTTATGAGATACTAATGATATAATCCACGTAGTATTCTCATAGTGGGTTTGTCAGATACCATGTTCCCCAACATGTGTCTATGCTCTGACTTTGATATCACATATCCATGACCAGTAAAACATGATCATCGTTAGTCAAACCGCCTATTAGTCTTTATTCATCATCGTTAGTCAGACCGACTAGGGACTATTTCGAATAGGATTCCAACTAACTTAGGGTTTTACCATCAAGTCTCGCGGAATCAACCATTCAAGGAGTCAATTATCAAGTTAAATATGCTCATAGTAAATAACAAGATAAAGTAAATATTTCATTTATTAAAAGGAAAGAAGCAATGATAATATTATTTCATTGGCCTAGGGCACACTACTAACAATCTCCCACTTGCACTAGGCCCAATCATCCATGTATCTCATACCCAATGATCTAGAATGGCTATCATGCTTTGACTGCGATAGAGGTTTAGTCAATGGATTAGCAATATTGTCATCGGTAAGAACTTTTCATATCTTCACATCTCCCCTCACAATGATCTCTCGAATGAGATGGAAACATCTCAGAATGTGTTTGGATCGCTGATGTGATCTGGGTTCCTTAGCCTGCGCAATGGCTCCATTGTTGTCACAATAGAGATCCACTAGGTTGGACATGCTTGGAACACCACCCACTCCAGAGATGAACTTCCTCATCCAAAAGGCCTCTTTAGCAGCATCCGATACAACTATGTATTCGGCCTCTATAGTAGAGTCGGCTATGGTGTTCTGCTTTGAACTTTTCCAACTGACAACACCTCTATGCAAACAAAACACAAAACCTGGTTGTGATATGGAAATCATCTATGTTGGTTTGGAAGCTAGCATTGGTGTAATCGTTTACAACTAGCTCACCTTCCAATCCTCCCTAAACTAAGAAGACATCCTTAGTCCTTCTTAATTACTTAAGAATGCTCTTGACTGCAGTCCAGTGACACTCACCGAGATCTGACTGGTATCTACTAGTCTTGCTCAATGCGTACGAGACATCTGGTCGAGTACATAACATGGCATACATGATAGATCCAATAGCAGACACATATGGATCTTGCTCATGAGCTCTCGTTCATCCTGCGTAGCAGGACTCTAAGACTTGCTATGCTTAATGCCATGGCACGTGGGCAGGAATCCCCTCTTGGAATCCTGCATACTGAACCTCTTCAGTACCTTGTCAATATATGCACTCTGACTTAGGCTGATTAGCCTTCTGGATCTATCCCTATAGTCTTTCATTGGGGTACCTCGCCCAAGTCTTTCATTGAAAAACATTTTCCTAGCCAAGTTTTAACACACTGCAAGGTAGGGATGTCATTTCCAATGAGCAATATGTCATCGACGTAAAGCACTAGAAAAACAATTACACTCCCACTAACTTTCTTCTAAGCACAAGCCTCATCTTCGTTTTTGATAAAGCCAAACTCTTTGACTGTCTCATCAAAGCAAATATTCCAGCATCGAGATGCCTGCTTTAATCCATAAATGGATCTTTGAAGCTTGCAAACCTTTTCTGGATTCTTAGGACTTACAAAACCCTCAAGCTGCATCATGTACACATCCTCAAGTAAGTTCCCGTTAAGGAACACTATTTTGACGTCTATTTGCAAATTCTCGTAGTCATAATACGTGGATAAGGCAAGCAGTATCCGAATGGATCTGAGCATGGCAACTGGTGAAAAGGTCTCATCATAGTCCATACCATGAGTTTGTCTGAAACCCTTCGCAACTAACTGTGCTTTATAGGTATGCACATTGCCTTCCATGTCGGTCTTCTTCTCAAAAATCCATTGGCATCCAATTGTTCTAAAACCCCCTGGTAGATCAATAAAGGACCATACCTGATTGCCATACATGGATTGCATCTCAGATTTCATGGCTTCTAGCTAGTCATTCCATAGAGTCCGAACTCTCTATAGCCTCTTGGTAGGATGTGGGCTCATTCTGATCAACGAGCAACACATTTCGATCGTCGATAATGAGAAATCCATATCTCTTGGGTTCTAGACGAATCCTACCAAAGCTTTGTGATCCTTGTGCCACAGGTATAGACTCGACAACAACTTGTGAGTTAGTTTGTTGTTCTCGAACCTCTTCGAGATGTACTTTACTCCCACTGCTTCTTTTGGAAACAAATTCCCTTTCCAAGAAGACACCATTTTGAGCAACAAACACTTTATTCTCGGTTGGAATGTAGATGTAGTATCCTTTGGTTTCCTTTGGATACCCCACAAACATGCATTTATCATATTTGGGTGCTAATTTGTTGGAGAGTTGACGTCTTACATAAGCCTCACAACCCCAAATTCTAAAGAAGGACATACTGGCACGCTTCCCATTCCATATCTCATTTGGAGTCTTTTGAACCGCTTTAGATGGAACTCGGTTTAATAAGAATGCAGTAGTTTCTAAGGTAAATCCCCAAAAGGAAGTCGGAAGATCTATATGACTCATCATTGATCGAACCATATCCAATAAGGTTCAGTTTCTCCGTTCAGAAACACCGTTCCACTATGGTGGTCCAGGTGGAGTAAGCTGTGAGACAATCCCACAATCCTTAAGATAGTCAATAAACTCCTGGCTTAAATATTCTCCACCTCGATCTGATCGAAGTCCTTTAATATTCTTGCGAAGTTGGTTTTGTACCTCATTCTTGAATATTTTGAACTTTTCAGTACTGTTAACCTCCACTAGCTGGTACACTTAATTGTCCACATACATCACTATGTACAAGATCCAATAAGTCACTAGCCCTCTCACCATGTCCTACGAAAGGTGTCTTGGTCATCTTTCCAAGTAAACATGATTCACATATTTCAAATATTTCAAAATCAAATGAATCTAAAAGTCCATCATGATGGAGTCTAGAAATGAACTTCTCATTTATATGGCCTAACCGACAAAGCCAGAGATAGGTTGGGTTCAAGTCATTAGACTTAAACCATTTTGTATTAATATTATAGATGGACGTATTAGTTTGTTCCAAGTTTAGGATATAGAGACCATTAGACAAATGAGCATTGCCATAATGCATGTCTCTGTTATAGATGGAGCAAATATTATTCTCAATAATAAAGAGAAATCCATCCAAATTTAAACATGAAACTGAAATAATGTTTCTGCTTATAACAGGCACATAATAACAATTATTAAGTGACAAAATAAGTCCACTAGGCAAAGGTAAATCATAAGTCCCTACAGCTAGAGCAATAACTTTTGCTCCATTGCCAACTCGCAAGTCCACCTCGCCTTTAGCCAATGATCTACTCCTTCTTAGATCCTACACATTTACACAAATGTGAGATCCACATCCGGTATCTAATACCCAGGAAGCAGAAGTAGATAAATTGACTTCAATAAAAAAAAAAACCTGAAGCAGTAGTCTCACTACTCTTCTTCTTTTTCAGATCTTCCAAGTAGACTTTGCAATTTATCTTCCAATGACTTGGTTCATTGTAGAAAAAGCAGAATCCCTCCTTGGACGTTGTTAATGTTTGGCTTTAATATGTTGGCTGTATTTTCCAAAAGAACTGTTGGAGAATTCTCAATTTTATGCACAGTGTTATCAGTAAAGGAGCTCTACCTATGATGATAGTTTCAACTGTGTGTGGTTAGTCTCAACTACTTCTTTAGTCTGAGGTTTTTAGGATATGTATGTCACGAATGAGATGGTTGTTGGTTTTTCAATATTGATGATTCTCTTAATATCTCAAGCGTCTTTAATCTTCTTTATTTACATGTCGTCTGTCCGTTTTGGTGTTATGAGTAGTGAAGAGTTTTTCCTACTCTTTATGTTCTGGGCGTTACTCATGTGTTTATGATGTTTTTAATGTTGGTTGCTCAAACCGATGAGTGTATATTGATTAACTAATGGGTTCATTAAACAAATAGTTATGGACAACATTAGTTCAAGTCTTTTGGATGTCTCATATAAATACTGATGGAAAGATCTGATTTGCAACTCTCTCTATGTGCATACACTGGATTGTCAATTATTAAGAGGAGTAGAGACTGTTGTGTGCAGACTATTGAGTGCAGACAATTCTTATCTTTAGAAGAAGATTGGTTTCGGGTAGATAGCTCACTACAACACAAGACTGTGTGGAGGACGGAACTCTATGGCTGGAATGTCATAGAGAGGCAAGTTGGTATTTTACTTGTAATAACAAATAATATTTTTATTATTTCTAATTCACTGTTGTAGTACTGTAGTTGAATTTCAGGTATGAAATCCAGAGGGCTTTCATCAAGTCCTTGGATGACCGTTGCTGAGACGCAATTGAGAGTGGCTACACTCCACCCACAATTCCTGATGGGACTAAGTGTAAACCTAAAAGCCAGTATACTGAAGCAATGATTGTTGCTGCAAACTATGATAATAAAGTCCTTAATGCTATTTTTAGTGGGGTTGATCCTACTCAATTTAAACTTATCTCAACTTGTACCTTGGCAAAGCATGCATGGGAAATTTTAGAAACAAATCATGAAGGATCACAAAAGTTGAAATTCTCAACATCAGATTTGATAATCTAAAGATGAGAGAAGATGAAATCATACAAGACTTTCATGGGCACATCTAAGATCTAATGAACAATGCCATCATCCTTGGAGAATAATTTTTTGAAAAAAAAGTAGTAAGGAAAGTTATGAGATCCATGCCTACCAAGTTTGATATGAAAGATTCTGCCATAAGTGAAGTTCATGATTCATCTACTATTACTCTTGACACTCTAATGGGTAAACTCGAAACTTATAAGTTGGAATTATCTAAAAAATATTCTCACAAAGAAAAGAAGAAAAATCTTGCTTTCAAAGCTACTGAGGATGAGATCAAAATAGAAGATTGTTCTGAAGAAGAAATAGATGTTGTCCTAGCTCTTATGGCAAAAAATTCAAGAGATTTTTGAGAGCCAAGAATAGGACAAATCAGATCTCTCAATGTAATATGCAATCCAAACGGCAGTTTCAACCGTCTGAGACTACCAGTTGAAGATTAAACTTCTTTGTTGGAGAAAATATAAGAAGTCAATTGTCTGGACAAAAGGATGACTCCAAACAGAAGTTCAAAGGCATACAATGCTTTGGATGTGAAGAATTCGGACATGTGAAATTAGAATGCCCAAATCTTTAGAAGAAGATCAAGAAGTCATTTACTGCTACTTGGAGTGCTGATGATGAAGAAACTGCCTTAGAAGAGTAGGAACAAGTAAACTTTAGAGCTTTCATAGTCTGCACTAATGACACAGTTAAGACTGCTAACATCTCTAATGCAGATGATAAT
Source organism: Canna indica (assembly GCA_034359265.1). Taxonomy (NCBI): domain Eukaryota; kingdom Viridiplantae; phylum Streptophyta; class Magnoliopsida; order Zingiberales; family Cannaceae; genus Canna; species Canna indica. The sequence goes on along the minus strand of CP136892.1, from coordinate 37,122,708 downwards.
CACAACGAAGTTCAATGCACAGACAGTCCTGAGGAAGCCTATCATGAGATGTTTGACAAATAGGTTGAAGTGGCTAAACTTAATAAATCTCTTGGGGATCAAAACAAGCTTTTGATTGAAGAAAATAAGACCCTTAAGGAGAAAGTTCAAATCCTTCAAAGACAGATTGTTCAAAAAGAAGACAAAGAGTCTAAGTTAATTTTTGAACTCGAAAAGGTAAATAAGGAAGTTAGAATGATGAATTCCACAGGTACTCTTAACAAAATTTTGAGTGGAGGAAAAAGTCCTTCTAATCATAAGGGACTAGGATATACTAGTTCATGCCATTTGGAACCCAAGTCTCAACTGTCTGCTCAACTAAGGAACCTTCATAGAGGCTCTTCAAGACACTAAAGGCCTGTTACAAGAAAAAGAAAAAGGGTACCTATATGCCACTATTGCATATGCAGAGGACACATTATAGCGAAAGAGGTATGATTTCCAAAAACCCCCAATCTCCTTCTAGGACTCGTATTGTTGAGGAGGAGAATGTTTCGTCTAAGGGGGAGTTTAGAGAGAATGTCAGAGAATGTCAGTTTATCTGGTGGTTCTGTTTCTCGAGGTATTGCTTCTAGAACAGAGGAATTTGACATAAATCTACCAGTTACTTCTTTAGTGCAAACTGGTTCTGATTTTAACATTAATATTGTTGTTACTAATGATTTTGACATGATTCCTATCAAATCTGGTCCCTCTCCTATCTCTACAGTTCCTAATGATGAAGAGGTAGTGATTACACCCATTCAAGACAGTGGTGTCATTACACTTGATGGTGCTAAGCAAGTTTCAACTGTGAAAGTTACAGTTGAAACTAATAAAGAAGTTCCTATGAGTGAACACCTACAGACTCCTAAAATAGCAGTTGAAACTGCACTAGAAGGTGTTAAAACTGCTAGTACTACCTCAAGCAATGAAACAGTTAAAATTGCTAACATTGATTGTGCCACTGCAAGCACCCCACAGAAACTATGGATCTGAACCTGTAACTGTTCCAGAAGCTATGGATCTGAACAAACTCCCAGCTAATGAATTAGAACCTTTAATTCCTGAGGCTTCTACACCTCTAAAGGAATATTCTCCAACTGATCTTGAGAAAGCAACCACATTTAAGAAGAAAAAGAAAGTGTCAAGTGAACTTAAGATGAAGAGAAGTTCAAAAAGGAAAATGCCTATAAAGTCCAATGTAGTATCTAGTGAAACTTTCAACCTTGAGACAAATTCTAATAATGAACCTCTGCCTCAAAGAGCTACAAAGTTGAGAAGGTCCATGAAAAGAAAGCACAACCATGAAATGTCAAAAGAAAAGAAAGTCAATGTTCCAGAATAGAGAAGGACTCCAACTCCCAAGAAGAAACTCACAAGATTTGGGAAGAAAACTGAAAAAGTAACTACTGTCAGTAAGTGCACAAAGGACTGCTATCAGATGACCTTTATCCTCTATGGAAAGCCTTGCAGTCAAGAGGTATTATTTCTCAAAGAATTCTTGATTTAGATCAAATTTCTTTAAAGTGCAAACCAGTTCTTGATGTGTTGAAGAAGAGAAACTTATCTGGTTTTTATAAGAATGTTAGACCTTTTTGCAAACAGCCTATTCTAGAATTCTATTGCAATTTGTCTGATGATATCTCTAATGCTGATACCATTCATTATTATGAAGTGTTTCTTAGAGGCAGTTGGTACAATTTTAGTCCAGATATCATAAATGATTTTGTTGTCTTCTTTGAATTTACTTCTTCTACTGATGAATATGATGAAACTGATGAGTTTTTGAATGTTGTTGGAAAAGAAGTTTCAAATGGTGATGTTCTTAATTGGATGGGAAGTCATGATATCAGGTCTACTTCTCTGAACACTTTTTATGTTGTTTTGTTCCTTATTGCCAAAAATCACTGGATACCAACATCCCACATTACCTTTCTAAGTAATGAAATGGTAATGTTGCTATACAAAATCACAAATGGAATTTCTTTCAATCTTGGCAATCTTATTTATGAGCAGATAATCTCAGTTAGGAGTAGCTAAGTCCATAATTTTCTTGATTTTTCCAAACCTGATATATGGAATTCTAGAGAAACGGATTCAAATGCTCATTTGATGAAGCTCTAAAACCCTTGGGCACATCTCTCAAGATTCATCATAAAATTCTCAAGAGAGTTGGAACTCTAGGAAAGAGTCTGCTAAGTCAAAGTTCTGAAGTCAAGACTCCATCTGGAACTGCTTTAGGTACCATTTCAACTGCTGAGAGAGATTCTGGATGAACTATTCTCTACAAGAGAGACTATGGCCAAGCTCCAACAGCAGGTAATCACTATCGAAAAGAAAATTATTGAGTATTTTACTGCAGCTTCTGCAGGACCTACCTCTCCCTCATCTAGCAGTATTTCAGACTCATCTTCTGAAAGCTCTGACTTTGACTGTCTTGTTTTACTCCTTTGGCATATTATGCCAAAAATTGGGAGAACAAGTAGTTACTGCTCTACTACTTTACTTCTGATCTTTGTCTGTGGTGATGATACTTTTAACCTCTTTGGTTGCTGGTTGTGTTGATACTCTGTTATGGTTACTTGGTTGGGATGTTGATGATGTGTTCTATGACTGTGTTGTTTTGTGGTCTAAACAATGACCCTGACTGCTGAATACTTTTATTAACTGTTGAATTATCTTTTTAACAGTTATTATGCTTCAGTTGAAACTTTTTTTTCTCACCTATATTTATTGTTATGATCTAATCAGTATGGGTTTTGCCAAATAAGCCAAAGGGGGCGATTATTAATGTTTGGCTTTCATATGTTGGTTGTATTTGGCAAAAGAATTCCTGGAGAATTCTCAATTTTATGCACAATGTTATTAGTAAAGCACCTCTGCCTATAATGATAGTTTCAACTGTGTGTGGTTAGTCTCAACTGCTTCTTCAGTTTGAGATTTTCAGGATAAGTATGTTACGAATGAGATGACTGCTGGTTTTTCAATATTGATGATTCTCTTAATTTGTTTGGTGTCTTTAATCATCTTTATTTATATATCGTTTGTCCATTTTGGTGTTATGGGTAGTGAAGAGTTTTTCCTACTCTTTATGTTCTAGGCGTTACTCATGTGTTTATGATGTTTTTAATGTTGCATGATCAAACCGATGACTGTTGATTAATTAATTGATGGGTTCATTAAACAAATAGTTATGGACAACATTAGATCAGGTCTTCTGGATTGCAACTCTGATTTGCAAATACCGATGCAAATACCAACATTTATATAAATACCGATGGAAATATCTTATTTGCAACTCTCTCTCTATGTGTGTACACTAGATTGCAAATTATTGAGAGGAGTTGAGACTACTGTGTGCAGACTACTGAGTGCAGGCATTTCTTATCTTCAAAAGAAGATTGGTTTCTGGTGGATAGCTCACTACAACACAAGGCTGTGTGGAGGACGGAACTCCGTGGTATTTTACTTGTAATAACAAATAGTATTTTTGTTATTTCCAATTCACTATAGTATTATAGTCAGATTTTGGGTGTAAAATCCAGAGGGCTTTTTGTACATATAGAGAGTGAATTGGATATCTGTCCGGTGAGTGCCCCGTAGATTAGGTGACTGGTTTGTCACTAAACTGCATAAACAAATCCCTTGTGTTTGCGTGTGTTCTTTTATTTTGATTCTTACCTTGATTCTAGTAGTAGTTGCAACTTCCATTCAACTGTGCTTAACAGAAGTTCCCTAAGAGCCCTATATACTGTCAGACATTTTAGCCTTCTTTTGAGTATTGGGTTTAGGCTTAGAACCTCCATCTTGGTTTGAACCTTTCATTCCTTGATGAAAGTTCTTCTGGGCCTTGCCCTTGCCTTTACCCTTACCTCTCTTCTTGTTACCTTTTCCCTTTTGAACCATAAGAACATTAGGAACCATCTTAATATTATGTTCAGCATTCTTTAGCATCCCATGCAATTCAGAAATAGATTTCTCCACGTGGTGCATATTATAATTCATCACAAACTGATCAAAGGTATTAGGTTTCTAACCAAGAATCAGGTCGATAGCCAACTCTTGGCTAATAGGAGCACCAAGCTTCTCAAGATGGTCTATATAATCTTTCATCTTTGTCACATGAGCACTTACAGAAGTGCCCAGAGTCATCATATAGGAGTTTATAACTTTGTAGTAGCAAACCTCTCTTGACGTGCTTGTTCTTGGAACATTTCCTTGAGATGCACAAACATGTCATATGCCTCCATTTCCTCTAGTAGCTTCTGAAGCTTAGTTTCCGTTGTGCAAAGCATAAGGCAAGTGACATCGACAAAGTCATTCACAAGCTTACTATAAGCATCCCTCTCTGCCTTTGGGGCATTGCTTGCATGTTCATAGAAGGTTCGTCTAGGACATATAACTTATGTTCGTGCTTGAGAACAATTCTCAAGTTTCTCAACCAGTGAAGGAAGTTTTCGCCTTTCAGTTTTACCTTCTCAACGACAGATTGCAAGTTTCAATTAGGTGTGTTGTTTGATGCCATTATCTACACAAAACAAATATGCAAAGTATGAGCAAATTGTTGGAGAAATCACAACACTAGAGGGGGGTGAATAGTGTGTTTACTAAATCAATTTGCCTAAATCGATTTTAATCATTTTCTTAAACTAATTAGGCAATTTATAATTCGATGATTAGATGCGGAAGCGATAAATAATAAAGCAATTAATACAATCAATAAATCAATGCAAACACAGTGATTTATAGTGGTTCAGCCCCAATGCATACTCCACTACCTAAGCACCCCGCTTAGGATTTCCAAACTAGGTTTACTAGATTAATTCATGTTTCCCTTACAATGAGGACTTTGACTCGAAGAGTCGCACTCTCGATCTAAGGCACTTCCACACCCGGAAGTCACCGCCTTCTTACCGAGAGCACTCTTCCACCTCAAGCCTAAGGGACAACTCGACTAATCCTAGTAAACTACGATTACACAAGTGGATTTACTCATTCTACACCGAGGTTACCACTCACACAACAAGACCTAACAACCTAGGTCTTACTCAAACTCAAATTCAAATAAAACAATGTCCAAATAATAATTAAAATACAATCAAAGAGCTTACGAAATGAGAGAGGAACCACAGCTCTTTTCCAAGCCTTCAACGCCTTCAACTTGTCAAGAGGTAGAGCTCGTATTAAAATCCGAGTTGAGGAAGAAAGATGGGCGCTTGGGAAAAGGTTCACGGAAGAACAGAGCGCTAATAGTAAGTACTAAAATCCTACCTACTCATGAGAATTCAAGGGTTTTAGCATGCAATTCTAATAATGAGTGTAGAGACATAATTTAAGCTTAAACATTGAGGTATAACACTAAGATTTTGAATTTATCAAAGTTATACCTTATTCATGATAATTTGCTAAACTAATCTTTTTTCTTCCTAGTTATTAGCCTTCCTAAAATACTTATAACTTGCAAGTAAGCTACACTAATATTTTAGAGAAAATATAGCTACTTATTAACAAGCTAACCCAACCAAAAAGCAAAGAGAAGCATCAAGTTTCATTATCAAAGATCACTTTGCTAAATGGTTTGAAATCCGTTTTAAATAAAATCAAGTGATACCAAAATGAATTTTAAGAGATCACAAATGTGATATTAATGAAAATATGATCTCCAACCCTTCCTATTGGTTGAAAACCGAAAGGCCACAATGAGCCTACGATTTAGAACCGCAAGGTCGCTTAGGCCCATTACAAGCCACATAGGTCTCCGAAGAGACCGGAAATCAAAAAATCAAAAACATTTTTGCAAGCATATCATGAGCGAGAAAAACAATCAATTAAAGCAAGTATCATGAACTCCAACTATAATTTAAGCAAGTGAGTATAGCAAATGATACCAAAGACTTTGATGCCAATTTTCATACCTTTGGCATCATGATAGCTTGAAGTTGCAATATCTTGGAGATTGCTCGTTTGGATCCAAGGTCAACTTCAATAGTCCATCTTTCTTTATCCTTGTGTGGTAGCTCCCCTACAAGAGAACAAGAAACCTTCAGTACCCAAATGGCTTTGGGTCCTTGGGGGTGAGTTGGCCTAGGAATCCAAAGTGTCTTAGCAACACTTGGATTTTCTTTTAAATGCACACTCATGAATAGCATGGCCATATTACCACAACAAAAATAATGTCCATGAAATTTTTTATTTTGGCTATGGACATGTGATTTATCACTAGAATGCTTGACATGTGAGCTATGATAAACATGAGCATTCTTAGAGGAAACATTCTTCCTTTGAACAAGAGGTTTAATGGTAGAATGCTTAGCATTTTGAACATGATGGACATTTGCATTCTTTACATAAGCATTTTTCATTCTTGTGTTCTTAGGAAATGAAACATTTTTTAATTCATTTACTTACTTATTCAAGAAAGTAATCTCACCTTTCAATTCATTCATGGATTTATGCAATGCATGTAATTGAGATTTTAACATGCACTTCTCATTTTCTAGATTGTCATTTTTAAGCTTCAAATCCTTAAGCTCAAGTTCTACATTATCATGGCATGAATCAAATGACCTAGATTTCAATTTTTCATTTTCTAGTTTGGATTCATGCAAATGAGAATTAAGCATCACATTTTCCTTTTTCAACCTTTTATTTTCCTTATCTTTTCTAACAAGCAAGGCATACATTTTTTGACATTCATCAACTAGTTCTTCATATGGCATATTGAATGAACTAGAAGAGTTGGTACTAACATTATCATTATTATGACTAGAAGGGAAAGAGTGTACCTCATCATTGGTACTCATGAGGCAAACTTTTGAAGTAGCTTCATAGTCATTGCTAGAGGGTGCTTCAAATGAGTGAGAGATGGAGGTGGAAGCACTTGACCTCCTCCTTGCTTTGTTTTTCATGCTTGGAAAATTTTTCTTCACATGCCCCTTTTCTTTGCAAGCATGACAGATTACTTTTCTTTTTCGGCTTTTGGAGCTACTTCTTTGACTAGAAGAGTTATGAGCATCAAAACCACGATTAGGGGTAGGTGAATGACCATTATCATCACTACCTTCATTAAATGTACCAATTTCTTCGGTTTTAGCATAATTGTATAAAACATTCAAACTAGCCCATAAATTATAAGCCGAAGAGCAATGCATGACTTTATCTAGGATGCCATTTGGTAATGTGAAAAATATACAATTCATGGCATCTCCATTATACTTAAATATTTTCTTATCCAATTCACTCCAATCATACATATCAACCTTAGGTTCAATGAATTCCCAATGTAACATGTTAAAGACACCAAAATCTTTAGTCTTTAAATAAGTGTACATCCTATATTTCCAAAGACCAAAATTCGAGCCATCGAACCTAGGAGGTGAAGACGCTCCACACTCTAGTGCCATTTTTCGGATCGAGAGATGATGTAGAGGAGATGGTGAAATGTCAATCTACGACCCGCTCTAATACCAAATATTGGAGAAATGACAACACTAGAGGGGGGGTGAATAGTGTGTTTACTAAATCAATTTGCCTAAATCGATTTTAATCATTTTCTTAAACTAATTAAGCAATTTATAATTCGATGATTAGATGTGGAAGCGATAAATAATAAAGCAATTAATACAATCAATAAATCAATGCAAACACAGTGATTTATAGTGGTTCAACCCCAATGCCTACTCCACTAACTAAGCACCCCACTTAGGATTTCCAAACTAGGTTTACTAGATTAATTCTTGTTTCCCTTACAATGAGGACTTTGACTCGAAGAGTCGCACTCTCGATCTAAGGCACTTCCACACCCAAAAGTCATCGCCTTCTTACCGAGAGCACTCTTCCACCTCAACCCTAAGGGACAACTCGACTAATCCTAGTAAACTACGTTTACACAAGTGGCTTTACTCCTTCTACACCGAGGATACCACTCACACAACAAGACCTAACAACCTAGGTCTTACTCAAACTCAAATTCAAATAAAACAATGTCCAAATAACAATTAAAATACAATCAAAAGAGCTTAAGATATGAGAGAGGAACCACAGCTCTTTTCCAAGCCTTCAATGCCTTCAACTCGTCAAGAGGTAGAGCTCGTATTACTACCTGAGTTGAGGAAGAAAGCTGGGCGCTTGGGAAAAGGTTCACGGAAGAAGAGAGCGTTGTTGATCGATCCTTTGAAGGCTCAAATCTCCCTTTTAATTGCTCAATAAAATATGTAAGAGTGGGAGAGAGGGTTAAATGAGTTATATGAGGTATATTTATACCCTCTCAAAAAAATGGCAGCTCAACGGGTAGAAAACTATCTATTACAGCCGCTCGGTCGATTGGCCGGTCGATCGATCGATCGACCGCTCAAGCGACCACTGCCCCGATGTCTCTGTGCGGTCGACCAATGAGGCAACCGCCAGACGCAAATCTTGCGTTCCCTCAATCCGGTCGACCGTCCGATTGATCGACACAAGTTGCATCTTTGGCGATACGCAATTCGGTCGACCGACGCATCGTCTACCAATATTTGGCTTCAATCGGTTGATCGCACGGTCGACCGAAGTAGCCACTGCCAATTTTTGGCACTGTTCATTTGATCAACCGGTCGATCGAAAGGGCTACTGCCTTTTTTCTTACACTCTTCGGTCGACCGAACATAGGCTCATATTGATTTTTAGCCCTTTTTCTTACGCGCTTCATTTCCGGGTTTTGGCTTTCAACGAGCATTAACTTGGAGAGCTTTTCATTTGATCTTTGGACTTGTCCAGTGCGACTTTGGTGCACTCGTCGAGCTTCGTGAAATTCCACGACGAACCCGAGCACGACGGTCATTGTCCTTCCGATTTATCGATTTCTCCGATTTATCCAATCGAGGACATCGAACGCTACTCGATATGGAACCTGAAAGATCTCTCAACGAAATATTAGTTTAATATTTGTTATCATCAAAACTGAGATTAAGAGCAATGTTGAAAGCCTAAAGCCAACACAACTAACTGCACTAATTAAATTGACCCTCGAACAATTAATATAAAAATATCAACAATTCGTATCTAATTAGTGGGCCAAGATCCATATTTCACTCAAACCCTAAGTAAGCTTTAGCTTATCGCTTAGAGCTAAGTTATTTAGTAGGAAACTCCTTTCCAATCACATCCCTATGTGACTCTTGAATATCTATGGGATTGACATCTCACGTCTTGGACTAGTTAAGTCAAACCGTATCAAACCTTTGGATATCACCATTATCCAACTCCTGCCTTACTAAGATGGTCCAATACACCATGCTTTGGCAGAACCTATATTAGGACAATTGAAGTCTTCACAGGTGTCTGAATTACAGGAGGCAATTTAGTGACTTACTATTTATATGAGGGTATTTAAAACAATTTTAAAACATGCATCTGATGCTTATTCGTCCTAAGTATATCGCATCACATGCATGTAAATAAAATCCATAAAAATAAATGTGAAATAGCATAGCCCCAAAACCTAACTAATCTCCATGAGCCAATATGGAGATCAAGGATCAATCTAGGGTGAGTCTTCATCTCCATGAGCTCACCCAATGGCATCCTGTGACCGCCTCCTTGTTCCTCAGACCTTGAGGAACAACATGTCCCCTTCAGCAAACTCTACCTCCTTGGCCTTTCCATCAGCATAAATCTTTTGGCGACTTTTAGCCACCAACAATCACTCTCTGATTAGCTTCACCTTTTCTACTACCTCCTCCACCAGGTCAGGTCCCATCATGAGAGAATCCCCTGCCTCAAACCAGCGTACAGGTGACCTGCATCTCTACCCATACAATGCCTCAAATGGGGCCATCCCGATGTTGCTGTGATAGCTATTATTGTTGGCAAAATCAATCAGGGGTAAGTGCCTCTCCCAACTACCCTCCAAACCTAGGACACATGCTCTCAACATATCCTCCAGCATTTGAATAGTCCACTATGACTGATCATCTATCTTAGGGTGAAATGCGGTACTGAACCAAACCTGAGTCCCCAAGGCCTCCTGGAAAGATTGCCAAAATCGAGCTGTGAACTGAGTACCCCGATCTGAGATGATCATTACAAGAACACCATGATAAGCGACTATCTGATCCAAAAATAACCTTGCATACTGCTCGGCTGAAAAGGTCGTCTTAACTAGTATAAAATGTGACGTCTTGCTTAGACGATCCACCACTACCCAAATAGAATCGTTGCCCTTTCCAAATTTGGCAACCCCGTCACAAAATTCATGGTTACCTTCTCCAATTTCTTCTCTAGTACTTCTAGGTTCTGGAGCAACCCCACCGGCTTCAAATGCTCAGCCTTAACCTGCGGACACACCAGGCACTTAGACACGAACTCGGCCAGTTCTCTTTTCATGTCTTCCACCAATAATTTTGCCTTAGATCACGGTACATCTTCGTGGATCCCGAATGCATAGTGTATGTGGACGAGTCTATAAGATAGTTCTGTCTACAAACCTAGGGGCTTGAGTCTTGCCTATAGCGGTTAAAAGATTATCGGGCAAGCTTGGAAGCTTTGCCTTGGCTGCCATTCCGGAAGACAATTAGGATAATATGCATATAATTAGCTTTGATGAGTAATGTATGTATGCTCCTAAACCAAAGAGAAGGAACACTTTTAGGATCAACATAAATTTCTACAAGACTCTTTTTTCTATGCCTTTTTGAAAGAGAAGTATTTTAATTTTAATATTAAATATCAATGTAGGAGTCCAATGAATGCGAAAGAAAATAAAAAGTAAAAGGGTCACAAACGAAAGGAAAACTAACAAATAAAATGGCAAACGTAAGTTTGAATCATTAAATATATATATATATATATATATATATATATTTTAAAAATTATAAGTTATTTTCTTAAAAAACACTCCTTTGTTTTGGCAAGATAAAAATGAGAAATTAGAATCATCATGAAGATTCCCTTTTACAACAAAAAAGAAACAAAAAGATTAAAAATAATGAGATTTCATAAAGAAAAACTTTTAAATATACAAGAAACACAAGAAATTTGATTTTCCTTCTCTAGAACTTGTTTCGAAGCAAAAATAGTAAGGAAAATCACCATGCATAGAAAAGGAAACATGAACCATGATTTTTATGAGTGAATCTAGACATAGAGATGAAGGAAGGTGAAGAATCCACTCAACATGATGAACTAACTCATGTATTAGAGCTAAAAGTTGAGTTTTTACCTTAGAAGAGGAGAAGAAACCTTAAGATCCAAGGAGAAGGGGTGAGTGGCTGGTTGAAATGATCAAAGAAGCCCTAGTTTCGGGCTTAAAAGCTTAAGTTGGAGGGCTGGGATTAAAACAGTCGACCAAATGGGTGGACATGATTAATTTTTGTCCACCGATCAATCGGGTGGTCGCATGTCGTGCGACCGCTCGAGCTGGAATGTGTTTTCTAGGCTTACAAAAAAAATTATTTTGAGAGATCTATATATGGGAATTTTATGAAACTTTTTCGACATGAACTAGGATTCATGGGGATTCCAAAAAGTCAAGAGTCACCCAAAAAGGATCTCTCTACAATTTTCTAGAAAATTCCCAAGTTCATAGTGGCATTTTTGTAAATATTTAGACTTTACGCGAAACCTTAGATTTCTATCGTAGAACACTCTGATCTGGTCAGATCTTGTCTAGATCACTTATAATGATGTTTTAGAGCATATAGATTTTTTTCTGAAATTTTATGCAATTTTAATCATATATATTGAATTTTTTGTTATATTTTCTCATCTAGAATTTTATGCTTGAGGTGTAAAACTTTATGTATTCATCAAGATACTTGTTCACGTGTAATTATTTGCAATTTATGTTGATGACAAATTTGTCAATCACCAAACAAGATTCCCAATTCAAAATCTATCTATATTATGTAATCGCAAGATAGTCAAGATTTGGAGTTTCTTACTAATCCAAATTTCTTATTTGAGCTATTTTATTCAAACAACATGCAAGATCATTCATAAGCATGAAATTGATTCAATCAAGAGAAACGAGGTGTCATGCAAGAATATTTACCAAATTAACGCACATACCTCATTTCTTGAAAAATTCCATAAATTTATTTTCTTTCTCCAATTTTTGCGATAGCCTTCCATTGTCAATAAATGTTAACTTGCAAGCCAAAAATCATTTGTATCTCAATGATATAACATCTAGTAAGTTAGCATACTAAATAGAAAAGGGTGAGCATGAATTCTTCATTTGAGAATTTTAACCTAAGCTAGATAGTCAAAGATCAGTTTCAAATAGAATCGTCATGAAACCAAAGCGAATCGAGATATCTCAAAATATGAAATTTTGAAAAATAAGATCTCCAACCCTTCCCATTGATTGAAAACCGAAAAGCTACAATGAGCCTACGATTTGGAACCGCAAGGTCGCATGAGCCCGTTATAGGCTACATAGGCCTCCGAAGAGACCGGGAAATCAAAGACAAAAATCATTTTTCAAGTCATATCATGTGCAGGCAAAAACAACTCTAATTTAACTAGTATCATAACTCCACCTTTAAGATGACAAGTAAAGTGAGGGAGGAGATACCAAACATATTTAGATGTCAATATCCATACCTATGGCATCATGATAGCTTGAAGTTGCAACCTCTTGGAGATTTTTCATTCTGATCTAAGATAAACTTCAATAGTCTATTTCTCTTTACCTTTGTGTGGTAGCTACCCCTATAAAAGAGCAAGAAATCTTTGGTACCCAAATGACTTTGGGTCCTTGTGGGTGAGTTGGCCTAGGAACACAAAGTGTCTTTGCCACACTTGGATTTTGCTTGAAAGCACAATCATTAATGGCATGACCAAAAATGACACAACAAAAACAATGTCCATTATATTTCCTTTTATTTATACTATGAAAATGGGATCCAGCATTGGAATGCTTAGCATGTGAGTTATGATGAACATAAGCATTCTTAGAAAAGACATTTTTGTTTTGGGGTTTTCTAAATGAATCATTTTGATTTATGGACCTTTTAATAGATGAAGCATTAATCTTTCTATTCAAAATTAACATTTCATTTTTCACTTCATTCATAGATTTATGCAATGCACGCAATTGAGTTTTTAACAAACTATTTTCTTTTTTCAAATTGACATTTTCATTTTTCAAATCCTTAGTGTCAATGTCTAAGGGATCATGACATGAGTTAGTGACACTAACTTTTAGTTTCTCATTTACTAGTTTTACTTCATGTAAATGAGAACTAAGTGACAAATTTTCTTCTTTTAATTTTTTATTTTCTTTGTTCTTTTTAACAATCAATGCATACATAATTTTGCATAAGTCTAATAATTCATCATATTGAAGATCTGAGGAACTAGATGAATTATATCTATAATTTCCATGACTAGAAGAAGAGCATACCTCCTCATCAATGTTCATGATGTTAGCTTCGTGATTATGGTGTGAGGATGCTTCACTTGATGCACGTGAGTAAGTGGAAGCATTTGACCTCTATTTTGCCTTGTTCTTTATACTAGGGCAATTTTTCTTCACGTGTCCTTTCTTATTGCATATGTGACATATCACCTTTCTCTTCCGACTCTTTGTACTTCTTTGGCTATTTGTTTCAAGAACTTCATTAGATATAGGAGTATGACAATTGTCATTTTCTCCTTCATTTAGGGTAACTAATTCTTCAGTTTTAGCATAATCATAAAGCATGTTCAGAGTAGTCCAAATATCATATGCCGAAGTACAATGCATGAATTTTTCAAAAGTGTTATTTTCCAAAGAACAATATATGCAATTTGTTGCCTTTGCATTTAACTCAAACATGTTAATTTGTTCTTGGGTCCATGCATCCATATTCTCATTAGGTTCTATGTATTTTGACTTTACCATATTAAATACACCTATACCTTGAGTCTTTAAGAATGTGTATATTCTACCTTTCCAAACACTAAAGTTTGACTCAGCAAACCTAGGTGGTACTGATGCTACCAACTCTAGTGCCATTTTTTTGGATCGAGACTAGATGTAGAGGAGACGGTGAAATCTCAATCTACAACCTGCTGTGATACGAAATTGTTGGTGAAATGGCCACAATAGAGGGGGGGGATGAATAGTGTATTAACTAAATCTTTTTCCTAATTCGGGTTTTTCGTGTTTAATCATTTTCTTACAATTTAGGCAATTCACAATTTGATGATTAAACAAAGAAGCGGTGAAATAAAGCAATTAAGCAATCGCAAGAAGAACAATGTTAATACAAAGAAATTTATGCTGGTTCGGTTAACAGCCTACTCCACTACCTAAGACCCGTGCTTAGGATTGCACACAAAAATGCACTATATTAAGAGTAGCTTACAATTGAGGACTTTTACACCGGAAAGACTGTGCACTCCCTTAGAAGGTACTTCCACACCCGAAAGTATCCACCTTCACACCGAGTGAGCTTTTCCACCTCAATTCCTAAGAACAACTCCTAATCTAGTTTTACACAAGTGGCTTTACATCTTAAACACCAAGGTTACCGCAAACTAGCTAGACCACACACAAGGTCTATTACACGATCAATTTATACAATTAAAATCAAACCAAAAATACTTCAATCACAAGAAGAAAGAAGAGAGGAGTTATCACAATAGAATCACCTCTTCTTGTTAAATCTAGCAAGCTTGAATGACCCTCCAAATATGAACACTTGAGTTTGAGGGATCAAGAGCAAGGGTTGGAAGATTTGATCTAGAAAGGGCTTATAAGATGCTTAGGATCACTCTTTTAGATTTTGAGGCATCAGCAACTAGTGAGGAGAGGGTTTTAAGTGGGTATTTATAACCCCCAAAACCAGGGTGTCGTCAACGGGCTTTTTTCTGCCCGTCGATGACATGCCAATTTTTCTCGAACCTGGGTTGGAAACTTCTTTTTGGTCTTCTCGTTGCACACTTTGTTTTTGGGTTCCGCCCTTCAGCGTGATCCAACTTGAAAGGCTTTCCATATATTCTTTCGATTCGTCCAAGCCGTCTTTGGTGCATGCATCGAACTCTTGTGAGTCATCGTATCGAGACCGATGTCGCAAGACGTGATGCTTGACTTGTCTTTTATCGATCTTGCGACCTTCATGCTTCAAGAACTTTGTTAAATAGATTTGGTTTGTTATCATCAAAATAATCATGAAGAGAATAGAGCACGAAGGAAAAAACCTTCGTTCAACACCCCTTTGGTAAGTCGTCTTGGTGTTTTTTAATTTGGTGTTGGCTTTCAGTTTGCCCTCTTTATGATCTATTTAGTAGTATCGTAACTACCAGGTGCTCTTCCACCATTTTCCCAAATGAACTACCCAGAATCTTTATGTCGTGCAGTTGAGATGTCTTCACTAATAAAGGTGCCAAGCATATGCGCCTGACTGGCGAAAATGCAGGAGAGCATTTTAGACGGGAGGGGGGAAAATCCATTAGTTGATAGCTTACTGAAGCCTATGAAGGCTTCGCTGTCTCAGATTCCAGGAGTCTCTAGGGCTCGGGCGAAGGTGGCTGGGTCATTGGTGTCCTCGGATTTTTCGATCTTCCTTAGCTCTCCATCGAGGTGTCGGAAAAGAGCCAAGCATTCCGTAGGAGACCTGCTTCATCAGGCGGCTACTCGCCGGCGGGGGGATGAGTTTTTGTTGCCGTAGGTGGCAGTGGTGGCCGGTGTGTCATCTGGAGTTCAGCGGCCCATTTCGGCCTTATGCATCCATTGTAGTAATTTGTTGGGTTTTCCTAAGGGGGTGGATCCCTGGGAACATGTCCAACTTCTGATGGGTAGGTTGAGAGAGTCTATGTTGAGAGACTCTGAGACACAGTCGCGAGAGCTTGAGGCACTGAGGTTCAAGATGGTTGAAGTGGAAAGGGTCTTGCTGGCGAAGATCGATGAAGTCTTGCGTTAACGGCGAGTGAGATTCCTTCGAGATGGTGCTCTCGCAATATATATGGAGGGTTTTGAAAGGGCCGTAGAACAGGCTAAGCTCCTTGCCCATGATGTTGACCTTTCTAGGATGGACTTTCTCAAGGAAATTAAGGATGGTGTTTTGGTAAATCCTGAGGCTGAGGAAGACTTTTCTTGGTCCCTTGGAGGAGAACCTTCAACCATGATTCCGGGTCAGTGCTCATTTTCTCCTCGAGGGGATATTGTTCCGGGAAGGGATGCTCCTGCCGTGCCTACCAAGGCTGATGTAGTCTCTCCTCAGTAAACATTTGAATTTTTTTCTTGCATGTGTGTGGGGTGGTTTTAAAAACTTTCTGGGGTTAATTATTTCCCCTCTTGTTTGACAATTGCTCCCTCGTGGGGTTATTTAAACATGTTTGTTTTTTGTTTTGCAACATACTCCTGTTGGTAATGTTTGGTTCCCAATGGAGGGAGAAATCTTTGTTTGAGGTTGACCCTTCTAAAATCTTTGTTTGAGGTTGAACCTTCTAAAATCTTTGTTTGATGTCGAACCTTTTGAAATCTTTATTTGAGGTTGATCCTTCTGTGATAACTCTGAAGTTGTTAAGCAGTGATAGCGGGCTCTAGTGTCGAGCTGGGCTGGTGTGTATTGATGATGAATTCAGGAATAGTGGCTTCAGGGCCGAGTACTGTGTTCTGGGGTGTTAGTTGAGCTTGTCGAGAGCTTAAGGCAGGATCGTGCGCGGGCAATCGAGTAAGGGCGCTGAGGCCGAAAGTAGTGGCATAAAAATTAGTTTTAGTAATCTGACACTCATATCGATCGAACCTCGGCCGATCTTCGAGGGACCACCGATCGACTGAAAGGGTTCTAGAAATATTTCAGAACCTATTCGGCTGACCATCGACCGACCCTCAATCGCCCGAAGGTCACCCGACGGTTGATCGAATTTGCCAACGGATCTATTCAGATCCGTTGAACGGCTAGTTTTGCCCCCCTCTTCATATGGCCACTATAAAAGGCCCTAAAACTTGCCTCCTAAGGGCTCCAACACTTCATTGAACCATTCTAAGATTATTTCCAAGCTTTCTTGAGCCATTTCATTACAAACCCTAGTTTCTATGCTTACTCCTTGATCTTGCCTTTAAAACTTCAAGATTCATCTTCTCAAGGCATCAAGAGGACTAGGGATTCGGCATTTTAGCTAACTATACTTGTTTGATTTATTACTCCAATTACTTGTGTATTTTTTAGTTTACTCTTTGTATTTCAAGTTGTATAACTAGGTTGCTAGGTTTTTTGGAGTGGGTGGTAGCTTTGGTGTTTGAGGCATAAGTCCACCGGTGTAGCTTGATTTACTCTGATTAGTGATTGTTGTCATTTATGGTTGAGGTCGAAGAGTGCTCTCGGTGTGAAGGCGGAGACTTGCGGGTGTGGAAGAGCCTTCGGTGTGAGAGTAGATACTCTTCGGGTAAAAGGTCCTCAACTCCTCATTGTAAGGGAAATATTCAAAATCTAGTAAAGTTAAGTTTGGAAATCTTAAGCGGGGGCGTTTAGGTAGTGGAATAAGCATTGGAACCTAACCACTATAAATCTATCTTATTTCTTACTTTGATTATCTTTTTGCTAAAGAACTAATTTCACCAAACTTGATAAACTCATCTACTATCAAAGAGTAGATAGATACTTGTGTTTGCATCGGTATTACTTGTGCTTGCTTAATTGCTATTCACTTGCTTCCACGTCCATCTAGGTGAATTGAGCACTTGCATAAGCAATCAAGAAATGGTTAAAATCGAATTTAGGCTAAAGTTTTAGATAACACACTATTAACTCCCCCTCTCTAGTGTAGGTCATTCAACTTACAATGGCTCTAGGGGCTAAGGACAACATTCAGGGGTTCAAGCCGAGATCGGTAAGGAGTGTAAGGCAGGACCGCACACGAGGAATCGAGTAAGGGCTCTAAGGCTGGAAGTAGTGGCATGATAACCAACGAGCTAGGCTGGTGAAAACCGAGTCCTGGTTGTGTAAGGGCGCTGAGGTCGGAAGTAACAGCTTTGGGAGCCGAGGACTACACTCGGGGTTCAAGCCGAGCTCGTCAAGGAGTGTAAGGCAAGACCGCGAGCGAGCAGTTGAGTAATGGCTTTGAGGCCGAAAGTATTGGCGTGATAGCCAATGAATAACCAAGCTGATGAAAACTGAGTCCTAGCCGTGTAAGGGTGTTGAGACCGAAAGTAATGGCTTTGGGGGGCGAGGACTGAACTCGGGGGTTCAGGCCGAGCTCGTCGAGGAGTCTAAGGTAGGACAACGCGTGAGTAGTTGAGTAAGGTCTCTGAGGCCGGAAGTAGTGGCGTGATACCAACGAGCCAAGCTGGTGAAAACTGAATCGTGGTCGTGTAAGGCCGCCGAGGCAGGAAGTAATGGCTCTAGGGGCCGCAGACTAGAATCGATGAAAATCGAGCTCACGAGAAACGTTCTTACGATCGTTGAGGCTGTGGGAGCCCATAATAGGCACTTTGGCAGTTAGAGAAATGCTCGCACTAGAGGGAGGGTGAATAGTGTGTTATCTAATCAATTAGCCTAAATTTGGTTTTAATCATTTCTTTAATTAGTTAGGCAATCTACAACTTTAAAGAAATAAGAACAAACAATGGATATAACAAGTAATGTAAATACAATAGACAATTCTAACACAAGAATTTATAGTGGTTCGGCAACACTGCCTACTCCACTACCAAAGCACCGTGCTTAGGATTTCACTCACAAATCCACTAAATTACTAATAGCTTACAATTGAGGACTTTTCATCGAAAAGACTCTACACTCACTTCGAAGGCACTTCCACAACCGGAAGTATCCACCTTCACACCGAGTGAGCTTTCCCACCTTAACTCCTAAGAACTTCTCCGAATCTAGTTTACACAAGTGTCTTTATACCTTCTATACCAAGGAAACCACTCAACCACAAGACCACACACTAGGTCTTTTTACACACTTGAGAAAATCAATTTAAAACAAAGTAAAAACAATTATAACACAAGAAAAGAATAAAGAGGACTTATCACACCAAGAACACGTTCTCTTCTTGAGCCTAGCAACCTTGAAGAGCCCTCCATTGAAGATGCACTTTAGGATGAGGGATCAAGAGCTAGGGTTTATAGATTTGAGCAAGAAAGAACATTAGAGATGCAAGAATTTACTCTATACATTTTGGGGTTTAGGGCATCAACAACAACTTAGGAGAGAGTTTGGGGTGGGTATTTGTAACCCCCAAACACACCTGCTCATCAATAGGCATTTTTCTGCCTGTTGGCATCGCCCGGTCGATGGCCCGGTCGAAGGCCGATTGACCGGAGTCCTCAATACATTTTGGGGCTCTTTCGGTCGATCGGCCTATCGGCTGAAACTAGGGAATCAGCCTTTTTGCTAATTTCTTGTTGCATTTTCGTTTCCTAGATTTGGTTTTCAAAGTGCGTCAACTTGGAGACTTCCCAAGAGTTTTACATTTGCTTTAAACTCTTCCAAAGCATCTTCAGTGCACTCGTCGAACTTCTAGAGATTGTCGCGATGATTTATCATATCGAGATGATGTCTCGTACGACGATATCAATTTCAACCCTTATTATAACCTGCGACTTTCATGCTTCAAACTTTGCTAAGCTTAGTTTGTTATCATCAAAATAATCGTAGAGAGAATCGAACGCAAGGGTGAAACCCTCGGCCAACATTCTCTCCCTTTTTGATGACGACAAACCAACGACGGTAAAAGTATATATAGAGTTATAATCATTTAGAACATGAAGCATGAGTTCATAACGCATGAATGAGAGCAATATAAAATTTATAAAGATAATATAGACGCTCCCCCTATCAACATGCATATCTATAATTTTTTCTCTCCCCCTATCATCATCCATTTTAAGTAAATTTACTCCCCCTACCTATATGCATGGTTTTCTTATATTTTCTTTTACCTGTATTTTTCTTCCTCTTTTGACATCAATCAAAAAGGACAAGAAAAGTCAACCTATAATCAAAGTTGAGACTCTAAAACTATTTTTCATGAAATATGAAAATATCAACCAAAGGGAAGGAAAACAAATATTTAATATGAGACTAAATCATACATGATAGCAAGGAGGGATAACTTAAGATTTTTGAAATTTTTATTCCATAAACTAGATTTTCAAAGGAAGATGCAGAATCAAGAATCAACCAAAACTCTTTTTTTTGCATTTCTCTAACATTCACTACTAGAAAAATGGGCATAAGCAACGGCTGATGCCGTTGCTGAAGAGAATCAGCAACGGCCGAGCCGTTGCAATAGAGCCGTGACAGAAACTCGCGTTGCTGATAACTTAGCGACGTATCAGCAACGGTCGCTCGGGCCGTCACTAAAAATATTATCAGCAACGGACACGAAGCCATTGCTGATAACATTAATAGCAACAGCCGCTGAGTCCGTAGCAACGCCGTTAGTAAAAGCCCGTCGCTAAGCCGTTGCTGTAGGTCATCAGCAACGGCTTTCGATAAACTTTTAGCAACGGCTTTCCCACGGACGGCCGTGGGAAAGCCGTTGCTGATGATGTGAACCTGGTAACGAAAAAATTTTAACTTTTAAATTTCCATTCATACATTGATACATTATCAGATACATAACTCACACACCCATACACTCATACACACATTCATTCACACATCACAAACACACCAAGATATATATCAAAACAATTATATTTATATTGATAATTATCCACGATAGTATAAAAACAATTCAAATGCAAAATTGAAGTATCAATATCTAAGTAACAAAGTCAATATAAATTAAACAAGTTCAATATCTCAGTAACAAAGTCAATATAAACAAAATCTCACGATCACGATGGAGGATGGCCTGGATCATATGGCGGGGTCTGGAGTGCTTGAGTGTACACCGGCGTGGACTGACTCGAGGACGATGGATGAGATGATACCGAAGAGATGCCTGCTTCGGGATGACCTGACATGTTGCGTAGCATAGCATGCATCTCCGCCATCATCTGACTCTGACGCGCGACCGTCTCCTCTAGAGTCCTTATTCTACTACTATGATCATAACTGGATCTAGAGGTGGACGACCGCTCACCAGCGACCGGAGGGGTCGGTGCCCCAAGTGG
The DNA here is from genome assembly GCA_034359265.1 of Canna indica. Taxonomy (NCBI): domain Eukaryota; kingdom Viridiplantae; phylum Streptophyta; class Magnoliopsida; order Zingiberales; family Cannaceae; genus Canna; species Canna indica. The sequence goes on along the minus strand of CP136892.1, from coordinate 37,101,647 downwards.
CCCTAGCACGGCTCGCGCATGACCACTATCTGCTCGGCCATGGTCCCAGCCACCTGCGGCCTCGACCCACGATGCTGCGTCAAAGTCCTCGGGGGTACCCCCGCGCTGCACCATCGTCTGGCTGTACGTCTCCCACTCGAGTTTGATTTTTTGTTTAATATTTATCATAAAACTTAAATTATAAATATATAATGAATAATTTAAACAAATATATAATTACCACAATGTATGCAGCGCGGTTGTCGATGTACTCCCCCGTCCCATGTGCTCGACGGTGAGTCTGCTCAAACACCGCCATCGGGGAGGGTCGCTGGACAGTCCCGTCATCCGACACCGTCGTCTACATTTACAAAACAGATACATTAATTAGTACACATAGTAACAAATAAAATATATAATTAAAAGATATACTTACCATACGGTTCGCGTGCACTGCAAATGCAACAGAGCCGCCGGTGTGACGCGCTGCTCCCCCCGACATGCGATTTCTAGCCGCATTCCGAGAAACCTCCTGCCATCGATCCGTCGACCATATTCCCACGAGCTGGTCCCATATATCCGGAGTAATCCAACCGGGGCCGTATCCCCGATTCTCCGCGATGTTAGTGGTCCCAGCTCGGGCCATCGCCTGGGACCGAGCCTGCCCCAGCTGCCCGTTGTACCTTGCTCGGCAAATAGCCTCCCAGGCAGCGTAAATGAAGAGCCTCTGGTCCTCGGCCCATGTATAGCGAGCCTGCATAATAATAATATCAGTACCAATATAAATCATCATGCATGTAAAAAAATAATAATACGTGCCTCAAACTCGCGCCATAACATGTCCCGTGCATGTATCGTCGAATAGTAGAAGAAATGCTCCTCGGCACTTCTTCTTGCTCGAACCTGCACAACAAAAATAAATTTTAATATTATATTATGATATAATGAATTTGTAATGATTCATAATTCATGATATATTACCGCTCCCCAATCACGCTAATCAATCTACGTGACTCTGTGGCTGGTGGAGGCTGCCACCTGTTCGGCCCGCGTGGCCGCCTGCGTCTGGATGTACTAGCCTCGGCAGTATCATCGGCATGAGGATCAGCAACGGGAGGATCAGCAGCATGAGTAAGTGCTGGAGTCTCACCGATCGGAGACTCCGAAGCTCTCCTGCGTCGATAACCGCGACCAGACATATCTGTCGAACAGACATATAATCAGATTATTGTATAAATAGTAGAGATATATTCAATAAAATATATACTTTACAATTATTCCTCATCATCTGAATAATAGTCTTCGAATTCTTCCTCTTCTTCCTCTTCTTCATCTTCTTCATCTCCAGCTTCCTCAATTTCATGATCGTCATCATCAGCATATTCAACTTCTAATTGAATTGACGTTGTGTCTGCTTACTCGAGTATTGGAATAATACGATCTACAGCAGGAGGATCATCTTCTTGATAGAAACCATGTGTCATATCAGGTATCAGCTCATTTTCTCCTACTATCGGATCAATTTTTCCTCTACCTTTTGTCTTACAGACTACACGCCAATCTGCTCTATCGTTATTTCGAGCCGGATACTTCGCGTAATATACTTGTTCGGCTTGTGATGCCAATATAAAAGGCTCATTTGCTGCCAATTTCGATTTGTAATTAACCTCAACAAGTTTGTATTTTGGATGAACTTTCATGCCCCTTTCTGTTGTATCGAACCAATGACATCTAAATAGGATCACTGATTTCAAGCCGGAGTAATGCAACTCTATCACTTCTTCCACAAGTCCATAAAAATCCATATCACATTCAACATAGGTTGTCCCTTTCACGCAGACCCCAGCATTCATCGTCTTCTTTGTAAATGAATATTCAACCGTGTGAAATTTGTACCCGTTAACAAAATATCCGCTATAGCACGACACAAGTCGCGACGGTCCACTAACAAACTCAAATATTCTTTCATCTATTTCAGCTCTGTGATCTTCGCTGTAAGTCTGAATCCAAGTAGGGAAATCACGATTCCGTAATCTCTCCAATTCTTGATCGTTGTGAATAGAGTATTTTTGCACCATCTCAATGTCAAATATTTCAATGAATTGTTCAATATCTGGACAATTGAGTAATGCATACAAGTGTGCCAAATGATACTCTTCATCGCTTAAGTATCGAGATGGACGAGAACCAAAAGCACGACCAGAGTGACAAAATATATTTAAACGTCCATCTGAATGTCGAACACCCCCGTCGTCGTTACGTGGAAGATGATCAAATCTTCTCTGTACTGTCGATTCAAAGTAAAATGAGCAGAATGTTGAAATTTCTTGGATGATATACGATTCAGATATTGATCCTTCAACAGCTGCGGTGTTCTTTACATTTTTCTTCAGACGATTCATGTATCTTTCAAATAAGTACATCCACCAATATTGAACGGGGCCACCAACTCGTGCCTCGTATGCCAATTGTATCGGTAGATGCTCTATCGAGTCAAAAAATGCAGGAGGGAAAAACTGCTCCAGCTTGCATATGATTTCAACAATATTATTTTCAAGAGTTGACATATCTTCGACTCGAAGGACATTTGCACAGATGTTTCTAAAAAACATACTTAATTCAGTCAACGGACCCCAAATATTATCAGGTAGAAGATCTCGAAATGCGATCGGAAGTAATCTCTGCATGAATACATGACAATCATGGCTCTTCATCCCTGATATTTTGCAATCATCGACGTTCACACATCGAGATAAGTTTGAAGCATATCCATCGGGTAATCTGAGTTCTTTTACCCATTGACAAACATCTTTGATCTGTTGTTTATTTAACACATATAGGGCCTTCGGTTTCAGATATCGTCCGTTGACCTCTTGTAACTCCAACTCTGGTCTTTTACAAAGTATTTTCAGATCATGTCGGGCTTTGACATTATCTTTAGTTTTTCCAGAAATATCCATCAAAGTGTTGAAAATATTATCAAACACATTTTTTTCAATGTGCATGACATCTAAATTATGTCGAATCAATAATGAACTCCAATAGGGCAATTCCCAAAAGATACTTTTTTTCACCCAGTTGTGTGTTTGGCCAAAACCTGACACTCTTTCATTGCGACCAAATACTATATCTGGAAGTGCTGAAACACGTGCTAACATTTGTTCACCAGACAACATCGATGGTGGCCCATCTCTTTCGACTCTGCCCTTAGTAAATTTATTACGATTCCTTCGATACTGATGATTAACCGATAGGAATCGACGATGACAATCAAAGAATGAGATTTTTCGTCCGTTCTGAAGACTGATTGATTTAGAGTGTTCCATACAATACGGACAAGAGAGTCAGCCGTGAGTGCTCCAACCCGACAACATGCCGTACGCCGGGAAATCATTGATTGTCCACAAGACCACGGCCTTTAAATTGAAGTTTTGCTTCCGATGACAATCATAAGTGACAGCTCCCTCAGTCCACAATGTTTTCAATTCATCTATCAAGGGTCTGAGAAATATGTCAATTTCTTTTCGCGGACCCTTAGGACCCGGAATAATCATCGAAAGATAAATAAATTCATCTTTCATGCACATTGACGGTGGCAAATTATAAACTGTCAGCAGCACTGGCCAAACTGAATAAGGAGTTGCAGAATGTCCAAACGGATTAAAACCATCTGTGCATAAACCCAATCTGATATTTCTAGTATCCCTAGCAAATGAAGGATAACATGTATCCAAATGTTTCCATGCTTCACTGTCAGATGGATGAGTCATTACTGTATCATCACGACTTCTTGCATACCAACTCATGTAGGGGGCTATCTTTTCCGACATGAATTATCTTTGAAGCCTCGGTGTTAGTGGAAAATACCGAAGCACCTTAAACGGGATATTTTTCTGTCGGACCGATTTCTTCTCCTTGTAACGAGGGTGTTGACATACAGGGCATTTATCCAACTGCACATTTTCTTTATAATATAAAATGCAGTTATTTTGGCACGCGTGTATTTTTTCGTACCCAAGCCCCAATTTTCTCATTAGCTTTTTAGTCTTATTAAAAGTTGCCTCAAACTTGTTATCAGTAGGCAGCATTCCATTAATCAATCCAGCAATCCGATCATACGCAACTCCGCTGATATTACAATCGGCCTTGATGTTTAGGAGTTGTGTCATTGCTGAAAACCTAGTGTATTTAGGACAATTCTCATACAAAGGTTCATCGACAGCTTTCAACATCTCGTAAAATTCTGCAGCTTTTTTATTCGGTAATTCAATCTCTACCGCAGTTTGTACTTCTGTGATATCAACCGCTATAGTATCTGGTGGGACTGATGTCTGAAGAACTGGCCGATCAACATTATCATTCAGGTGGAATTGACCCCCAAGACTATCAAGTATCATAGTTCTATAGGGATTACATTGACCGGATGAAGAAGCACCAGCAGAGGAAGATTCACCATATGTCTGAACGACAGGATTGCTCGACGTCCCGACTTCGCGTGACTCCCCATGACAAGTCCATAGAAAATATCTTGGTGCAAATCCTTTGGTATATAGATGCAGAGTGACAGTCTCCTGATCCAAAAATCGTCCATTCGAACAAATGCGGCACGGACATCGGATTTGATCACCCATGCTAACGAAATTCCGATTCGAATAGGCGAAATTTAGGAAGTACGTTACGCCTAATCGAAACTCATTCGTTAAAGCTCCACGATCAAGACGTCGGTACATCCAACTTCGATCAGCCGACATGATTCTGTCAATCAATGACAATTTCTTTGGTTAATGTCTTTAGGTGAGATTGTCCTATTCCATTCGGGATTTATGTTATTCGTACTGCACTTACATTTTTATTTTAACTGTTAACTAATTATTCTAAATTTTGGCAGCATCTCCCTATAGTTCTCCGAATACGCATATCATCTGGGCGCGTATCGGAGAACAAGATAGATGTTGCCGAAATTTAGAATAATTAGTTAACAGTTAAAATAAAAACGTAAGTGCAGTACAAATAACTATATTCCTAAATTGTCCAATCAGGGACAATTCAAGAATTGTACGTCGTATAAAAGATCATCTACTTCTTTTACACGAACATACAATCCCCGAACGGATCTAATGTTTTGCTAAATCATATCCGACTCGTTGATGCGTACGTGAAACATATCAACTCGTCGGATGGATGATTATTTTCTAAATGTTTCGAGACAGTTCGAGTCCATTTGGACGATTCCGGCGCGCGCCCGAAGTGGATAATTCCGAAATTAATCTAAACCATAAAAATTAATCTAAACCCTAAAAATTATTCTAACAAATTAAACAATTAATCTAAATAATTAATCTAAATAATTAATTAACAATTAATTAACAATTAAAAAACAATAAAAAAACAATAAAAAAATATTATTAAACTACAAATTCCGGCGCCGGCGTACAGTGGCCGGACACACTGTCCGGCGGCGGCCATCGGCCGACCGCCGCCGGCCGAAACCCTATTTTTAGGGTTTCGGTCGGATTTTCTACCGGCCGCAACGGAAGAGGCGGCCGGCCGGAGGGCACATACCTGACAGTGTCGGCAGCAGCGGGAGGCGTCGTCGGCGTCGTCGGTGAGAGGCAGGAGAGGAGGCGGCGGCGGCAACAGCGGGAGGAAGAAGGGGGGCGGGCGCGATCTGCGACCTATATAAACTTATTAGCAACAGCTCACTCGCCCGTTAGAAAGACGTTGCTGATAAGTTATCATCAGCAATGGCTCACTTGTCCGTTAGCAAGCCGTTGCTAATAAATTATCATTCGCAACGGCTCACTTGTCTGTTAGAAAGCTGTTGCTGATAATTAACATCATCAAAATACACTTCAAGTTTACAAAAATTAAACTTTTTAATCCTTATAAAATCATATTCTTGGCGAAATTTTTTGAAACTTTAACTGGACAAACTAGATTTTTCAAGGAATCTACAGGTTCAAGAATCATTCAAAAATTACTTTTCTATAAATTCATAAAATTCTCGAAAGTACAGAGGCATTTTTGTAAATATCAGGTTTTTTTTTCAAAATTTGTCAATTTTGATTCAAACTTTCCAGACATCGCTGAATGATCATTTAAGATGTGTGTGTCAAGTTTGAGCTCAAAATAAATTATCTAAGTTCATTTTTCATCCTATCTTGATTTCAATAAAAAATCGATATTTCTAGCTATCATTCAAATTATCAAAATCATTTCTAGAAATGATTTTAATCAAGCAATGGTGTAAATGATATTAGAAATGAATTTAGCGTGTTTCCGAAATCCAACTTTAAAATTCCATTATAAATCAGACTCTTGATGAAATTTTTTGAAATTTTCACACAGTAAACTAGATTTTTCAATAAAAGTGCAGTTTCAATAATCAGTTAAACATAATTTTTTTATATTTTTTAAAAATAACTGAACATGCTAAAATTTCCAATGGCATTTTCGTAATTATCAATTATTTTTCAAAACGTGCTCAGTTTTCATTCAAACTTTTATGACACCACATAATGGTCATGCAAATAGTGTATGTCAAGTTATGAAGGACGGCTTGGGTAAAAGAAATAACAATGGATGAAAAAAGAGTCGTTGGGCTTATTAGTCATAGACCGACCGATGGTCGATCGACCAAACGTCGATTAAAATTGTTATTGAGTAGTTCCAGCAACGATCTGGGTTTGGTTCGGATTTGAGGGTTTGAGTTTGGTTTTCAACTTCATCATCAAAAACCTCAATTATTATAACATGATTCTAAAGTTGAAAAATAATGTTTGATCCTTTTTGTATTTCTGAGCATCGAGGAACGTCTCTTTGAATTTTTTTTGTTTTGTTTCGATCTTTTTGGTCGCAGACATCACATGCTTATCGATATTGTTCCTGCGTGAAGTTGGAGCGATGTGATCTAATTCGATGTGTCTCTTGGTCAGATGCAACTCAAGCTGAGGGAGGGGGGGATCTACAACGGATATGTGCCATATGAGGTGCAACGTATCTATCAGCACAAAAGGACTTGTGTGTGCACAACAAACCCGTTGGGATGATAGACACACTTATCCCTCATAACGATGGAAGGCATGACCAATATCCTTAATATCTTAGTCATTTGGACTCAATATTATTGGAGGGTTTCTTTATGCAATTATAATTTATCTAAGCAATCAACAATTGAAGCAAGAGCTACAAACAAAAGCATAAAGTAAATATGGATGGTTATGGATATTCTAAGGGTTCCACCCGAACCACCGAGCGAACCAAGGCCATCATCCTAGGGTTTTTAGGGAGCTTCGTCTCGCCAAGGCGCTGCCCAAAACCACCATGTAGGTTGCCAGTTCCACCAATGCCTTCCCGGGGTTCAAACCGACATCAACATGGCACCGAACACCTCTTCTCCGTGAGCGCACCAAAACGTGCAGCAAGCGTGCTCGCCGCAAATTTGCCCCTAAACTTCTAATTTTACAAAACCAAAAGAAGGAGACCCCAAACAACCCTTGGGGTAAGGCTTAAGGAGAGGGAGAAAAATAATACAATCAGAATTCTCAAGAGGAAGGTAGGGGTACGCAAGCCCTATTTAAAAAGTTACAATGCTGACATTATAAATTTACAAGCAATCAACACAACCATGTTTTACACACTGCCACATGCACGTAGGGCTCATCCATAATCATCCTTTCATGCATCTTAATAATTAAGAAAAGGAAAGGAAAAAATAGAATCCAAAAACACGCTAATCGGGTTACGTTTCCACCCAAAACAGTCTAAACAAGACATGTTGAAAATTTTAGATTTCGGGGCTGTTCAACCATGAACCCATGGGCATCTTGAGTTCGAAATCTGTCCAAGACAAGTTTGGATAGTAGGCTACCACCCGATTCATCGCATGAACCATGGATCCGAGAGAACGATTCAAGAACCCCCGAAAACAAAAATCGGGCAGCATGACGTTTGGGGAGCAAATAGTTCGAAAACCCAACAATAATGCAAAATAAAAATTCCAAAAAAATACTAACACTGTTGAGATGGGATTCGAAAAATGCAGAGGAAATAGCAATTTAAAAATTCAAACTATCCCGAAACAATGATCTACTTTATCAATATTTAAGGAATACAATCTACGAGTAGATGGAGAATATATACCTTATACCGAGATTGGTATGGCTGCTCCTATCCCCGTTTTAAGATGCACACGTGCACGTCCATCAACAAAAGTCCACATCAAGCGCCCCGCAACATAGGGGCAACGAACACCGGGACTCGTAGTGGCTCAATGGAGAGGCTATCTCAAACCCCGAAACCTTAAGAGCTAGGTCAGCCCTTCCACCAAGAACTGGGCTCCAAACTGAGAGGAAGAGGAGAGGAGAAAACCACGAAAGAAGGAGGTAGATGAAAGAATACCTCGGTGTCCTTTTCGGATTCCTCCAAGAGTATAAAGTAGGCGGTGCACCCAAGTAGAAGACACCTTCAATTTGGCTTCGCAAAAGACCGGGAAGGAGGAAGAAAATGGCCGGCCACCAAGGGAGAGGAGGGACTCTTTGGAACTTTTCTCCTCAAGAACCCTCTCAAGAATAAAGCTCTTATCTTCTCCAAGATCAAAAACTAATTCACTTCCATCAACCTTTGAAGGAAGTCGGCCACCAATTTATAGGGGGCATGGACTGCTACAAGAGTACACCCCCCCCCCTAAAAAACTCCTTTCGGAATTCAAAATTCTGGGGTTTGGGTCCAAAAAATATTTTATATTTAATGGCTTCATAATTAATTCGAAATTAATTAAATCCAATTAAATATAAACTTTAATTTATCTCCATAAATTAAGAGCCTATTAACACAAGAATAATAATTATCTAAATAAACCAATCCTCTAAACAATAGGAAAGAAGTTTATCTAAATAATTTAAATTCCTATTAGGGGTGGAAACAGGTCAGGCCTGTATAGTAAAAAAATTGGCCTGAGCTTGGCTTATGGCCTATTATAGGCTATTTTTTCGGCCTAAGCCTGGCTTGGCCTGTGGCCTATTTATAAAGTCTGCTAAAACCTGAAACATGTTTATAAAATCTACTTCCAAATTTCAATACAAAAATGATAACAACAAATTTAAACATAACAACAAACACAATAATTTAAACATAACATGATAACACTTGTTTTTAAACATATTTTCCAAACCAAACATAGCATGGTAACAACAAACACAATAATTTAAACATGTTTTTCCAAAGTACTAATCCAAACAAATTACAAACTTGTTTTTCCAAAGCACTAACTTAAGAAGATAAAACCAAACATAACATGATTACAACAAACAGTGGCTAATGTCAGACTACTTGATAGCTAAAGGAAGACTTCAAAAAATTAGAACCAATAAACAACAGATAGTGTAGAAGCTAAAGCTGTGAAACCTATCCCTTTAAACCCAAGCATAAAGAAAAATCTATCCTAAACTCCAAATGAAACTAAACAGTCTACAATAGTCATAGTATCCAATTATCCAAAGTAGTATCCATAACTTATATTCTTGCCAGGAACTATATGCAGTATGTATATACATATATGCAGTATGTATATATATTACCAATTTTAACCAATTGTTTATTCTACGAGCAGTATGTATATATGCAAGAAAAAGAAAAGATACATACACTACTAGAATATACCACATCAGCAAGGGGATCAGCGACGGCTGCTAGAGCCGTCAGAATCAGTCACGGCTTTGCGTCAGTCCCATCGGTCGTGGCTGATGTAACTAAATTAGCCACGGCTCACATACGGCCATACAAAGCTGTCGCTCATAGATCATGGCGCGCCATGGCGCAAATTAAAATGGGTTAGTAGCCACGGTTTAGCGGGGGCCTCGTAGCCATTGGTGATGAGAGTAATCGGGCGCACGAAATAAAATAGGTTAGTAGCGACGGCTACTCTACGCCGTCAGTGATATGAGTAAGTCATTAGCCACAGCTAGCTACGGTCGTCGCTTATGATTTAGTTCCACGAACGCGGCCCGAATATATAACTCTCTTAACCGACGGTTCTTCTAACCGTCAGTGATAATAAAGTTATAGATCCACGGTTTTCCGACGACTAGTACGTCATCGGTGAAAATCGTTTTTATATGCAAGAAAAAGAAAATATATATATATATACAGTGTCGGTTGTGACTTGGATGAAGTAGTTTGGTGAAGCAGATTCGGCAGTCCGGTTGTGACTTGGTCACCTGGACGAAGTAGTTTACCTAATATGTAGTTTGGGGAAGCAGCTTTGGTGGTCCGACGAACGGCGGTGACCTAGACGAAGCAGCGTCGGCTATGATGTGGGCGGTGTTGACCTGGGCGAAGTAGCATCGACGCATGAGGGGAAGCAACGTTCAGACAAATAGGGAAGCAGCGTCGGCTGTGATGTGAAGCAACGATGGCGTTGGCGTCGGCGTGAAGTAGGCGTTGCTATGGCGTGAAGTAGGCGTTGCTATGATGTGAAGTAGGTGTCGGGGTCGAGTGTGATGTGAGGCATCGTCGGTGTCGAGTATTGTGTGAAGCAAGCGTTGGGCGTCAGCGTCGAGTTGTTGTGTGCGGTGTAAGTAGGGAGGCGTGAGATGGAAATGAGTTGATTTAGGGCTTCTAGTATAGTTATTGTTTTATTAAATTAAAATATATATTTTATTATATATAATGTAAATATATAATAAACTAATAATATTATATATTTATTATATATTATATATACTATCTTAACAGGCTTAGGTCGGCCTATCATGCTCAATAGGCCTTACAATGAGCCTGGGCCTAGCTTGATAAGGAAAACAGACCTAGAAATGAGCTCGAGCCTCTTTTTTTTTTGAAATAGGTCAGGCCACAGGCCCCTGACAAGCCGCATGGCCTATTTCCACCCCTAATTCCTATTAATTAGAATTTATCCAAATAAATTAATTCCTAATTAATTGGTTGGGCTCATGGTTAGAAACAAATTTTCTCACCATGTATATTTGATTCAAAATCAAATTATATTTAATTCATAATTAAATACAATCCCCGTCAAGTGGTTAATTAAATATTTAATTCATAATTAAATTTAATCAACCACATAGAATATTATCATGTGACAATCCCTACAATTTAGGGATGCCCTATAAATTAGGGTTATCGAGGAACTCCTTCCTCGTTCATTCATTCCTATAGGAAATACCTTTCCTATTATGTTCGTAAACGAGATCCATGATTGAGTTGCAGCATGTCCATGCTAGTAGACATATAGTGCAGCATTCAGACTCTATCTTATAAAATCAATTACGAGGTTAGCCTAATGTTTGTGACCCATTGGGCCCCACACTAAGCCAGCAATGAGTTGTGTATAACAAATAGTCAGATTTGATAAAACGACTTCTATTCGAATCTTACGAGCCTCCACTAAACCTCTTTAGTGTGGTCGTGAGCGCGAAGGACTCCACTCACAAGTCAAGATGACGTCTAGCAACGTGTCATGACCTAAAGTCGGTGATTAGTTACCGTGCAACTAAATCACATCGGTTACAATGTCCTGAAGTCGGGCAGGGTACGAAAGAAGTGTCAAACCCTAATACCGATTCATATGTATTCCACCCACCAAGATGCCGTCTCAATAATGAAATGTCATAAACATATTCCTGACTTTCATGTCTACTCTGGCCAAAGATTCCTGAGTCAACACTTGTAGGGACACATAGGACGTTATCTCCTTTTCACTAGGAGTAACCGATTCATGTTGGTTACTCACCTACCTCCAAGAATGCTTCCCCATGCCCAGTAATACCCGGCACATGACACTGAGGGCCACGTAGAGATAGACCCAAAGCAATGGGTCATCACTCACAAGGTAAGCATGACAACCTTAGGTCCAAGGACTACTTGCACCTACTATCACCCGAGGAACATCCTATTGACACTCATGTAAGGATTTCATTTTGTGTTCCTCGTGCAGGTTCGTTCAGTGAATTCATTCCCTAATGAGCACTTGCACTTGTACATTAATGATGGCTCATAGGTAATTGTGAGATCAGCTACCCCTTATCGTATAGGGCGTACCAAGTGCACTAGTCTATCCGGAATCATCGATCCCCTAATTGGGTATCATATGACTAGGAACATTTAGAACATGGGCATTTGGATTCCAAGTCTCACTAGCATGATCTCATCATGGCCTTGGAATCATTTGCCCGGGTTCATGGGGTTCATCACAATCTTTGTGAAGTCGTTCTTGAAAAAGTTGTCTCATTAAGTTGATTACCCTTGAATAGTCCCTAAACACATCGACATGTGATTGGCTCAAGGGAACTATTCCTTTCACCTGCCACGCCTTTTGAGGCCGATGTTGCCCATCCTTGACAGGACTTGTAATGTTTTAAGTCGCTCGTCTATCAACTATTCGGATGATTGCTTGTAATGAATTGCTGCCCCATGAGGGCATTTGTTTGACTTTTCGCAGTGTGTGACAATTGCCTCTTTTCGGGCTTGTATGTGTGCCTTCGCGCATTGGTTTTCTTGCTTATATTTCTAGTTGTTATTGTTGTTGGTTGTGAGTTTTATCTTTCAGTGGCTGGTTGCTGAGTTTCTTCATCAGATTGGGAGAGTATCCTGATAGTTCTTGGTCGAGACCATCGATTGTAGTTAAATTCCTTGTTTGGGGGTGCGTGACGGAGTGCCTATCGAGAGCGTGGGAGCTCGCCATTGGCAGTTAGGGCCATAAGTAGTACCTGAGGTTAAGTCCCACATTAGAAGTAGGATTATTTTTTAAAGTACCTTTGAAGTAGTATGACGATTGTGGAAGTAAGGGTGTGGCAACTATATGCGTAAAACTGAGAGCTCAGGTGGGGCACCGAGGTATGAAGTAGTGAGGGTTCCGAGACCTACAATAGAGGCGTTGTGGCCGAGTAGTGGCTCTAAGGCCGGAAGTAGCTGCAATGGGACTCAAGCCGAGCTCACCGAGGAGTGTATGGCATGACCGATGAGGACATTTCTACGTTGGTCTTAATCTCAGCTTTGATGATAACAAACATGGAACTAATGTTTTCTTGGAGAGTTATTTTAAGGTTCCATATCAGTTAGCACTCGATGTCCTCGATCGAAAATATCAAAGAAATCGGAAAATAGGAAGGACATTGATCGACGCATTTAGGTTCCTCGTAGAAATCTCTAGAAGTTCGACATGTGCACCAAAGATGTCTTGGATGAGTCTAAAGAACACATGGAAAGCTCTCCTAGTTGGCGCACGTTGAAAGCCGGAACCCGAAAATGAAGCGCGCAAGAAATAACACCTAATTCAGTCGACCAGTCAGTCGACCAATGTAATATCCTAGATATTAATTTTAGTTTTCCATCTATGTTTCTATTTGTTAGCCTAGCGGGCTAGTCTGAACTCGAGCCGGATCAACTCAACGTCCGGTGCGAGGTTGGGAGCTCGGGTAAGTAGGAATATGAGTTATGCAAATTTTGCTTGTATAGATAAATTTAATTAATTTTATATTGAGTTTGCATTATTGTTTAATTATGTTGCATGTGATTGGTGCTTGTGGTACCATGGGATTAGAATAGGATTAATTAAATCTAATCGGGCTAGCGGGTGCGGGTTCGGCTAGAGGCAGATGCGGGTTTGATAAGGGATTTAGTTGAGTATAAAACCCCCCTCCCCTTGGCTTGCGACTCCCTACTGGAGCCGCACAAGCCATTTCAAGAGAGGAGCAACCGCCAGCTAGCTGCACCTCTCCTCTCTTCTCTTGGAGCCGCCAAGCCTAGCCGCCAAAGCCAAGCTCCTTCTTCTTCTTCTTCTTCTTCTTCTTCTTCCTCTCCCTTGGTCCCTTGGAAGCCAAGCCGTGGCTTGGGGAGGAGCCGCTGCCCTCTTCTTGGAGTCGGCGGCTTGAGGAGGAGGAGCCGCCCCCTTCTTTCTCTTGGTGGAGCCAAGCTGCCACCTCTTGGAGCCAGATTCGAAGACCGTCGATCGGTATTTCTCCTCTAAATTTCCTTCCTATTTATGTGAGTGGTTTTACTCCTTCTAGGGTTTTTTTCAAACTCTTGAAGTCGTTCTTGAAGGCAAAGATGTTCTTGATTTGTTTTTCAACGATCTCTCAAATTCTCGTTATTCTTTTTGTGTGCCATGTTTGAGGAGTTCCTAAACCTTCCCCTATGGGGCTCGGTAACCCTAGGATGATCCTAGGGGTGCTCGGCCAAGGTGGAGATGAGGGTGCCTACAAGGTGTTCGACGAAATGCCTAAGTGAGGGTTGTTGGTGTTCTTGAGATCCATGCCTTAATTTGCTTATCAATTTGAGTTCCTATATGTCCAAGAATGCCTTGTAATAAATCTGTGATTTTTGGATAGAAATCATGTTTAGCAAAATTAAGATCTTGATATTGATGCCATGAAGGTTTTTGAAGAAGGGTTCTTGATCACGATGCTTGTTTCTTGTTAAAGGTGTTGATGATGCTTGTTAGACTTGTTTAATAAGTATGAAAGTTGAGAGATTTATCTCAAGATTAGTATTCTATTTTAATTATAATTAAGGATCTAATTTCTATAAATTTTGGATTTACCTTCATGCTATGCTGAAAATTCAATGTTGCTGGAATTTCATGCTGAAATGATGCAATCTGTGTTGTTTTGAAATATTTGTTGTGGTGTGTGTATTGTCCTTAATATAGTCATGTAACCTATCGTTTTGACCAGAAAGTATAGTTTGGAAACATAGGTCACACTCTGAAAACCAGATTCGAGTTATATGCATCAGATTCGGGCATAACAATAAGCTAAAATAAAACCCTAAAACAAAACCTTAATCTTGGTGATGTAAATTTTAATTGCATAATTAAAATTGGGCAAGGGGTCAGCATAATCAGTTATGAACCAACAAATAAAGTTATGCATAAAATAAAACTCACGGGTTATGACATTACTGGTCTAGGGGTTGGGGTCTGGTGTTGGTGTGTTGAGATGCTTCCCAATAAGGACACCCCTAAGACACCGTAAGAGATATTTGACTTAGGCCATGTTGTGCGATATCTTTATGAATGGTGGAGAGGCTCGTTGAGGAGCCGGAGACCGAGCTAGGCCCGGACGGTTGGATAGCTAATTCCCAACCTGTGGAATAAGTTCGGATGGGCAAATCTCGATTGTTCCTGCGTATCTTGTGTAACAAGTTCGGACGGGCGAATTCCGATTGTTCCCAAGATTCTTTATTTAAAGGGGGTAAGTTCAGATGGGCGAATCCTGATTACTCCTACGCTATATATTGGAACAAGTTCGGATGGACAAATCCCGATTATTTTGGTTTGGCCTCGTGGAATAAGTTTGGAGGGTCTACCTGATTATTCCCGAGGTGCTTTTAAGGAATAAGTTCGGACAGGCAAATCTCGAATATTCCTGTGATATCTTAAAAAGGCAAGTTCGGATAGCCGATTCCCGATTGTTCCTACGCGTCTCATGGAGCAAGTTCGGATGGGCCAATCCCGATTGCTCCCAAGTTTCTTTATATTAGGATAAGTTCGAAGGGCCTACCCAATTATCCTAGTATGTTTTATTGCCTTAAGGCATGGTAGGCTTAGGCCTGTTGATCTTCACCATTTGGGTGTTGGCTGCCTTCGGGCAGGGGGTGGCTAGATGCCCTGTTAGCTGGTCACTCCCTTATGACCTTTCATGCTTGAGTCAAGAGTTTTGTTTTATGCTATTTATTCTGTGTTGGTTTCTCGTGGGGGTCGGTAGAACTGCTCACTGAGTTCTTTGAACACACCCATTGTTGTTTTGTTTTAGTTCTGCAGATCCTAACCGGTGAGGTGGGCTGGATCACTTAGCATGGCTGGAGGACAGAGGAGCCACATGATCTCATAGTAGTCCTAGTTAGGAGTCATAGTCGAGTTTTTGATAGTTAGTCATGCACTTGTGTTTCAGTGTTTTGGAGTTGTAGTCACTTGGGGACATTCATGTCTTTATTTCAGATTTCATTCTGACCGAACAGTTGAACTTGATTTATTATTTCCGCATGTTATTACTTTGCTAAAACTTATTTACAATGAATTATGGTTTGGTTTTCCACTTAAAATAAAACTAGTTATTTCTTTCTGATGTGTTTTATTGATGAGTTGGCATGTGCATGGTTTAGGCTGCGGGGTATAGGCACGTATACTATGGCCGGTCACGTGACCCTGAGTTGGAGCGTGGCAATGTGGTACCAGAGCATGTGGTTTGGTCTGACTACGACCTAGAGTTGTCACCGTATAGGGCATTGCTAGCGTGTCAATATACGGTAGGGGTATGTTATGAGATTAATGGGCTAAGTCTGCACCTCAGCGCAACTTGTGGTTTAGTTACTTAACGACTTAGGGTGAATTAGATTTTCTAATTTTTGATATTTTTCTTTCTGGTGATTCCAAATTGATGGAGTCCTTTGATGCCGCAAGGAGCGATAGTGACAGCAACTCTACTGAGCGCCAAGGCCAAGGCCGAGGTCGCGGGAGACCACCGCATGCCCGAGAGGATATGGGACAGGATCCCATGGTTGTTTAGTTGCAGGCCCGAGTGGTTGACCTGACTGAGGCACTTCGCAGGGAGCAGGAGCTAAGGCAGTGGCCACAACCAGTACCGGCAGCACCCGCAACACCAGAGGTGGTCCAGCTAGTGGCATCGGTGGTCAGAGCCACCAGAGCACCTTCATATATAGATTTTGTTGCATTCAGTCCACCGGAGTATACAGTGACAGATCAGCGAGTGGAGGTCACTAGTTTCCTGGGAGATTGTTATGAGCTGTGTAGGGAGCTTGGTTGTTCTTCTGAGACGACCGCTCAACTGATCGGGTTACCGTTGAGAGGTCCAGCCAAGGATTGGCTTCACACCTGGAGGGACCGCAGAGTAGCAGATGCACCACCCCTACCTAGGAGGAGTTTAGAGCTGCTATGGTGGAGAAGTACCTGCCGATGAGCATCTGGGACAGGCGGGTGAAAGAGTTCGAGCTACTGCGTCAGATAGGCAGTATGTCGGTGACATATTATGAGATGGAGTTCACTCGACTCTCGAAGTACCATCCCACCTTGATAGTCACCAAGACCGCCAGGGTCAAGAGGTTTGTTGAGGGGTTGAGGCCGCAGATCGCTAGACTCATCCATTAGACATAGGACACTTCCTTTACTCGAGTTGTAGATAAGGCGCTCCGAAAGGAGGCACTGGAACCGACAGACAGGCATGATGGTCCATAGAAGAAAAAGTTTTAGCCCCAACCTTCGGGGGGTCGGCTAGCCCACTCAGAGGTGACTTTTAGGACAGCAGATCCACAGCAAGGGAGAGGTCATAACAGTTCCAGGTCACATGGGTTCAGGACCAAGGGCGTCTTCTGGAGGTTCGCAGCGGAGACTTGGGCTGCAGTAGTGTAACCGATGTCACATGAGGCTCTGGGGGCTTGTTGGGGACGTTCAGAGGTATGTTTCAGCTGTGGGCAGACTGAGCATTACAAAACAGATTGTCCTAGCAAGGGCAGTCAGCAGCCTGATCAAACCAGAGAAAGACACTGATGCCAGTGGGTTCCATAGCTCAGATGGGTCAGACTCAGGGAGGAGGCCAACTAGCTATTGGTTCAAAGAGGCCCGCTGCACGAGTATTTGCTATGAACCAAGAGGGCGCTGAGGCGTCCAGGGCAATAGTGTTAGGTAACCTTGTTGTTGGTTCTGCTATTGCATGTTGGTGAAATGGCCACACTAAAGGGGGGTGAATAGTGTGTTTACTAATCTTTTTGCCTAAATCCGGTTTTAATCGTTTCTTCGGTTACTTAGACAAGTGATAAGTTGAGTAGCAAGAGGAAGCAAAGTAAATATGATAATGAAATAAACACAAGTAGAATCAATGCAAACACAATTATTTATAGTGGTTCTGCCCCAATGCCTACTCCACTACCTAAGCAGCCAGCTTAGGATTTCCAAACTAGCTTTACTAGATTATCTTGTTTCCTTTACAACGAGGATGTTTTCACCGGAGAGTCTCCGCTCTCACAACGAAGACACCTCCACACCCGGAAGTCTCCACCTTCCTACCGAGAGTACTCTCCCACCTCAATCCTAAGGACAACAAAAACTAATCTTGGCAAATTACGTTTACACCGGTGGATTTAAACCTCAAACACCAAGGCTAGCACCCAATTTCAAGACCTAACAACCTAGGTCTTCACAAGCTCAAATCCAATGAAATAAACAAGAAAATACAACACTAAATGGAGAAATTAATCAAACAATAATATACTTAGCTCCAAACAATGTTTCCTAGCTTCCTCTTGATGTCGTTGATGGTTAATCAATGAAGTCAAGGCTTACTCAAGGAGTTGAGAGATCAAAGCTAGTGATTTCAAGAATGGTGGCTCAATCAAGCTCAATGATCATCAAAATATGGCTCAAAGTATGTTGGATAAAGGGTGGAAGGCTTGCTAAGGCTTCTATTAATAAGCCTTGAGGAGATGGCATGAAACAACCAACTCAACGGGCGAAAAACTAGTCGTTTCTGCCGTCCGATTGTAGGTCCGGTCGATCATCGGTCGATCGACTAAGCGACGAAGGCATTCTACCATTTTTTGGCACATTTCGGTCGATCGTTCGGTCGATCGACTTGCCTACTACTAGTTTTTGGCAGCATTCGGTAGACCGACCAGTCGACCGAAACTGGGCAGACTGCTTGGTTTGGCTCATTTCTGGATTTCGTCTTCACTAAGTCTACTTAACGTTAATAACTTTAAAACATAAATGTTATATAAGGATTACCCCCATTTGGATTCAATAAAAATATCTAAAAAATCAAAATCCTTAAGAATCAAAATCTAGTTTCTGGGGTCTAGTAAAAATTTTCGGAAAACAAATTTTTTTTAATCTCCCGGGTCAAACATGCGTATGCTAAAGGCTTCCATAAATTCCTTAAAAATACCTCGTTATCTAGTTTTTACCCAAAGAACAATTATCGATATTTTTTGTGTCAAGAAAATGTCTAGGTCATATATCCCTCCAAGGAGCTCCCTAGGCTTGGTGAATACTTCCGGGTTTTCATGTTTTGGGGTTCGGGTTTGGTTTTTGGGTTCTTTGCATCATAAAAGAGGATTACAACACATGCTAGATACCCTAAACCTAAACTCTAACTTCCCAAAGAATCCCGAGTGTCAACGAGCGTCCTTGTCGATTTCTCTGATTTTTTCGATCGCGGAGGTCGTATGCTAACCGACTTGGAACCTGAAAGATTTCTCATTGAAACATTAGTTCCATGTTTGTTATCATCAAAACTGAGATTAAGACCAATGTAGAAAACCTTAGGCCAACATTGCATACGTCTTATTTGATCTGGGTGCTACGCACTCTTTTGTATCTACTATATTTGCTACTAAGTTGTTAGGAAAACCCTCTGTGCTTGATTTGCCTCTTATGGTGTCTTCGCCTAAGGGCATTTCTGTGATGGCGGAGACAGTCTTTTGGGGCTGCGAGGTTGTCATTTGTGGGCACGTGCTAATAGCCGAATTCACACTCCTGTCGATGTTAGAGCTTGATGTAATTTTGGGCATGGACTGGTTGGCGGACCATTTCACCTGAGTGGATTGCAGGGCTAAGACTGTGACCTTCAGTAAGCCCGAATTGCTCCTGTTTACCTTCTAGGGTGAGGGAAGGGGAGATTCGTTGGTGTCGATTTCAGCTCTAAAGGCTTGGAAGCTACTTCTGAGTGGTTGCCAATCCTTCTTGGCCTTTGTGTCTATGGCAGAGGAAGGCGGAGGTGCGACTAGGGACGTCGGGGGAATGCCTGTGGTGTGCGGGTTCTTTAATGTGTTTCCGGAGGAGTTGCCAGGGTTGCCTCCAAAGAGGGAGATTGAGTTCTGTATTGATTTGGGAGCACCACTTGTATGCCAAATTCTCCAAGTGCGAGTTCTGGCTGGAGAGTGTGGGGTTCCTTGGCCATGTGGTGTCCAGGGAAGGGGTAAAGGTGGACCCCGCAAAGATAGAAGCAGTTCAGAATTGGAAGAGGCTGACTAATGTCACCGAGATCTGCAGTTTCCTGGGCTTGGCAGGGTATTACAGGAAATTTGTGGAGAATTTCTTCAAGATCGCAACGCCATTGACCCACCTGACTCAGAAGAAGGTCAAGTTCGAATGGGATAGTAAGTGCAAGGAGAGCTTTCTGAAGCTCAAGGACCGCATGACGTCGGCACCAATTCTAGTAGTACCCTCGGGCTCGGGAGGGTTTGTTGTTTATTGTGATGCCTCTCGGATCAGCTTGGGTTGTGTGTTGATGCAGAATGGCAGGGTCATAGCTTATGCCTCTCGGCAGTTGAAGGTCCACAAGAAGAATTATCTGACTCATGATCTTGAGCTAGCAATAGTGGTGTTCGCATTGAAGCTGTGTCGTCAACACCTTTATGGTGAGGTTTGTGAGATATACACTGATCATAAGAGCCTCCAATATTTTCTCACCCAAAAGGAGTTGAACCTGAGGCAGAGAAGATGTCTTGAGCTTTTGAAGGATTATGACTGCACGATCATGTACATCTTGGGAAGGCTAACGTGGTAGCTGATGCTTTGAGTAGGAAGTCTATGGGCAGTCTGGGGCATTTGGCAGTCAGGAGAAGGTCGTTGGCTCAGGATTTGGCCATGTGTTTGGATGGCGGGGTAGTCTTGTCAGTATCAGCTTCTGGTGCACTGGTGGCTCACCTGAGGGTGTAGTCGATGTTGGTTGACATGCTGCGGGCAGCACAGGAGGAGGATGCTTTCTGTGCACTCACTAAGTATCTGACCAAGAGAGGCGATGCCGATAATGGTTTTGGTATTAACTCGGAGGGCGTCCTAAGGTTTAAGAGCAGGATAGTGGTGCCATATATGGTCGAGGTTCGCAGGCAGGTGCTAGAGATGGCTCACCGATCCACATACACTATGCATCTGGGAGCCACGAAGATGTACCGTGATCTAAAGCAGAATTATTGGTGGAAAGGCATGAAAAGAGAGGTGGCCGAGTTCGTATCAAAGTGCATGGTGTGTCAGTAGGTTAAGGCTGAGCATTTGAAGCTGGCATGGTTGCTCTAGAACCTAGAAGTAATAGAGTGGAAATGGGAGAAGATAACCATGGATTTTGTGACGGGGTTGCCAAAGTCTGGGAAGGGCAATGATTCATTTGGGTAGTGGTGGATCGCCTAACCAAGACGTCAAATTTTATAACAGTCAAGACGGCCTTTTCAGCCGATCAGTATGCAAGGTTGTTTTTGGATCGGATCATCGCTTAACATGGTGTTCCGATTATGATGATCTCAGGTCAGGGTACTTAGTTCACGGCTCAATTTTGGCAGTCTTTCCAAGAGGCATTGGGCACTCAGGTTCGGTTCAGTACTGCATTTCACCCTCAGACAGATGGTCAGTCATAGCGGACTATTCAGACGCTGGAGGATATGCTGAGAGCATATGTCCTAGATTTGGAGGGCGGTTAGGAGAGGCACTTACCCCTGATTGAGTTTGCCTACAATAACAGCTACCACAACAGCATCGGGATGGCCCCATTTGAGGCATTATATGGGCGGAGATGCAGGTCGCTCGTAGGCTGGTTTGAGGCAGGGGATTCCCTTATGATGGGACCTGACAGCTTAGAGTCGCCAGAAGATGTATGTCGATGTAAAGGCCAGGGAGGTAGAGTTTGCTAAGGGGTGGTGAGATTTGGTAAGAAAGGAAAGCAAAGCCCTAGGTTCATTGGGTCATTTCCTATTCTTAGGCGCAGGGGAGCTGTAGCCTATGAGTTGGCCTTACCTCCTAATATGGACTAAGTGCATCTATTGTTCCATGTGTCTATACTGAAGAAGTACATTCAGGAAGAGTCCGATGTGATTGAGCCTACCGTAGTGGAGGTGGATTCAGCAGTTTCCTATGAGGAGCGGCCAGTTGAGGTGCTAGACCGGCAAATCCAAAAATTGAGGTCCAAGGAGCTTCCCTTGGTTAAGGTCAGGTGGGAGCACCACTCCGGGCAAGAGGCCACATGGGAGGTGGAGCAGGATATGAGGGAGCGTTATCCTTCGTTGTTTGATAATCTGTGAGTCCGTAAGTTTCTTTTTCTAAAATTTGAGGACGAATTTTCTTTAAGGAGGGAGGATTGTAATATCCTAGATATTAATTTTAATTTTCCATCTATGTTTGTATTTTTCAACCTAGCGGGACAGTCCGAGGTCGAGCCGAGTCGACTCATGGTCCGGTGCGAGCTTGGGAGCTTGGGTAAGTAGGAATATGAGTTATGCAAATTTTGCTTGCATAGATAAATTTAATTAATTTTATGTTGAGTATGCAAAATTATTTCATTATGTTGGTGCTTGTGGTAGCATGGGATTAGAATAGGACTAATTAAGTCTAATCAGGTTAGCGAGTTCGGGTTCGGCTTGAAAAGGATGCGGGTTTGATAAGGGACTTAGTGGAGTTAGGGTTGAGGAGGGAGTATAAACCCACCCTCCCCTTGGCTTGCGGCTCCCTATTGGAGCCGCACAAGCCATTTCAAGAGAGGAGCAGCCGCCAGCCGCCAGCCTCCAAAGCCAAGCTACTTCTTCCTCTTCTTCCTCTTCCTCTCCCTTGGAAGCCAAGGCGTGGCTTGGGGAGGAGCCGCTACCCTCTTCTTCCTCTTCTTGGATCCGGCGGCTTGAGGAGGAGCCGCTGCCCCCTTCTGTCTCTTGGTGGAGCTGAGCCGCCACCTCTTGGAGCCAGATTCGGAGGCCGTCGATCGGGATTTCTCCTCTAAATTTCCTTCCTATTTAGGTGAGGGGTTCTACCCCTCCTTCTCGGTTTTCTTTTCCAAACTCTTAAAGCCATTTTTGAAGGCTAAGATGTTCTTGATTTGTTTTCCGATGATCTCTCAAATTCTTGCCGTTCTTTTTGTGTGCCGTGTTTGAGGGATACCCTAAACCTTCCCCTATGGGGCTCGACAACCCTAGGATGATCCTAGGGGTGCTCGGCCAAGGTGGAGATGAGGGTGCCCTCAAGGTGTTCGACGAAATGCCTAACTGAGGGTTTTTGGTGTTCTTGAGATCTATGCCTTAATTTGCTTATCAATTTTAGTTCCAATATGTCCAAGCATGCCTTGTAATAGATCTGTGATTTTTGGATAGAAATCATGTTTTGCAAAATTAAGATCTTGATATTGATGCCATGAAGGTTCTTGAAGAAGGGTTCTTGCTCATGATGCTTGTTAGCCTTGTTTAATAAGTATGAAAATTGAGAGATTTATCTCAAGATTAGTATTCTATTTTAATGATAATTAAGGATCTAATTTCTGTAAATTTCGGATTTACTTTCATGCTGTGCTGAAAATTCATTGTTGCTTGAATTTCATGCTGAAATGATGAAATCTGTGTTGTTTTGAAATATTTGTTGTGGTGTGTGTATTGTCCTGAATATAGTCGTGTAACCTATCCTTTTGACCAGAAAATATAGTTTGAAAACATAGGTCACACTCTAGAAACTAGATTCGGGTTAGATAAATCTGTTTTGAGCATAAAAGTAAGCTAAAACAAAACCCCAAAATAAAATCCTAATCTTGGTGATCTAAATTTTAATTACATCAGATTCGGGTTAGATACATCAGTTTCGAACTTTGCCAAAATTTGGTTTTAATCTTTTCTTGAACTACTTAAGTAATTCACAATTCAACGACTAAATACGAAAGCGAGTAATATAGATAACAATGTCATACACAAAGAAAACAATGCTAACAAAATTATATATATTGGTTCAACCCAATTAATGCATACTCTACTACCTAAGTATCGCGCTTAGGATTTCACGCCCAAATCCACTAAATTACGAGTAGCTTACAATCGATGACTTTACACCGAAAAGACCCTACACTCATCATGAAGGCACTTCCATACCCAGAAGTATCCACCTTCATACCGAGTGAGCTTTCCCACCTCAATCCCTAAGGACTACTCCTAACTTAGTTTACACAAGTGGCTTTACACCTTCTACACCAAGGTAACCACTTACTCACAAGACCACACATGCACTAGGTCTTTTACACACACAAGTAAATCAAAGTAAAACAAAACAAAAACAAATCTATCAAAAGAAGAAAGTGAAGAGGACTTATCACAATGAGAACATGTCTTTTTCTTGAGCCTAGCACCCATGAAGAACCCTCCAATGAAGAACACTTGAGGTTGAAGGATCAAGAGCTAGGTTTTATGGATTTGACAAGGAAGAGCTTAGGAGATGCTAGAGATGACTCTTTGAGGCATAGAAGCATCAACAACCAGCTAGAATGAGCTTGGGATGGGTATATATAACTCCCCAAACACCAAGGCTCGTCAACGGGCATTTTTTTGCCCGTTGTCGATGCTCGATCGGATGCTAGTCGATCATCGACTGATTGACCGATCGAACAACCAAGCGACCACAGCCTTCTGTCGCTTCTATGTATAGTTCAGTAGACCGACTGTGCAATCAAACTTGGGAAATCATCTTTTTTGCTTATTTCTCTTCGCGTTCTTCGTTTCGGGTTTTGGTCTTCAGCGTGCGTCAACTTGGATATCTTTTCAGGTGTTTTACATGTTCTCTAGACTCGTCCAAGGCATCTTCGGTGCACTCGTCAAACTTCTAGAGATTTTCGCGATGACTCCGAGCGCGTTGACCAACGTCCTTTCGATTTCGCCAATTTTTCCGATAGTCAACATCGTGCACTAACTGATATGGAAACTAAAATTAATTCTCCATGAAATCATTAGTTCCATATTTGTTATCATCAAAATTGAGATTAAGACCAAGGTTGAAAACCTTAGGCCAACAACCTCCTTGAAATACATGGGGTTTCCTAATATAAAATTTTTCGTGGTGTAGCCCATCGAGTCGGGAGCTAGTCGGGCCGAGTCGCGACATCGCCACGAATAGCATGTATAATTAATTTAAGTTATAGCCTAATGTTGGTAATTGGGTGGATGAGTATATTGGTTGACTCAAGTTGGGTTGAGATTGGGTTCGCGGATCGAGTCGGGACTTGATCCGGGTTAGGTGGAGTCGGATGAGGAGGTAAGTAAGTGATTGGGGGAATTTAAGTCAATAGATGAGGGGAATAAAACCCCTCACCCAAGCTAGTCGTGCAGCTCAAGGGGAGAGCCGCACGCAGCCCAAGAGGAAGGGGGAGCGAGAGGGATTTTGTTCGGCGCCGAGTCCACGTCGACGCTCGAGGAAATCAGACCTCGTCTTCATCGAGGTTACCTAGTGATCCGATCAAGGTGAGTGGTTAGGGTGATTGTTAAGGGAGGCGGGTAGCCGACCCTAGAAGTCTTCGAAATCGGGTTTCTTTCACGAGTTTCTTGTCGATCGATGTGTTTTCTCTTGTTGGAACTCTAAATGATTTTTGTACCTGTGATCTTATGTTTTAAATCGTATTTATTTTGCATTTTGTGGGCTGGCCGAGTGGAGGAAAAAGGGGAAAGGTCATGCCAAAATTTTCCCCAATTTCCTCGATCGTCTTTCAACTCGTGGATCATTTTATGTTCGTTAAATGTAGATCTTTGGGTTGATGCTTACGTAGTTGTCGCAAACATGCCCACCTCTCCGTAGAGGGCTCGGCCGAGCAAGGTATTACCTTGTCTGAGTCGACCGAGCAAGGGCAAGGGCGGAAATTTTAAGACTGTTCGAATTATTATGCCAGGTTTCACGTTGTGTTGTCTTGATTCATACTTATATGCTAGTGTTAGATTTTAGTTATGTTATATGAATGTTGTTCATCCTAGGAATTGTTAGTAACTATAGATCTATATTCTCATGTTTATGGAAATGTTCTTGCTAATGCATACATCGATAGGATTGTTATGGCATATGAATCAAAGGAAAGGTTTCATAAATTTTCAGATATTATGTTCAATCGTTGCTATATATGTTGCATGTTTCTTACCAGTTTATTTAGTAAAAATTATCCTCTTTAATTCAGTTTTGACATGATAATTGTGCTGATGAGTATTTTTGGCAAGTGTTGTTGATAATGGTAGACTGCGTACTCATCTATATTCGGTACCTAGTTGTGACATCTAACTTAGAGACAAAGTACCCTTGCTAGGTTCTACACCTAGGGGTAGTTAGAGTACATCAATATCCTTCTAGTGCGACTCGAGGAGCTAGGGTCGGATATGGGCAATCCCCGAAAAGCAGAACATAGGGCAATTTGCACAACCTGGTTTCGATTGTGGATGAGATGGTCTACTAAGGAGTGTCATTAGCCGAGCGGCTACCACACGACTCATCGGTTTTATTGCGTCTTGAGATTGCACTAGCGGGCCCGCTAGGTGTTAGACCCGAGTGGCAGAAGGTCTTGAGATTCCGTTAGTGGGCCAAGCTGACGATTGACCCGAGTTGGGTAGGATTAGCTATCCCTAACCTGGAGGATATCTGAGGCTAGTGGCCATCCTAGCCGACGGATCCGTAACACAAATGTTTAGCATGAATTACCGATAAGGGCTGGTTTTTGGTGGCCAGCCTGGTTATGTAGAGGGAAGAACCGAACCTTCCATATATATTTTTAGGCCATTAGTTGCCGAACTGTAGTGAAATGGATAAGTGCTCGAGAGGCCGGTTCATCCATTCTTCTATTTTGGCAAACTAGTTAACTTATGTGGTGTGATCATATTTTAATTCCTTATCTGCATCATACTTTGTATATGGTTATCATGCCGAGATTTTAAGTGGAGGTTCGAAAGAACCGCTCACTAGGTTCCTCGTGAACTCACAGTTTCATTATTATTATTTTGCAGAGCCCGACCAGTGAGGTACAGCTTGGTGGCATGGTGCGATTGGAGGGCGGACGTGGGTGCATATCTCGTAGATGGAAGCATTATAGTCGTAGTCGTGTTTGAGTAGAGTCGTGTGTATGCACTTTGTTGGTTCTGTAAAGCATTGAGATGTTTCTTTGAAAACCTTTAGATGTTTATTTTAAAACTTGTGATGCTTTCGAACTTAGTTTGGTTAAATTGTTTTCAAACAGCTAATACAGTTTGGTACTATTGCTTTTGTTATGATTTCGATGTCAGTCTGGTTGTGTTTTATGAGTTGTTGGTCAGTGCATAGGGTAGGCTTCGGGGTACCGACACGTACCCTGGCCGGTCACGCGTACCCTGAGTTGGGGCGTGACACTCCCCCTTTTTGATGATGACAAACATCCTTAACAAAATATATATAATTAAGCATAGAGGATATCAAACATGGGATTTCTCCCTCTATCAATATGCATATCTATGAAAATAAACTCCCCCTATCTATATGCATAGTTTACGTATATTTTCTTCCCTTTTTACCTAAATTTTTCTCCCCCTTTTGACATCATTCAAAAAGGGCTAGAAAAGTCAACTATGGTCAAAGTTGGGACTTGAAAACTAGTTTTCATGAAAACGAAGTCAACCAACTCAAGGGACGAAAACAACATATCCATTATGAGACAAATCAATACATGATATCAAAAAATTCTAAGTCTAGTATTCATGTATCAAGCTCAAGTAATGATATTTTCATGTATCGGTCAACATATCAAAAATTATTTTAGAAATAATTTTTCACGGATCAAAATGAGAATGATAAAAAAAACATGAATCTAACATCATACTTGAAGTCTCATTTGAAAGTTGGACCAAAAATCAAAATATCGGAGAATTGAACATTTGGAAAGAACGATACTTGAAAGTTTGGAAATCCAATTTCAAAAACTCATATTAAATCATATTCTTGTATAAAATTTTTGAAAATTTTATACAATAAAATATATTTTTCAGTGAACATGCAGTTTCAAGAATCACCCAAAAATCAATTTTTTTGTATTTTTTTAAAGAATAACTGAAATCTAGTGGCATTTTCGTAAATATTAGCTATTTTTCAAAAGTTTTCAGTTTTCATTCAAACTTTTCAGATATCAAGATATAATCATTTAAAGCATGTTTATCATGTTTGGAATGAAAATAGTGTCATTTGGTCAAAAGTTTACCTTATCATGATTTCATACAAAAACAAGCATGTTTTCATGAAATTGCTAAGTATCAATTTTTAACCTTTACTCATGGTTTTTGAAACATAAACACATAGACACCTTACATGAGTAAATCTAAATATGTTTGTGAAGTTTGAGCTCAAAAAAAATTTTTTAAGTCAAATAGTTGACTTAGGTCAAACTTTTTCAATTTTGAGTCTTCTAAGGTGAGCTAGTTATCATTTTATCTATTTACATATAATTTTTCAATTTTAACCACATGGAAGTAAATCATGAGTAAACTCAAACATGTTTATCAAGTTTCAACTTAAAATAAAGTCAAATTCTACCTAGGGCACATTTCATTCAAACTAGATGTCATGAAATAGCCTAAGTATCAAAATTTTATCTACTCGTGAGATTTTAATCAATTATCATGCAAAGTCATTCATGAGCATAGAGAAATCAATTAACCAAGAAAATTGAGGTGTGATGCAAGAATTTTGCCAAGATGAAACTCATACCTCATTTCTTGAGAAATTCCACAATTTTCATTTTCTTTCCCAATTTTCTTTAGCCTTCCAAATTTCTCACTTTCTCAACTTGCAACTAGGCTTCATTAGTATCATAGTGAAATCATATACCAACTACCAAACTAACTTACTAAGTAGCAAAGAGAAGCATCAAGTATCATTATCAAAGTTCACTTTGCTAAATAGTTTGAAATCTGTTTTAAATAAAATCAAGTGAAACCAAAACGTATTTTAAGAGATCACAAGTGAAATATAAATGAAAACATGATCTCCAACCCTTCCTATTGGTTGAAAACTGAAAGGCCACAATGAGCCTACGATTTAGAACCGCAATGTCGCATTAGTCCGTTATAGGCTACAAAGGTCTCTGAAGAGGCCGAGAAATCAAAATCAAAAATCATTTTATTAAACCATATTAAGAGCGAATAAAATCAACTCGAATTAAACCAGTATCATATACTCCAACTTGAATGAAACAAAGCAAAGTAAGGAGATGATACGAAATATACCTAGATGTCAATTTCCATACCTATGGCATTATGATGGTTTGAAGTTGCAACCAAATGATGAATCTTCATTTAAGTCCATGATCAACTTCAACTCTTCACTTCTCTTTACCCTTGTGTGGTAGCTCCCCCTAGAATAGAACATGATACTTTTGGAACCCAAATGGGTCCTAGGGGGTTAGTGGGCTTAGGTACCCAAAGTGTCTTAACAACACTAGGGTTCACTTTAAAAGCACAATCATTAATCGCATGCTCATATATGCCACAACAAAAGCAATGTCCATGAAAATTCTTATTTTTATCATTCTTGTGAACATGAGGTCTAGATGTTGAATACTTAGCATGATAAGTATGAGAAGCATGAGTATTTAATGTATTATTTCTCTTTCTAGAAGTCTTAAAGGATGAAATTTTTGTAAATTCATTAACCTTTTTAGTCAATACTAAAACCTCACTTTTCAAGTCATCGGTCCATGGGTTTATATAAAGCATGCATTTGAGATTTCAACATATAATTTTTATTTTTAATTTTTGAGTTTTCATTTTTCAAAATCTCATTCTCAATTTTGAAACCATTTTTCAAATTTTCATTTTCAAGCTTTAAGTCCTTAAGCTCAAGTTTTAATGTATCATGACAAGAGTCAAATGAGCTAGATTTTAATTTCTCATTTTCTAATTTTAGAGCATGCATGTGTGAACTAAGTCTAGAATTCTCCTTTCTAATATTTTTATTTTCCTTATCATTTTTCAAAAGCAAGGCATACGTGTTTTTATACTCATCCATCAATTCATCAAAATCATGAGAGCTAAATGAGTTAATACTATCATTATTACTAACATGACTAGAAGGAGAAGAGTGTACCTCATTGTTATCATTCGTGAGGCAATCTTTTGAGATGGTTTCATAGTGATGGCAAGAGGATGCTTCACTTGAGTGGAATGAGGATTTGGAAGCATTCGGCCTCTTCTTTGCCTTGTTCTTCATGGTAGGGCAATTCTTCTTCACATGCCCTTTTTCTTTGCACAAATGGCAAATCACCTTCCTTTTTTGATTTTTAGTGCTCCTATGACTAGAGGCACTATGGGCTTCAAAAACCATATTAGTATTGGGTGGATGACAATTGTCATCACTCCCCTCATCAAGTGTATTGAGCTCCTCGATTTTTGCATAATTATAAAGCATATTTAAACAACCCCAAATATCGAATGCGGAAGTACAATGTATGATCTTTTCAAAGATGACATTTTCCAAGGAACAAAATATGCAATTCATAGCTTTAGCATTTGATTCAAACATATTTATTTGTTCTTGGGTCCATGCATTCATGTTTTCCTTAGGTTCAATATATTTAGTCTTAACAATGTCAAATACACCTAAATCTTCAGTCTTTAGGAAAGTATATATTCTACTCTTCCAAAGACCACAGTTAGACTCGTCGAACCTAGGAGGTATAGATGCTACCAACTCTAGTGTCATTTTTCAGATCGAGACTAGATGTAGAGGAGATGGTGAAATCTCAATCTATAACCCGCTCTGATACCAAATGTCGGTGAAATGGCCTAAACTAGAGGGGGGTGAATAGTATATTAACTAAATCTTTTTGCCAAAATCCAATTTTAATCATTTCTTAAACTACTTAGACAATTCACAATTCAACGACTAAATGCGAAAGTGAGTAATAAAGACAAGCAATGTGATACGCAAAGAAAATAATGCTAACACAATTATTTATAGTGGTTCGACCCTAATGCCTACTCGACTACCTAAGCACCGCGCTTAGGATTTCACACCCAAGTCCACTAAATTACGAGTAGCCTACAATCGAAGACTTTACACCAGAAAGATCCTACACTCACCTAGAAGGCACTTCCACACCTAGAAGTATCCACCTTCACACCGAGTGAGCTTTCCAACCTCAATCCCCAAGGACTACTCCTAACTTAGTTTACACAAATGGCTTACACCTTCTACAACAAGGTAACCACTTACTCACAAGACCACACACTAGGTCTTTTACACACACAAGTAAATCAAAGTAAAACAAAACAAAAACAAATCTATCATAAGAAGAAAGTGAAGATGACTTATCACAATGAGAACACCTCTTCTTCTTGAGCCTAGCACCCTTGAAGAACCCTCCAATGAAGAACACTTGAGGTTGAGGGATCAAGAGCTAGATTTATGGATTTGATCAAGGAAGAGCTTAGGAGATGCTAGAGCTGACTCTTTGAGGCTTAGAAGCATCAACAACTAGCTAGGAATGAGTTTGGGATGGGTATTTATAACCCCCCAAACACCAAGGCTCATCAACGTGCATTTTTTGCCCATTGTCGACGCCCGGTCGTTTGCCGGTCAATCGACCGATCGACCGTAGCCTTCTGCTGCTTCTGGGCATAGTTTGGTTGACCGACTATGCGATCGAACTTGGGAAATTAGATTTTTTTGCTAATTTCTCTTTGCTCTCTTCTTTTTCGGGGTTTGGTCTTCAGCGTGCGTCAACTTGGAGAGCTTTCCAGGTATTTTACATGTTCTCTACACTCGTTCAAGGCGTCTTCGGTGCACTCGTCGAACTTCTAGAGATTTCCGTGATGACTCCGAGCTCATCGAACAACAACCTTCTGATTTCTCCGATTTCTCCAATTTTTCATATCGTGGACGTCGTGCGCTAACCGATATGGAAACTTAAAATAATTCTATATGAAATCATTAGTTCCATGTTTGTTATCATCAAAATCGAGATTAAGACCAAGGTTAAAAACCTTAGGCCAACAAACACAACCCAAAACTAAGCTCCGCTGAAATTCTACTCGATGCAGTTTCGATCGAGAGTTCAGTCAACCGACATGTAACTAATCTTTGACTGACGGGTCAATGGCTAGTATCCACTAGTTGTAACTCATTTCTCTCGAGCCGTATGATGGGAGGATTTTATCAATATTTATTGGATCTCAGGCAAAGTATCAATAAATCAAATTATCATTGTCAAGCAAATGATTTCAATTATACTAAGTGATGATATAGAGAAAAAACATTAACACAATGCTAATACAAGTTTTTAAAATGGTTCGGCTTTTAACCAAGCCTACATCCACTACCTAAGTTCCTTACTTAGGATTTCCACAAATCCACTAAACAATGTGTTCTTACATGTTTGGATTTATGCCTTATCTGAAAGAAATAGTGCCCTTGAGCCAATCACATGTTGATGTGTAGGGAACTATATTTGGTTAATGAATAATATGAGGCAACTTTTCATCATACGCTGCATCTATATTTTGTATATATTAGATTGTGATGAACCCCATGGACCCAGGCAATTGATTCCAAGACTATGATGAGATCATGCCAGTGAGACTTGGAATCCAGATGCC
This sequence comes from Canna indica, assembly GCA_034359265.1. NCBI lineage: Eukaryota > Viridiplantae > Streptophyta > Magnoliopsida > Zingiberales > Cannaceae > Canna > Canna indica. The sequence continues at coordinate 37,069,319 of CP136892.1, read as the reverse complement.
TCTGTTCTAAATGTTCCCAGTCGTAGGATCACCAATTAGGGATTTAGTGATTCTGGATAGACTGGTGCACTTGGCACATGCTTTATACGATAAGGGTTAGTTGATCTCACAGTTACCTATGAGTGTTGATAGGATGTTCCTCGGGTGAGAGTAGGTGCAAGTAGTCCTTAGACCTAAGGTTGTCATGGTTACCTTGTGAGTGTCGACCCATTTCTTTGGACTTATCCTTACGTGGCCTTCATTGTCATGTGTCGGATACCTCTGGGCGTGGGAAAGCACCCATGGAGGTATGTGAGCAACCAATATGAAATCAATTACTCCTAGTAAGAGGAGATAATGTCCTATGTGTCCTTGCAAGTGTCGACTCATGAATCCCTAACCATAGTAGATATGAATGTTGAAAAAAGGTTTTCTGACATATCATTATTGAGATGACGACTTGGCAGGTAGAATACATATGAATCGCTATTAGGGTTTGACACTTTCTCCGTACCCTAGTCGTATTCGGGATATTGTAACTGAGGGACTTAGTTGCACGATAACTAATCACAGAAGGGGGGTCGATCCCTGTAGATTGAACCTCACACTATCAGGGTAGCCATGACATGTTGCTAGACGTCAATCTTGACTTATGAGTGGAGTCTCTCACGACCACACTAAAGGGGTTTAGTGGTGGCTCATAAGATTCAAATAGAAGTCATTATATCGGATCCGACTCTCCGTTATGCACAACTCACCGTTGGCTTAGTGTGGGGCCCAATGGGTCACACACCAGGCTAACCTCGTAACAGACCTTATAAGATAAAGTCTGAATGCGGCCCTATATGTCTACTAGCATGCACATGCTGCAACTCGATCACAGATCTCGTTTATGGACATGATAGGAAAGTTTTTTCCTATATACGAATGCGCGATGAAGGAGTTCCCTGGTAACCCTAATTTGTAGGGAATCCCTAAATTGTATGGATTGGCACAAGATAATATTTCATGTAGTTGATTAAACTTAATTATGAATTAAATATTTAATTAGCTACTTGATCGGGAATATATTTAATAATGAATTAAATATAATTTGATTTTGAATCAAATATACATGGTGGAAAATTTAGTTTTCAACCATGAGCCTAACCAATTAATTGAGAATTAATTTATTTGGATAAATCCTAATTAATAAGAATTTGATATATGAAGATAAATCATAAAATTAATAGATATATGATTTATGAGGATAAATCATAATTCTATTAATTAATAAGAAATTGAATTATTTAGATAAACTTATTTCATATTGTTTAGGGAATTGGTTTATTTAGATAATTATTATTCTTGTTTATAGGCTCTTAATTTATGGAGATAAATTAAAGTATATGTTTTATTGGATTTAATTAATCTCGAATTAATTATGAAGCCATTAAAATATGAATTATTTTTTTGAGACAAACCCCAAAATTTTGAATTCCGGAGAGAGAGTTATTAGCGTGGCGGGTCTACCTTTGTAGCCGCCCCCCATCTCTATAAATTATGGCCGAACACCCCATGGGAGGGATTGGTGAATTAGTTCTTCCTCCTTCTCTCCATTGGTGACTGGCCATCTACTTCCTCCTTCCCAGTCTTTTACAAAGCCAAATTGGAGGTGTCTTTTACTTGGGTGTGCTGCTTACTTCATCCACTTGGAGGATTCCGAAAAAGGACAGTGAGGTATTCTTTGATCTACCTTCTCGTTCTTTCATTTTCTCATCTCCTCTTTCTCTCATTTTGGTGCTCGATTCTTGGTGGAAGAGCCGGCTTAGCTCTTGAGGTTTCGGGGTTTGAGAAAGCGTCTCCGTTGAGGCACGATGAGATTGGTTGTTCACTGCCCCTTTGTTGCGAGGCTCCTGGTGTGGACTATCATTGGAGGACGTGCATATGTGCGTCCTGATACAGGAATAGGAGTACCCTATCTAACTGCGGTATAAGGTATACCTTCCCCCTTCTACTCGTAGATTCAATTCCTTAATTCTTGAAAAAGTAGATTGCTGTTTTGGATGTTTCGAATTTTTAAATTGCTATTTCTACTGCATTTCTTTTCCCATCCCAATAGTGGTATCAGAGCCACCTTTCGCAAAATTTTGGAATTTTTATTTCGTGTTTTGATCACATTTACGAACCGTTCGCTCCCTAAACGTCATGCTGCCCGATTTTGGTTTTCAAGGGTTTTTGAGTCATTTTCTTGGCTCCACGTGCGGCTCATATAATGAATCGAGGTGGAAGCCTACTGTCCTTATTGATTTTGGATGGAATTTAAACTAAAAAATCCCATGGATTCATGGTTGAATAGCCCTGAGAACCGAAAAAAATCAGCATATGTGGTTTGGACCGTTTTGGATGGAAACATGATCATATTTGCGCAATTTCGGATTCTATTTTTTCCTTTATTTTTGATATATGATGTGATGCATGAAAGGATTATTATGGATGAGCCCTATGTGCATGTCATTGTGTGTAAAACGTGGTTGTGATGATTGCTTGTAAATTTATGAAATTTCAGCACTATAATTTTTAAATAGGATCTGCGTACCCCTGCCTTCCTCTTGAGAATTCTGATTATAATTAACTTCTCCCTCTCCTTAATCCTTTCCCCAAGGGTTTTTTGGGGTCTTCTTCTTTTTGTTTTGTAAAATTAGAACGATAGGGGCAGATTCGCGACGAGCACACTTGCTGCCCCATTTTAGTGCACGCGCAGAGAGGAGGTGTTCGGCGCCATGTTGATGACGACTACAACCCTGGGAAGGCACTGATGGAACCGGCAACCTACAAGATAGTTTTGGGTAGCCCCTTCGTGAGACGGAGCTCCTTAAGAACCCTGGGATGATGGCCTTGGTTCGCCAAGTGGTTCGGGTGGAACCCTTAGAACATCCATAATCATCCTTATTTACTTTATGCTTTTATTTATTGCTTTTGCTTCAATTGTTGATAGCTTAGATAATTATAATTGCATGAATAAACCCTCTAATAATATTGAGTCTGAATGGCTAAGATATTAAGAATATCAGTCACACCTTCCATCATTATGAGGGGCAAGTGTGTATATTGTCACAACTGATTTGTTGTGCACACACAAGGCCTTTTGAGCTAATAGACACGTTGCACCTCATATGGCACATATCCTTTTGTGTCTCTGCTACCGGCTTGAACATGACTTACCTTGTTGATCTACGTACACTCAAGGGTGGTTGTTTTCTCGCTAGGGCATACGAACGATGGATCTGACTCAACTAGGGCTCCTTGGCTTGTTGTGCACACACAAGGCCTTGGTTGTCCTAGAGGCAAAAACAAATAGAAGTCACATAGTGATGTGATCGGTAAAGAGTTACCTACCCATGGACTTATTAGGGTTTGTCGTGTTACATGTGAGACCCGAGTAAGTGAAGTGGGGTTTGTTAGCCTAAGGTTTTCTACCTTGGTCTTAATCTCGGTTTTGATGATAACAAACATGAAACAAATGTTTCATTGAGAAATCTCTCAGGTTCCAAGTCGGTTAGCGCACGACGTCTCTGATCGGAAAAATCATAGAAATCGGCAATGATGCTCGCCAACGCTTGGGATTCTTCGAGAAGTTGAAGTTTAGGTCTAGGGTGTCTAGCATGTGTTGTAAATCCTCATGATGATGCATAAGAACCCAAAAACCAATCCCGAACCCCAAAACATGAAAAACCGACAAATTAAAAAATGACCCTGGAATTCACTAAGCCTAGGGAGCTCCTTGGAGGGCTATATGACCTAGACATTTTCGTGTCACAAAAAAATGCCGGTAATTATTCCTTGGGTAAAAACTTGATAACGAGATATTTTTAAGGAATTTTTGGAAGCCTTTAGCAAATCCATATTTGACCCGGGAGATTAGAAAATTTCTGTTTTCCGAAAATTTATACTAGACCCCAAAAACTAGATTTTGATTCTTAAAGATTTTGATTTTTTAGATATTTTTATTGAATCCAAATGGGGGGTAATCCTTCTATAACATTTATATTTTAATATAAGTAGAGTTAGCGAAGACAGAACCCAGGAACGAGCAAACAAGTAGAAAAACCAGCCTAAGCAGTCTGTCATGCCAAGGTTCGGTCGACCGTTTCGTCAACCGACGGCATTTCGATCGACTGAACGTTGCCCAAAATGGGAAGAATGCCTTCGATCACTCGGTGGTCGCTTGGTCGGTCGATAACTCCCGATTATTCCCGAGGTGCTTTTAAGGAATAAGTTCAGACAGGTAAATCCAGATTATTCCTGTGATATCTTAAAGGGGCAAGTTTAGATGGACCATTCCCGATTGTTCCTACGCGTCTCGTGGAGCAAGTTCGTATGGGTCAATCCCGATTGCTCCCGAGTTTCTTTATATTAGGATAAGTTCAGAGGGCCTACCAGATTATCCTAGTATGTTTTGTTACCTTAGGGCACGGTAGGCTCAAGCTTGTTGATCTTCACCTTTTGGGTGTTGGCTGCCTTCGGGCAGGTGGTGGCTAGATGGCATGTTAGCTGGTCACTCCCTTGTGACCTGTCCTGCTTGAGTTAGGAGTTTTGCTTTATGCTATTTATTCTGTGTTGGTTTCTCGTGGGGGTCGATAGAACCGCTCACTAAGTTCTTTGAACTCATCCATTGTCGTTTTGTTTTCATTTTATAGAGTCTGACCGATGAGGTGGGCTGGAGCACTTGGCGCGGCAGGAGGGCAGTGGAGCTACATGATCTCATAGCAGTCCTAGTTAGGGGTCGTAGTCGAGTTTTTGGTAGTTAGTCATGCACTTGTGTTTCAGTATTTTGGAGTTGTAGTCCCTTGGGAACATTCATGTCTTTATTTCAGATTTCATTGTAACCGAACAGTTGAACTTGATTTATTATTTATGCACGTTAGTTCTTTGCTAAAACTTATTTACAATGAATTCTGGTTTGGTCTTCCACTTAAAATAAAACTAGTTATTTCTTTCCGTTATGTTTTATTGTTGAGTTGGCATGTGCATGGTTTAGGCTGCAGGGTATAGGCATGTATACCCTAGCCGGTCATGTGACCCTGAGTTGGGGCGTGACATAGTTGTTGTATTTTGGTGTTTATTTCATTGTATTAAAGCTTGTGTAAACCTAGGTTGCTAGGTTTGATTGAGTTGGTGGTTGCCTTTGTGTTAAGGCTTAAATCCACTATTGTAAACTTAGTTTACTAGGATTAGTTGAGTTGTCCCTTAGGTTGAGGTGGGAGAGTGCTCTCGGTAGGAAGGCCGAATACTTCTGGGTGTGGAAGTGTCTTCAGTTTGAGAGCTGAGACTTTCCGACTGTAAAGTCCTCTTTGTAAGGGAAACAATATAATCTAGTAAACTTAGTTTGAAAATCCTAATCGGGGTGCTTAGGTAGTGCAGTAGGCATTCGGGCTGAACCACTCTAAATAATTTTGTTAGCATTGATATATTGTTTTATGTTAATTACTTCATATTTATTGCTTCCGCTTGCTATTAATATCGTGCTTAGCCTAACTAATCAAGAAACGATTAAAATAGGAATTAGGCGACAAGATTAGTTAACACACTATTCATCCCCCCCCCTCTTGTATGGCCATTTCATCAACAATTGGTATCAGAGCGGATCATAGTTTGAGATTTCACCATCTCTTTTACACTTTGTTTCGATCTGGAAATGGCATTAGGGTCGGTTGTTTCTACACCTCCTAGGTTCGATGAGTCTAACTTTGGTCTTTGGAAGAGTAGAATGTATACTTTCCTAAAGATTCAAGGTCTAGGTGTATTTGACATGGTAAAGACAAAATATGGTGAACCTAAGGAAAACATGAATGCATGGACCCAAGAACAAGTTAAATTGTTTGAATGAAATGCTAAAACAATGCATATTCTATATTGCTCATTTTCAAATGATATACTTGAAAAGGTTATGCATTGTTCTTCCGCGTTTGATATTTGGGCCACATGAAATATATTATATGATTATGCTAAAACCGAAGAATTTAATACATTTGTTGAGGGTGGTGATGACAATGGTCATTCCCCTAGTACTAACCTCGGTTTTGATGATTTTAGTGCTTCTAGTCAAAGAAGCAAATCAAAAACCGAAAAAGAAAGGTTATATGCTACTTGTGCAAGGAAAAGGGTCACATTAAAAGGAATTTCCCTTCATCGAAGAAGATTGCCAAGAAGAGGACAAGTGCTTCAACATCCACCTCCGAATCACAAGAAGCATCCTCTTGTCATGACAATGAAGCCACCTCTCAACTTTGCCTCATGGGATTTGATGATGAGGTAAATTCTACTGCTTCTTGTCAAAATAATGATTCTTGCAGCTCAAGCTCATTTAACATGTCATATGATGAGTTGATTGAAGAATGTAGAAAAATGTTTGAATTGCTTATGAAAAAGAATAAGGAATATAGGATATTAAAGAAGGAAAATTTAAGGCTTAGCTCTCATGTGCATGAATTAGAAAATGAAAAATTAAATACTAGCTCTTTTGATTCTTGCCATGATGATATGGAATTTGAGATTAAGGACTTGAAACATAAAAATGATAATTTAAAGAATAAAAATAGCATATTAAAAAATCAATTGCATGCTATTCAAAAAATCATGAATGATTTGAAAGGTGAGATTATTTTCTTGTATAAGAAAGTAAATGAATTAAAAAATGCTTCATCTCCTAAGAACACTAGAATGAAAAATGCTTATCTAAAGAATGCCAATGTTTGTCATCATTCGCATGTTAGACATTTCACATTTAAACCTCATGTTCAAAAGAAGAATGTTTCACTTAAGAATACTCATGTCCATCATCTTTCTCATGTCAAACATTCTAACATTAAATCTCATGTCCATAATGAAAAGAAGAAATTTAATGAACATTATTTTTGTTGCGGTGTTTATGGGCATGCCATCTATGATTGTGCTTTTAAAATAAACTCAAGTGTTGTGAAGATACTTTGGGTACCTAAGCCCACTAACCCCCAAGGATCCAAAGGCATTTGGGTACCAAAGGTTTCTTGTTCTCTTGTAGGGGGAGCTACCACACAAGGGTAAAGATAAGTGAAGAGTTGAAGTTGATCATGGACTTAAATGAAGTATCATTCCTTGGTTGCAACTTCAAACCATCATGATGCCATAGGTATGGAAATTGGCATCTAGGTATACTTTGTATCATCTCCTTACATTGGTTTGTTTTATTTAAGTTTGAGTTATGATACATGTTTAATTTGAGTTGTTTTCCCCGCTCTTGTTAAGAGTTCTTTGGAAAATATTTTTTTATTTTTGATTTTCGGTCTCTTCGGAGACCTATTTAGCCTATGATGGGCTCAGGCGACATTGCGGTTCTAAATCGTTGGCTCATTGTGTTCTTTCAGTTTTCAACCAATAGGAAGGGTTGGAGATCATATTTTCATATTTATTATTTTTGTGATCTCTTAAATTTTATTTTGGTATCACTTGATTTCATTTAAAACGGATTTTAAACTATCTAGCAAAGATGTATTTTGAAAATGATATTTGAATCTCTCTTTGCTGTTTGGTTTGGTTAGCTTGCTAGTAGCCTTAATTTCATTATCTACTAATGAAGTCTACTTGCAAGTTAAAAATGTTAATGGAAGGCTATGCTATCATAAAGAAAATGGAAAAGGAAATGAAAAGTTTGGGAAATTTCACGACTGAGGTATGAGTTCGGTTTTGTAAAAATCTTTGTATAATACTTGAATATTTATGCTTTATTGATGTCTCTATACTCATGATTGATTTTGCATGACAAATCTATGAAATTTCATGAGAAGGTAAAATTTTGATAACTTAGCCAATTTCATGATATCTTGATTGAATGAAACTTGCTCTAGGTTAAAATTCATATTAGAGACCTCATTTTGAGTTAGTAGTTGGTAAACATATTTAAATACACATATCACATGATTCTAGGCATTTAAACATGAAAATTTTTGTGTAGATGAACAATGTGATAACTAGTTCACTTTAGGGGACCTAAACTTGGAAAAGATTGACTCAAGTCAACAAATCGACTTTGTCACTTCATTTTAAGTCCAAAACTTCATAAACATATTTAGGAATAGGTATGACATGTTTCCATGCACTTAGAATGAGAAATTCATATGGATATGGATAAAATGACATAGAGGTTATTTCATGATAACCTCTTTTGAACCAAGTTGACCCAAGTCAACTAATTAACTTAGAGATCTCATTTTCAATCCATATTTGAGGAACATTTTTAGATTTACTCAAGTTAGGTGTCCATAAGTTTAAATTTGAAAAATCATGAGTAAATAATAAGATTGACACTTAGCAAGTTTCAAGATAACTAGTTTAGTTTTGAATGAAATCATGCTAGGTTGATATTTTGACTTAAAGAAATAATTTTCATTCCAAACTTGACATACACTCTTTACATGACCATTATGTGGTGTCATAAAAGTTTGAATGAAAACTGAGAACTTTTTTAAAATAACTAGAAATTACAAAAATACCATTGAAAATTCAGCATTTTCAGTTATTTCTAAAAAAATGTAGAAAATTTATTTTTAACTAATTCTTGAAACTGCATCTTCATTGAAAAATATAGTTTATTCAGTAAAAATTTCAAAAAAATTTATCAAGAATCGGATTTATAATGGAATTTTGAAGTTGGATTTCAGAAATGCAAAGTATGACCTTCTTGAAATATCAATTTTTTCGATACTTTGATTTTTCATCGGAAACTTTGTGTATGAAAGTTTGTGTATACCATTTTGATTACATTTCCAATATCATTCACACCATTGCTTGAGTAAAATCATTTCTATGAATGATTTTGATAACTTGAATGATAGCTAGAAATATTCATTTTTTCATTGAAATCAATATAGGATGAAAAACAAACTAAGACAATTCATTTTGAGCTCAAACTTGACACACACATCTTAAATGATCATTCAGCGATGTCTGGAAAGTTTGAAGAAATTGACATTTCTAGCCCTTTTTGATTGATGTCAAAAGGGGGAGAAAAATATAAGTAAAGGGGAAGAAAATATAGAAAGACCATGCATATAGATAGGGGGGACTTCTATTATGAAGATATGCATGTTGATAGGGGGAGAAATCCCTTTTTTGATATCCTCTATGCTTAATTGTAAAAAATTTCTTAAGGATGTTTGTCATCATCAAAAAGGGCGAGATTGTTGGCCTAAGGTTTTCTACCTTGGTCTTAATCTCGGTTTTGATGATAACAAACATGGAACTAATGTTTCATTGAGAAATCTCTCAGGTTCCAAGTCGGTTAGCGCATGACGTCCCAGATCGAAAAAATTGAAGAAATCGGGAAGGACGCTCGTCGACGCTCGGGATTCTTCGAGAAGTTGAAGTTTAGGTCTAGGGTGTCTAGCATGTGTTGTAAATGCTCATGATGATGCATAATAACCCAAAAACCAAATCCGAACCCCAAAACATGAAAAACTTGGAAATTAGAAAATGACCATGGAATTCACTAAGCCTAGGGAGCTCCTTGGAGGGCTATATGACCTAGACATTTTCGTGTCACAAAAAATACCGATAATTGTTCCTTGGGCAAAAACTTGATAACGATGTATTTTTAAGGAATTTTTGAATGCCTTTAGCATACCCATATTTGACTCAGGAGATTAGAAAATTTTTGTTTTCCGAAAATTTGTACTATACCCCAAAAATTAGATTTTGATTCGTAAGTATTTTGATTTTTTAGATATTTTTATTGAATCCAAATGGACACTCCGGTGGGTGCACCACTCTGGGCAGGAGGCCATCTAGGAGGTGGAGCAGGATATGAGCGAGTGTTATCCTTCGTTGTTTGATGATCTAGTGAGTCCTTCAATTTCTTTTTCTGAAATTCGAGGTTGAATTTTCTTTTAGGAGGGAGGATTGTAATATCCTAGATATTAATTTTAGTTTTCCATCTATGTTTGTATTTGTCAACCTAGCGGGCTAGTCCGAGGTCGAGCGAGCCGAGTCGACTCATGGTCCAGTGCGAGCTTGGGAGCTCGGGTAAGTAGGTATAAGAGTTCTGCAAATTTTGCTTTCATAGATAAATTTAATTAATTTTATGTTGGGTATGCATGATTGTTTAATTATGTTGTATGTGATTGGTGCTTGTGGTAGCATGGGATTATAATAGGATTAATTAAGTCTAATCAGGTTAGCGGGTTCGGGTTCGGTTGAGGTGGAGGCGGGTATGATAAGGGATTTTGTGGAGTTAGGGTTAAGGAGGGAGTATAAAACCCCCCTCCCCTTGGCTTGCGGCTCCTTATTGGAGCCGCACAAGCCATTTGAAGAGTGGAGCAGCCGCCAACCACCAAGCCCAGCCGCCAGCCAGCCGCCCTTCTCCTCTCTTCTCTTAGAGCCGCCAAGCCTGGCCGCCAAAGCCAAACTCCTTCTTCTTCTTATTCCTCTTCCTCTCCCTTGGAAGCCAAGCCGTGGCTTGGGGAGGAGCCGCTGCCCTCTTCTTCCTCTTCTTGCAGTCGGCGGTTTGAGGAGGAGCCGCCGCCCCCTTCTTTCTCTTGGTGGAGCCGAGCCACCACCTCTTGGAACCGGATTTGGAGGCCGTCGACCAGGATTTCTCCTCTAAATTTCCTTCCTATTTATGTGACTGGTTTTACCCCTCCTTCTCGGGTTTTTTTCGAACTCTTGAAATCGTTCTTGAAGGCTAAAATATTCTTGATTTGTTTTCCGATGATCTGTCAAATTCTCGGCATTCTTTTTGTGTGTCGTGTTTGAGGAGGCCCTAAAACTTCCCCTATGGGGCTCAGCAACCCTAGGATGATCCTAGGGATGCCTGGCCAAGGTGGAGATGAGGGTACCCTCAAGGTGTTCGACGAAATACCTAAGTGAGGGTTTTTGGTGTTCTTGAGATCCATGCCTTAATTTGCTTATCAATTTGAGTTCCTATATGGACAAGCATGCCTTGTAATAAATCTGTGATTTTTTGATAGAAATCATGTTTTCCAAAATTAAGATCTTGATATTGATTCCAAGAAGGTTCTTGAAGAAGGGTTCTTGATCATGATGCTTGTTTCTTGTTTAAGGTGTTGATTGTGCTTGTTAGCCTTATTTAATAAGTATGAAAGTTGAGAGATTTATCTCAAGATTAGTATTCTGTTTTAATGATAATTAAGGATCTAATTTCGGTAAATTTCGGATTTACTTTCATGCTATACTGAAAATTCAGTTTTGCTGGAATTTAATGCTGAAATGATGAAATCTGTGTTGTTTTGAAATATTTGTTGTGGAGTATGTATTGTCCTGAATATAGTCGTATAACCTATCATTTTGACTAGAAAACATAATTTACAAACATAGGTCACACTCTGGAAACCAGATTCGGGTTAGATACGTCAGTTTTGAGCAAAACAGTAAGCTAAAACATAACCTTAATATTGGTGATCTAAGTTTTAATTGCATAATTAAAATTGGGCAAGGGGTCAGCATAATTTGTTATGAACCAACAAATAAAGTTATGCATGAAATAAAACCTCACGGGTTATCACATTACGGGTCTAGGAGTTGGGGTCGGGTGTTGGAGTGTTGAGACGCTTCCCAATAAGGACACCCCTAAAACACTGTAGGAGAGATTTGACTTAGGTCATGTTGTGACATATCTTTATGAATTACGGAAAGGCTCGTTGAGGAGCGGGATTGCGGGCTAGGCTCGGAAGGTTGGATGCCTAATTCCCAACCTGTGGAACAAGTTCAATGGGCAAATCTCGATTGTTCCTACGTATCTTGTGGAACAAGTTTGGACGGGCAAATCCTAATTGTTTTCAAGATTCTTTATTTAAAGGGGTAAGTTCGGATGGGCGAATCCCGATTACTCCTACGCTATTTATTGGAACAAGCTCGGTTGGGCAAATCCAGATTTTTCTGATTTGGCCTCGTGGAATAAGTTCGGAGGGCCTACCTGATTATTCCCAATGTGCTTTTAAAGAATAAGTTCGAACGGACAAATCCTGATTATTCCTGTGATATCTTAAAGGGAAAAGTGCGGATGGGCGATTCCTGATTGTTTCTACGCGTCTCGTGGTGCAAGTTCGGATGGGCCAATCCTAATTGCTCCCGAGTTTCTTTATATTAGGATAATTTCTGAGGGCCTACCCGATTATCCTAGTATATTTTGTTGCCATAGGGCATGGTAGGCTTAGGCCTGTTGACCTTCACCGTTTGGGTGTTGGCTACCTTCAGGCTGTTGGTGGCTAGATGGCCTGTTAGATGGTCACTCCCTTGTGACCTTTCCTGCTTAAGTCAGGAGTTTTGCTTCATGCTATTTATTCTGTATTGGTCTCTCGTGGGGGTCGGTAGAATCGCTCACTGAGTTCTTTGAACTCACCCGTTATCATTTTGTTTTTGTTTTCCAGAGCCTGACCGGTCACGTGGGCTGGAGGGCAGAGGAGCCACCTGATCTCATAGCAGTCCTAGTTAGGGGTCGTAGTTGAGTTTTTGGTAGTTGGCCATGCACTTGTGTTTTAGTGTTTTGGTTTTGTAGTCCCTTCGGGACATTCATGTCTTTATTTCAGATTTCATTGTAACCGAACAGTTGAACTTGATTTATTATTTCCGCACGTTATTACTTTGCTAAAACTTATTTACAATGAATTCTGGTTTGGTCTTCCACTTAAAATGAAACTAGTTATTTCTTTCCGTTATGTTTTATTGGTCTCCCAAACGGCTCTTTTTAAAATTAGATAAGGTTTGAACGGCTCTTTGCTTTCACACCCCAATACCAACTCTATAAATACACCCAAAACTCCTTTCCTAAGGCTCCCAACTATTCATTGAGTCTTTCTAACAATATTTGGACTCTTTCTTGAGCCATTTCTCTCAAACCTTAGCTTTGAGCTTCTATCTCCTTGATTGAGCCTTCAACCTTGTGTTTCATCATCAAAGGCTTCAAGAGGAAGCTAGGATCTTACGTTGGAGCTAAGTATTATATTGATTGTATTTTTGCTCCATTTATATTTATATTTTGTTGTTATTCTCATTGTATATCAAGTTGTGAAATCCTAGGGTGCTAAGTTTGTGTGTATGGTGGTAGCCTTCGTGTAGAGGCTTAAATCCACCACTGTAAACTTAGTTTGCTATGGTTAGTTTTGTAGTCCTTAAAATAAGTGGTGTTGGAGGTACTCTCGGGTGTGAGACTAACCCTCGGTTGTGAGGGTCAGTGCCTTAGCTTGTAAATCCTCTTGTAGAATACACTTAATCTAGTAAACTAGAGTTTGAAATCGTAAGCAGGGTGCTTAGGTAGTGGAGTAGGCATTGGGGCCGAAGCACTATAAATTCATTGTGTTAGCATTGCTCTTGTGCGTGTTTGATTACTTGTTATTTATATATTTTTCTTCCGCTTGCTATTAAATTGTGATTTGCCTAAAGTAATCAAGAAACGGTTAAAACCGAATTTACGCTAAAGATTTAGTTAACACAGTATTCACCCCCCCCCTCTCTAGTGTGGTCATTCAACTTACATTTGGTATCAGAGCGAGTTTTGGATTGAGATTTCACCATCTCATCTACATCTAGCCTCGATCCTAGAATGACACTAGAGAGTATAGCGTTTGCACCACCTAGGTTTGATGAGATAAATTTTGGTGTTTGGAAGAGTATGATGTATACATTTCTTAAAACACAAAGTTTAGATCTATGGTGCATGCTAAAGAATGAATACTTTGAGCCCACCATTGACAATAATGAGTGGACTCAAGAACAAGTTAGATTTTTTAAAGTGAATATTTAAAACAACGCACTTTCTATATTGCTCATTCTCAATTGATATACTTGAAAAGGTTATGAATTGTTCATCCACATTCGCTATTTAGGCTTGTTTAAACATGCTATATGACTGCAAAAATCGAGTAGCATATCACTTTAGGCCTAGTACTAATATGGTTTATGAAGCTCATAATGTCTCTAGTCATAGGAGCACTAAAAATTGAAAGAGGAAGGTTATATACTACTTGTGCAAGGAAAATGAGCATATCAAAAAGAATTGCCCTTCCTTGAAGAAAAGAGACAAGAGGAAAACAAGTGATTCAACATCCACTACGAATCACATGAAGCACATTCTTGTCATGATGAAGAAGCTACTTCTCACCTATGCCTCATGGGATTCAATGATGAGGTAAAATCTTCAACTTCTCATCATCATGAAAATTTTGATAGTGATGCTAGCTCTTGTAGCTCCCTTAACATGTCTTATGAGGAGTTAGCTGAAGAATATCAAAAAATATATGTCATGCTTTTAAATAAAAATAAGGAAATTAAAAAGATAAAAAAGGGAAACTCTAAACTTAGTTCTCATGTGTATGCTTTAGAATTAGAAAATATCACGCACCAAATACACAATCACGTGACCGGCCATGGTATACGTGCCTATACTCCGCAGCCTAACTCATGCACATGCCAACATCATAAGAATAAACAATAGCGGAAAGAAATCAACAAGTGTTTTTTTATTTCATTTAGAATCAAAAACAGAGTTCATCAAAAATAAGTTTTAACAAACGAGTAAAATGCGGAAATAATACATCAAATCCAACAGACCAAATACAATGAAATCTGAATAAAATAACATAAATGCCCTCAAGGGCTACAACTCAAAAGACCAACCAAAGTGCATGACACACTATCGAAAGACTCGACTACAACCCTAACTATGACTGCTATGAGATCATGCGGCTCCTCTGCCCCCCAGCTGCGCCAAGTGCTCCAGCCCACCTCACCGGTCAGGCTCTCCAAAATAAAACAACGACAATAGGTGAGTTCAAAGAACTCAACGAGCGGTTTTACTAACCCTCACAAATAAAAATCACAGAGATAACGAGAATGAAATCTATCTCTAAAGCAGGCAATGTCACGAAGGTGTGACTAGCTAACAGGCCAACATGCCACACATGCCCCAAGGCATCTAACCCTCCAAAGAAGTGCATCAGGCCGAAGCCCACCATGCCCGAAGGCAACAACACATACTAAAGAAGTGCATCAGGTCGAAGCCCACCATGCCTGAAGGCAACAGCACATACTAGGATAATCGGGAAAGGCCCTCCGAGCTTATCCTAGTATAAGGAACCTCGGGAGCAATCGGGAAAGGCCCTCCGAACTTGCTCCACGAGACGTGATATCACAAGAGTAATCGGGAAGGCCCTCTAAACTTACTCTTTTAAGACATCACAGGAATAATCGGGAAAGGCCCTCCGAACTTATTCCTCTAAAAAACACCTCAGGGATAATCAGGAAAGGCCCTCCGAACTTATCCCACGAGGCCAAGATCAGAACAGTCGGGAAAGGCCCTTTGAACTTGTTCTTTAGGTTGGGAATTTGACGTCCAACCACCCGGGCATAGCCCGAAATCCGACTCCTAATTGAGCCGCTTCGCCATTCTCAAGGATATGACGCATCAAGACCTAAGTCAAGATTCTCCTATGGTGTCCTAGGGATGTCCTCATTATGAAGCATCTCAACACTCCAAACCCGACCCCTATCCCTTAGACCCGTAATGTCATGAACCCGTGTGGTTTTATTTCATGCATACTTTATAAGTTGGTTCATAACAGATTATGCTCACCCTTAACCCAATTTTAATTATATAATTAAAATTTAGATAATCTCAATTAGGGTTTTGTTGTAGATTACTGTTCTGCCCAGAACTATTGTGTCTAACTCGAATCTAATCTCCCAATTGTATCATGTGTTTCCAAACTATATTTTCTGGTCGAAACGATAGGTAACACGACTATATTCACAGAAATACAAACACCACAACAAACAAACCAAAATCAACACAGATTCGTTATCTCAACATACAATTCCAGCAACATGCAATTTTCAGCATACTATAGACTTAATTCCGAAAATTAACAGAAATTAACCCCTAAATTATCATTAGGATAGATACTAATCTCAAGAATTAATTCACAAAATCTGCTTTTAATCAAGATTAACAAAAACCCACAACACTTAGATCAAGAACCCCTTTTCAAGAATCCCTAAGGCATCAATATCAAGATCTTAATCATACCACATGATTTCTACCCAAAAATCCCAGATTTAATTCTAAACATGCAATCCATAATTCAAGGACCCAAATTAGGAGAATAGAACAAGATTTGCATATCAAGGAAATAAGAAAACTCATTCGGGCATTTCATCGAACACCTTGAGGGTGACCCCAGTTTCCCCCTTGGCCGAGCACCCCTAGATTTACCCTAGGGCTGTCGAGCCCCATAGGGAGGGATTCGGGTCTCCCCAAGCACAAATTCCAAGAAACACGATAAGAACTCGAAGAATAAATCAAGAACGAAGCACGATTACCAAGCTACCAAGAACGGCTTCAAGAATCCGATTGAAATCCCGAAGAGAGAGGGTAAACCACTCACCTTAATTGGAAGAAAGATTAAAGAAGAGATCCCAAACGACGGCCCTCGAATCCGGCTTCAAAAGGGTGGTAGCTCGACTCTACAAGGGAGAAAGAGGGGGCGGCGGCTCCTCCTCAAGCCGCCGGCTCCAAGAAGAGGAAGAAGGGGGCAGCGGCTCCTCCCCAAGCCATGGCTTGGCTTCCAAGGGAGAGAAAGATGAAGAAAAGGAAAAAGAAGAAGAGGGGAGGCTCGGCTCGGCGGGGGCTGGGCTTGGTGGCTCCAAAAGAGGAAGGACGGAGGAGAGGAAGAGGAAGAGAAAGTAGGCGGCTCGGCTCGGCTCGGCTCAGGTGGCGGCGGCTCCAAGGGGAAAAAGGAAAGGGAGCTGGCGGCTTGGCTTGGCTTGGCGGTTGGCTCCCTTTCTCAATTCTTTGGGTGGCTCCAAAAATAGGAGCCACAAGCCATGGGGAGGGGGTTTTATACTCCCTCCTCAACCCTAACCCCTTAAGCCAAAATCAAATCCGCTAATCCAATAGACTTAATTAATTTAATTAAACTTATTCTAATAAATCACAAGCAATTAATTAAATACACCCACTTGAACATAATTAACAATTATGCACACACAAGATCAAATTAAATAATTTCAACTACTCAAACCTAAAATTCATAAATTCATATTCTACTTACCCGACCTCGCAAGATCGCTCTAGACCATGAGTCAACTCGGCTCGACCACGAACTAGTCCGCTAGATTGGCAAACACACATAAGAGGAAAAATAATAAATTTAAATATCTAGTCTATTACAGAAAATGAGAAAATGAATACTAGCTCATTTGATCCTTGCCATGATGATTTGAAGCTAGAAATTAAAAAGTTGAAACGACAAAATAATGATTTGGAAATTGAGAATAATGAAATGCTAATTAATAATTCAAAATTTAGAAATGAAAATGAAAATTTGATAACTAAAATAATGAGTTGGAAAATAGACTAAAGCAGGAAAAGAATGATTTTAAATGTGATTTCAAGATTGAGAATGAGAGCTTGAAATTTAAAAATGTGAAAATCAAAAATGAAAATTACATGTTGAAATCTCAATTACATATCTTACATAAGTCTATGAATGATTTTAAAAATGAGGTTTTGATCTTGAGTAGGAAAGTTAATCTTCTTTTTTTTAATAACTCTAGAAATCAAAATGTCTCATTTAGAAAATCTCAGAAGAAGAATGCTTCCTTTAAGAATGCTCATGCTCATCATAGTTCACATGTCAAGCATTCTAATGATAGATCTCATGTCCAAAGCAAAAATGAAAAGAAGTTTAGTGGACATTGCTTTTGTTGCTATCTATAATTGTGCATTGAAAAGAAATCCAAGTGTTGCTATGACACTTTGGATTCCAAAGTCAATTCACCCCCAAGGACCCAAAGCCATTTGGGTCCAAAAGTCTCAATTTCTTTTGTAGGGGGAGCTACCACACAAGGGTAAAGCAAATTGAAAAATTAAAGTTGACCATGGACTTGAATGAAAAATCCATCATTGGTTGCAATATCAAGTCATCATGATGCCTAAGGTATGTAAAATGGCATCTTAAGTAATCTGGTATCATCTCCTTACTTTGCTTTGTTCCATTCAAGTTGGAATGTATGATACTTGTGTAATTCGAGTAGATTTTATCCGCTCTTGATATGGTTTTGTCAAATCTTTTTTTTATTTTTCGTTTTCCGGTCTCTTCGGAGACCTATGTAGCCTATAATGGGCTCATGCGACCTTGCGGTTCTAAATCGTAGGCTAATTATGGTCTTTCGGTTTTCAACCAATAGAAAGGGTTGGAGATCTTAATTTTTCAAATATTTCATACTTTGAGATCTCTTGATTCATTTTGGTTTCATGATACTTCCTTTTGAAATGAATCCTTACTATATAGCTTGGTTGAGACTTTTGAATGAAACCTTGCACTTAAACCTTGTTATTTAGTATATTAGCTTGCTAGTAGTCACATATTTCCATTATGCCATTATAGTGGTTGTTGCTTCCAAGTTATCAAAAATTGATGGAAGGCTAATAGATTGAAATTGGAATGAGAGTTGACAAGTTTGACAAAATTTATCTCAAATGAGGTATGATCTTGACTTTTATTGAAATATAGTTTAATTACCTCAATAATTATGCTTGAATGATTTCTCTATGCTCATGATTGATTATGCATGATAAATGTTTGAAGTTTCATGAGTAGAAATTTTTTTGATAACTTAGGCCACTTCATGATGTTGATATTGAATGAAATTGGACTAGGTTAAAATCCTTTATTAGAGATTTCATTTTAAGTTAAAAGTTGATAACATGTTTAGATGTGTTAATGATCTATTACCATGAATTTTAAATTTGAAAAATCATGGGTAGATGAACAAGGTGATAACTAGATCACTTTAGGGGACTTAAACTTGAAAAGTTTGATCCAAGTCAAATCGACTTGGACACTTCATTTTAAGTCTAAACTTCATAAACATGTTTAGGAATAGGTATGACAAGTTTTCATACTTTTAAAATAAAAAATTCATATGGATATTGATAAAATGACATAGAGGTCATTTCATGATAATCTCTTTTGAACTAAGTTGACCCAAGTTAACAAATTGACTTACTGGTCTCATTTTCAATCCATATTTGAGGAACAAGTTTAGATTTACTCATATTAGGTGTCCATAAGTTTAAATTTGGAAAGTCATGAGTAAATGATAAAATTGACATTTAACAAGTTTCATGATAAATAGTTTATTTTTGAATGAAACCATGCTAGGTTGATATCTTGACTTAAGGACATAATTTTTATCTCAAACTTGACATACACTCTTTACATGACCATTTTGTGGTGTCATAAAAGTTTGAATGAAAACTGAACCCGTTTTGAAAAATAACTGAAAATTACAAAAAATGCCATTGAAAATTCGGCATTTTCAGTTATTTCTAAAAATATATAGAAAAATCATTTTTAACAGATTTTTGAACATGTAGATTCCTTAAAAAATTTAAGAGTTTTAAAAAATTTCATCAAGGATATGATTTGATAGGAATTTAAGAGTTAGATTTATGTATACATAAGTATCCCTTTGACCTAAGTCAACAAAGTGACATAGATTCACTCATGTTAGATATATAGGTACCTAAATTAGAGAAAACATGAGTAGATAGAAAATTATAATGTTTAGCCATTTTCTTGTTTTTCATGTCTATTTCGATTGAAATCGAGTTAAGTTCATATTTTAATCAAATGACATTATCTTCACTTCAAACTTCATATACATGCTTCACATGACCATATCTTGGTATTTTGAAAGTTTGAATGATTTTTTAAAATGTCATAAAAATCTTACTTATTTACAAAAATGTCACTGAAGTATCACTCTTCTTAAATTGCTCATTTTTCCGATACTTTGAATTTTTCATTAGATTTTCAAATGAGATTTGAAGTATGATATTTTGAATTCACGTGTGGTATCGTTCTGCTCATTTAATAAGAAAAATCATTTCTAAAGTGATTTTTGACTCTTTGACCAATACTTGAAAATATCGATACTTAAGTTACTACATGATTCTTGGTCATGAATTTCATTTATCATTTCACGATATCATGTATGACTTAGTCTCTTATTCGATGTTTGATTTTCTTCCCTTGAGTTGAGACTTTCGCGGTTTTGAAAAATCTTTTAGAGTTTTAACTTTGACTTTTGATTGACATTTCTTGTCATTTTTTATTGATGTCAAAAGGGGGAGTAAAATATAGGTAAAGGGGAAGAAAATATAAGAAAATCATGCATATTGGTAGGGGGAGAAATCTCATAATTGACTTCCTTTGTGCTTATATGAAAATATTTTCTTAAGATTGTTTGTCATCATCAAAAACGGGGAGATTGTTGGCCTAAGGTTTTCAACCTTAGTCTTAATCTTGGTTTTGATGATAACAAACATGAAACTAATGTTTGAACAAGAAATATTTTCAGGTTACATATAGGTTTGCATTTGACGTCCCTAATCGGAATAATCACAAAAAAATCAAGAATCGGAGGCTTCGGAGTCGAGCATGTCAAAATTAGTTTAGGACTTCATTTTTTTTATTATAAATGTTCCTAAGCCTTATTTTTATGTCGTCATTGAGTTCACAATATATCCAAAAAAATGAAACTCGAACCTCGAAAACTTGAAAACTAGAAAAATCAAAAAATGACCCTGAAAATTCTAGTTTAGGGGGCTCCTTGGAGGGCTACATAATTTAGATATTTTCTTGTCATCAAAAGTCCCAATAATTTTTCCTTAGGTAAAATAAATTAAAGACATATTTTAAAGGAATTTCTGGAAACTGTTAACCTAAAAAAGTAAGGCTTGAAATGCTAGAAACCTCTAAACAACCCAGAATTCTTAGAATGCCCCCGGCCAATTTTTAAAAATTCTCCAGAATTCCCAAAATGCTCCCAAACGGCTCTTTTTCAAATTAGATAAGGTTTGAACGGCTCTTTGCTTCCATACCCCAATACCAACTCTATAAATACACCCAAAACTCTCTTCCCTAGGCTCCCAACTATTCATTGAGTCATTCTAACAATATTTGGAGTCTTTCTTGAGTCATTTCTCTCAAACCTTAGCTTTGAGCTTCTACCTCCTTGATTGAGCCTTCAACCTTATGTTTCATCATCAAAGGCTTCAAAAGGAAGCCAGGATCTTGTGTTGGAGCTGAGTATTATATTGATTGTGTTTTTGCTCCATTTATATTTATATTTTGTTATTATTCCCATTGTATATGAAGTTGTGAAAACCTAGGGTGCTAGGTTTGTATGTATGGTGGTAGTCTTGGTGTATAGGCTTAAATTCATCGATGTAAACTTAGTTTGCTAGGGTTTGTTGTGTAGTCCTTAGAATAAGAGGTGTTGGAGGTACTTTCGGGTGTGAGAATAACCCTCGGTTGTGAGGGTCAGTGCCTTAGCTTGTAAATCCTCTTGTAGAATACACTTAATCTAGTAAACTAGAGTTTGAAATCCTAAGCATGGTGCTTAGGTAGTGGAGTAGGCATTAGGGTCGAACCACTATAAATTCATTATATTAGCATTGGTCTTGTGCGTGTTAGATTACTTATTATTTATCTTGCTTCCGCCCCCCGCCCCCTCTAGTGTGGTCATTCAGTCATTCAACTTACACTTGATTTGTTATTATCAAAGCACACATGGAGAATAGCCAAGCACAAGGGTGAAAACCTCGGTCAACACCTGAAAGCCTTTATTCTTATAAATATCTCTTCTTGGCCTTTCTTAAGCTCCATTGAACTTATTGAGACATCCTTGAATATATTGTGAGCCTCATTAAGTGACATACTTAAGAAACCCTATCTTTGCAGCATATCCCTTCTTTTCTTGAATGAATAATCATCAAAAACGTCAAGATGAGCTAGGAACTTGGTTTGTGAGCTAAGTTGTATTTATTTTGATTGTTGCTTTCGTTTATTTGTATTTTTGGTTGGTTTTTGTTACATTTTAAAGGTTGTAATTGATCAAGGGTGTAGTGTTGGTGAAATGGCCTACACTAGAGGGGGGGTGAATAGTATATTTACTAAACTTTAGCCTAATTCCGGTTGTAATCCTTTTCTTGATTACTTTAGGTAATTCACAATTCAACTAGATTAATAAGTGCGGAAAAGATAAATGAATCAACTAAACACAAGTAACCACACAAGCACAATGGCAATGCAAACAAAGAGATTTATAGTGGTTCAGCCCCAATGCCTACTCCACTACCTAAGCACCCTCGCTTACGATTTTCAAACTTAACTTTACTAGATTATGAATGTTTCCTTACAATGATGACCTTTTACTCGAAGAGTCTCCGCTCTCAACCTAAGGCACCTCCACACCCGGAAGTCTCCACCTTCTTACTGAGAGCACTCTTCCACCTCAAACCCTAAGGACAACAATCACTAATCCTTGCAAACAAAGTTTACACCGGTGAATTTAAGCCTCAACAACAAGGCAACCACCACACTCAATCAACCTAGCACCCTAGGTTTATACACTTGAAATACAACAAATAAACACTAAAAATACAATAATAATGGAGCAATAATCAAAACAACAAAGTACTTAGCTCCAACCAATGAATCTTAGCTCCTCTTGATGCCTTGATGATGAATCGATTAAAGCTCAAAGGCAAGATCAAGTTTTATAAGGATCAAAGCTAGGGTTTATAGAGAATATCTCGATGAAGGCTTGGTATATGATCATATGATGGCTCAATAAGTTCTAGAGATGCATAGGAAGGTTGTACATGGTCTTAAATAAACAGAACACAAGATGGAGGTCGGGCTCAACGGAAATAAACGGCTATTTTTCAAACCGTTACTGAAAGAAATAGTGCCCTTGAGCCAATCACATGTTGATGTGTATGGAACTATTTTTTGGTTAATGAATAATACAATGCAACTTTTCATCATATGTTGCATCTATATTTGTACATATTAGATTGTGATAAACCCCATGAACCCAGACAATTGATTCCAAGGCCATGATGAGATCATGCCAGTGAGACTTGGAATCTAGATGCCCCTGTTCTAAATATTCCCAGTTGTAGGAACACCAATTAGGAGATTGATGATTCCAGAAAGACTGGTGCACTTGATAATGCCTTATACGATAATGGGTAGCTGATCTCACAGTTACCTATGAGCCATCATTAATGTACAAGTGCAGGTGCTCATTAGAGAATAAGTTCACTGAACAGAACTGAACAGAATAAGTTCACTGAGTGTCAATAGGAAGTTCCTCGGGTGATAGTAGATGCAACCAGTCCTTGGACTTGAGGTTGTCATGGTTACCTTATGAGTGACGACCCATTGCTTTGGTTCTATCCCTGCGTGTCCCTCAACGTCATGTGACGGGTATTACTGGGTATGGGGAACCATTCATGGAGGTAAGTGAGCAACCAACATGGAATCGATTACTCCTAGTGAGAGGAGATAGTGTTCTATGTGTCCCTGAAAGTGTCGACTAGGGAATTTCCGGCCAGTGTAGATATGAAAGTCAGGAAGATGTTTCTGACATTTTATTATTAAGACGACATTTGGCGGGTGGAATACATATGAATCGGTATTAGGATTTGACACTTCTTCTGTACCCTAGCCGACGTCGGGACGTTGTAATCGAGGGACTTAGTTGCACGATAACTAACCACCGAAGGGCGTTCGACCCCTGTAGATTGAACCTTACACTATCCGGGTAGTCATCACACATTGCTACACGTCAATCTTGACTTGCGAGTGGAGTCTCTCACGACCACACTATAGGGGTTTAGAGGTGGCTTGTAAGATTCTAAAAGAAGTCGTTTTATCATATCTGACTCTCTGTTAAGCACAACTCACTGCTGGCTTAGTGTTGGGCCCAATGGGTCACACACAACAGGCTAACCTCGTAACGGACCTTATGAGATAAAGTCCGAATTTGGGTATATGTCTACTAGCATGGACATGCTGCAACTCGATCACGGATCTCATTTATGGATATGATAGGAAAGATATTTCCTATAGGAACGAATACGTGAGGAAGGAGTTCCTCGGTAACCCTAATTTGTAGGGCATCCCTAAATTCTAGGGATTGACACATGATAAATCCTAATCAATAGGAATTTAATTTATAGAGATAAATTAAAGTTTATATTTAGTTGGATTTAATTAATTTCGAATTAATTATAAATCCATTAAATATAAATTATTATTTTGGAAGCTAAACCCGAAATTTTGAATTCCGGGGAGAGGTTTTTAAAAATGGGGGGCCGGGTCTACCTTGATAGCAATCTATTCCTCTTATAAATAGATGGCCTAACCTCCTTCAAGGGGGTTAGGCAAATTGGTTACTCATCTTGGAGAAGGTTTAGGATTGCATTCTTGAGAGGCTTCTTGAAGAGAAAAACTCCAAGAACTCATCTTCATCTCCTTGGGTGGCCGACCATCTAAAGCTTCCTTCCCCAGTTTTGTGAAGCCGTTTGAAGGTCTCTTCCTCTTGGGTGTGTCATCTACTTCATCTTCTTGGAGGAGTCCAAGAAGGGCAATTAGGTATTCCTTCATCTTCCTCCTCGTTCTGTGGTTTTCTCATCCCCTCTTCCTCCCTTTTTGTGCTCGATTCTTGGTGGAAGGGTCATCTTCACCTTGGTGTGTTTCGGGGTTAAGATTGCCTCTCCGTTGAGCCACAACGAGTCTCGATGTTCATCTTGAAACGGAGATAGGAGGACGTTGGTGTGGACTTTCCTTGGAGGACGTGCGTGTGTGCATCTTGAAATGGAGATAGGAGCAGTCATACCATCCGTAGCATAAGGTATATCTTCTCCTTCTACTCGTAGATTGAATTCCTTAAATATTGCTAAAGTAGATCATTGTTTTCGGGATGGTTTGAATTTTTAAATCACTTTTTACGCTGTGCTTCTACTTCCCATCCCAACTGTTAGAGCGTTGGTCGATCGTTGGTCGATGGTCGGTCGACCGCCCGAGCGACCGGTCATTGTAAGACCCGGGGTTTCCTAATATAAAATTTCCTTGGTGCAGCCCATTGGATCAAGAACTAGCTGGGCTGAGTCACGAAATTGATGTGAGTAAGAGGTATGATTTCAATTTTAGTCCTTTGGTTAACACGTTTTTGGAAGGTATGGGTTGTTGGACTCAAGTTCGATTGAAATCGGGTTCGTGGATTGAATCGGGGATCAATCTGGGTTTAGCTGAGTCGAGTGAGAGGATTTAAGTGAAGAGGGGTATTTTTGTCAAAAAAAAAGGGAAATAAATCCCTCTCCCCAAGCCATCGTGCGGATCAAAGCAAGTCGAGCCGCACGCAGCCCAAGGAGAGGAGGAGAGGGGAAGAAGAGCTTGGGCGGCGCCGAATCTATGTCGCTGTCGGAGAGATCGGGATCGTCGTCATCTCATCCATCTTTTTCCCTAGTCTAGGTGAGTTGATCGAACCTGGTTATGTAGGGTAGGTAGGTAGCCGACCCAAGGTTTTAGGGATTTTCCTATTTCTCGAGTAATTCCATCGATTTATCGATGTTTCTTCCGAGATTCGATTCTAATATTCATGTATGTCGTTTGTATGAAGTTTCCCATCTTTCTCTTGATGATTAGGGCCGGCCAGAAGAAGGAAAAAGGGGGAAGGTCATGCTGAATTTTTCCCTAATTTCCTAGAGTGGTCGAAAACCGTCGAATCGAGGTTCTTTCGTGATTGATGGCATGATTCCTCTCGATCATGGCTGAAAACCTTTTCCTCCTACCCTGGTAAATCTCGGCTGAGCATGAGTAACCTAGGGTAGGCTCGGTCGAGTAGGGGTGAGGAGGGGAAAAGGGCTCGAGTTGCTTCACATTTACATATAGGGTGTTAAATCCTAGAATACATATGGATCACTCGTTCAATATATGAATTGTTAGTAGTGGTAGATTGACAATATCATGCTATAAGGAAATGTTCTTGATAGTATATACATGTTTAGGATTTAGTATGGCATGCGGATCATGGTAATGTTTCAATTATTTTCCATGTTGGCGCCCATTCTTTGCCTTGTTATACTACTCATTTCCTTATTGAAATTTAGAATTTAATTGTTGAATTAACCTCCTTATTTTGGCATTCACATGTTATCATCGTTTATAATTATTGTTGGTAGATATTGTTGGTAATTATTGTTGGTAGATATTGTTGGTAATGGTGGACAACATTTTTTTTTCTATGTAACATTTGCTCAATTAGAACAAGAAGTAAGAGTTTCTGTACCTACGAATGGTAATTACCCTAGAGAAATAAAGTGCATAAGCTAGGTTTTACACCTACGGATGGATAACGAAAATTAGTGTTCGGATAGTGCGACCAAGGAAAGGGTCAGATATGGGCAATGCACGGGAAACTTACATGGTATTAATATAGACACTTTGATTGTGTATTGTATTTGAGATGGTCTACTGAGGAGTGTTGTTAGCCGAACGGCTACCACACGACTCAGCGGTGATTAGGGTCTTGAGATTGCACCAGCGGGCCCGCTAGGTGTTAGACCTGGGTGGCGGAGGGTCTTGAGATTTCGTCAGTTGGCCACGATGACGGTAGACTGAAGTTGGGTGAGACTAGCTATCCTTAACCCGGAGGGTTCCTGAGACTAGTGGCCATCCTAGTCGATGGACCCGGTGATTTGATTGTTTCGATTAATATATGCATCATTGATATGATTGTGGAGGTCGGCCTGGCTTGGTTCTGTAGAGAGGAGAAGTTAGGCATGGCCGAACCTCCCGCATTGGTTTGGGCTCCTAGTGGCCAAGTGAAACTAGGGTTGTTAAAGGCCGAAGAGGCCGGTATACCTACTCATATGACTTGGCAAACTGGTTGGTTATTATGGTGTGATCGGCTTAAATTCCTTATTTGTATCATACCATTATATATGTTACCTTGTCGAGGATTTAAGTGGAGGTTCAGAAGAACCGCTCACTGAGTTCCTCGTGGACTCACGATTTGTTTATTATTGTTTTGCAGAGCCCGACCAATGAGGTACGGCTTGGTGGCATGGTGCGGCTGGAGGGCAGGCGTTGGTGCAGATCTCGTAGCAGGCAGTTATGTTGTCGTAGTCGTGTCTATTTCAGTTGTAAACATGCACTTAGTAGTTGGTCTTGAAAAACTCGTATTTGTTTTAAAACCTTGAGTTTTTAATTGTTTCCTCGAGCTTGAAACTACTAAAATTGTTTTAGTTTTGGATAGTTGCGCCGCTGTTTTCTTTTTCTCATGTTGTCTGGATGTACAGTATTTTGCTTTATGTTGTTGTTTAGTGAATGTGGTAGGCTTCGGGGTATCGACATATACTTTGGCTGGTCACACACCCTGTGTTGGGGCGTGATAATGTTGGTATCATAGCTTTTGGTTAGGTCTTGACTACGATTAGAAATTGGGTATCGTATGAGGCATATGCTAGCATGTCAACATACGGTATACTTATGCTACGAGATCAGGCGACCACGACTACACTCAGCGCACCATGCGATTAGTAATTTAAATTATAGTTGAACGAATTGTTTAATATTAACAATAAAATAATTTTTATGATAGTGTGATGGAGACCCGTAATGTGGCACTGAGTGATAGCGGAAGCAATTCCACTGAACGCCGAGGCCGAGGCCATGGAAGAGAACAGTATGAGGAAGAGGGGCAGGATTTGGCAGTTGTTTAGCTTCAAGCTTAGGTAGCTCAGTTGACAGAGGCGCTCAGCTGGGAGCAGGACTTGAGGCAGCAAATGTAGCAGCAACAGCCGCCACAGCCAATACCTATGGCCCCTGTGGTACCGGAGGTGACAGAGCTGATAGCACTGACGATCAGGGTCCCAGTAGCACCTATATACGCTGACTTCATCAAGTTTAGGCTGCCAGTATTCACCAGGACAGATAAGCAGGTAGAGGTCACCGATTTTTTGGGTAACTGCTACGAGATGTGTGTGGAGCTTTGGTGCTCATCCGAGTCAGCGGCACGTATGGTAAGCTTACAGCTCAGGGGATCGACAAATAATTGGCTGCACACGTGGAGGGACCGCAGGGCAGCAGATGGACCACCCCCTACGTGAGAGGAGTTCAGGGTGGCCATGGTGGAGCAGTACTTACCGTTGAGTGTCCGCGTTAAGCGGGCAAGGGACTTTGAGATGCTACGTCAGATGGGTGGTATGATCGTGTCAGACTACAATATGGAGTTCACCAGGCTTTCTAAGTACCACCCAACCCTAGTGGCCACTGAGACCGCCAGGGTCAAAAGGTTCATTGGGGGGTTGAGACCACAGATCAGTAGGCTCATCCATTATACCGAGGACACTACATTTGTCTGGTAGTGGATGAAGCACTCAGGAAGGAAGCATTATTGTTGTTGGAGAAATTTGACGGGCCCGCAAGGAAGAAGTTCTGCCCTTAGGGGACAGAGGGCCAGCCTTGGCACTTTAAGGGGACGGTTGCACCGACAGATCACCAGCAGAGTCGTGGGCACAACAGTAATCGGAGCCGTGGAGGCCCAGGGTCAGGGGTGGCGAGGCAGGCAAAGTCAGGGGGCGTCATTCAAAAGACAGAAATGTCGCAGTGTGGTCGCTGTAACAAGAGACATTGGGGGGATTGCTATGGCCGCTCAGATGTATGCTTCAGATGTGGGCAGGTGGGACACTTTAAGAAAGATTGTCCGGACAGAGGTGGCAAGAGATCTGAGCCGTCGAAAGGAAAAGCGCTGATGTTAGTGGGGTCAATGGCGCAGAAAGGTCAGATGCAGAGCAGGGGACCACATGCTAGCCACTTTGAGAGACCGTCTGTCAGGGTTTACGCCATGAACTGTGATGGGGCTGAGGCATCTAATGCAGTGGTAACATGTACTATTTTAGTCAATTCATCTGCTTCTTATGTTTTGTTTGATCCAGGTGCCACGCACTCGTTTGTATCTGCCAAATTTGTTGTTGGGTTACCTATGGCACCTTCCTTACTTGACGTGCCATACGTGGTATCAGCGCCTACGGGTGATACATTGATAGCCAAATCAATTTTTCGAGACTACGAAGTGCTCATCTGTGGTCGTGCGTTGAGAGCAGAATTGACACTTCTGTCGATGCTTGAACTCAATGTCATACTCGTCATGGATTGGCTGGCGGAACACTTTGCATCAGTGGATTGTAGGGCTAAGACTATCACATTCAGTAAGCCCGGATGGCCACAATTCGCCTTCTAAGGAGATGGAAGGGATGAGCCTATGGGAGTCATCTTAGCCCTTAAGGCTCGGAAACTACTTTTGGGGCGGCTGCCATTCTTTCCTGGCCTTTATATCGGTGGCTGAGGACAAGGAGGGCACGGCAAGGGATATCGGGAGAACACAGGTGGTCTGCAAGTTCCCTGATGTATTTCCAAAAGAGTTGCCAGGATTGCCGCCTAGGAGAGAGATTGAATTTTGCATCGAGTTGCAACCTGGAGTGAAGTCGATCTCCATCCCACCCTATTGGATGGTGTTGGCCGAACTCAGGGAATTAAAAGTACAATTGCAGGAGTTGCTAGACTTGGGCTTTATTCGCCCAAGTGTGTCTCCGTGGGGTGCTCGGTCCTATTTGTGATGAAAAAGGACGAGACCATGCTCATGTGCATCGACTACAAGCAGCTTAACAAGGTGACAATCAAGAATCGTTACCCGCTGCCAAGAATCGACGACTTGTTCGACCAATTGCAGGGGGCAAAATGTTTTCAAAAATTGATTTGACGTCTAGATATCATTAGCTAATGATCCGAGTCTGTGATGTGCCCAAGACCGCCTTCAGGACTCGATACAGCCACTATGAGTTCCTAGTGATGTCGTTTGGATTGACTAATGCACCTGCGGCTTTTATGGACCTGATGAATAGAGTCTTTAAGTAATACCTGGACAAATTCATGATCGTCTTTATTGATGACATCCTAGTGTATTCCAAGAGCAAGGAGGAGCACTCCGAGCATTTGGAGATTGTCCTGGAAACCCTCAGAGAACATCAGTTGTATGCCAAATTCACCAAATATGAGTTTTGGTTAGAAAGTGTAGGGAATCTAGGTCATATAGTGTCCAAGGAAGGAATAAGCGTGGATCCCGCCAAGGTAGAGGCGGTAAGAGACTGGAAGCGGTCGACCAGTGTGACTGAAGTCCGCAGTTTCTTGGGGTTAGCCGGGTATTATAGAAAGTTTGTAGAAAATTTCTCCAGGATTGCAGCCCCTCTGACTCGGTTAACCCAGAAGAAGATCAAATTTGATTGGGACAGGAAGTGTGAGGAGAGCTTCCTGAAGCTCAAGGAATGCTTGACGTCAACACCAATATTGATTGTACCTTCAGGCTCGGGAGGGTTTGTGGTCTACTGTGACGCCTCTCGGGTCGGCCTCAGGTGTGTGTTGATGCAGTATGGCAGAGTAATTACTTATGTGTCCCGCCTGTTGAAGATACATGAGAAGAACTACCCAATACATGATTTGGAACTGGCGACGGTAGTATTTGCTCTGAAGTTATGGCGCCACTACTTGTATGGCAAGGCATGTGAAATTTATACCGACCACAAAAGCCTCCAGTACTTGCTCAATCAAAAGGAGCTGAATTTAAGACAAATGAGGTGGCTAGAACTTCTGAAGGATTACAAATGTACCATCCGGGGAAAGCCATTGTGGTGGCGGACGCTCTGAGCAAAAAGTCCATGGGCAGCTTGGCCCATTTATCGGTCAGGAGGAGGCCGCTAGCTCGAGAGTTGGCACTATGCCTGGATGGGGGAATAGTTCTATTAGTGTCAATTTCAGGTCCCTTGTGGCACATCTGTAGGTACAATCCACCCTGGTGGATATGCTGCGTACCGCAGAGGGGGAGGACTCCTTCTGTTCTCTAACAAAGGACCTTGTCCAAAAGGGCTATGCAGACGATGGCTTCAGAATTGACTCAAAGGGTGTCTTGAGATTTAGAGACCAGATCATGGTGCTTGATATGGCAGAGGTGCACAGGCAGGTTTTGGAGCTGGGCCACCGTTCCACTTATACGATGCATCCGTGGGCCATCAAAATGTACCAAGATTTAAGGTAGCACTACTGGTGGAAGGGCGTGAAAAGGGAGGTAGCAGAGTTCGTATCCAAGTGTTTGGTCTGTCAGCAAGTGAAAGCCGAACACTTGAAACTCGCAGGGCTACTTCAGAACCTCGAGGTACCCGAGTGGAAATGGGAGAAGATCACCATGGACCTAGTGACCGGGTTGCCTAAGACAAGAGGAGGGTTTGACTCCATTTGGGTAGTAGTGGATCGGTTGACTAAGACCGCGCAATTCATCCCAGTCAAAACTACCTTTTCAGCTGAGCAGTACGCCAGACTATTTTTAGACAAGATTATGGCATACCATGGTACCCCAGTAATGATCATATCAGATCGAGGTACCCAGTTCACGGCCTAATTTTGGCAGTCATTCCAAGAGGCCTTGGGTACTCAGGTACAGTTCAACACAGCTTTCCATCCACAAACGGACGGACAGACAAAGAGAACCATCCAAACCCTGGAGGATATGCTGAGGGCATGCGTCCTCGACATGGCTGGTGGTTGGGAGAAACACCTGCCTTTGATCGAATTCGCCTACAACAATAGCTATCACAGTAGCATTGGTATGGCCCCTTTCGAGGCCTTATATGGGCGAAGATGCAGATCACCAGTGGGCTAGTTTGAGACATGAGAGGCTCTCATGGTAGGCCCTGGTCTGGTTGAGGAGGCGGTAGAGAAGGTGAAAATGATAAAAGAAAGGTTATTGGTGGCTCAGAGCCGCCAAAAGATGTATGCTGATAAGAAGGCCAGAGAATTGGAGTTCATGGAGGGCGTCCTAGTGTTCCTGAGGGTCTCCCCCACGAAAGGGGTGGTTCAGTTTGGGAAGAAATGAAAGTTGAGTCCTAGATTCATCGGGCCATTTCCCATTCTCAGGCGGAGGGGTACTGTAGCTTATGAACTGACCTTGCCCCCTAGCATGAGCAAAGTTAACCCAGTTTTCCATGTGTCAATGCTCAAGCGATATGTGAGAGATGAGTCGTACATAATTGAACCTTCTGTGATTGAGGTGGATTCAGCTGTGTCGTATGAAGAGAGGCCAGTAGAAGTTCTTGACCGTCAAATCAAAAAGTTAAGATCCAAAGAAATTCCCTTGGTGAATGTTAGGTGGGAGCACCACTCCGGGCAGGAAGCTACTTGGGAGGTAGAGCAGGAAATGAGAGAACGCTATCCTTCCTTGTTTGAAGAGCTGGTAAGTCCTTAAAATTCAGCAAAACTCGAGGTCGAATTTCCCTTAAGGGGGGAAGGTCGTAAGACCCGGGGTTTCCTAATATAAAACTTCCTTGGTGCAGCCCATTGGATCGGGAACTAGCCGGGCCGAGTCGCAAAATCGCCGCGAGTAAGAGGTATAATTTAAATTTTAGTCCTTTGGCTAACACGTTTTGGGAAGGTATGGGTTGTTGGACTCAAGTTGGATTGAAATCGGGTTCACGGATTGAATCGGGGTTCAATCCGGGTTTAGGTGAGTCGAGTGAGAGGGTTTAAGTGAAGAGGGGAATTTTTATCAAAAACAAGGGAAATCAATCCCTCTCCCCAAGCCACCGTGTGGCTCAAAGCAAGTCGAGCCGCACGCAGCCCGAGGAGAGGAGGATAGGAGGAGAAGAGATTGGGCGGCGCCGGATCTGTGCCATTGTCGGATAGATCGGGATTGTCGTCATCTCATCCATCTTCTTCCCAATTCAAGGTGAGTGGATCGAACCTGGTTATGTAGGGTAGGCGGGTAGCTGACCCAAGGTTTTAGGGATTTTTTGATTTCTCAAGTAATTCCGTCGATTCACCGATGTTTCTTCCGAGATTCGATTATAATATTCATGCATGTTGTTCGTATGAAGTTTCACGATGTTTTTCTTGATGATTAGGGTCGGCTGCATGAAGGAAAAAGGGGGAAGGTCATGCCGAATTTTTCTCCAATTTCCTAGAGTGGTAGAAAACCCTCGGATCGAGGTTCTTTTGTGATTGACGGCTTGATTCCTCTCGATCATGACCGGAAACCTTTTCCTCCTACCCTAGTAAATCTCGGCCGAGTAGGGGTGAGGAGGGAAAAAGGGCTCGAGTTGCTTCACATTTACATGTAGGGTGTTAAATCCTAGATTACATATGGATCACTCATTCAATATATGAATTGTTAGTAGTGGTAGATTGAGAATATCATGCTATAAAGAAATGTTCTTGATAGTATATACATGGTTAGGATTTAGTATGGCATGTGGATCATGGTAATATTTCAATTATTTTCCATGTTGGCGCCCATTCTTTGCCTTGTTATACTACTCGTTTCCTTATTGAAATTTAGAATTTAATTGTTGAATTAACCTCCTTATTTCAGCATTCACATGTTATCATCGTTTATAATTATTGTTGGTAGATAGTGTTGGTAATTATTGTTGGTAGATATTATTGGTAATGGTGGACCACATTTTTTTTTCTATGTAACATTTGCTCAATTAGATCAAGAAGTAAGAGTTTCTATACCTACGAATGGTAATTACCCTAGAGAAACAAAGTGCATAAGCTAGGTTTTACACCTAGGGATGGATAGCGGACATTAGTGTTCGGATAGTGCGACCAAGGAAAGGGTCGGATATGGGCAAAGCCTGGGAAACTTACATGGTATTAATATAGACACTTTGATTGTGTATTGTATTTGAGATGGTCTATTGAGGAGTGTTGTTAGCCTTACGGCTACCACAAGACTCAGCGGTGATTAGGGTCTTGAGATTGCACCAGCGGGTCCGCTAGGTGTTAGACCCGGATGGCGGAGGGCTTGAGATTTCGTCAGTGGGCCACGCTGACGGTAGACCCAAGATGGGTGGGACTATCCTTAACCCAGAGGGTTCCTGAGACTGGTGGCCATCCTAGCTGACGGACCCGGTGATTTGATTGTTTCGATTAAAATATGCATCATTGATATGATTGTGGAGGCCGGCCTGACCTGGTTCTGTAGAGAGGAGATGTTCGGCATGGCCGAACCTCCCGCATTTGTTTGGGCTCCTAGTGGTCGAGTGATACTAGGGTTGTTAAAGACCGAAGAGGCATACCTACTCATATGACTTGGCAAACTGGTTGGTTATTATGGTGTGATCGGCATAAATTCCTTATTTGTATCATACCGTTATATATGTTACCTTGCCGAGGATTTAAGTGGAGGTTCGGAAGAACCGCTCACTGAGTTCCTCGTGGACTCACGATTTGTTTATTGTAGTTTTAGAGTGCCCGACCAGTGACGTACGGCTTGGTGGCATGGTGTGGCTAGAGGGCAGGCATTGGTGCAGATCTCGTAGCAGGCAGTTATGTCGTAGTCGTGTCTATTTGAGTTGTAAACATGCACTTAGTAGTTGGTCTTGAAAAACTCGTATTTGTTTTAAAACCTTGAGTTTTGAATTGTTTCCTCGAGCTTGAAACTACTAAAACTATTTTAGTTTTGAATAAAGATTTCGCCGCTATTTTCTTTTTCTCACGTTGTCTGGATGTACAGTATTTTGATATATGTTGTTGTTTAGTGCATGTGGTAGGCTTCGGGGTACCGACATATACCGTGGCCGGTCACGCACCCTGAGTTGGGGCGTGACAGTCATCGACCGCGAGGCTTCTATTGATTTTGAGCCTCTAGTAGTCGATAGTCGGTCAATCGGCTATCGACCGATCAGCAATCGGTACACAGTCTACAGACTAATATTTTTTATCGTTTGGGTTTCGACTTTTGAGTTTAGTTCTATAGGGGTCTTTGCATCATACTAAGGATTTTACAATTTATCTAGACATCCTAAATCTAAGCTCTAACTTCCCGAAGAATTGGAGCGCGTCGACCAACGTCCTTCCGATTTTCTAATTTCTTCGATATTTTTGATCGCGGATATCGTGCGCTAACCGACTTGGAATCTAAAAATAATTCTCCAAAAAATCATTAGTTTCATGTTTGTTATCATCAAAATTGAGATTAAGACCAAGGTTGAAAACCTTAGGCCGATATGTAGCTCTTAGGATATGAGTGGTTGCCCTTGGTGTAGAGGTATAAGTCCACTCAAGTTTACTAATTTAGTTAGTTGTCCTCGGAGCTTGAGGTATTGGAGGTACTATCAGGGAGAGTGTGGCCCTTGTGGAGAGGGTTGCAACCTTAGCTTATAAACCCTCTTGGAGAAATCTTCTTATTTAGTAAACTTGGTTGAAATTCTTAACTGGTAGTTTAGGTAAGGAATGTAGGCTTGGTTAGAAGACGAACTACTATAAACTCATTGTGTTTGCATTGCTATCTTTGCTTGTATGACAGTAAAAGACTTCTTGAGCTTCTTTTGAAGATTAGGGCATCCGGATCTTACATGACCATAACCTTCACATTCAAAACATTTAATTCCTTTGATTTTCTGTCTTGAGTCATTTTTGAGTGCGCTCCTGTAGAAAATTTAGACTTTAAACTATTTGAACCAGTCGGTTGAAACTGAGATTGGAACTGTGGTTGCAATTGAGAGCTCTGATTTTGCTTGTTCTTGGCACTCATAAATCTTTTGAAGTTCTTCATCATGAGAGCAAAGACAACATCCATCTCATCTTCATAACACTCTTCGGACTTAACCTCATCCTTAGTGGCATTGAAAGAAAGGTTTTTCTTCTTCTCCTTGTGAGAGTATTTTTCTAAGAGTTCTAACTCATATGTTTCTAGTTTTCCCATCAACGTATCAAGAGTTATTGTTGATGGGTCATGAACTTCACTAATGGGTCAACTTTCATATCAAATTTTGAAGGCATAGATCTAAGAACTTTTCTTACCACTTTTTCTTCTGAAAATGATTCTTCAAGATTGGTTGCATTGTTCATGAGATCTTTGATATGCCCATGGAAGTCTTGAATGCTTTCATCTTCTCCCATCTTTAGATTCTCAAATCTAGTGCTGAGGATTTCAACTTTGGACTTTCGGAGCGTCAGGGATCCTTCATGATTGTTTCTAAAATTTCTCGGGCCTGCTTTGCCAAGGTACAAGCTGAAATTAGTTTAAACTGAGAAGGATCAACACCACTGAAAATAGCATTAAGGGCTTTATTGTCATAATTTGATGCAACAATTTTTGCTTCAGTATACTGGCTTTTAGGTTTACGCTCAGTCCTATCAAGTGTTGTCGAAGGAGTGTAGCCAATCTCAATAGTGTCCCAACAACGATCATCTAAAGATTTGATGAAAGTTCTCATTCGAGCCTTCCAATAAGCATAGTTTGTTCCAATGAGCAATGGTGGAACATTTAGAGGGCGTTTGGTTCTCCGCAAATGCAAACGCTGCAAAAAGTATTTGCATGTAAAAGCAAATATCCGCAAATAGAAGTTGCAACCTATTGTTTAGTTGCCCACAAATAGACTTGCATCTTCTATTTACAAGTGTTTGGTTGGCCGCAAATAGAAGTTGCAAGTAAACTTGCAACTTGCATTTAAACTTGATCACTATTAGGGTACCAAGCTAGCTTACATAAGACCAATAATGATCAAGCTACCAAAATTCAGAATAATTCCAGTGAGAAGAATCTTTAATCCAAAACAATCCACAAACATAATTGTCTCTTCATGGTTGATAAAATTTGCATATCTAATAACCAGAATCTAGAAAAATATATTAGACTAGAATAAAACTTTAAAAGAAATGCACCAACTACAAGTATAGAGCAATACACAATAAAGAAACACAATATTGGTAGACAATTTTTGCCTAATATTCAAACACAATAAGCACACTAGTCATATAAGAAGTTAAGAACAATAAGATGAATAAGCACAATAATGAGAACAATAAGCACAATAAGCACACCACACTTTCCACCTTTAGTTGATTTGAATATTTCAATATACCACAAAAAGTGGGACTAAGATGGACAAAAGAATAGAAATTGGTTTTCTCAGTTGGTCATAGATACATATGGTTGAGTACAAGCTAATGGTAGGAGCCTAGGATGGTTCCTTTTATAAACAACTTCTACACGTATGAGTCCCGTCAATCCAAAACTTTTGGAGCATTTTGGTCATCCTTTTTCTGAAATGGCATAAGCCACTTGAACAGATCCACCCCCCAAATTAACTACTCCAACTGTATTTGCATATGACTTTCCAAGTCTTCCAAATAGATAGTTAATGATAACCTACAAGAAAAAGCTTCCTTTGTGACAAATAATATACATGTCAAATGATAGTTATCATAGATATATTCCATATTCTTATGATATAATCTGCAGTTAACATGTGCAATTACTTTCATAAAGCATGCCAAATAATTATGCAATATTCATGAATTTCTTATGAAAAAGTATGAACCAGGCAGTCGAGTTGAATTTATTTTCCAAATAAAAGAAAATAGAGCTTGCTTCTGGATTTGCAGAGGACTTCTAAAATTATTCAAGCTAATGCTGATATGAAGTTAACTGAATAAAATAATTTATCTAACCTTTCTATATTGAAAAATATATGGAAGCATGTGGATTTTGAGTAAGATAAAATTTATAGTTTCTCCACTTAGTAGCAGGCATTCATTTGCATTATGGTTAGGTTGTCATCAGCTATGACAACTCCATCACGCTCTGAACTTGTGAGACCTTTGGTGTTTCTTTATAGGCCCGTACACCCATTTGCTTTCTAAGTTATGATTTGTTGATGCAAGCTAGTTATTCCATTTATGTGAATGAAAAGAACAATTTGTTAAGTGTATATTAAGGTTCTCAAGTGTGTCATATACGAAGAAAGTTTTGTCCAAAATAGCTAATGGTTCTTGATCTCTTGCTGACTACAAAGTTTTTATTTATCTGAACTTGATAAATGCTAAACAGTATAAGTGAACAATTTTCCCTTGTAGCTTAATTGACTATTATGAATGTCCAAGTGATATGCCCATTGAAAAGCACCTTCCTGAGTTCCATCAAGAACAGTCAACCAATTTGACTGGAACTTTAGGGGGCGTTTGATTACCCGCAAGTGTAAATGCTACAAAATTTATTTGCATGCAAAAGTAAATGCCCGCAAATAGATTTTGCAGCCTACCGTTTGGTTGCCCGCAAGTAGAGTTGCAACTTCTATTTGCAAGCATTTGGTTGACCGCAAATGAAAGTTGTAATTACACTTGCAACGTGCAACTTGCATCTTACGAAATTTTTCGGATCGGGTCGGGCACGAATTTTCTCAAGTCGGGCTGAGCCGGGCCGGGACGGGACGGGCCGAGCATGCACGAATTTATCCGGGCCGGGTACAAACTTTTTCGGGCAGGGCCGGGCACAAACTTTTCGGGTCGGGTCGTGCACAAATCTTTTTGGGCCGGGCCGGACACGAATTTTTTCGAGTCGGCCCGAGCCGGACCAGGACAGGTTGGGTAGTGCACGAATTTTTTCGAGCAAGGCTGGGCACGAATTTTTTTTCTGGTCAGGCCGGGGATGAATTTTTTTGAGCTGGGCCGGGAAACGAATTTTTTCAGGCCAGGTCGGGCAGGAATTTTTTCGGGTCGGGGCCGAGCACGAAATTTTTTTGGCCGGGAACAAATTTTCTCATGCGGGGTCGGGCATAAATTTTTTGGGCCGAGCTGAGTCAAGATGGGCAGTGCACTAATTTTTTCGGGCAAGGTTGGGCCCGATGCGAATATTTCGGACTGGGCATGAATTTCTTTTCGTGTTAGGTCGGGCTGGGCATGAAATTTTTCGGGTCAGGTCAGGACACGAATTTTTTTGGGCAGGACTGACCACGAATTTTTTCGGGCAAGGCTAGAAAAGAATTTTTTCGGTCCAGACGGGGCACGAATTTTTTTGGGGCGGGCCGAGCACAAAATATTTTGGGCCGGGTTGGGCACGAATTTTTTGGGGTTGGGCCATGCACGAATAATTTTGGGCCGGGCAAGCCACGAATTTTTTCGGGTCGGCACGAGTCGGGCAGTGCATAAATTTTTTCAGGCAGTGCATAAATTTTTTCGGGCAGGGCTGGGTTGGGCACGAATTTTTTTGGGTTGGGCATGAATTTTTTCGGGCCGGGCCGAGGTACGAATTTTTTTTGGGCAGGGTCGGGCCGACAGTGAATTTTTTCGAGCCAGGCTGAGCACGAATTTTTTCGGGCCTGGCCGAGCACAAATTTTTTCGGGCTAGGCCAGGCACGAAATTTTTGAGTCGGGCTGGGCACGAAATTTTTGAGTCGGGCTGGGCACGAAATTTTTGAGTCGGGCTGGGCACGAAATTTTTCAGGCCGGGTTGGGCACGAATTTTTTCGAACCGAGCCGGGCTGGGACGAGCCGTGCAGTGCACGAATTTTTTGGGTCCGGTCGGACACAAATTTTTTCGGGGCGGGACGGACACGAATTTTTTCAGGCCGGGCCGGGCACAAATTTTTTCGGGCCAGGCTGGACACGAACATTTTTGGGCCGGGTCGGGCATAAATTTTTTGGGTCGAGCCTGGGAAAATTTTTCGGGCCAGGCTAAAAACTTAGGCCCGACACGATTTGTCTGACAAATTAATAATTTTTAATTTTTGTATAATACTGAAAATATATTAAAAAATCTATCAAATGACATCAGATGTAAAATCTGACACTACCATCAGGTTCAGCACGCAAAAACCTACAACTTTGATATTTATCTCGTCTTCATCCGACGACTCTACGTCGCCAAAATTAATTATTTTTTAATACTTAAATTATTGCATTTGCAGCCCGCAATCTTGTATTGCGGGCTTTTTGGGCTGCAATTTCACTTGCCGCAAATGATATTTGAAATACAAGTTGCAATTAGTAAATGCTGCAAAATGATTTTGCAACCAACCAAATAAATTTGTTATCTAAATGCTGCAATTAGAGTTGCAGCATTTGTACTTGCGGGCAACCAAACGCCCCCTTAGTGAGCTCTTGCATTGAAGTAAATATATAACCTATGTGAATGACCAAATCAAATTGACATAATGGATCATCTAAGAGTACTACTCTTGTAGAAAGACATTTGTAAATATAGAAGATAACCTACTTGAATCAAGGTATGTTTTGGAACAATTTTCCATATTAGCATTAACATTACTAAGGAACATGGAGGAATTGCATAATCTATTCAGATGTTACAGCTCCCAAAGACCTAGGTAACCTAATTTATGATCTTGTTTTTTGGATGCAGATTGTGAAGAAGATAGAGCAGCATTCTTAGTAATCAAACTAGATAGAGATGGGAGGCATAATAGTATTACTTCCAATGGCTCCAGGCACGACGACATTTGCTCCATAAGTGAGAAGCCTTCAAGTGTTTAATCTTCATTCTAAATTGACTTAGGTTGCAACAAAGTTTTACTTTTTTTGGCAGCACCAAGAGGTAAGCTGCAATATCGAACAAATCAACACAAATGAACAAAGTATTTCTTATACCAAATAGAATATGTTCTCATTGAAAAATAAGTTTGGATTGGATTGTTGTTACTGAAAGCTGTAGAATAACACACCTTAGATAAAGCTACCACATTAGCCTGAATGGTAGTGCCACTAGTTGCAAAATGTGAAATAGTAATTAACCTGATGCTAAGGTGGGTGACAGCTAACATCCATGAACTTTTTGTAGAACTGCAGCGTACACACCAGACAGCCATTTCAGCTCCTTTGCAACTCCTCCTGCCCTCCCGCTCCCATTCAGCCTCCGTCATCTTCTTTGTCAAGTTCGAAGGGCTTGGAGTGGTGGAGGAGCGAACGACTCGGCGGCGGTCCAACAACAACAATCATGGCAGCACATTGG
The DNA here is from genome assembly GCA_034359265.1 of Canna indica. NCBI lineage: Eukaryota > Viridiplantae > Streptophyta > Magnoliopsida > Zingiberales > Cannaceae > Canna > Canna indica. Next base: position 37,028,651 of record CP136892.1, on the reverse strand, counting down.
AGGAGTCGAGCGAGAGGAAGGTAGTTGCAGCGGTGCACTGGAGCAGTCAAGTGAGAGAAAGGCAATCGCGACAGTGCATTAGAGGAGTTAGGTGAGAGGATGGCAGTCGTAAGCATCGGGGGCATCAGGGAGTCGGGGGCAAGCATGGGAAGTCGAGGGCGAGCAGGGGAAATCGGTGGCTCGGGGAAGTCGGGGGCGAGTAGGAGGAGTCGACGGCTCGGGGGAGTCGGATGTTAACATAGCCCTTCTTTGCAAAATGCAGGCTGCAAAATTAAAATGGCAATCAAACAGCCAGAAATTATAGATGTTGTAAATCTAGTTACCTACAAGTCCAATGGCAGGCAACCAAACAAGTGAAGGTAAAAGTTAGCACAACCTTGCTCTGATACCAATTGACACGATAGTCTCTAAGGGAGCTTCTGTTAATGGACAGTTACACAGGAAGTTACAATCGCTATTGAAACTGTTTGAAAGAAACAGAGTGAGTACCAAAACGTACAAAATAATCACAAGAAAACACACAAACACAATAATTTGTTTATGCGGTTTAGTGACAAACTTGTCACCTAATCTGTAGGACCCTCACCGGACAAATACCCAATTCATTATCAATAAAGTACAATATTAGCTCCAGGATCTCATACTCTGAAATCCAACTATCAGTGAATTGAAAATAACAAACAACCTATTTGCTATTACAAGTACTAACCAACTTGCCTCTCTATGATAACTCAGTCATAGAGTTTTGTCCTCCACACAGTTTCTGTCGTGTAGTGAGTTAACAACCCAACTTCATCTTGACTTGAACATAGTTGAAGTAGTTTGTTGTCATCTACACACTTAGCAGTCTCAACTCCTCATATAACTAGCAACTCTGTTTACGCTCATAGGAGATTTATCGTTCGGATCTTCTCTTTCAATATATATATAGTGAAAACCAACCAATCTGAATAAATGCCTACTAATCCAATGATCATAACGACATCAGTTCAAACTCAAAAGGCAACCATGAAACACCATAAAGTATCATATATACATAATAGCTTCAAGTGTAACACCTAGTTCATCAATGAAGACCATTTCCACTTTCTATAAAATGAGCATGCAATTATCAAGTTATTAAAGATAGAATAAAATATCAAACATATATTAAAAGCAAATCATCATTAATTACATAAACCCAACATCCATCATCATAGAAGCATTACTTCATCGTGAAATCCACAGTTACAACAGCAGTTGTAACTGGCTTACAACTAGGTCACTTAAGCAAGAACTCCTCATAGACAAAAGTAGTTGCAACTATCACTTCAACTAAGAACAACCAGAGAATCTTTTCGCCAAATATAGTCAATACCACAAAAGCCAAACATCAACAAAACATATCCCCGATTTATGGGTAATTAATTTTTTAATTCATAATTAAGATTTTAATCAACCATATCAAATAGTACCACGCGTCAAAACCCTACAACTTTAGGATTACCCTACAAATTAGGGTTTTCGATGAACTCCTTCCTCGTGCATTCGTTCCTATAGGAAATATCTTTCCTATCTTATCCGTAAACGAGATCCGTGATTGAGTTGCAGCATGTCCACGCTAGTAAACATATAGTGCCACGGGCAAGTTTTATCTCATAAAGCCTGTTACGAGGTTAGCCTATTATGTGTGACCTATTGGGCCCCGTACTAAGTCAGCAATGAGTTGTGCATAACTGAGAGTCGGATCCGATAGAACATCTTCTATTCGAATCTCATGAGCCAACACTAAACCCCTTTAGTGTGGTCATGTGATACTCCACTCACAAGTAAAGATTGGCGTCTAGCAACGTGTCATGACTACTCGGATAGTGTGAGGTCCAATCTACAGGGATTGAACGCCCTTCAGTGATTAGTTACTATTCAACTAAATCCTTCGATTATAACATCCTGAAGTCGGCTAGGGCACGGAAGAAGTGTCAAACTCTAATATCGATTCATATGTATTCCTCCTGCCAAGTTGTCGGCTCAATAATGATATATCAGAAACCCTTTTCCGACATTCATATCTACTCTGGCAAAAGATTCCTGAGTTGAGACTTACAGGGATACATAGGACATTATCTTCTTTCACTAGGAGTAACTGATTTCATATTGGTTGCTCACCTACCTCCATGAATGCTTTCGCATGCCCAAAAGTATCCGGCACATGACTCTTAAAGGCCACATAAGGATAAAACCAAATATCACAAGGTAACCATGACAACCTCAGGTCCAAGGATTGCTTGCACCTACTATCACCTGAGGAACATCTTATTGACACTCATGTAAGGATTTCATTCTGCGTTCCTCGTGTAGGTTTGTTCAGTGAACTCATTCCCTAATGAGCACATGCACTTATACATTAATGACGGTTCATAGGTAACTATGAGATCAGCTACCCCCTATCTTATAGAGCATGTATCAAGTGCACTAGTCTTTTCGAAATCATCAATCCCCTAATCGGTGATCCTAGGACTAGGAACATTTAGAACAAAGGCATCTGGATTCCAAGTCTCACTAACATGATCTCATCATGGCCTTGGAATCATTAACCCAGGTTTATGGGGTTCATCACAATCTAATAAAAAAATATAGATACAACATATGATGAAAAGTTGCCTCATTTATTCATTATCAAAAATAGTTCCCTACAGATCGACATGTGATTGGCTCAAGGGCACTATTTCTTTCAATATGTAGTCTGACTGACGATGATCATGTTTTACTACTCATGGATATGTGATATCAAAGTCAGATCATAGATACATGTTGGAGAACATGGTGTCGGGCAGATCCATTATGAGAATACTACGTGAATTATATCATTAGTATCTCATACGATAGTGATACGTCAATCCTCCGACCTGATGTCACCATAGGTTCCTACATGAGGAATTCTGTGTTTTGACCTAGTCTAACTACCTTTAACCATGTGGTAATAAGAACTACAGTTGGGGATGGAATGATCATGCAAAGGTATATGTGTAGTCGTGGAGGAATTTGTCCCTCTCGTATATAAGAAAGATATCTCTAGGCCCCTTGATGAGTGTGACTAAGGAAATGCATGGTCGTGCTCAAATGAATTGATAAGGGTATCAATGTCATTTGTTAAGTCAGTCTACTTAGTAATCAAGAAACCCGGTTGAGAAATATAAGGATGATTTAATACATGCCTTATGCTCGATCCAGATATCACGTGACGAAAGGACAGAATATCATACTATGAGTTAGGTTGCTCGAATCACCGACCTTACTTGACTTGGGTAGTCATATTGTCTTGCAAGAGGCCGCTTATGTCTTTTGTGAGTTAAAAATGTGTTATGGACCTATTGCCAACGTTAAGTGAACCTACAGGGTCGCACACATATGGTGAATCGAATTGGGCTCGGAATTATGACTCATCGGATTGGATCCGCATGACCATTAACCCGCAATTCTCTCTTGTTAATTTTGAGAATTAATTTCGAATTTGAAAAGGAGTTTTCAAATTGGAATTAATTATTCTGAATTTTAAATATGATTTAAAATTGGAATTATATTTATTACAATTTAGGTGATGTATCTTTGATCATTGTTATTAAAAGATACATTATTTTCGGCATCTTGAATTTAGAAAATTCATCCTTGATAATTGTTATTAAGGATTAATTTTATTCGAGTATAAAAATATTTTTAAGATTTCGAGTATGAGTTTGAATTAATCAACGGATGAAAAGACTCGATCAATATGATTGACGCGTCTATAAATACCCGTCTATGGCTTAGACGGATATGTGATTATCTCTTGGTGGCTGCTGACATCTTCCTGAAAGGAAGTCGACCTCCTTTTGAAGGAAGTCGAGCTCCCTTTGTGGCAGCTGACCTCCACCAAACAGAGGGAGAGAGAGTAGAGTGTGGAAGGTGTTTCGCGCTCGTCCAGATCGGAAGGTGTTCCGGTAGAGCCGAGCTAGTACTCAGGAGCCGCCTAGTTCGTTGCGTTTGTCCGTGTCCTAACTATAGAGGGTGTTTGTCGCTTGGCAGCACCTTGAATCCTGAGCAAGATCATAATCTTGAATTCGTGGAGTAAAAGATGGAGTTCGATCTTCAAAGGTATAATTCTTAACATAGTTTCTTCTTCCGTTGTGTGTAATAAATTTTTGTTACTTGTTCGGTCCTCCATAACCCATTTATCTTTATTCCCCCACTCTATCTTCTTCCATTATGATATTGTAGTCTCCTTTCTTCTCCAATTATCTTCTCCTTCTTGCTTCCGACACTAATATCTATTCAATTTAATTAGTTATTCTTTTACTTGCCAACTGTCCATTATTAAATATAAAGATTGAAAGGAGCCTCTTTAACGTACATGGATTATGTGATTTGCGTATAATTAATGTGTAAAAAAATCGATTTTAACGTAGATTGACTTCAAATTAGGTTACTTGGATATATTTTAAGAAAATAAATCATATGTTAATCATTATATAAAAGTTTATGTTAAAATTAGCGAATGTTTGTCTAAAAATGAAAATAAATTAATTAAATCAGCCAAATGGAACCGTGCAGATAGAGGTGGACACATACCAGACCAGGCCAGACCAGGCCTTCGCCTTAATAGGTCAGGCCTGTATAGCAAAAGATTGGTCTGAGCCTGATCTGTGGCCTGTTATAAGCTATTTTTTCGGTCTGAGCCTAACCTGTTCATAGATCTGGCTTGGCCTATGACATGTTTATAAAGCCTGATAAAATCTGAAACATATTTATAAAACCTACTTCCAAATTTTAATACAAAAATAATAACAACAAATTTAAACATAACAACAATAGTTATTGTTTTATTAAATTAAAATATATATTTTATTATATATAATGTAAATATATAATAAACTAATAATATTATATATTTTATTATATATTATATATACTACCTTAATAGGCTTAAGCTGGTCTATTAGTCTCAATAGGCCTTATAGTGAGTTTGGGCCTGACCTGATAAGAAAAACAAACCTAAAAATAAGCCTGAGCCTGAGTTTTTTTTAAAGAGGCCATGCCAAACCACAGATCCCTGACAGGCCGTCTGGCCTATTTCCACACCTACGTGCAGAACACTTATGAGGAGCAAGTTGTTTATACTATCAAACCACTAGTCGAATTAAATTGGATGAACCACTTAGTTGGCAAAACATTGCTACCTAGGATTAGGGGTGGAAATAGATCAGGTCAGGCCAAGCTTTCGCCTTAACAGACTAGGCATGTATAGTAAAAAAATGGTTTGGGCTTGGCCTATGGCCTGTTATAGGTTTAAATTTTGGCCTGAGCCTAGCCTGTTCATTGGTTTGGCTTGTTCATTGGTCTGGCCTGGCTTGTTTATGAAGCATGCTTTCTATATAAAACATGTTTATAAAATCTACTTGTTTATGACCCATTTACTATTCGTGTTGTGCCGAGCTCGAAACCTCGGGCTCAAACTTTTATCGAGTCGAGCACGATTTCTGTTTGGGCCGGGCTAACCCGATAACTCCGGCCTGACACGAATTGTCGAGTTTATCTTTCATGTTTTTAAAAAAAAATTAATTTTTAATATTTGTTAGTTTTTTTAGTTTGGTTATTAAAATTTATATTTATATTTTAATTAATTAATTTTCATTTTATATATAAATGTGTATGAATGGCTAAAAGGTCTTTTCATTAAAATTATTCTTCCTCATCCCATCATTTAAAGTTTCTACCCAAATAATGAGAGAGATATATTATCCCATCCTTCCTTACCCACATTTTAATTACCTTATCCAAACATGGGATTAACTACCTTTCCTCATCCCTCCCACATTTTAATTACCTTATCCAAACATGAGATTAACTACCTTCCTCATTCCTCCCTTCCCTTCCTCTCTTTATCCTCCCCTTCCCATTCCTTCCCACCCCTTCTCTCCTTTGTATCCAAACAAGCCCTTAGTCTATGTTTGCTTCATAGGATAACGAAGAATATGATAAGGGATGAATTAATATCCATTGTTTGTTTAGTGCATGGATTAAAAGAAAATGAGTATAAAATTGATATTATATTTGGTGTATACCAAATTTAAAAATTTATATCCAATCCACCATCATTTATTATCCAACCCAATCCTATCATATCCTATCCAACGAAATAAATATACCATTAGGGCATATTTGCTTCATAAGATAATGGAGGATATGATAAGAGATTGATTAATATTCATTGTTTGTTTAGTGTATAGATTAGAATAAAATGTGAATAGGAGAATATTTATATCTGATGTACACCGGATTTAAAAAATTCATATCCAATTCAATCCTTTTCTATCCAACAAAACAAATATATCATTAGTGTTAGTTCATAGGATGGGTACGAGAGACAATAAAAGAAAGGGGTTAGCAGTGGTCAACGGGATTACATGTCCTAAACTGTTTGAAAGATCATACACACTGCATGAGAGGGGGATAGTGTGTTTATGGCTAATTGAACTTTTATTTGGATTTTATTACTTAGTTAGGCAAAGTGTATCAAATTATGCGTTCACAATATATTACTAAGAATCTAAATGAGAATGTGCTAATAATAATGAAAAGTAAATTTAAAAATAAGAACACAATGAACAATGCAAACACAAGATATTTATAATGATTCTACTTCTAACAAAGCCTATGTCTACTTTCTAAGAAAAATAACAAGATAGAATAGACTGACTCTCTAAGCTTGGTCGGACCGATCCCAGAAGCACCCCAAGTCATGAACAAGACTCAGATCGTACCAGCTACAACTTAGCTCGGGGGCCCCACCCAACCAAACAAGGATATTAACATCCTGCATTTATCACCAGGGACTTGGCAGTAATAAATCTGCAATGCAAGGGATATAAATCGACCTATTCAAGGCGTATTCTCACAGAATTCCAAGAGACATCCTCACTGAGTACCTAGAGCTGCCTCATGAAATAGACACGACGGACAACATAGTATACCCTCTGTTCCAATTTCATACACACCATCTGAAATCCTCTCTCACTTGAGCATCAGAGTATCTTTGCAGGTCAGCACCAGAGCCGTGCTGAACCAAGAGACATGGAGACTTGCAATACTCCCGACTTTAGGCGAGAACATTTGGCGCCCACCGTGGGGCTGAGTAAACCATACCTGCCCCACCATGGTATACACCCGGAGTTAGGTGAACGTTGCCGCCAACGTGCATCAACCTAGCTAGCAGCATGTTCCCTAGAGATCCTAACATGGCAAGGAGTGACGCTCTGGTGCCCACCGACTTGACACTACAGGAGCTACGATGTCTTATCGTCGACCCAACAAGCAGCAACCCAACAACAACGTTCCTCTGCTACCTCGAGATGTTAACACGACAAGGAGTGAGTCTCCGATCACCACCAACTCAACTCTATAGGAGTTACGACGCATGTTCGTTGATCTGCAGGCACAAAACCAAAGGCTGACAACCCAGGTCGATGCCCTAACACAGTCCAAAGAGCACATTCAATTGAGTGCGAGTTTTGTCTATCAGATCACGAAGAAGACAACCACCACGAGAGAACTGGGAGACCCATATCAACCTTTAGAGACGAGATCTCCCAAACGCAATATCGGAGAGAAGGAACTTGTGCTACAGAGGTCGTTCCTCCACATAACAAGTAACAGATTAATTCTCTCTTTGGAAATTAATTTAGAATTTGTAAAGGAGTTTTTCAAATCGGAATTAATTATTCTGAATTTTAAATAAGATTTAAAATTGGAATTATTTTGATCATAATTTAGGCAACGTATCTTTAATAATCGTTGTTAATGAAAATATTAAAATTGGCATCACAAACTTATGACAATTTATCCTTGATAATTGTTATTAAGGATATATTTGATTTGACTATTAAAAGTGTTTTATGATTCTGAATATGGCCATGAATCGATCAACGGTTGTCAAGATGCAATCAATATTTTTGATGCGTCTACAAAATCCTACCTATAGTTTAGATAGGCATCTTATCTACTTTTGGTGGCAACCGACCTCTTCAAGGTAGGAAGTCGGCCTTATTTTGAAGGAAGTCGAGCTCCTATTGTGGCAACCAACCTCCACCCGAAAGAGAGAGAGAGAGAGAGAGAGAGAGAGAGAGAGAGCTCGGAACTCGAAAGGAGTTCAGAGATAGCCGAGCTAGCACTCGGAAGCCGCCTAGTTCTTCGCGTTCGTTCGTGTGTTAACCGTAAAGGGTGTTCGCCGTTAACAGCACCTTGGATCCAAAGCAAGATCGTGATCTTAGATTTTGGAGTAGAAGAAGGAGCTCAGTCTTCAAAGGTACAATCGCTAAACCTAAATTGATTTAACCTAGATGCATAGATTAGCTTGGGTAGAGAATCTTTTTTGTTTTTCCTTTGCGCAAAAGATTGTTTCTTACCCGGTCATCGCCGACCCAACAGTTACAACACAACTGCACAATCATCCACTCAGTAGGAAACTCCTTATAGACTCGTCTTCGAAGCATAGGCCATGATCCCGATTGAGATCGCGGAGCCCAGCCTCCGGAGGACAACTTAATTTTGACGAGCAAAGCAGCTCAGAAGTTTGTGAGGCTGAACTTGGCCTCGTTGAAGAAGAACGAGAACTTGCCCGAATCAGGAAGGAAGCCATGAAACTTAGAATAGCTTGGAAAATGGAAATACGACAAACATGTCAATCCGAGAACTTTTAAGGGGGAGATATGGTGCTAAAAATGATTGAACACCGGAGAAAGCCAATTAGTGAAGGCCATATAGAGTCACGAAAAACATAGGAAAGGAGCCTACAAGATCACTGAACTCTCTGAATGAGAACTTATACGTTCTTATAACGCGGCCTCCTTACGAGCCTACTACAGCTAAGCAACACCCCTCAAACTACAAATGGTTGGTGCACTCATTTTCCTTCACTGTGGTTTTTTGCCCACAGAGTTCTCCCTTTGAAGGTTTTAACGAGGTACAATCATGCGTAGGCCGAATGCCCCACTCGTGGGACTTACTGTACTATCATTTTTCGTTCATTCAATAATATTGTCTTTCCTTTTTCACGTCTATATGTGTCTAGATAATTTACAGCTATCTCATAGCACACGACGAAGGAATTGAATTCCTATGATCTCGCGGCAGGAACTCCACCTCACGATGGTAGTAACTTCCATCCTGCGGGGCGCATCTATCCTTCTCGACCCTAGGCGTGGTTTTGCCTTACGCTCACAACGAGCTTAGCTTGACCCCAGATATAGTCCTCGGCCCTAAATGTGGCCTACGCCTCTAAATGAGACCGGCTCTAGCTCTAAATGAACTGGAACTTACTTACATCCTCAGCACGCTTGAAGACCTCCTTGACCTCGATATCCTTAGTATCTTCCTCGGCCCTAAATACGGCCTCCAGATCTAAATGAGACCGACTCATTCTAAATGAGCGCGACCCCAGGTGAGTTCTTGCCTTACGCTCTCCGCGACTTGACCCCAAGCGTGGTCCTCGACCCTAAATGTGCCCTCCGACTCTAAATGAGACATGCTCTAGCTCTAAATAAGCTTGGAACTTACTTACGGCCTTAGCGCCCTTGAAGACCTCCTCGATCTCGACATCCTCAATGTCTTCCTCGGCCCTAAATGCGGCCTCTGGCTCTAAATGAGACCAGCTCACTCTAAATGAGTGTGCCCCCAGGCGCAGTATTGCCTCACCCTCCCCGCAAGCTCGCCTTGACCCTAGGCGTGGTCCTCGGCACTAAATGCGGTCTTTGACTCTAAATGAGATTGGCTTCAGCTCTAAATGAGCTCGGGACTTACTTACAACCTCAACGCCCTTAGCAATTTCCTCGACATCGACATCCTTGGAGTCTTCCTCGGCCCTAAATGCAGCCTCAAACTCCAAATGAGACAAGCTCCAACTCTAAATGAGCTCGGAACTTACTTACGACCTCAACGCCCTTAGTGACTTCCTCGACATCGGCATCGTCGAAGTCTTCCTTGATCCTAAATGCAGCCGCAACACTAAATGAGACCTGCTCTAGCTCTTAATGAGCCCAGACCTTACTTTCGGCCTTTGCACCCTTACTTACAACCTCTGCGCCCTTACATACGGTCTCGGCGTCCTCCTCAACCTCGGCGTCCTCAACTCCCTAAGTGTGGTTTCTGGCCTTAAGAGCGGCTTCCAACTTTTGACTCAAATGACTTCGAGGGAGTTCAAATCTGAAGGACCCTCGACCATATGAGCAACTATTAAACAAGTAACCTCGACCCTAAATATGCCTTTGATAGGGTTTCGGGTTCAACTTAAAAAACCAAGAATAGTTACCGACTAGCTAGCATCGACCAAAGTAGCGCCAGAATGCTCCTAAGCTCAGATAGCTACCGACCAAACGACGTCAGCTAAAATAAAGAGACCCTAATTGCCATATTCGGCTCTAGAAGTGCTCGCCGACCAGATAACGTCGACATATGTCAAACTTAGCTTACAACAAGCAAAACATCACGAAAAGCATGCGAATGCATCGAAAGTAATGCAAGGAAAGCATCATAGAAAAGCAAAGATACATTCACAAGCCCGCAAGGGGCAATTCTTAACCCACGAAGGGTGAATATTATGTCATACACAATATTCATGACATTTTTTCTAGCCCTACCATTTTTGATGCCAATGAGAATAGAGAAACAAGTTCTAAGGGGTTAGCTACTACTGATCAGATAGCTCTTGCGTCAGAAGTAGATGCTTGGAGAACTGCAAGCAAGGATGTCATTCATAATGGCGAAGCAAACACTATTATTAGAGCCATTTTTAACCCAGAAAGTTCCTTGATGAGCGAACAATGCCCTTCTTAAACAGAGAAATTGAAGCCCAATCGGCGGAATTACTTCTTCGTTGTGAGACTATTTTAGTTGATCATGCAATTAATAACCGTGTGCATCAAAATGAGGATGATCAAATCCTAGAAACGAAAGAAGATGTCTGATCGAGAAGTTTTGCCCAATTCGGAAGATGAACTCAGAATCCTTTATAGCGTGGAAGAGCCTATCCTCGGTGGAGCAAGGCATACACTCGAAGGCCTCCTCGTCGGCTGATCGGGACAATGTCACATGGTTATAGAACTCCGCGATACTCCATCGGTTGCTTATCACTGACCTCTCCCTCTTTATTTCTTCGTGGGCCCAGTAGTGCGGATCCACGACCATCCCCAACCTACTCACTACCAACTCAAGGCTAACATCCTTCTTCCCCATCAACCTGATGAAATGGAAAGACCTGGACAGACAATGGTGAATCAATATCAACCTAAGGCCGACATTGACCAAGCACAAGTGAGGAGATGAGGTCAAAAAGACTCACTAGAAATGGTTGAGGACGATGAACGAAATGACGATTTCCTCGACAAAGATCTTAGGAGCAAGGGACAGGAGAACAGAAAACCAACCAGAGCTCAGAAAACAAAGAAACTCGAAATGAAGGGAAGAGGGTGTTTTAAATCCTAGGAAGTGGCAACATCCTCATCGAACTACCGACATTCACACTCCGTTGACAGAAGAAATCTTGGTCGATCATCCCGCCAGATATCCAAACACCTCAAAGATGAACAACCAAATCTCCACGTCATGATTACTCCTTGCCAAAATTAAAAGTTAGAAAAGTAGACACTAAACATATGAAGACACGTGGAAAAAGCATCCTTTCCTCCTATAGCCGTCATATTGAGTGAAAAAATTGAGAAGTCGCAAAATGACAAAAGCCAAGATACGTTGAACTCACCTATCTCGGCAGTTTGATCGAGGATAGAACTTAGCACGTGCTCACATAATGATCCAATCGACCAAGATCAGATGATCAACACACTATTAGAGCTCGACACAAAGTTCTCAACTCCGACCAAGCTCTGTGGCTATGGACTGGACTAGCTCTCTAAGCCCGATCAGATGGTCCCGGAAGCACCCTAACTCATGAACCAAACCCAGATCGAACTAGCTATAACTTAGCCTAGAAGCTCTATCCAGCCAAACAATGATATTAACATCATGCATTTCTCACCAGCGATTCAGTAGTAATAAATCCACAATCTAGGGGATAGAAATCAACTTATTCAAGGCGTATTCTCACGAAAATCCAGGAGACATCCTCGCCGAGTACCTATACCTGCCTTATAAAATAGACACGTCGCACAACAAGGTATACTCTTTGTTCCAATTCTATACACACCATCTAGAATCCTCTCTCACTTGAGCATTAGAGTGTCTTTGCATGTCACCACTTGAGCCACATTGAACCAAGAGACACGAAGATTTCAGCAACCTCGACTTTAGGCGAGAACACAAGAGTATAAGAAAAATTCTTAGTAAGTGAAGCTCAAGTCTTCTTCTTATTGCCTAGTAAGGTTTGTGTCGGCCTAAGATTTTCAACCTAGGTCTTAATCTCGATTTTGATGATAACAAACATGAAACTAATAGTTTTATGGAGAAATATTTTTTAGGTTTCAAGTCGATTAGCGCACGACGTCCCCGATCAAAAAAAAATGGAGAAATTGGGAAGGACTCTCGTCGATGCTCGAATTTTGTCGGGAAGATAGAGTTTACATTTAGGGTGTCTAGCATGTGTTGTAAATCCTCATTATGATGCAAAGAAATCCAAAAACAAAACTCGAATCCCAAAACATGAAAAACCGAAAAATAAAAAACGGTCCAGAAAGCCTCTAGGCCTAGGGAGCTCCTTGGAGGGCTATATGACTTAGACATTTTCTTGGCATCAAAAGTTCCTATAATTGTTCCTTAGGAAGAAACAAGTTAAAGACCTATTTTTAAAAAAAAATTAGAAACCTTTAGCCTATCTATATTTGACTCGGGAGATTATAAAATTTTCGATTTTCACAAATTTGTACTAGACCCCAAAAGTTAGATTTTGATTCTTAAGAATTTGATTTTATAGATATTTTTATTGAATCCAAATGGGGGTAATCCTTATTTAATACTTATGTATTAAAGTAAATCATTTAAAGTTAAGAAATGTAAATAAGAATTAAAAGATCAGATCAGACATTGTTGAAATTACCCTCAATGCAGTTTCGGCTGAAGGCCCGATCGAATATTCGGTCGGCCAAACCTTCGACCAAAGGATCGACCGACGGAAGGCCAACGGTTCTTTTTTGAGCCATTGAGTGCCTTGTTCTGACCCTTACTCCTTTGCTCCATATAAATTTGTTAGTACAAACTTTAAGGAAACTTTATGCTGAGAGTCAATTGCACATGAGTTGCAACAACTACTAGAACTACTTTATGTTGGCTTAAGATTTTCAACCTTGGTCTTAATCTCGGTTTTGATGATAACAAATATGGAACTAATGGTTTCATTGAGAAATACTTTCAAGTTCTAAGTTGACTAGCTCTCGACATCCACAATCGAAAATATCAAAGAAATCAAAAAATCGAAAGGACGTTGGTCGACGCACTCGGATTTCGTCGGGAAAATAGAATTTTGGTTTAGGGTGTCTAGCATGTGTTGTAAATTCTCATGATGATGCAAAGAAACCCAAAAACCAAACCCGAACCCCAAAACATGAAAATTCAGAAACGACCCTGAAATTCAATAAGCCTAGGGAGCTCCTTGGAGGGTTATATGACCTAGATATTTTCTTGGCACCAAAAGTCTGGATAATTGTTCCTTAGATAAAAACTAGTTAACGACATATTTTTAAGGAATTTTTGCAAGCCTTTAACCTATTCATATTTGACCCGGGAGGTTATAAAATTTTTGATTTTCGAAAATTTGTACTAGACCCCAATAGTTAGATTTTGATTCTTAAGGATTTTGATTTTATAGATATTTTTATTGAATCCAAATGGCATGTAATCCTTATTTAATATTTATGTATTAAAGTTAATCATTTAAAGTTAAGAAATATAAATAAGGATTAAAAGATCAGATCAGACGTTGTTGAAATTGCCCTCAATGTAGTTTCGGCCGAAGGTTTGATCGAATGTTCGGTCGGCCAAACCTTCGACCGAAGGATCGACCGTCGGAAGGCCAACGGTTATTTTTTGAGCCGTTGAGTGCCTTGTTCTGAGCCTTACTCCTTTGCTCCTTATAAATTTGTCAGTACAAACTTAATTTAAGGAAACTTTATGCTGAGAGTCAGTTGCACTTGAGTTGCAACTACTACTAGAACTACTTTATGTTGGCTTAAGATTTTCAACCTTGGTCTTAATCTCAGTTTTGATAATAACAAACATGGAACTAATGGTTTCATTGAGAAATACTTTCAGGTTCCAAGTCGACTAGCTCTCGACGTCCGCAATCAAAAATATCGAAGAAATCAAAAAATCGAAAGGACGTTGGTCGACGCGCTCGGATTTCGTCGGGAAGATAGAGTTTAGGTTTAGGGTGTCTAGCATGTGTTGTAAATCCTCATGATGATGCAAAGAAACCCAAAAACTAAACCCGAACCCCAAAACATGAAAATCCAGAAATGACCTTGAAATTCAATAAGCCTAGGGAGCTCCTTGGAGGACTATATGATCTAGACATTTTCTTGGCACCAAAAGTCCTGATATTATTACTGCTTATTATAGCAAAATGCACAAGTGTTGGGATGAACTCAATAGGTTAATGCCTTTGCCTACTTGCAGTTGTCGTGGTTGTACTAGTGATTTAACAAAGAAATTAATGAACGGTGAGGCTTCTATGCAGCTTATGCATTTCTTAATGGGCCTTAATCAAGTATTTGACAATGTTAAAAGTCAGATATTGAATTTTGACCCATTGCCTAATGTTGATAAAGCATATTCCATGGTGCTTCGAGTGGAGAAACAAAACAAAGTGAATCTGTCTTTTGCAGATTTTGCAGGTAATTCTGCTTCACAAACACATGTTGGTTCTTCTATAGTCAATTGTGTGACATGGGTTATTGATACAGGGCGTCAAACCACATGTGCTCTAATCCTTAGTTGTTGACAAATATTTTTGCTTTATCTAAGAGTATCTCCATTCATCTCCCAGATGCATCAATCCAAAGTGTTTCTTATGCGGGCCATGTTATCTTGCATTCTACTCTGAAACTTACAAATGTGTTGTTTGTTCCGACTTTCAAGTTCAACCTTTTGTCCGTAAATAAGCTCATCAGATATTCTAATATTTCCCTTTCATTCTATTCATCTTACTGCCTGATACAGGACCAGAGGACTAAAGCTATTCTAGCTGTTGGACAGTTGATAGACACTCTATATGTTCTCACTTTAAAAAAATTTCATCCTTCATTACTGAAGAATCATTCTACCATTCCAAGATTGAGCAGAGAAGTTGCAAGCAGTGAGTCCAACTTAGTTTTTCCAAAAATTCATTGTCCATTGAATTTTTGCAATAATATTGTTGATGTAATGTCAAACAATTCTGCCAACTTATGGCACCAAAGATTAGGCCATGCCTCTTTTTCTGTAATTCAACACATTCATGGTGTAACCTCTTCTCATTCAAATGTCAATAAAGCTTGTGACATTTGTCATTTATCTAAACAACATAGATTGTCATTTCCTCTTAGCTCCATCAAAATTAATAGCATTTTGGAATTGTTGCATTATCTTTGGGGGCCATATATGCAACCAAGTTTGACTCAAGCTCATTATGTCTTGACTGTGGTGGATGACTTCAGTAGAGTTACTTGGACATTTCTGTTGCAATACAAGAAGTAGATTTCTCAATGCAGAAATAATTCAAGTACAATGTCAAGATTATAAGGACGGACAATGGGACTGAATTTGTCAATCAAGAATGTGCTAAATTGTTTACCAAACTTAGCATTCAAACTCACAAAACTTGTGATTATACCCTATAACAAAATGGGGTGGTGGAGAGAAAGCATAGACACTTACTACAAGTGGCTAGAGCTCTCATGTTTCAAGCCAAACTACCAAAAACATTCTGTGGGAGTCTATCAATTCTCAATGCCACATACATTATTAACATATTACCATGTGCAGTTTTAAAATGGAGTACTCCTTTTGAAATATTATTTGCCAAACCACCAGATTACAATAGACTCAAGACTTTTGGATGTTTATGTTATGTTACCAACACCTAGCCACAAAGAAAAGTTCTCTCCCTAGGCTTCCAAGTGCATATTTTTGAGATATATGTCAGGGCAAAAGACTTATAAGGCTTATGACTTAGAATCTCATAAGGTGCTTATTTCTAGAGACATCATTTTCTATGAGTCTCATTTTTCTTACTCTGATATATTTGAAGAGCAATATGTTGTACCCCTTCCCTATATTCCTCTTACAGATGACAATTATGTTACTCATTACAATACTAAAATAAATCAACCCTCTTCATCACCTTGTCCTATTACATCTCATTTTTCCCTTCCTAGACAATTTTCTCCTTCTCATAGTCCAAATCAGTCTTCTCCACCCACCATATCTGCCAATCAAACAACTGCACCTCCTAGTTGTTTTCAACCTATCAGAATTAGCACAAGAATTAAACGACCACCTGCTTGGTTACAACACTATACTTGTCATAATGCAGAAGCTACTTGTGTTTCTTGTGTTTTCTTGTTTCTTGCCAATGTCTTAAAAGCAAGCAAGCAAACACCCTGAGTGGGTTGCAACTATGAACAGAGAATTGACAGCACTTAAAGAAAATAAAACATGGGAACTTACAACTTTACCTGAAGGGAAGAAGCCTATTAATACAAAATGGGTCTATAAAGTCAAATTTAATCTAGATGGTACTGTTGAAAGGTACAAAGCACTATTAGTAGCAAAGGGTTATAGTCAAATAGCCGGTGTGGACTATTTTGATAATTTTTCTCCTATTGCTAAATTGGTCACAGTTAGAATATTTCTTGCTCTATCTACTATCAAGAATTGGTCTATTCATCAACTTGATATTAATAATGTTTTTCTACATGGTTATCTCAAAGAGGAAGTATACTTATACCCACATGAAGGGTATACCAAAGCTAAGCCAAATGAAGTTTGTAAACTAAGGAAGTCTTTGTATGGGTTGAAACAAGCATCCAGAGAATGGAACTCGGAATTCACTAGTCAACTCATATGCTATGGATTTCAGCAATCTCAGAATGATCACTGATTGTTCATCAAACAGTCACAAACATCTTTTATAGTGTTGCTAGTATATGTAGATGATGTATTAATTGCGGGTAATCATGAGGCTGATATCATAGAAGTCAAACATTTTTTGCATTCAAAGTTCACAATTAAGGACCTAGGCTATGCCAAATATTTTCTTGCCACAGAAATTGCTAGGTCTGAATCTGGTACCTTCATTTCTCAGAAGAAGTATCTCAGTGACATCCTTAAAGATATTAGTTTGACAGGTTCAAAAGAAGTTCTGACCCATTTGCCAAAAGCACACAAGTTTTCTACTAATTCTCCTCCTCTTATTGATCTGAAAATGTATAGAAGATTGGTGAAAAGATTATTGTATCTCAATATGACCATACTAGATATTTCTTACAGTGTGCAAATATTAAGTCAGTTTGTTTCTAATCCTTTTGAGACTCATTGGAATTCAGCACTTCATGTCTTAAGATACCTCAAAGGTACTGCACCTCATGGTCTATTATACAAGTCTACTTCCACTCTCTCTATTTCAACTTATTGTGATAGTGATTGGGCTGCTTGCCCACTCACTAAGAAGTCTTTGACTGGATATTGCATTTTTCTTGGTGATTTTTTGATTTCCTGGAAGACAAAGAAGCAGACAACTATATCTAGGTCTTGTTGGCTTTAGGTTTTCAACCTTAGCCTTAATCTCGGTTTTGATAATTTTGATGATAACAAACATGAGACTAATGATTTCATTGAGAATATGTTTCAGGTTCCATATCAATTAGCGTTCGATGTCCCCGATCGAAAAAGTCGAAGAAATCAGAAATCAGAATGACATTGATCGTCGCACTCGGGTTCATCGCAAAAGTTTATCGAAGATCAACGAGTGTACCAAAGTCGCTTGGATGAGTCCAAAGATCAAGTCAAAATCTCTCCAAGATAATGCTCGTTGAAAGTTGGAACCCGAAAACCAAGCGTGGAAGAAAAAGGCTGAAGAAAACAATCTCAGCCTAAATTCGGTCGATCGAGTGGTCGACCGAATAGGCTAAGAAATGAGCAGTAGCCCTAGCGGTCGACCGATCGGTCGACCGGATTAAGGTTAGATGCAGACACAGCTTGCGTCGGTCGACCAGCCCCGTCGACCGACCGAAGCCCAAAAAGGGCAGTAGGCTTGGCGGTCGACCGACCTGCGAATAGCCGAAGACGCAGATCACGTCGGTCGACCAATGAGTCGACCGAAGATCGGGATCGCGATTTTTACGTCAAGTGGTCGACCCGTCGGTCGACCGCCCACAGGGAGAATACAAGCGGTCGAAGGACCGGTCGACCAGTCGGTCGACCGACCATTCGATCGGCGGCCTATAACGGATAGTTTTCTATCCATTGAGCAGTTGTTTCTTCATGAGGGTATAAATATACCCTCGTATGATTCATTTAACACTTCTTCTCTTATTCCTACAGTGATCATTGAGCATCCATAAGAGAGATCAAAGCCTTACAAAAGATAAAGTGCTTGCGCTCGATTCTTCAGGCGGCAACTTCTTGCGCACACTCTACTCCTCAATTCGGCTTCTACTCAAAGCATTTCTTCTGACGAGTTGGAGGCTACAAGGCTTGAAAAGAGCATTCATTATTGGTTTTATCCTTAGCTCTTTTCATTGTAACTTTTATTGTTATTTAAACTGTGTTTAATTTGTGCGTCTGTAGAAGACCGGGTGTTTGGTCTTCTGTGTGAAGTGGTATCCTTGGTGTAGAAGGAGTAAAGCCACTTGTGTAAACTTAGCTTTTACTAGGATTAGTTTAATTGTCCCTTAGGGTTGAGGTGGAAGAGGACTCTCGATAAGAAGGCAGTGACTTCCGGGTTTGGAAGTGTCTTAGGTCAAGAGTGCGTCTCTTCGGTGAAAAGTCCTCGGGTCTAAGGGAAACGAAAACTAATTTAGTAAAACTAGTCTGGAAATCCTAAACGGGGTGCTTAGGCAGTGGAGTAGGCATTGGGGCCGAACCACTATAAAATCTCTGTGTTTGCATTGATTGATTGTTCGTTTTTAATTGATTAATTATTTATCGCTTCTGCAATCAATCATCGAATTGCAAATTGCCTAATGATTTAAGAGAACGATTAAATTGGAAATTACGCAAATAATATAGTAAACACACTATTCACCCCCCCCCCCCCTCTAGTGTTGTCATTTCGCTCACAATTGGTATCAGAGCGGGTTCGTAGCTTGAGATTTCATCATCTCTTCTACACCTTGTCTCGATCTCGAAATGGCTCTAGAGTCGGTAGCGTCTACACCTCCTAGGTTCGATTCCTCGAACTTTGGTCTATGGAAATCTAGGATGTACACTTTTCTAAAGACTCAAGGTTTAGGTGTATTTAACATGGTAAAAATCAAATATATTGAACTTAACGAAAATATGGATGCATGGACACAAGAACAAATTAATATGTTTGAATTAAATGCTAAGGTAACAAATAGCATATATTGTTCTTGTGAAAATAATATCCTTGAAAAGATCATGCATAGTACTTCGGCATATGAAATTTGGGCTACTTTGAATATGCTATATAATTATGCTAAAATCGAGGAGTTAGAAACTTTTAATGAGGATAGTGATGACATGGTTTTTGAAGCCCAAAGTGTCTCCAGTCATAGGAGCACTAAAAGCCGAAAGAGAAAAGTGATATGTCATGTGTGCCATGAGAAAGGGCATGTAAGGAAGAATTGTCCTACCATGAAAAACAAGGCAAATAGGAGGTCAAATGCTTCCACATCATCCTACTCAAGTGAAGCATCCTCCTTTCATGACTATGAAGCCATCTCAAAATAATGCCTCTTGAATGATAACAATGAGGTACAATCTTCCACTTCTAGTCATGTTAAAACTCTTGATAGTGATAGTGATGATAATAGCTCTAATTCTTTAGGAATGTCTTATGATGAGCTATTAGAAGAATCTAAGAAGATGTATGCCATGCTCATGAAATCAAATAAGGAAAATAGAAAAATCAAGAAAGAAAACTTGAAGCTTGTCAATCATGTGCATGAGTTGAAGAGTGAAAATGAAAAATTGAAAACTAGCATGATTGATCCTTGCCATGATACATTAACTCTAGAAGTTAATGAGTTGAAACATAAAAATGAAAACTTAAAGAATGAAAATAGCATGCTAAAAATTCAATTGCATGTTATTCAAAGATCAATGAATGATTTGAAAAGTGAGGTTATCTTATTGAATAAGAAAGTAAATGAATTCAAAAGTACTCCATCTATTAAGAACACTAGAATAAAAAATACCCATGTAAAGAATGCCAATGTTCATATTCATTCTCATGTTAGGCATTCCACATTTAAACCTCATGTTCAAAATAAGAATGTTTCATTTAAGAATGCACATACTCATTATGTTTCACATGTCAAGCATTCAAATGAAAGATCTAATGTCCATAGCATAAATAAAAAGAAATTCAAAGGACATTATTTTTGTTGTGGTATTTTTGGTCATGCTATTTTTGATTGTGCATTTAAGAAAAATCCAAGTGTAGTTAAGACACTTTGGATTCCTAGGCCAACTCACCCTCAATGACCCAAAGCTATTTGGGTACCAAAGATTTCATCTTCTTTTGTAGGGGGAGCTACCACACAAGGATGAATGAGAAGTGGTGTATTGGAGTTGACCATGGACTTGAATGATGAATCCCTCCTTGGTTGCAACTTCAAGCTACCTTGATGCCTTAGGTAAAGTTAGCATCAAAACTATTCTGGTATCATCTCTCATACTCTCTTGATTAAATTATAGTTGGAGTTATGATACATGCCTAAAATTGATTGAATTTCCCCACTCTTAACATCTTTCAAAAATGTTTTTGATTTTTGATTTTCCGGTCTCTTCGGAGACCTCGGTGGCCTGTAATGGGCCTATGCGACCTTGCGGTTCTAAATCGTAGGCACATTGTGGCCTTTCGGTTTTCAACCAATAGAAAGGGTTGGAGATCAATTTTCATAATTATTATTTGTGATCTCTTAAAATTCATTTTGATATTACTCGATTTCATTTTTTAAACGAATTTAAAATTATTTAGCAAAGTTAGATTTTGAATGAAATATTTGATGGTTACTTTGCTATCTAGAAGGATTAACTTGCTTGAAATAATTATGTCATTACATTACTAATGATTTCCTCATGCAAGTTAAATCTAAGGGTAAAAGGAAGGCTAATTAGGAAGAAAAAGATGAGTTTGACTAAATTTTCAAGTCTAAAGTATAACTTCAATAAATCCAAAATCTTAGAGTTATATCTCAATGCTTAAGCTTAAAGTTTGTCTCTATACTCATGATTAGAATTGCATGTAAAATTCTTGAATTCTCATGAGTAGGTAGAATATTAGCACTTAGACAAATTTCATCAAATGAAACTTGCTCTAGGTTGATACTAGAGACCTTATTTTAAAAGTCCAAACTAGTTTAACATGATTAGAGATCTTATTTTTCAAATGTTCACATCTTAGGATCTCTTAGATTTATTATGATATCATGACACCTTATTTAAAAATGAATCTCTACTATCTAGCATAGGTTAAGGTTTTTAAATGTAAAATTTGTTTTGAACCTTGCTATTTAGCATGTTAGCTTGCTAGTAGTCATAGTATTTCATTATGATACTAATGATGTCTACTTGCAAGTGATAAAAATTTGAAAAGCTATGCTATCTAAAAGAAAATGAAAAAGTTGGGCAAAGTTTCAATAAAATGTATGAATTTAATTTTGCAAAAAAAATAATATAAAAATTGAATATCCATGCTTAATGATGTCTCTATGCTCATGATTGTTTGTGTATGACAAATATATGAAATTTCATGAGTAGGAAAATATTTTAATAACTTAAGCAATTTCATGATATCTTGATTGAATAAAATTTGCTCTAGGTTAAAATTCATATTAGAGACCTCATCTTGAGTTAGTGATTGTTAAACATGTTTAGATATACATATCACATGAGTCTAGGTGTTTAAAAAATGAAAATTCATGTCTAGATGAACAATGTGATATCTATATCACTTTAGGGGACTTATGCTTGAAAAGATTGACCCAAGTCAACAAATTAACTTGGACATTCATTTAAAGTTCAAAACTTCATAAACATGTTTAAGAATAGGTATGACATATTTCCAAGCACTAAGAGTGAAAAATTCATATGGATATGGATAAAATGACATAGAGGTGAATTCATGATAACCTCTTTTGAACCAAGTTGACTTGAAGGTCTTATTTATGATCCATATTTGGGGAACATGTTTAGATTTACTCATGTTAGGTATCCATAGGTTTAAATTTAAAAAATCGTGAGTAAATGTTAAGATTGAAACTTAGCAAGTTTCATGAAAACTAGTTAGTTTTGAATGAAACAATACTAGGTTGATATCTTGACTTAAGGACATAATTTTTATTTCAAACTTGACATATACTCTTTACATGACCATCATGTGATATTATGAAAGTTTGAATGAAATTGAACAAGTTTTAAGAATAACTGAGAATTCCTAAAATAACAAGTTTTAAAACATCACTTCAACCTACCTTTGGTAGTTATTTCAGTTATTTCTAGGAAAATATAGAAAAATTATTTTTAGATGATTCTTGAAACTGCACTTTCATTGAAAAATCTAGTTTCTTCAAAAAAAATTTAAAATATTTCATCAAGAATATAATTTATAATGAAATTTTAAAATTGAATTTTCAAAATACAAAGTATATCTTTTTGAAAAATCAAGTATTTTTAATACTTTGATTTTTCGGAAACTTTGAATGAAAGTTTATGTATACTATTTTGATTATGTTTCTAATATCATTCACACCATTGATTGAGTAAAATCATTTCTAGGAATGATTTTGAATTCTTGAATGATAGCTAGAAATATCTAGTTCTTTCATTAAAAACAATATAGGATGAAAGATGAACTTAGGAAATTCATTTTAAGTTCAATTTTGATACATACATTTCAAATGACCATTCAATATTTAGTATCAAAAATTTTCATCCAAAAATTAGTTTCGAACATATTTGTTAAAAGATATGATTTTATATAACCTTAAAAGTTAGATTTTTGAAAACTAGAACTATAGATTGACCTAAGTCAACAAAGAAACTTAAAAAATTTATCTTAAGCCCAAACTTAATTCACAGACTTACATTATCTCATGTTTAATGTCTACATGCCTAAGTTTGACAAAATATGAGTAGATAGCAAAACTTGAGACTTAGCATTTTCATGATTTTCATGCTTATTTCAAATGAAAACATGCTAAGTTCATATTTGGATCAAATGATTTCATTTTCATTTCAAACTTCTCAAACATGCTTTAAATGATTAGATCTTGTTTCCTTTGAAAGTTTGAATGAAATCAAAAATGTTATATGAGAATATACATGATTTAATTTTGAATTCAAATACTTAATTTTTGAACATATCATGTATGACTTTGTTTTCATATTAAAATTGTTTTTCCATCCCTTTGGTTGAGATGTGTTTGGTTCATGAAAATAGCTTTAGAATCTCAACTAAATCCTCGTTTTTCATCCCTTTCAATAGATAGACCTTTCTTACCCTTTTTTATTGATGTCAAAAGGGGGAGAAAATTAGGAAAAGTCTATAGAGAAAATATATGTCAAAAGGGGGAGAAATGCATAGTCAAAAGGAGGAGAAATGTATAGTTAAAATGGGGAGATAAGTATAGGTAAAGGGGAGAAAAATATAGGATATCCATGCATATAGATAGGGGGAGTTCTATTCTATAAATATGCATGTTGATAGGGGGAGAAATCCCTTAGTTGATATCCTTAATGCTTTAATAAATATATTTTCTTAAGGATGTTTGTCATCATCAAAAAGGGAGAGATTGTTGGCTTTAGGTTTTCAACCTTAGCCTTAATCTCGGTTTTGATGGTTTTGATGGTTTTGATGGTTTTGATGATAACAAACATGGGACTAATGATTTCATTGAGAATATGTTTCAGGTACCATATCAATTAGCGTTCGATGTCCTCGATCGGAAAAATCGAAGAAATTAGAAATCAGAAGGACATTGATCATCGCGCTCGGGTTCATCGCGGAAGTTTATCGAATATCGACGAGTGCACCAAAGTCGCTTGGATGAGTCCAAAGATCAAGTCAAAAGCTCTCCAAGATGATGCTCGTTGAAAGCCAAAACCTGGAAATCAAGCGTGGAAGAAAAAGGCTGAAGAAAACAATCTCAGCCTAAATTCGGTCGATCGAGCGGTCGACCGAATAGGGTAAGAAATGAGCAGTAGCCCTAGCGGTCGATCGATCGATCGACCGGACTGAGGCTAGCTGCAGACGCAGCTTGCATCGGTCGACCGAAAGAGAAATCGCAAGCTTCTTGCGTCTGTCGGTCGACCGGCCCGGTCGACCGATCGAGGCCCAAAAATGACAGTAGGCTTGGCGGTCGACCAGTCGATCGACCGACCTACGAATAGCTGAAGACGCAGATCACATCGGTCGACCGATGAGTCGATCGAAGATCGGGATCTCGATTTTTGCGTCAAGCGGTCGACCGCCCACGGGGAGAATACAAGTGGTCGAAGGACCGGTCGACCAGTCGATCGACCGACCATTCGACTGGCGGCCTGTAACAGATAGTTTTCTATCCATTGAACAGTCGTTTCTTCACGAGGGTATAAATATACCCTCGTATGATTCATTTAACACTTCTTCTCTTATTCCTACAGTGATCATTGAGCATCCATAAGAGAGATCAAAGCCTTCCAAAAGATAAAGTGCTTGCGCTCGATTCTTCAGGCGACAACTTCTTGCGCACACTCTGCTCCTCAACTCGGCTTCTAGTCAAAGCATTTCTTCTGACGAGTTGGAGGCTACAAGGCTTGAAAAGAGCATTCATTATTGGTTTTATCCTTAGCTCTTTTCATTGTAACTTTTATTGTTATTCAAATTGTGTTTAATTTGTGCGTCTGTAGAAGATCGGGTGTTTGGTCTTCTGTGTAAAGTGGTATCCTTGGTGTAGAAGGAGTAAAGCCACTTGTGTAAACTTAGCTTTTACTAGGATTAGTTTAGTTGTCCCTTAGGGTTGAGGTGGAAGAGGACTCTCGATAAGAAGACGGTGACTTCCGTGTGTGGAAGTGCCTTAGGTTGAGAGTGCGTCTCTTCGGTGAAAAGTCCTCGGGTGTAAGAGAAACGAAAACTAATTTAGTAAAACTAGTTTGAAAATCCTAAGCGGGGTGCTTAGGTAGTGGAGTAGGCATTGGGGCCAAACCACTATAAAATTTCTGTGTTTGCATTGATTGATTGTTCATTTTTAATTGATTAATTATTTTCGCTTCCGCAATCAATCATCGAAATGCAAATTGACTAACGATTTAAGAAAATAATTAAATTAGAAATTAGACAAATAATATAGTAAACATACTATTCACCCCCTCTAGTGTTGTCATTTCGCTCACAGGTCTTCATGTGAAGCAGAATATAAAAGTATGGGATCCACCGTTTGTGAATTGCAATGGATATCCTACTTGCTCAAAGATTTTCAAGTCCTTGTTCCAACTCCAATTCCTCTCTGGTGTGACAATCAATCTGCCTTACACATCACTGTCAATCCAGTATTCCATGAAAGGACTAAATACTTGGAGATTGACTGTCATATTGTGAGAAATTAGTTTAAAGAAGGCTTCATTAATCCCCAGTATATTTTTACTCATCTTCAACTAGCAGATAGTTTTACCAAGTCCTTAGCCCATCCTCAATTTTCAGCTATTATTGGCAAGTTGGGACTGGTTTCACAACCATTTCCAACTTGAGTGGGTGATGTAGATATATATGTTAGTTGGATAATATATGTTAAGAAAATAGAGGACACGTCTAATTAAGCATCTTATGATGGGAACTTTTACTAGTGTTGTATATAAACTGTATGAGCAACTTTTTTAATGATATCGAAGATTTGTTTTCTTTCCTAAATTTTTGCTTTTTCTTGATCTTGGTTTCTACACTACTTCCAATATAAAATTTTAGCATGACCTGACATATGACCTATTCATTAGCTTGGCCTGGCCTGTGGCCTATTCATTGTCCTATAACTTGTGTTTTATTAAATTAAAATATATTAATTATTACATTAAAATAATTTTAATATAAATACATAATAAACTAATAATATTATATTTCTATATATACATCATCTTAATAGGCTCAGATCGGCCTATCAGACTCAATATGCTATTTCAAAATTTAAGCCTGATTTTTTTAAAATAAGTCAAGGTAGACCACATGCTCTTGGCAGACCGCCTAATTTATTTTCATCCCTACTTAAAATGCAGGTAACCGCCCCCACAAACATCATGTCATCGTTTTGTGAGTGTCATGCTACTACTACATCATTGCTAAATGATAAAATCATCATTTTGCAAATGTCCCATTATCACCACATAGCATCATGTTATTGTTATGTCATCACATGTGAGTGTCATATCAATATCGTGTCACTCGATGTCATCAAAAGATTAGTATTAGCCTAAGGTTTTAACTTACTTTTGGTTATACTATAGTTAAAAAAAGAATATTTAGTAAGAAAATAAGTTTGTCGTCGTAAGAAATCCAAAACTAGACTAGAAAAAAAACTTTGAACTACTTACAAGGAGTCTAGGTTAATAGTGTTTCTCACTTGTTAACTCATCAAGCAAGGAGTAGTTATTAACATAACTAGAGTGAGGACTCCTTCTTTTTGTCATTCGGAGGACCACTTAGTTTATCACACTTGGGGTGAGTATATATGAGTTATCTCTCATTATACCTTACTAACATATTTAATAAGGTTAACTAATTAATCTAAAATGTGTTCACAATGCATCCCAGCTGTATCGAATGTACTTTTTTACTAATGCGTTAATTTAATGAGTGTGAGTTATTTATGAATGGATAATCGAGTTCTATCCATAACCCCTCAATAATGACACTAGTTCAATTGTATTTTATCATTCGAATTTACCTCAAGCACAATCCTCGACCTTTAACGCCGTTATCAAGCTTCCGCGCTCTCGACAAATAATTCGCCTCATATCCCTTGATAAAGGATTTTGCTATGGCCAACAATCCCGGCCAAAAAAAAAATGCCAGAATACTCATGCGGAGAGAAACTTGGCAACAACCACTAGAGAATGCAACTCACGAACAAGCAACAATGTCAACCAAAAAACAACGTAACAAGAAATTAAGGGCCTGAGGGCACAAATATAAACCCGCGATGGGGCAATTGTCAAGCAGTCCAAAATATCTCAAAATCCCTCATGGGGCAGCAATTCATTACAGGCAGTTATCCAGACAGTCCACAGACAGGCGACTTAAAATATCACAAGACTTGCTAAGGAAGAGTCGCATCAGCCTCAGCAAGCGCAGCGGGAGCATCCCTCCCCGAAACAACAACGATCATTGGAGAAGGCAAGTACTTCTCTGTGTTGGCCTAAGATTTTTAACCTTGGTCACCATCTTGATTTTGATGATAACAAACTTATTCTAATGAGTTTATCAAATATTTGATCTTATGTTGAGCGATCGATACGCACGTGAAGTTCGTAGGAAAGTTACGAAAAAATCGTGAGATTCAAGCATCGACGACTTCGGAGGCGATCGAGTCCAAAGTTAGGTCTAGAACCTTAAAATGATTGTAAAATTCTTCTAAGACATTAAGTCAACCTATTTGTAATATGTTTGAAATCAAAAACCGAAGACGAATCCTAGAAATGAAGAACACGACAAGAAATCAACAAAAAGGCTGATTTCCAGATTCGATCGTAGGGGTGATCGACCGAATGGAGCCTAGAAACCACAGAGGACTCCGGTCGCTGGGTCGGTCGGTCGATCGGTCAATCAACTTCGACAAGGCCAGCGATCGGGCATCGTCAACTGGCAGAAAAATGCTCGTTGACGAGCTGGTGTGTTTGGGGGTTATAAATACCCACCCCAAACTTGCTTCTCCACCTCTCTTGAACTTCATTGAGTTCATCCTTAGAGATTTCAAGCCAAAAGGAGTTGATCTAAAGCCCTAATCTCCATTTTCATACTCTCAATCTCTCATCACTTCATCAAGCTTATCTTCACCGAGTAATTCGCATTTGAAGCCTTGAAGTGCAAGGAGGAGACACGTTGGAGCTTCATCAAGTTTGTTTTTATATTTAAGCTCCATTACTTGTGTTTTACCTATTGTTTCTTGCTACTTGTATATGTGTATGTATAGGTGTAGTGTACACCTAGGGTTCCTTTGTAATTGAGTGTTTTTGCTAAAGAATAGGTGTTGAGGCTCGCATCTAGGGTTGAGGGATAAGTCATCATTGTATTCTTAGAAAAACATTCAAGTTATAAAGAGTAGTGGTTAGAAATTCTTGGTGAGGAGCCAAGATGGTGGAGTAGGCGGTATTGGCCGAACCACTATAAATTATCTTGTTTGAATTTCTATATTACTTGCTTGATTGATCTTTACTCGTGCTCAATTTATTTGTAATCGCATCTAGTCGCACTTAGGATCGAGAAACTTAAAACTTAAATCAGCTAGTTGAGTTGATTAAAATCGAAAAGAATTGAATTGAACATTAGAGTAACCTACACACTATTCAACCCTCCCCCCCCCCCCCCTTCTAGTGTGGACATTACCCCAACACACTAGAGCTGCGATAGAAGGTCCCTCATCAGGTGGCCTGAGAACTTCTCCCCTAACATCGGGATCAACCAAAGCGTCGTCCCTCACTTTTTTTTTAAAACAAAGATAGGAAGTCACAATAGGTGATCATACTAGGGATCGAATCCTAGATCTCTAGGCAACATACAACATGGGCGAAAAGCTTAGTTTGTTCTATCGCCCTATCAAAACCTTCTATATACAAAGTAAGGGCAACACCCTGATAGCATCACACTTCGCCCTGAAGTACTCGCACTTTCCCCTCCACATCTTGCACCACCAGTTTATACTTCTCCACCTCAGCCTTCGTATTTTCAACCTTGGTCTTAAGACAAGAGTCCTCCGTCGTGGCTACAACAATATCATGGTAGAGCATCTCCAACTCCGCTCTGGACTTGTCTTCCACCTCCTTGACCTGAGCAATGGATTCGAAAACAACGATGTTCAAACACCTGACTTCGCAGACCTTCGCCTCTAAGGCTTCACTTCATAGCAGCTCGACACTCAACCCGACACCCATGACAATTCGGCAAGAAGTTGATATACTCTCGAAATCTAGCCAACGTCTATGAATCAGACCGAGGTCAAAAGCCAGCACTACTTAGAGCGCGGCACAAAATCTCTAGACTCCGACCAAGCTTAGGGGCTATGGACTGGACAAGTACATTTGGGCTCGACCGGGTTAGGCCCAGAAGCGCCCACACACAAGAACCAGACTCAAGTCAAGTCAGACGACTAGGCCCGGGGGCTCCATTTGGCCATACAAGGACACTTGCGTCCTCATTAATTGTGAGGGATTCATCATTACGAGCCCGACATATCTGGGATCAGCCTCGACCCATTTTGAGCAACATCTCTACGAGATTACCAGAC
Source organism: Canna indica (assembly GCA_034359265.1). Classification (NCBI taxonomy): domain Eukaryota; kingdom Viridiplantae; phylum Streptophyta; class Magnoliopsida; order Zingiberales; family Cannaceae; genus Canna; species Canna indica. Next base: position 36,999,003 of record CP136892.1, on the reverse strand, counting down.
AGCACCACCCAGCTTGAACACATTCTTACTTAAGCGTCAAAGTGTCTTTTGTAGAACCCCCTCCCTTTCCCATTGGAGTTGCACCTAATCAGAAGACGCACCGAACCGAACCACATCACTCCGACTTCAGGAAAAAACTATGCTTATCATGAAATTATTACCATTAAGTGTTTGTCATCATTAAAGAGGGGAAATTATTGGTATGAGATTTTTAACCTAGGTTACAATCTTGATTTTGATGAAAACAAATAAGATAATAGTGGTTTATTAAGAAATAATTTTAAGTTTGAAGCTAATAAACATATGGCATCCATGATGGAAAAGTTCAAAAATGATACATTCAAGAAGGCATTGCTCGTTACTTCAAAGATAAAAAAGATCAAATTTAGGTTTAGATTAGTTTGTAATCCTTTGGGATGCTCATTGATCTTGATGATGATAATTACCTATCCCTATATCCCAAAATCGTAAAATTCAAATTGAACCAAAATAGAAATTTGAAACTACGCGACAGTTTCGGTCCGAAGGTTCGATCAATGAGTTGATCGATCGACCTGCAAACTACCTATGACTGGTGGTTGTAACAACTATTTTTTTAGTCGTTGTGCCTTGCCTAACTCGAACCTCTCTTCATGATACCTAAAATATATGCTTGCCTTGCCTTCCTCTACCTCTCTAAAACACATTGTATCATTTTAAGAGATTTGTGAGCCTTTCATTTAGTCATCTTTCTGAGAAACCCTAGCTTGATACTTTCATTCTCAATTGAGCCTTGGTACTTCAAAGTTTCTTCACCAAAGGCATCAATAGCAACTAGGAGATTTTTTATTAGGGCTAAGTAGTTTAATTATTGCTCTATTTGTATTGTAATTTTAGTTAATTTTGTATGAATTAAATGTTATTTCTAAACCTAATGTTGTAGGTCTTAGGATAGAATGGTTGCCTCGAAGTTGAGGCATGTGTCCACTCGGTTTTAGGAATGTCAATGGGGCAGGTTCGGAGTGAATAGTGTCACACCTGCACCCATACTCGTTTACTAAACTCGTCTCCCGTACCCGCACCCACACCCGCGGCGGGTATCCGTCACCCGTCCCGTCGCAGGTAATTGATACCTACGAATATCCGCGGATACCCATTTAATATATGATAAAAAATTTCATTTCATTTTAATAATATAATATTAATGATTCTCATTTCACCCCTATTAATAACTTGATTGAAAAATATTAAACTATAAAATAAAGTACATAACAATTAAATTTTAAACCATAAAATTGTCCTAAGAAATAGCAATACCCATTCATACAATACTAAATTTAAAACCAAAGTACTTTCAACTAAATTAAATTGGGAATTGATATAATATAAAAATATATTATATTTAGATAAATGAAATCTAATGAATAGATGATTTAAATTTATTTTTAAACTTTCCATTAGATATTAATATATAAAACTATAAATTTCATATATATTGGCAGTAGCGGATATCCACATGTGTGGATAATATAGTATATGTACCCGTATTTGTTTATTAAATGGGTAAAAATTTATACATGTACCCATACCTGTGGGTATAATATATTCCCCATATCTGACCCGTGGTGGATAAATTTTAAAAATAAATCATAATAATTATAGACTCCCGTTAGATCTCTATTTATTTACTCATTATGTGCTGACGTGGAATGTCATGTCAGCATATAAAAATTATTTTTTAAATCTGGGATGTCACATCATCATTAATCCTACGTGGTAGAATTTTTTTAAAAAAAATAGGGAAAATTATTGAAAATGGCCCGAACTTTGACGTTTTTAACAAATATGACACATTTTTTTATTTGAAACAAATATGTATTCCAACTTTTGAAATTAAGATAATTATAGACTCTCGTTAGATCTCTGTTTATTTACCCATTATATGCTGACGTGGAACGTCACGTTAGCACATAAAAATTATTTTTAAAAATTTAGGATAACACGTCATCATTAATCCTACGTGGTAGAATTTTTTAAAAAATATTTAAAAACTAAAACTAATACATGTCACTACCACAACTTAAAAACTTCAAACCTAGGGCCCGTTTGGTTCGCAAACTGCTCATCACAGGACACCAGACAGGGACAAGGACAGGACATCAGATGTCTTGGAACAATAGCTATACCGTGTTTGTTTCGTCAAGAACAGGACACGATATTCCGTTCTGTCCTGCGTTTGTTTCGCTATAACAAAGTATTATATATGACAAATGACTAAAATACCCTTGTAAATTAGTCTTAAAATTAATTAATATGTAAAAAAATATTAATATATAGTATCAAATACTTTAATACAATAAGAAGTTTTAGTTTAACTAATAAGTGTTCAACTAATTATACCGAAAAATATAAAAATCACACCAAACGATTTCCAATCTAAAATCTGACACCACCATCGCGTTCAGCATGCGAAAATTTATAATTTTGGTATTCACCTCGACTCGATCCGACGATTCTACGATCAAAGGAAGGGGTAATTTTGACAATTGCAGCCCTTGTCCTCTGCCCGATTTCGGTGTACCGAGAAATTTCTCGGTACACCAAAATGGGTGGAAATCCTGTCCCGAACAAGGAGAAGTCCTTGTCCCGAAGCTTCTTTTGCAAACCAAACGGGGGACATGGGCGGATGTCCAGTCCAGTCCCCCGTTTTTTAGCAAACCAAACGGGCCCCTAATATTCGACCAAATTAAAAAACTAAAATCTGTCGCCCACTCAACTCGACAAATCCCTTGATTAATCCCTCGACGAAGGTGTTCCTGTCGTCGGCGCCTCACATCGCCTGCCATTATCATCTGCGCCTCACCTCGACTGGTCTCGCCTCACGTCTCTTATTGTCACCAGTGTATACTTATTGTTGTCGCTAATATCAGTATACATATTGGTATACTAGTACTGATATTTAATTAAACGAAATGATATAAAAATGCATTCAAGGTAAAATATATCGGAGAGGAAGCTGATGATGTATCTCGTCGTGTAGGTAAAATAATCCTTCGCTGTCGATTTGATCTACGAATCATGGTATGTAGTTAGATTGATATCTAGCTAGGTTTAGGGTTCATGCGACAAGCTTTGGAGACAAAAAATAGGTATCTCAGACTTGCAAGAAAGGTTAGGCGAAAGATTACATTTGGGGTGAGGCGCCGGCGAGACCAGGCAAGAAATAAGAAAAAAAAAACCTTCGGGGTGAGGCGTCGGTGACAATGGCAGGTGACGTGAGGCGCTGGTGACAAGAACACCTTCGTCGAGGGATTTGTCGAGGGTGTCGAGTCGAGTAGGATGCATGTTTTAGTTTTTAAATTTGGTCGAATATTAGATTTGAAGTTTTTAAGTTGTGGTAGTGATGTGGATTAGTTTTAATTTTTTAATATATTTTTTTTAAAAATCTACCACATAGGATTAATGATGACGTGGTATCCTGAATTTAATAAACAATTTTTATGTGATGTCGTGATGTTCCACGTCAGCACATAAACGGGTAAATAAACAGAGATCTAACGGGAGTCTATAATTGTTATAATTTTAAAAGTTCGAATACATATTTATTTCAAATAAAAGAATAGGTCATATTTGTTAAAAACGTCAAAGTTCATACCATTTTTATTAATTTTTCTTATTTTTTTAAATTTTTTGCCATGTATGATTAATGGTGATGTGGCATCCTGAATTTAAAAAATAATTTTTATGTGCTGACGTGGTGTTCCATATCATCACATAATGGGTAAATAAACAGAGATCTAACGGGAGTCTATATTGTTATAATTTCAAAAATTGGAATACATATTTATTTCAAATAAAAGAATGGGTTATATTTGTTAAAAACGTCAAAGTTCAAGTTATTTTCATTAATTTTTCCTAAATTATTTAATAACTTGAATTATTTAAAATACTTCAATAAAATCTATTTCATTATTTTATTATTTATTTAATGATATTTAATATTTTAAAATAATTATTTAATTGTTTAAAAAAAATTATTTATTTTTGGATCGGCCTAAGCCCAACTGAACTCAACCCGAGCACGAGTGTTCGCCCAGGCACAAGTGTTCGGGTTGCTATTCGGGCTAGACCAACCCATAAAGTCATTGGGGTCATGCCCAACATAGCTAGAAGATTGTCGAGCTTACAAACTCGATCTTGGGCCGGTCCAAGCTCCACCTCCAAACTCTAGTTGCAGCATTTAGATAAAAAATTTATTTGATTGGTTGTAAAAATCTTTTGCAGCATTTAGTAGTTACAAGTGTAGAATTGCAGTCCAAAAAGCTCGCAATACAATATTGCTGGCTACAATTGTAATAATTTAAATATAAAAAAATAATTAATTTGGGTGACTTAGAGTCGTCAGATGGAGACGGGATAAATATCAAAGTTGTAGTTTTCGCGCGCTAAACGCGGTGGTAGTGTCAGATTTTAGATCTGGTGTCGTTTGGTATATTTTTTTAAATATTTTTAGTATTATATAGTAATTAAAAATTATTAATTTATTTAATAAATTATTAAATAATATCAAACATATTTTACTAAACTAAATGATTATTTAGAATATAAAATAATATTATTTTGGGTCGAACTGATTGTGTTGTAGTCGATCAATTATTGTTGGGGGTAAAATGATATTTACCCTTTTACCTCTATTTGACTGACATCTTCGTGCCTCCAATGGGTCGTGCTCTAGTCGGTCTAGTCCCGAGCTTGATCAGGCTCATTACTAGTCCGGATGTGTCTTGCACGATTTGGATTCCCAGAGGGGTGGCTCAGCTCGACATGGGGTCGCCGCTTCGAGCTCGGGCCGGTCCCGCACTACTAAAATAACGATCTTCACCGATAGCTGGTCCCACACTACGTGGGTGATGGCCGTTAGTGAATCTAACATTTCTAGTAGTGTCGAGCTGAGCTCGGGCTGTGCTCGGGTCGGTCTCGGATTGAGCTCGGGCCAGCCTAGTGCCAGACCTAGCCTGACGCAGTAGTGCCAAGCTTAGCCTAGCATTGACCAGGCTAGATAGGCTTGGGCTCAATCCAATCGGGGGCGCAAACCAGCCTATCAGGCTGGCCTATTAATTAGTTACTAGGCTATAAGGCCGGGTTGGACCTACATCTCCTGGCCTGGCACGATAATGGGTGGCTCGAGCATGATTTTATCGTGTCGGGCTATCAGATCAGACCAAAATTATCATACCTAGATACGAAGATGCAAGTTGCAAGTGTAATTGCAACTTCCATTTGCGGCCAACCAAATAGTATGCTGCAAATTTTATTTACGGGCATATACATGTGCATGCAGATGCATTTTACAATATTTGTACTTACAGACAATATGGATGTCAACGGGGCGGGGCGGGTACGAGGGCTGCCTACCCGCTACCCACCCCGTGAAATAAATGGGTACCCGATACCCGTTTATTCCCCGCGGGTATAAAAAATGGATACCCATTTAATTACTCGCGGGGGGACGGATACCCATGGGTATTGGCGGGTACCCATGACACTTTAAATAAAATATAAATTATAATATTATAATAACACTTTAACTCTTCAAGTATTTTGATAACAACTTCAAGTATTTTGATAACAACTCCATTTTGATAAACACACAATATTTTGATAACAACATTATCATAAGATTTCAAAACATAAAGTATATGTGTATTGAATTAGGTTAGAATTTTTTTAGTATATGTACCGAATGTAATATTATAATTTACTAATTCTCACGAGTAATAAGTACCCGCATGTACGGGTACTATAATACTCGTACCCGTCCCATATAATAAACGAATAAGAAAAATTACTCGTGAAATCTCCGCGGATAGAAAACTACCACTCATACCCTTCATAAATGAGTAAATATTCATGGGTACCCGCCTAAACAAATAATATTGTCCCCTGGCAGGCAACCAAATGCTTCATTAGTAACAATAACCCTCCATTTAAGTCATGCTCAACAAAACAACGCATGACATGCCAAACATGTTGTGTGATGAGTAAATAAAGAAGCAAATTTGCATCTACCTCACACTTACTGATGATATCCTTCCTTATGATGCTCCGCCACGTTGGGACACATCTGACGAAGACTTATCTCCCCCTACCAAGATTCGGTGGAACCTCATCTTTTCTGACGGGAAGAGGAAGAGTCCCACAACAAACCAATTTTTGATGAACAAGAGTAGATTGTGACCGCTTTTGAGAAGTGGCATAATTAGGAGAGACTTTAATAACCTACCAAAAAGCTAACAATAAAGTTGGAATAGCTATTTTCTTTATTTATTTTTCTACTCAAATTGATTTAATTTTTAATTTAGCAAGTAAAGTTGAGAACTCAGAATTGTTCCTAATATTAATATCCATATGGGACAAAATATGTTGCAAGAGTTCGGAAGGGCACAAAAATGTATCATTTATTTTTTTTATTTTTTTTTTAAAAAAATTCTTTAAATATTTATCTCCAAGGTATAATTATTTTGCCCAAAATTGTGAGAGTCAGATAATTAAGTACCCACATCAAAAATCAAAATAAAAGTTACATAAAGAAAGCATATTAAATACTACCTCAAGTTGCAGGTTGTCCCTGCAATCTTCTATACCAAGTCTATTGGCAGATAATATATTACCCAACTGATAACACCATTTGTTGCTTCCAATTTCTTTTTGGCATCGAAATCTTCACTTTTTTGGTCGTTTAATCTTCACTTTTTTGTTCCTGCTTAAGTTCAAAGATACTACCTTTCACTCTGTGGGCGTAGTTGGGGCACTGGTTTTCTCTGTGACATCAAAAAGAATACTCCCAGTTTCGCCATCTTTTCTTGATAATAATCCCACAGTAATTTATAGGAACCAGAATTAGTAATTCTCAGATTGGCTTTTTTTTTTCGAAATTGAAATGAAAAATTAATAGTACTCATTTTACCCAGCAAAGCATTACAGAATTTTGGGGGAAAAAAAATAAATTAACATATTTTGGATCTAAAAGTTTCCAATGTATTTGAGATTTTTTTCAAAATCTATATAACTAAATTTAAATTTAAAATGATATGGCATTTTGATTCAAAAGATTTTCTTAAATCCTAGCACATATTTTTATATCTTAAAATATATTTTTTGAACTAAAATTATTACTTTTCAAATTTATGAAACTCTTCTAGGTTTTTAACAAAAGTCTATAATATATTACGGACTTTTGTCTTGAGCATATAAAATTAAATTTACTATTTTTTATGGTATAAAACATAGGCTATGGTTTAAAAAGAATTGGACCAAAATAATTTACTATTTTTAATTTAATTTAAATATAGTTTTATGTGTTTTTAGCAAAAGTGTAATTTTTTTCAAAGTCTAAAATAATTTTATAAATTTTAAAAAAAATAATTTTAATTCATGAAATACTTTTTCTGATATAAAAAATGTATTATGATAAAAAAAATTAAATTAAAGACTTTTGTCAACAATCTAGAATAATTTATAATTAAAAAAAGTTAATTTCTGAAAATATATTTTTGTAGTATAAAAATATGATAGAATCTAAAACTAAATAATTTATTATTTTTATTTTAAATTTAATTTTACATGTTTTGGGCAAAGTCTGTTTATGGACTTTTTTTTCCGTGTCTAAAATAGTTTTATAAATTTAAAAATAATAATAATTTTAATTTATAAAATATTTTTTATAATATAAAATAAATTCTATGATCTAAAAAAAATACTTTGGAGTAAAATGTTTTATTATTTTAATTTAAAATTTTAGTTTTATAAATTTTGGGAAAAAATTCCGGAAAAAATGTTTGGGATTCGGATATAATTCTGGTTTCGGAAAACTAATAATAATACGTGGGCGATATTTTTACAAGGGAATGATCTTATGCGCATCTGCGGACATCCGTCGCCTTTAAAATGCGTCGACTCGCCACGAAGAGAGTGAAAAGACTGTTCTTTGGTCCCTTGCTTTCCACTCGCTCTCCGCCTTCTGCGCTCCTCTGTTCTTCCTAACCCCCACTATGGATCCCGCAGCTGGCGTCGTTACCGTCGACACGATCAACCCCAAGGTTGGATTTTTCATCCGATTTGATTGCTAAAAGCAACTTCTTGAAGAAAAAGCTGGAATTTTATCTGTCCCTCCTCCTCCGTCGCTTAGTTTTTGAGCTGGTTCGGTTAAGTTGGGGCCCCTCTTTAGTGCCCCTCCGGATCGACTTCTCAGCTGCGATTTCTCATGGTGTCCTTTTGCTTAGGTCATGAAAGAATCAACTTTTATTATTTTTCATGATGAGTCCCCATCCTTCACATACAAGATTCTTCTTTTTTTGTGAGTGGTATTGTGGGACTACATTACTGTGTTGCTTTTGGCTGTGCTCTGTGTTATTATTGAATTTTGTTTCACCCAATAGTTAGTATGCTGTTACAATCAGACATGAGCATTATAGTTAACATCAACGTTAATCCTTCTTCTTTGACCGCAGGTTTTGAAATGTGAGTATGCTGTCCGCGGTGAGATTGTTAGTCATGCCCAGGTGCTTCATTATTTCACATCTTTTATTTCCACTCTTTTGGTAGATTAATATCATATCTAAATTAGATTGTTTTAATTATCATGGTATCTAATTTTGGTCCAATAATGAATTTGGGCCATAAAAAATGCAGCTCTCTTCCATGTCTTTCTGGCTGACAGCTAAATTTTTGACTTTTAGATACTTGCTTCGCTTCTATAGTTCTTCTTAGGGCTGTCCATTATTCAGTTTACACCGAACCGAACGGAAAAACGGAACATAAATTTTTGGATTTCTCCCCCAACGAGCCCGACATTTCATCCCGTTGCAGGTTGCATATATGTATTCATTCAAATTTCATTGCTTATATATGCAGGTTGATCATATGTTTTATATATTTCATTGCTTTTTTGCTTGCTGTGGCAGTGTAATGTTGGATAAAATTTCAGTTTTTTCGGGTTGGAAACCGAACCGAACCAAACCGAATTATTTCGGTTCGGGTTAGATCGGTTTAGGAACAATTCGGTTTGGGTTCGGGTTGGAATTTTAGTAAAAAAAATCAATTTGGTTTAATTCGGTTCGGTGCGGTTCGATTTGAACCGAATAGACAGCCCTAGTTCTTCTTTAGTAGGATATTGTGCTTCAAGATGTATTGCTAAATTCCAGAATAAGTTTTCGGACAATGGTAAACCATCACTCTTTAGGTTATATGTTCAGCCAGTAGTAACCGGACCTATTTGATACCTAAAATTAAAGTCTCTAACTTGGACCGTGTTAAAACCCGAAGGGATCAGAGCTCATACTTGGCAGAAGTATGATCACACGGTTGAGTCTGTCCTTAAAGAGAGCCAATATTCAGCCACTACACGGTCAGAATTGAAGGTCACTTGTTGGTCAGAATTGGTAATGCTGCCAGTGATCTGGTGGTCAGCCAGCTGGCCAGTTGGGTGAATGAAATTAAGCTATTCTCGACCTAGGATTATCGCCTATATGTTCTTCAAAATATGAAATTAGTTTTGTTGTGTTGACATATATGTGCAAACATGCATTATATTTTTTTTTTCCAAAATGTGGTTTGGGTTAGCTGGAATGCTTCATGTGGTTGACTACAAAAGGAAACACAAAATGTTATGAGGATTAGACCATACCTATGGACATTTTACTACTATATTGAATGCTGAATAATGCAAGATGTTGGCAAATATAGTTCTGACTATTGATCTCAAGCAATTACATTGCCTAAAAACTACTGTTCTTTTTTTTTCCAATCCAGCGCTTACAGCAGGAGTTGCAAAACAAAGCCAGGATCTCATCCCTTTGATGAGGTGTGCATATTTCCGAGCCCCTTATAACTCAGTTGTAAATAAATTTTATTTTCATCTATATATAGGATACTTTTTGCTATTTGCTTGTATTGAGTACTACTGACTTTCGATTTTACTTATAACTAATTTGTTCTCCAACAGTTTAAATGAAAATTTGAACTGTTCTGTCAGATATTATACTGTAACATTGGGAATCCTCAGTCACTTGGTCAGTTGCCCATTACCTTTTTCCGTGAGGTGAGCATGTACACATCTGTTTGACGCCTTCACTGAGATCTAGTTTCTCCCTGGTACTCAATTTTTCTATATCAGGTTCTTGCCCTGTGTGATCATCCACCTCTTCTGGACAAAAGTGAAACCCATGCCCTGTTCAGGTATATCTGAATGATCATTCCACATGTACTATTAAATTAACACATTCTAAGCATACTGGAATAAAACATTCCTGGGACTTGAGATATGCTAGCAGTAGTATTTTTAAACCTCTAACATGGATATTAGAAAGTTACATCTTTACCTTTATCTTCATTTCACTTGCTACTTTGAGATGGACCAAACTTATTCCTGGAGTCACTTTGCTAGAAAATTTGATATCATAAGCATCACTATATTCTGCGTAATTCATACAATGTTGTAAATGACTTCTTCCTTGCCTTACCTATGATTGTTCTTCCATATTATCTTTTTTCCTAAGCAATTTTTTGTATGTTCTGATCAACTAACATAAACTAACAAAATTCCTGGTTCTAGTAATATGGAAGTACATGCATTTCCATTTTTTCTACACAAACTGAAACATATAACCAGTTACTACAGAACCTGATATGCACACATTTCGACAAACTAGAGACTTAATCTGCTGGAAAGTATACGACTGATGAAGGTCTCTTACATTCCATAAATAGCAGACCCTTTGCGTGCCATTTCATGTATCAATAAGCCTTACTTTCCTCTTTGGTGTGCATATTCTAAGTTTACATACAGATGCATAGGTTTTATATCTCCATCATTTATGTTGTAGTACTGATTTGCAGCGCTGATGCAATAGCAAGAGCATGCAAAATTTTAGATGTAATTCCTGGTAGGGCTACTGGAGCTTACAGCCATAGTCAGGCAAGAACATGTTTGTGTAATATTCTCATCTTTGTTTTATCAAATGGTTAAGAAATGTTATGTTTGTTATTTTCCAGGGCATCAAAGGCTTGCGAGATGCAATTGCTGCTGGAATTGCTGCTCGTGATGGTTTTCCTGCTAATCCAGATGATATTTTCTTAACAGATGGAGCAAGCCCTGCAGTATTTACTTGAACTTCTATATTTTTCTTCCCTATATAATAAAGATAGAAGGTATTACTAGTCTGTTCATGCTGATTACTTCGCTTTATTTTCAGGTTCACATGATGATGCAACTGCTAATAAGAAATGAGAAAGACGGCATACTCTGCCCCATTCCTCAATACCCTTTGTATTCTGCCTCCATTGCTCTTCATGGTGGCTCTGTGGTATGTTCATTCATGTACCTGTACAATTAATTGCCTTATTTCTGCAATATCATAGGATAAGAGAAAGACACGGTTATAAATATTTAATGCTGCATATTCATGTATGATATATGTTCATTCATGATTGCATGTATCTTTATATTCAATAAGCAGCTTTCAAGTTTATGCAAATATTTACTGTTGCATCTTTTGAAATGTCTGCTCATGTTTCAAAGAGTTTTCAATATAATTATGAAGTATTATAGTTTAAGCCATCTACATGAAAGAGAGCTGAATCATACTATTGTGATTGTCAGGTTCCATATTACCTTGATGAGTCAACTGGTTGGGGCTTAGAGATTTCCGAGCTTAAGAAACAACTCGAAGATGCTCGATCCAAGGGAATCACAGTAAGGGCATTAGTTGTTATAAATCCAGGCAATCCCACCGGACAGGTTTGTGAAGTAACTTTGGATACTTATTTAACAAAAATCATATTCTCTTCTCTTTTTTTTTGTTTGTCTAATGAATCGAGTATAATGTTTAATAAAGGAAACAAACATCAGCTTTCATATACTTGTATTAAAGGTAATAATGGTACGGTGTCACCATACCACCACAAACAAAAATTGAAAGATAAGAGTGTAATTGTACCAGCAATTCCGTGATGGAGACTCATCATCATAAATGAAATTCTACAAATGCATGTTCTATATTGAAAGTTCTATTTTATCTTCTAACTTTTCATTGTATTTTAGTAGATTACTTCTTACTTATATTGACAGAGGAAGAAATCCTCATTTTGCTTCATTGTTCATATGTAGTTACCGCACCGGGCGGTATGCTCAAAAAATCGCCTGGTATATATTGATAACATGCATGGTTCAAAAAAATCCTCATTTTGCTTCCTTGTTTATATTGATAACATGCATGGTTCAAAAAATCGTACAGTACCGGGCGGTATGCTCGGTATTTACCGGTTTTTAAACTTACCGGTATACAAGATACCCGGTATGGGAGAATACCGGGTATCTCGGTAAATACCGCCTGGTATGCCTGGTATTTATCAAATACCGGGCGGTATTTGCTATCATATCGGGCGATACCGCCTGATATGACCTTTGGTTACTGTAGCAAGATACCCAGTATTGGAAAATACCGGATATCTCGGTAAATACCACCCGGTATAGGTGGTATTTAGCAAATACCAGACGGTATGACCCAACGGCTCTTAAAAAGAGTTGTTGGGTACTGTATTAGGATGAGAATCATTACATTGGAATTAATATAGGGCGACATAGGCCCACAGCCCAAAGGGTCCAAAAAAATCTCAGGGGCTCCGCCCCTACCAGGGGTGTTGGGAACATACACGACTAAGGTCAACACCGTATGTTGGGATGTGTAGCGACTAATTTGCCCTAATCGTCTTATGTTGCGCTACGCAAAGCCTTTGGCTTTGGACCTTTTGGGCTATGGGTCTGTGTCGCCCTATATTAATTCCAATGTAATGATTCTCTTGTACCTGTGAAAAACCCTAATACATTACTTCTTGATCAATTATTTCTTGATTCGCCTTAAATTTAAGTATTTGTTGATCAATTATGTGTTATTGGAGTTATTTTTAGCAGCAAAAAAAAAACGGCCGGTATGCCTTTTCATACTGGACCGTAACGTGTGTCGGTACCGGTACCGGTATTTTAAACCATGGTTACATGTATACATAATTTCATACACTGGTTAGTCTACTGCTTAAGGTATTATGACAAGAAGGTTTCTTCATGGTAGCTTTCATAGTTTCTCTGGACTTATGGCTTTTTCCAGGTTCTTGGAGAAGAAAACCAAAAGGAAATTGTTAATTTTTGCAAGAATGAAGGCTTGGTTCTTCTTGCGGATGAGGTAAGGCTATACATATTGCTTTCATCAAATGTGTAGGCTTTACAGTATTAAGTTGTAGGAAAGGGCAAGACTTAAAGTTCCCTTAACTGAGTGATGGTTACAACGCACTAAATTTTGCAGGTATACCAAGAAAATATATATGTTAATGATAAGAAATTTAACTCTTTTAAGAAGATTGCTAGATCCATGGGATATGGTGATGATGATCTTCCTTTGGTATCATTTCAATCAGTTTCTAAAGGTATGCTATTTTTTCCATTGGTTGTGACTTCCAAGCGAGTAGTCTTCAAGTGTATTTCCATAACTATATTGGTTTTTTCTCCCACAAGGTTACTATGGAGAATGCGGAAAAAGGGGAGGGTACATGGAGGTAACTGGATTTGGTCCGGAAGTGAGAGAACAAATTTACAAGGTGGCATCTGTAAATCTTTGCTCCAACATCTCCGGCCAAATTCTTGCAAGCCTCATCATGAATCCTCCGAAGGTGACTATTCTTTACTTGCTGATTGTACATTTCTGCAGTGATCAAATTATTATTGCAACTAATAATTTTGATTCACCTGCAGGTGGGAGATGAATCGTATGAATCTTATGCTGCAGAGAGAAATGGGATTCTTTCATCGCTAGCTAGACGTGCAAAGGTCATATATCATGTTTATCTTTCTGAATTTCCTATTTCCGTCACAAGAATTTATTTTCTCCAAATTACTTATGCAATTTGTCATGGAATATTCTCTTTTTTTTACATAGAGGGATTTAACAATAAAAGTGTTCTTGTTGATGTTAAGCTTCTCAAGAATTATTTCACCCTTTGTTGATTTAATACAGGCCTTGGAAAATGCATTTAACAGCTTTGAAGGCGTTACATGCAACAAGGCTGAGGGAGCAATGTATCTCTTCCCTCGCCTGCGCCTACCTCGGAAGGCAATCCAAGCTGCCAAGGCAGTCAATGCGGCACCAGATGCATTCTACGCTGGTCGCCTTCTTGATACTACTGGTATCGTTGTTGTTCCTGGATCTGGCTTTGGGCAGGTGAGCTTGTTTCTAATTCAAATCATCGGTAATGCGAGTGGTCATTGTTTCCGCATTCAATTAGTTTTGCAGCACTATTTAAACTCTTAGTTCATCTATTTAATGGTGGAAAGGTACCTGGAACATGGCATGTAAGATGCACAATCCTGCCACAAGAGGATAAGATCCCGGCCATCATCTCCCGGCTTAAGGCATTCCATGAAGCTTTTATGGAAGAGTTCCGTGATTAAACACGTGAGATATTATTCTGCTACGGTTTCTGAGTTGCCAGTTTCTTGAGCTCTAACATCATTAAAGTAATAAATAAAATATGGAATCCATCATCCATGAATGAATCAGGCAAATGCTATTATTCTTGTGCTGGTATAGAGAAACACAATAACAGGCATGTTCATTGCAGTCTCCAGCAATTATGTTTTTTATTTCACCAAGAGATGAACTGAAACCTACTCTATTGATACCGATTGAAATAGCACAAAATTTCGGTGATATAAGTATCTTGTGATATTTGATGTGTTTTGAAACGTCATCTTGGGTAAACTATCCAATTGGTTCCTAAACTATATTATATTTTTCAAAAATATCAAATTCTCTTAATTGATGTGCCTAATAATCGTCCGAATACTCGCATATAATAAAATGTTTATAATTGTTGATGAAATTATAATTCATGTTATTGCCAGTGAGAAAAATTATTAGGCATATTTTTAGGAGGACATAACAATAATTTATATTTTTTCTGGCATAATTGCATCTTAAAACTAATAATTTCTGATGTGGTCTCTCAATGTCAAGTTCATAACAAAATGATTAGTAATTAAAATTGAAAATCAGTTGTCATCCTTTTTAGTAATTAAGAAGAGCGTTAAAATTTATAAAATTATTTTAAAAATTTCATCAATTAAAAAGAGTTAATAAAATCGAATCGACTCAATGCTCACCCCTACTTTATAAAACCCATTCTTATTTCACACAACCTAAACCTAATGTGAAGCAACTCAGATTTCGACCAAGTATAATCTTAAAATCTGATTCAAAACATTACCAAAATTTTTTGAATGGCGTCAGATTTGGGTCAAAACCAAACCCAACCCCGACATCCCTACAACCCATTAAGTTTTGCCTCCTGGCTTAGGATGACTATTTTAATGAAGTGAAAATTAACCCATATCGTTAAACAGCTGCAACATGACGTATACCCACTCAACTCATCTTTTCTAGTCTCATGCATAGACATATTATATTGCTTGAGCAAAAAGTCTCTGATGCTCTCTTAATGTGATCCAACTCAGAATGATTCTGCAAGTGTTTAAATAACAAAGAGAAGAATGAGTCTGACATATCCATGACAAGATTGCTTCTGAAGAAAAATGTGAAAGGCAATCCACCGAATTACTACGTTATCTATTGAATACTAAGAAGGATTCCATGCCGCCAACACGACACACGTAGTCTAACAAGTGATGTTTTAAGAAATGTTATGGATTGGAGAGCAATGCTGATATCACGGAAGAGTACATGGCTGCACTCATAGGCGAGCAATGACAGCCTCAACCTCCGCCGGAGTATATAGATGATAAGTTGGAGAAACCTTTGCAATGTCAACGTTATTAGGAGTCACCTGTTAATGCAAATAACCTAGATCAGCACGGACTTAATAGAAAAAATAGGTAATTGAGAGAAAAAAAAGAGTTAGAAAACCCTAGAAATACTTGAATTAAATATACCTTTTCCTCCATGACTTGCTTCAAAATGGAAAGAGCTATAGTTTCAGCTTCTTGAAGGGTTAGTTCCTGCAACATAAGAATTATTCTAGCCATCACTATTCACTACAAAGAGACAAGTATATCTCAAAAACCCAATATATACATAAAATTGGATGTCACTCAGTCGGTTCTCCCAAAATAAAAAAGGACAGAATGGTACGTAAGGCTACTGCTGTAATAAGTTTGCTTTACCGATACCTTGTTGTATTGCTCTTGAAGAGAGCTATCAGCACCTTCAGATCCTGACCCTATTGCTTTTGCATTACATTGCCAGAATGTGCCAGATGGATCTGTATAGTACCTGTGATATATTACATGTTGAGAGCTAAACTGTATAATAGAAGACAAGACAATATGCAACCATGTACAAGACACATTTTAATTAGTATCAGATTGTCTCACTTAATACAAATACCATGCAGAAACCTGAACTCCGAAAGGTTCTAAAAACAGCCTATATACTGGGACTAATTGTCAATTAAGAATTATGTATTTAAAACTATGGAGGTAGAAAATATCCTGAAAAAGCAAGAAACCAACCATATTATAATCAACCAGTGGTGCATCTGAAAAGTTAACAGTTAATTAACCTTCTACTATAATATCTTCAGGTCATATCGATCCTTCATATGTTGCATAATAACTCTCAAAGGAAGTATTCTAAATAACAAAAGAATTAATCATCATTCAGCACTTAATTAGTAATAAAAGCTTCTATATTAATGAGTTGTCTTGGCCACTATAGGAACTTTACAAGTACTTACAGGCTGGGTCCGTTCTCATCATGACCCGCAATTAGAAGAGATACCCCAAAAGGTCGTGACTACAGAAAAGCTGATTAGTTAGAAATTCACACATTATCAATAAAAATGCTGATTGCAATAACAAATAAGCATATAATAACTGCATGACTGAACAATCCTACATGGGGAAATTTTTCAGAAATATTTGGATGCAAAGTTGATAAAGATGAGTTGCTCTTCTTCATTGATATTTTGCTAATTTAAGCACCACTCACAATATGTAAACAATTTTGCCTAGAAGGATAAAAGGCAATACCAACCATCACATTCATTGATAATCCAGAAAGATATAAGACCACATATGTAATTGTGGCCATATGACCACCTAACTTTAGGCTTCTGCAGCTTCAAGAGACATGCTCAGTATGGATCTACGTGCACCCAAATCAAAACTGAATTGCATAAGAATAAGAACAATAACATGTGTTTTCTACTATAATTATGATACTAAAATGCACGACAGATCATAATGTAAAATTAACTATATTTACCTATTTTTTATTATATACTTTACTAGCTTGCTAAATAGGTACCCTTTCAATTTGCTTTTTATATTTAGCATATATTTTTACTGATTATTTCAACAATCAACATGACAATAATTTTTTTATTTGTGAATCTGATTATGTCTGATTTAAATCATTGTCATAGAAATCACATACACAACTGTAATATGCCAGACGATGTGACACCTCCATTATCCACAAAATAAGTCGCCACTGTTTAAAACTTTGGGAAAATTTTGAAAACATTATGCTGATTATCAAGAATATTTTTGAGGGAGTGCCTAAATATTCAATTACATAAAAAAGCATCATAATAGGAATGGCTATACTATCTACAAACTTCATAAACAAATGGCACAAGAACCAAGCCCTAAAATCCTAACCAAATTTATGTTCTTTTCCAACCATTGAGCTATGTATAAGGCCAAATCTCTAGTTATTCCAAGAGCATTAAAATCACTATATACTATTTCATGCAAAGTTTTCTTAGGTCATCACGTATCCTCCTCTTCCATTAATCAAAAATTATTTCACCCTGTTTAACTAAGTCACCTATATGACTTTTTCTCATATGCCCATTTCAGAGTATTTTTCTCTCATTTTGGCTCTATTGAGCTCCACCTAGTTGATCAATAACGATAACTTTTCTTATTCTATCTTTTCTAGTAATCCCACATCAATAAAAATAATAGAACAAAAAGGACAGACATATTGTGTCCTCCTTATCAATACTATCAGATATAAATTGGCAAAAAGGATTTTGCTAACCATGGACTCTTCGTCTCCTTCACCAAATCGAAGAGCAAGGTCACACAGTGCTTGGGTAGTTGATTCAACAGTCATTGCCTCACCATATGAAAACCTGTGATTCTGGTAGACAAATTGGTTCTATCAGTAAAAATAAACAATACTACTTGTGTCACTGTCACTAAAATTTCGTCATATTTGTAAAAGAAAACCTGAGTTTCAACACGAGCATGCTCTACAAGAGTTCGTGCATCAGCTATCAATCCACTCATTGCACAACCTATGTGCTCATCAATCTCCATAATCTTCTCCACACTGCTTGGTTCCTTCATATATAAAATGGTAGAAGCAGGTTGATGGTCAAAATAGTGCAGTGTGCAATATTGCTAATATAATTTACTAAACCCATTTGTAATTTTGCAAGAGAGCATCTGATACAACAAGCAATTCTCTTGTGATATCCTGTACTACATTTAAACTAATTTGAAAAATAAGCCAGTAGTTTTAGCAAGTATAATATATTTGTAAAAATAAAAAATTAAGTGATTGTAAACAATTCCACAAATCGCAACTGAAGAAAAAGTATACTTACAACTATCCAAATACAGAAAATGTGAATGCACTAGTAACTCATCATGTAATACAAGATTAGCTTAATATAGATTCAGAATTCAGAATCTTCTTAGTTAGGATTTAGAAAACCATATAGGCATATACCTGGTCTGAATGTCTAATTAGTTGTAAGTTGATTTCAAGGTATGCAGTTTTAACTAGAAATGGAAATTAACCCCCCAGATTTAAGTGGATGTAGCAGTAGCATAACATAAACTCAGTAGCCAGCTTCTTTCAAGAAGCTCAAATAAACTCCAAGTATAATTCTTCCCAAGATAAGGTTTAGCTGACAGAAGAGGCAACGCCAAAGGCCTTCTTATCCTCTCCTTTTTTTCTAGCCCCTTCATCCCTTCTTTCACTAAGGTATACTGTTTTACCATTCTTGTAACTCAAATTAATTGTTTTCCTCACTCAATAGGCTTAAAACCATCAGAAATAAATCAAACTACAATTGAAGCACTTAGTATATATATGCTCTTAGTCAATTCTATTCCAAGATGGTCAACTATCCAAAAAGTAAACACATAATCACAAGCTATAAAAGCACAAGGACAAGAAACAGCATCGGACATTGTGGAGATTTTTGGAAGGACATTGAGAAGTATTGGAATTTGGAAGGACACATGAAATATAAGTCCACTATTGCCAAGACTTCAGAAAAATGTAACTTCATCGAAATAATTTAGTTGAAGATTATCAATGGCAATAAAAACAACCAGCATACAACAATAACATCTTCATAAGGTTATAATGCATTAGTATTAAGGATCAGGAGCATGAATTTTCTCACCTACACCTCTGGGGAGGAAAATATCACTAGACCAACAATGAATCATTCTCAGAAAAATTTTCTTAGCCCTTCTCTATCTCTCCTTGCATTCTAATTTATGTCATATTGTCTGACATTGGTGATTTGATGAGAAATGTATGTCACAAAAATATTCTCTTTTCTTTTACCTTGGTGATTTGGCAAGAGATGCTTCAACTAATCAAATCAATCTAGTCTCATTCAATCCATCAATTATACATCAAGGCCGTGTTTGTTTCGTAGGATAAAGGGGAGTAGGATAAGGGATGGATTTATATCAATTGTTTATTTAGTGCATGGATTAGAAGAAAATAAGATTAAAAAAATAAAAAAATTGATTATATTTGATGTATACCGGTTTAGAAGAAAATAGGATTAAAAATTCGGTTAACCGAAAAACTAGTTCGAAACGAATTTTTCGGTAACCGATCCGACGTTTTCGGTTTCGATTTCGGTTTTTGAGTACCGGTTAACCATTAGTCTAAGGTTAACCGGTTCACATATATATATATATAATATTATAATTTTTACACCCAAATTATTTTTTTAATATTTTTCTCTCTAAAACTTATATAAAGTAATACATAGTATATTTAAATTATATTTCATTCTCCAAAATTTGATTAATTATATATTTTTAAATATGAATAAATATTATGATACAGAAGTCTCTAAATATTTTAATACATATTTTTACTAAACAAATATTTGACTTTTATGATGAACATATGCAATTCTTGCAATTGTTTGTGAGGGTCAAGGTTTAAAATCTCGGTACCGGCACCGATTTCGGTCACCGGCCGAAACCGGTACCGTACCGACACACGGTATGGTACGGTACGAAAAATAGCATACCAGGGTTTTTTTTTAGAGTTAGATATAACTCTAATAATACATAATTGATGAATAAATGCTTAAAATTAATATTCAAATGTCAAATACATGAATACAATGTTTAAAAGCTATTTGGTACTGTATTAGGATTTTTCACAAATACAAGAGAACTACATTAGAACTAATATAGGGCGACACATGGTATTTCATCATGTTAGCTTTTAACATTGTATTCATGTATTTGACATTTGAATATTGATTTTAAGCATTTATTCATCAATTATGTATTATTAGAGTTATATCTAACTCTAAAAAAAAAACACAACCCAATATACCAAATATACCCGGTATTTTCAAATACCGAGTATATCGAATACCAGAATCCCCAAAAACTGGTAAATACCGAGCTTACCGTACCGTTTCGGCCGATTTTTTAAACCATGGTGAGGGTGCTATCCTTCTTTTGACTTTTTATTTATGAGTATTATATTTGATTTGTATTTTTACTTTGAAGCACTTTCAACAATTGAAGTGGACTTTGCAATTTGTATAATTTTATCATTTTTATATGTTAAAAATTTTATTGGTTAACCGAACTGAAAAACCAAAACTAAAGTACCAATTAATTAAAATTAATTAACCGATTTATGGTTAATGCTTTTGAAAAACCGATGTCAATAGACCGGTTTAAAAAATTCTTAATGGACCGGCTAACTGGTCCATGCTCAGCCTTAATACTTTCAAATGACTGTTAAAAAATAAAAGAACGTGTATCTGCAATATTGTGTAGAAAAAGCCATATATTTGCCAACATCATAATGGAAAACTCCAAATTTTATCCAGATAGTGATTGTGGAGACAATAAGCTGGAAAGTTCAACTCTTATTTTCCTAGAATGCGAGAAGCACATTGTTCCCACATCTTTGTCAAACATCAAATGATCAAAATAAAAATTCAAAATTTAGACAGAGTGTCTCCACATTTGCTTTTTTAAATGTTGCCCCTTTACCCTTTTCCCACCATACATCCTACATTGCTTTGCCATGCAACCTATTGTCAAACACTACAGAGAGGATGTCTCCGTGTCCAGATTTCAAAAAAGCTATGAGTTATGTCTCCAGGACATTCTGTGTGTCCAGTAATCTCTTTCTTTCAATAATACTAGAATTTTATTTAATCTCTTCAGTTAAAGTCTGACCTAAAGAAGAGTAAGCCAATTCTCTCAAACAAGGGCAGACTAATTTATATTGCCAAGACAACTGAAACAATAACCTAAACTGCTACTGCGATCCTATTATTGACCTCTAAAAAATAACCGGTCAGATGACAGGAAATACTGTCAAATATATATTAAGAATCTAATTCTAAGAATTCACAGATATAATTCCCCTAATAGTGCTTCTACAGCAGAGTGCCTTATAAAAATGGGACTCTTGTTCCTAATCTGAAATTCTAACAATATTAAACGACATGTCAAAAAATAAGAATTCACATGTCAATTTTTATCCAAAAAACAGAAAAATAATCCAACCCTATTAAGCCCTATTTACAAAAACCAAGCCTTGGAAAAATTGATAGTCGACCGAAAGGAAGGATTAATCAGCATACCAGCAAAGGCGAGGTCACGCGCTTCTCTACTGCAAGTACAACGCCTTCTTTCGTCCTCAACCCAATGGCAGTGGAACCCAACTGCCACAGACACAAATTCAGTCATTCCGAGGTCAAATCAAAGATCAAAGGGGCATCCGACTCCAAGATCCCAAAAGGAATGAAGAGAGAGGGCCGACCTTGATTGCCTCGATGGCGTACTCGACCTGGAACAACCTCCCCTCCGGGGAGAAGGTGTTGACTCCGCGATCGTACTCGGTCCTGCATTCGAAACGCCAAAACCCCCGGAACCCCCGGAAAAGAAGAAGGAACATGAGAATGGGATCGATCGGAAGAATTATTGGTAAGAAGAACTGCTCTAAGGATGAACGAGGGAAGAAACAATCACCTGGTGAGAAACATCTCGAGCGATTCGAGAGGCTTGGGGACGAAGGGGAAAGAGAGGCGGGAGATGACGGCGGTGGTCGAGGCTTCGGTGTGGTGCTTCGGATACGAGGCGGCGTGTGTTAATATAAACGCTCTCGACCGGATGATGAGCTACCTGTGAAACAAGGCAGACGGCTGAGCTAGGAGTTGTACGGGAAATAGATGAACTCTGAGGGTAACCTGGTCATTACAATTTACAAATAGACCTACTCGTTTCCGCTATGATATTTCAACGGGTCAGGCCGCTCGCTCAGCCTACTCAGGCCGATATTTGTTTATAAGAAAAATAATGTTTATAATTTTTTATAAAAATATATTTAAATATATCATTTACTTTCAAAAAAAAATTAATTATGATATCTATATTTTTTTCAAATTCATGCACATACTACTATAATTGTGTCAATTGTGATTTGTCATTTAATTTTCATCGGCAATCAATTAAACTGATGATGGGATGTGTAATAAAAAATAATTTTTTAATATTAAAATTTTATAACTTAAGAATGGGTCGACTCCTTCCTCTTTCTCTCTCTTCCCACTGTTGGTAACCTCTATTCTAAGCTCTTTCTTCTTCTTATTCCGGCAAAGATGTCATCGGGAAGAACAAGCCGCTGCTCTGCACCATGGAGGCTGGCAAGATCTATTGCTACTGCATCTGCAATGTCGGCATCAAGGTTGATGTTGCTCGTCAAGATGGACGGTTCCCACACCGTACAAAATGGAAAAAACTTATATGAGCAGTTTGCTCATATAAATCTCTATGAACGAGTGGATATGGGCATTAAGCGATCGAACATAGATAAAAAATAAATGGATATGTTCATATACATTCCTTTTTTATTCATGTTCATATCCATTCCGTTTTTATTCATGTTCAGTAGCTTAAAGCCCATATCCACTCGTTCATAGAGATTTATATGAGCAGACTGTTCATATAAGCTTTTTTTATTTTGTACGGTGTGGGAACTGTCCATCTCGATCTATAGTGGTTCGACTCCAATGCCTAAGCACCATCGCTTAGGATTTTCAAACTTAAATTTACTATATTATAATTGTTTCCCTTACAATGAGAACCTTTTACCCGAAGAGTCTCCGCTCTCATACTGAAGGCACTTCCACACCCGGAAGTCTCCGTCTTCACACTGAGAACACTCTTCCACCTCAACCCTAAAGGACAACAATCACTAATCCTAGTAAATCAAGCTACACTAGTGGACTTATCCTCAAACACCAAGACTACCATCC
Source organism: Canna indica (assembly GCA_034359265.1). Lineage (NCBI taxonomy): Eukaryota > Viridiplantae > Streptophyta > Magnoliopsida > Zingiberales > Cannaceae > Canna > Canna indica. The sequence goes on along the minus strand of CP136892.1, from coordinate 36,975,396 downwards.
AATTTTAAGACCTACACGTACTCTAGGCCTAACACAAACTAAACTACAATTAAAATAAGCACAAAATACAATAATAATAGAGCAATAAATGTAAACAATAAACTACTTAGCTCCAACACAAAATCGTAGCTTCCTCTTGATGCATTGGATGATGAAACAATGAAGACAAAGCTCATTCAAAAAGATGAGGGCTCAAAGGTAGGTTTCCACAATAAATGGCTCAATCAAATCTTAGGAATGATCAAAGCTGTCTCAACTAAGGTTGGATGGTGTAAGGAAGGCTGGGTCTCAAATTTATAGAGGAGCACAAGGAGACCCGAATGAAATGGCACCCAGCGGCTCAAAATAGAGACGTTGGCTCTCCACCGATCGATCACTAGTGTCTCTATTTATTTTCTTCTCCAATAACTTTAAAACATAAATGTAAATAAGGAAAAATCCCTCATTTGAATTCAATAAAAATATTATAAAATTTAAAATCCTTAAGGGTGAAAATCCAAAATTTGGGTTCTAATATAAATTTGCGAAAATCAAAAATTTTAAAATATAGGTTAAAAGTTTTCCAAAAATTCCTTTAAAATCGGTCTTTAACTTATTTTTACCCAAAGAATAATTACCGGGACTTTTGGTGCCAAGAAAATGTCTAAACCATGTAGCCCTCCAAGGAACTCCCTAGACAGAAAATTTTTGGGCCATTTTTTTTAGTTTTCGGATTTTGGGTTTTTGAATTTCTTTGCATCTCAATGAGGATTTTGCAATGAATCTAGACACCCTAAATCTAAACTCTAACTTTCGATGAATCCCGGGAGGGGGGGAAGGGACCTGCAAAAGATACTTCGATGCTTAAGTTAGCAGGACTCCAAGGTGGAGGTAACAAAATATGAAACTTAGGGCCCGTTTGGTTTGCTAAAAAACGAGGGACTAGACTAGACATTCGTCCATGTCCCCCGTTTGGTTTGCAAAAAAAGCTTCGGGACAAGGACTTCTCCTTGTCCGGGACAGGATTTCCATCCATTTTGGTGTACCGAGAAATTTCTCGGTACACCAAAATCGGGCGGAGGACAATGATTACAATTGTCAAAATTATCCCTTCCTTTGATCGTAGAATCGTCGGATTGAGTCGAGGTGAATACCAAAGTTGTAAATTTTCGCGTGCTGAACGCGATGGTGGTGTCAGATTTTAGATTGGAAATCGTTTGGTATGATTTTTATATTTTTCGGTATTATCCTATTGTTATACTTTTAGGTTAATTGAAAATTAGTTGAACACTTATTAGTTAAACTAAAACTTCTTATTGTATTAAAGTATTTGATACTATATATTAATATTTTTTTACATATTAATTAATTTTAAGACTAATTTACAAGGATATTTTAGTCATTTGTCATATATAATACTTTGTTATAGCGAAATAAACGCAGGACAGAACGAAATATCGTGTCCTGTTCTTGACGAAACAAACACGGTATAGCTATTGTTCCAGGACATCTAATGTCCTGTCCTTGTCCCTGTCTGGTGTCCTGTGATGAGTAATTTGCGAACCAAACGGGCCCTTAGGGTACCTGAGGCTTGTCCTGTTTGTATTAATTGCAAGTGAAGGTAATGACGCCGCCCGATAATCTCGCGAGGATATTGCTCGAAATGGGTCGAGGTTGATCCCGGAGATGGCAGACTCGTAATAGTGTATCCCTTGTGATAAAAAGGACATGAACATCCTTGTGTGGCCGGGCGGAGCCGTTTGGTCTAGCTCGAGTCAAGTTTAGGAAAATGGTAGGTTGAAGCCCCTGAGGGGAGCCATTCGGTCTGGCTCGAGTTGGGTTGTGGGGCGTTGTTGGATCTAATCCAATCGGGCTCGATAACTCTAGTCTTGTCCACGGCTCCCGAGCTCGGTCAGAGTCTGGAGGACTGTGTGTCGAGCTCTTAAGTAGGGTTTTTCTATTTCTGATTTCTCTGTAGTTCTGAGGAATTTTCTGGAAATATTTTTTCGTGTTGTGTACAGCTGTCATAAAGGCTAGGTTGTGTTGAGTGACCCATTGAGGCTGAGCTGGAGTAAGTGGTCGTGGAGGCTGAGCTGGACTAGGTGGTCGTAGAGGCCGAAATCGAGCGAGCGGTCATGAAGGTCGAGCTAGAGTAGGTGATCGTGTAGGCCGACCTGGGGTAGGTGGCCGTCAAGGCCGAACTGGAGAGAGCGATCGTGGAGGCCGAACTAGAGCGAGCGACCATGGAGACCGAGCTGGAGAAGGTGGCCGTCAAGGCCGAGCTAGAATAGATGGTCGTGGAGGCCGAACTGGAGCGAGCGACCGTGGAGGCCGAGCTGGACAGGTGGCTATGGAGACCGAGTTGGAGTAGGTGGCCATGGAGATCGAACTAGAGCGAGCGGCCGTGCAGGCTGAGCTAGAGCAGGTGGCCATGGAGGCCGAGCTGGAGTAGGTGGTCGTGGAGGCTGAACTGGAGCGAGCGCTCATGGAGGCCGAGCTGGGGCATGTGTCCTTAGAGGTCGAGTTAGCATATCTCTATCGTGTTATTTTTGTGCCTTTTCGACTTTTGTGCCTAGTACGGCGGCTTAGTGGTAGGGTTTGTCTCCTTTCGTGGCACTTTTTGATTAGTTTTTTGTCTTTTTAGTTCGGAGGAGTAATCATGATAGGGAAAGAGTTCCCGCAGACTCTTGCGGTTTTCTAGGAAACCGCCGCTTGGCGGGCTTGATCGGCTTGGATTTATTTGTGGTATAATCTCCTACCGTTTGATGGGGAGGGTATTGTCCTTAAGGCAATTTCTTCCCCCTCATTCTCCGCACTTTTCTCGCGCTTTTGGTGTCCCGGTGTTTTGAGGTTTTTATCGGTGACAAGCGAGTCTTCTTGGTCCTTAGTTTCTTTTGCTCACCGAGGCTGTTTGAAGTTTTGCTCGGGTCAATGGTGAAAAGAAAAGTTAGAACCGTGCTGAAGATAAGGCCACCGAAGATGATTCCTAATCCCTATTCTTGGGTTTTTCATAGGATACGACGAGAGGGTTCGGTGATGACCGCTCTAAGCAACATCCAAGCTTTCCGAGATAGGGTGAAGATTTCTCGTTATGACGATGAAGACTCATTCGATTGTCTCCCTTGTTCTTCTTTAGATAGGATTTTTCATCGTGGTGATGACCGGTGGATTTATGTCTCAACACCAAGGCAACCACCAACCATTCAAGACCTAACAACCTAGGTCTCACACAATATCAAACACAAGAAAATAAAGCACAAAATACAATATAAATGGAGCAATAAACAAAATAATACAACACTTAGCTCCAAACAGCGAATCCTAGCTCCTCTTCATGCCTTGATGATGAATCGATTAAATCTCAAAGGCAAAATCAAGATTGTTAGGCTTAAAGCTAGGGTTTACAAAGAATATCTCAATGAAGGCTTAGTATAGGATCATATAATAGTTCAATAGGTTCCAGAAGTTCATAGGAAGGATGGGAAGACTTTTTTATAGGCAGAACACAACTCAAGGCTCGGGCACAATAGAATGAAAATGACTATTTTTCGAGTCATTGGCCAGTCGGTTGATCAATCGATCGATGGTTCGGTCAACTGAACATTCGATCAAATGTCGACCGAATGTCTACCATGGGTTTTTCCCTCAAGTCGGTCACTCGTCGGTTGGTCGACCGACCATTTGACCGGACCTTCGATCGAAATTGTACCGAGGGCAGTTTCAACAAGGTCTATTCTCTTATGTCTTATTTAATTTTTTAAACTTTAAAATATAAATATTGAATAAGGATTACTCTCCATTTGGATTCAATAAAAATATATAGAAAATCAAAATCCCTAAGAATTAAAATTTAACTTTTGGGGTCTAGTGCAAATTTACGAAACACCAAAAATTCGAGCATCGACGAGCATTCTTGTCGATTTCTTTGATTTTTTCGATCGGGACGCCGTGCACTAACCAATATGTAACCTGAAAATATTTTTTGCTCAAACATTAGTTCCATGTTTGTTATCATCAAAATTGAGATTAAGACCAAGGTTGAAAATCTTAGGCCAACACTTTTTGTGCCCCTTTTGCTTGGAAGAGAGAAAAGAACACAAAAAGGCTCGGCTTGATCCCGAGACACTCCATCACAATTTCAAAATAGCAAACGAATGCCCAACTGTTCAGGTGCAATTGGGTGGGAGCGACGTTCGCCAAGTTCAGAACGTTATGCTCAAAACCAGTAAGGGGAAGATGCACCCCCAACTCATCAAAAAGAGTTCGGTACGCGAAGATAAACTCCGAGTAAGTACGATGATACACTCGGTCCGAAGATGAGCACAGAACACATTCATAATCCTCCTCGACACCCTCGCGGGCAATGGACACATTCTCCCGGAAAGATAACATATTGTCGAGGTCGATCATTACCGAACCTTGCAACTTTATTTCCTCTTGAACCCAGGAATAAGAAATCGGATCCTCCCCCAACAACCTGAACTCTAATTTCACGACAGCATCCCTCTTCGCCATCGGTCCACCAAAGATCGCAAAAACCCTAAAATGAGGATAAGTCAGTACAAACCCACTGACCTAAGGCCGGACCTACAAAAGTTGAAACAAGGTATCAAAAAACTCACCGGAGAAGAAAAGAGGACGATGATGATTGAACAAACAATCAACGAAGCAGTCACTAAAGAAAACCTCCAAAGCACCGAGCACCAAAAGCGCAAGCATAAGTTCGAAAATGGAAATGAGAAAATTGCCTTATTAGCACACCATAAACAAACCCAGCCGTCCAGTCATGCCAAAATGACGGTTTCTTAGAAAACAACAAGAAACAGGCAAACACTTTCTCCACCATGATTGCTTCTCAAAACGAAAAGGCTATCATACTAGGCACTGAAGTTGAGGAGACGCAAAACAACACAACAAAGATAAGCTGATCTGATTCGCCTCAAACGAAAACAAGGTTGCCATGCGCCGACCCGAGGGTCGAGCTCGGCCTCTATGGTAACTTGATACAGCTCGACAAAAATATTTCCAGAAATTCCTCAAGGCGCGAGAAAGCTGAAGTCACGAGCTAACTTTACTTGGAGTTTGCCATGCAGTCACCTAGACTCCGAGCAAGCTCGGGGGCTGTGGACTAAACTAGTACTTTTGGGCCCGGCCAGATTCGGCCCAGCAACGCCCGCACCTCTAAACCCGATTTTAGCAAGACAATATGGCTCCGCACAGGGGCTCCACCCGGCCATACAAGGACATCCACATCCCCCTTAATTACGAGGGATACATTATTACAAGCCCGACATCTCCATGATGAGCCTCGAACCATTTCGAGCAATATCCCTGCAAGTTTATCAGGCAGCGTCATTACCTCCTCATGTAATAAATACATACACATCAGGTAACCTAAGTTCTAATTTTTGCATCTCTCTCTCTCTCTCTCTCTCTCTCTCTCTCTCTCTCCCCTCTGTTGGTGAAATGGTCACACTAGAGGGGGGGTGAATAGTATGTTAACTAAATTTGTTGCCTTAATTTGATTTTACACATTTTCTTAAACTACTTAGGCAATTCACAATTTAACGACTAAATGCAGAAGCGATTAATGATAAAGCAATTAACACAAAATAATATATCAATGCTAACACAATTATTTATAATGGTTCGGCCCCAATGCCTACTCCACTACCTAAGCACCCCGCTTAGGATTTCCAAACTAGTTTTACTAGATTAATTAGTTTCCTTACAATGAGGACTTTACACCAGAAAGTATCCGCTCTCAAACCGAATGCACTTCCATACCCGGAAGTATCCCGCCTTCCTACTGAGAGCACTCTCCCACCTCAACCTTAAGGACAACTCAACTAATCCTAGTAAACTATGTTTACAATGGTGAATTTAAGCCTTAACACTAAGGCAACCACCAACTCAATCAACCTATCACTCTAGGTTTACACAAATTATATACAATGAAAATAACCAAGAAAATACAATAACAATTGGAGCAATAAACAAATCAAACTATACTTAGCTCCAAAAGAAACTCTCTAGTCCTCTTGATGCCTTGAGAAGATGAATCTTGAAGGTTCAAAGGCTAGATCAAGATTTTATCATGGAAACTAGGGTTTGCAAAGAGATGGCTCAAGAAAAGATTTAGAGATGATCAAAATATGGCTCAATGTGTGTTTGATCAAGGGTTGAAGGCTGTCATGGCCTTATATATATAGAGCATGAAGAGAAGAGCAACAACTCTCTTCTCACTGGTGAAACTTTGTCCGTTACCGACCGCCGGTCGCTTGTTGGTCAACCGTCGGTCGACCGACCGAGTGACCGCCGAGAGACCAAAGGCTTTCTGCCGCTTCTTATCAATCATGAGCATAGAGATATTATTAAAGCATGAATATTGAGTATTAAACTAAGATTTTTGTAAAACCAAAATCATACCTCATTCTTGAAAATTTTGCCAAACTTGTCTTTTTCTTTCCAATTTCTAAGGCCTTCCATTTTACTATAACTTGCAAGCAATAATCATTAGTAGCATAATGAAAATGTGACTAGTAGCAAGTTATCAAACTAAGTAGCAAAGAGAAGAATCAAGTATCGTTATCAATGTCTACTTTGCTAAATAGCTTCAAATTCATTTTTAAAGAATTCAAATGATATCAAAACGAATTTTAAGATATCACAAATGAAATATAAATGAAAACATGATCTCTAACCCTTCCTATTGGTTGAAAACCGAAAGGCCATAATGAGCCAATGATTTAGAACCGCAAGGTCGCATGAGCCTGTTATAGGCTACATAGATCTCCGAAGAGACAGGAAATCAAAAATCAAAAACCTTTTTGAAAGCATATCATGAGTGAAAAAAAATAATCAATTTAAGCAAGTATCATGAACTCCAACTATTAATGGATCAATTGAAGTTAAGAGATGATACCAAACCTTTTAGATGCTAACTTTCATTTACATAGACATCTAGGTGGAAATCTTGAAGTTGCAACCATGTAAGGATCTTTCATTAAATTCTTGGCCAACTTTAACACATCACTTTCCTTTATCCTTGTGTGGTAGCTCCCCCTACAAAAGAGCATGAAACTTTTGGTACCCAAATGACTTTGGGTCCTTGGGGGTTAGTAGGCCTAGGAATCCAAAGTGTCCTAGCCACACTTGGATTTTTTCTAAATGCACAATCATATATGGCATGACCATATGTACCACAACAAAAGCAATGTCCATTAATTTTTTTTTCATTTTTGCTATGGATATGAGATTTATCATTAGAATGCTTGACATGTGAACTATGATGAGCATGAGCATTCTTAAAGGAAATATTTTTCTTTTGAGATTTCCTAAACAAGACATTTTGATTTTTAAAATTAAAAGATGATGTATTAACTTTCCTACGTAAAATCAACATCTCATTTTTTAACTCATTCATAGATTTATGCAATGCATGTAATTGAGATTTTAACATGCAATTCTCATTTTCTAAATGGTCATTTTTAAGCTTCAAATCCTTAAGCTCAAGTTCTACATTATCATGGCATGAATCAAATGATCTAGATTTCAATTTTTCATTTTCTAATTTAGATTCATGCAAATGAGAATCAATAATCACATTTTCCTTATTCAACATTTTATTTTCCTTATCTTTTCTAACAAGCAAGGCATATATTTTCCTACACTCATCTACTAACTCATCATATGACATGTTATGAGAACTAGTAGAGCTAGCACCATCATTTTCATTAGCATGACTAGGTGAAGGAGAGTGTACCTCATCAATAGCATCAATTAGGCTAACTTTAGATGTGGCTTCATAGTCATGGCTAGAGGGTGCTTCAAGTGAGTGAGAGGTGGAGGTGGAAGCACTTGACCTCTTTCTTGCTTTGTTCTTCATGTTTGGATAATTTTTCTTCACATGCCCATTTTCTTTGCAAGCATGACAAATTGCCTTTCGTTATCGGCTCTTAGAATTGCTCATTTGACTAGAAGCACTATGAGCATCAAAATAAAGATTAGTAGTAGGTGAGTGACTATTGTCATCACCACCTTCATTAAAAGTGTCAATTTCTTCGGTTTTGGCATGATCATATAAAACATTTAAAGTGACCCATAAATCAAAAGTCGAATAGCAATGCATGACTTTTTCTAGGATGACATTTGGTAATGTGCAAAGTATACAATTCATGGCATCTCCATTATACTTAAACATTTTCTTATCCCTTATCTAATTCACTCCAAGCATGCATGTCAACCTTAGGTTCAATGAATTCTAAATGTAACATGTTAAAGACACCAAAGCCTTTAGTCTTTAAATATATGTACATCCTATATTTCCAAAGACTAAAGTTCGAGTCATCGAACCTAGGAGGTGAAGACGCTACCAACTCTAGTGTCATTCTCGAATCGAGACAATGTGTAGAAGAGATGATGAAATCTCAAGCTACGAGCCCGCTCTAGTACCAAATGTTGGTGAAATAGCCACACTAGAGGGGGGTGAATAGTATGTTAACTAAACTTGTCGCCTAAATTTGATTTTACACATTTTCTTAAACTACTTAGGCAATTCACAATTTAACGACTAAATGCAAAAGCGATTAATGATAAAGCAATTAACACAAAATAATATATCAATGCTAACACAATTATTTATAGTGGCTGAGCCCCAATGCCCACTCCACTACCTAAGCACCCCGCTTAGGATTTTCAAACTAGTTTTACTAGATTAATTAGTTTCCTTACAATGAGGACTTTACACCGGAAAGTCTCCGCTCTCAAACCGAAGGCACTTCCACACCCGAAAGTATCCCGCCTTCCTACTGAGAGCACTCTCCCACCTCAAACTTAAGGACAACTCAACTAATCCTAGCAAACTATATTTACAATGGTGGATTTAAGCCTTAACATCAAGGCAACCACCAACTCAATCAACCTAGCACTCTAGGTTTACACAAATGATATACAATGAAAATAACCAAGAAAATACAATAAAAATTAGAGCAATTAACAAATCAAACTATACTTAGCTCCAAAATAAACTCCCTAGTCCTCTTGATGCCTTGAGAAGATGAATCTTGAAGGTTCAAAGGCTAGATCAAGGTTTTATCATGGAAACTAGGGTTTGCAAAGAGATGGCTCAAGAAACATTTTAGAGATGATCAAAATATGGCTCAATGTGTGTTTGATCAAGGGTGGAAGGCTGTCATGGCCTTATATATATAGGCCATGAAGAGAAGAGCAACAGCTCTCTTCTCAACGGGCGAATTTTTGCTCGTTATCGACCGTTGGTCGCTTGCCGGTCGATCGTCGGTCAATCGACCGAGCAACCGAAGGCTTTCTGCCACTTCCTAGCAACCTTCGGTCGACCGAACCTAGGCTGAGCTTGGTTTTTTCAACCTTCTTCTTGCGCGCTTCGTTTCCGGATTTCGGCCTGCGTCAACTTGGAGAGCTTTCCATGTGTTCTTTAGACTCATCCAAGACGTTTTTGGTGCACACGTCAAACTTCGAGAAACTTCCGCGATGAACCCGAATGTGTCGACCAATGTCCAAAATTATTTCTCAATGAAACATTAGTTCCATGTTTATTATCATCAAAACTGAGATTAAGACCATGGTAGAAAACCTTAAGGCAACATCCCCCCCCCCCCCACCCCCACAAGACTACTCTGATCCTCAAGCAAGAACAGATAGTAATTTCAAAAATTAATCAGTTTATGTTTAGTTTATGATAGTAGATTTATAAACAGTTTTGACTATCCGTATCTCAAGCAATTAACCATATCATTATCATCCCTACACTAGTGTACGAATGGTATATGCTTAATTTAGGGGGCATTTGGTTGACCGCAAGTGCAAATGCTGCAACTCTAGTTGCAGTATTTAGACAACAAATTTATTTGGTTGGCTGCAAAAGTATTTTGCAATATTTACTAGTTGCAATTTGTATTTCTAATATTATTTGAAGGCTGCAAATGGAATTGCAGCCCAAAAAGCCCGCAATACAAGATTGCGAGCTACAAATGCAATAATTTAAGTATTAAAAAATAATTAATTTTGGCGACTTAGAGTCATCCGATGGAGACGGGATAAATATCAAAGTTGTAGGTTTTCGCGCGCTGGTTGTGCCGGATTTTAGATCTGGTGTCGTGTGATAGATTTTTTTATTATATATTTTCAGTATTATACAATAATTAGAAATTATTAATTTATTTTGATAAATAATTAAATAATATAAAATATATTTTACTAAACTAAATGGTGATTTAGAGTATAAAATAATATTATTATGGGTCGAATTGATTCTATTGTAATCGATCAATTATTGTTGGGGGATAAAATGACATATTTACCCTTTTACCTCTATTCATCTTCGTGCCTCCAATGGGTCGTGCTTGTGTCGGCCCAGTCTCGATCCCGGTCAGGCCCATTGCTAGTCAGGACGTGTCTGACACGACTCGGATTCCCAAAGGGGCGGCCCAGCCTGGCACGGGGGTTGCTGCTTCGGGCTTGAGCCGGTCTTAGGCTTTAAGGCCGGGTCGGATCTACATCCCCTGGCTCGACACGATAATGTGTGCCCCGATCATGATTTTATCATGTCAGACTATCAAACAAGGTTTGACAAATCGTATCGGGCCTAAGTTTTCGGCCTGACACGAAAAAATTCATGCTCGGCCCGGTCCTTAAACACTAGTCCGGCCCGGCACGAAAAATAATGGGTCGACATGACCCTTCCCATTTAGCTCGATACCACTAAAAATATTTAAAATCGGGTTTAAACTTGATAGTTAACAAATTTTAAACTCGCTAACACCTGATCTAAAGTATTTATTAGGCTATCGGGCCGGACCAGCCCGATAACACTTGGGCCGACCTGACACGATAAGGGATCGGGCCGAGCCAGCCCGAACCCAATTTTTTTTTGTGTTGGGTCTGATCGTGTCAAAATCTGCGCGCCACCCCTATATCAGACCAGGCTAAAATTACTAGACCTAGATACGAAGATGCAAGTTGCAAGTGTAACTGTAACTTTCATTTGCGGCCAACCAAACGCTTGCAAATAGAAATTGCAACTTTACTTACGGGCAACCAAATAGTAGGTTGCAAATTCTATTCGCGGGCTCGTGAGCAACCAAATGCCCCCTTAGTCGAAATAGAGGCGGTGTATAAGTAAATTAACCCTAGAACAAAATCTGCTAGTAATTTGATTAAATAAGAGTTTTTTTTAGCAATTTCCCGAAACCGGAATTTCCTCAATTTCCCTAGAACCCGATTATGGATAAGGGAATTCTAAATTCCCAAAACCGGAATGGGTTTTTTCAAAACCCCAAAATACCCAAACTAAATCGGTAAGCAGCATGTAGTAAATAATGAACAGTGAAAAATGAAATCGGGCAACCCGGTCACCCAGTCATAGAAGCATGTAATATTTCCACCTTCTCTCTCATCGTTGCATTGTTCGACTTCCCTAGTTCTATTTCTATCACGAAAGCATGCTGATTACCGCCCCATCATCTGTTCGACGGTGAATGTTTCTGTGCTTCTGGTGAAATTGTAGAAGCCCTCCATCATCTGCACTCTCTCCGTCATCGACGACATTATTGATTACCGCCCCATGTCGTTGTTGTTCGACGGTGAAGGTTCTTGGTGATCGACTTCCCATGGTTCTACTGAGATTGCAGAATCCTATACAACCCTATCTCATTCCTCATCCTACGGCGTGAGTCATTTACAGAGTAGATAATAATGTTTGATTATTTTTTCTTGAAATCTCATTTTTTTTCTTTTTCTGATCTTGTAAAACATGTGGTATGGCTGAGAAAGAAACCATTAGAGACTGTAATAAGTAGCAGGATCAATTTTGCAAAAGTCTCTAATCCATTATAGAATTTGTACAAAATCTATAATTGCATTACCTGATGGATGAAATGTAATTACTACATCACAATAAATCTTAGATTTTTTGCGTTTTGATAAAAGTCTCTAAGCTGTCATAGACTTTTGACCGAAAGCACTAAATATGTACTTTAGTGTGAAAAAATTGTATTAGAGGCATGATATGTATATTATACGATTAAATAGAGGTTGTATGGTCCCTAAACAATAATTGTTGGTAAAAATAATCACCTTATGTGAAAGTCTCTAATCAGTTAGAGACTTTGCCCATATGTTTGTAAGAGGTACTTTAGTGAAAAGATGATCCATGATATCTATTTTATACGATAAAATAGAAGTCCTAAAGTCGCCAAAAATATCTTTTTGTAAAATATTACAACTTTTTTGAAAGTCTCTAATCAGTTAGAGACTCTGCCCAAATATTTTGAATAGCTACTTTTGTTACAACCAATATGAAAATCTCTAATAATTCTGACTATTTATCTCTTTTATATGTTTTATTTAGGTTTATGATTTGAAAGTTGTGATGGTTGACAAAATGAAGGAGATGACTACTGATAGTGTTGCTGAAAACATTGTCAGGGCCTATTCCTGTAGAAGTCCTTACATATATTATTGGTATTGAGAGCCAAAATAATGTTTCATCTATATCAACACAATATGGTTCTAATCTAGTTGACAATGGAGATAGAATTCATTTTCCGATTGACCTTAATATATCACTTATATTTGAGGATGATACATATGATATAGTGGAGGATGAATTGGCTAATGAGAGGATTAGAGAAGTGGAGCAAGTTGAGAATTTGCCATTTGATATGTTCACTTCACATGATGTAGTTGGAAGTACAATTACATTAAATCAATCTATGTATGAAGCTCATCATACAGAGGTTGGTTATTGCAGTGATGAAGAGAATGAAACTATTGTCAACAATGATGACCTTGAAAGCCTGCTTGATTTCACTCCAGAAGATCAAAGAGACATAAACAATGATTTAAATGAAGGTATGTATGACAATAGAACATCTTCAGCATCAAGGGATGAAGAAGATGATACTATCATTACTACCCCGAATACATTTCATTGTAATCAAACGCAAAATAGTGAATTGTATCTTAATCAGGTATAACATAAGATATGAAACACTTATTTATGATCAAATGTATTGATACTAATTTATTTTTCTTATGACTATGTAATCCAAGTATTTGATGATAGGGAGGAATTTAGGAGAGCTCTAAGAACATATTGCATCAAGCGTAACTTTGAGCTGAGACAGGTCGAAAGTAGACTACGTTATATCAAAGTTGGATGTAAACATGGTGATTGTCCATGGATGTTGTCTGCAAGTGGCAGAGAAAGATTTACTAATGTCAACTTTCTGGACAAACATACATGCACAGTGTCGAGACTTAATTTAGATCACAAAGACTGCAGCTCAAAGTTTGTTGCAAATCATATCAAGGATCACCTAGTAAGGAATCAAAAGTACACACCCGCTATGATTGTGATCGAAATTCAAAAATCTTTTGGGGTTCGTATTTCTTATAAGAAAGCGTACAATGCACTTCAATTAGCTCTTATATCAGTTCGTGGGGACTTTGATGAGTGCTACAAAGATCTACCTGCTTACCTTAGAGAATTGAAGATACATGATAATGAAACAACAGTTAAATTATTGAGATGTTCTGTATCTTCTCATTTTCTTCGAGTATTTTGGGCATTTAGCGCATGCTTGCGTGGGTTTAGAGAATATCTAAGGCTCATTATATGTATTGATGCCACACACTTGAGGGGAAAATATCCTAGAGCTCTAATGATAGCGACAGTTGTTGACGCTGAGAGTAGACTTTTTTCGATGGCATTTGGAGTTTGTGAGATTGAAAAAAGAGACACATGGGAATGGTTTTTGGATGAATTTGCACATTGTATACCTAGCTTCCGCGGTTTGAGCATTATGAGTGATAGAAATCCTGGTATTTTAGCAATTGTGAGAAAGGTATTCCCAGAAGCATCGCATGGATATTGTATGGTGCACTTAGCCAAAAACCTAATACACGATGTGAAAACAAATGTTGGTTGTCCTTTATTTTGGTCTGCTGCAAGAGCCACTACAAAACATACCTTCAATGAAGTATGCAAAAGTTGCTAGATATTCATGAGCCTAGTTACCAATGGGTAACCCAGTTGGAAAAGGAGAGATGAGCAATGTTATTTTTCCCTGGTCGTAGGTACAATATCATTACTACTAATGCAGTAGAAAGTATGAATTATTTGTTTAGAGAAGTACGGGAGATGCCTATTACAATAATAATTGAACTGACGAGAGGCAAAGTTGTTGAATGATTCTATAAGCGTTGTAAAGTGTCACTCAAATTGTCTGGAATTCTAACAAAAAGAGCTGAAGATATCCTTGTTGAAAATAGGATCAAGTGTCGTTGGTATTCAGTCCATCCTCATACAGACCATTGCTACCAACTACACACATCACATCAAATTGTCATTGTTGATTTACCCCACCGATCGTATTCTTGCAATAAGTTTCAAATATTTGGTATTCCATGCTCGCATGATATGGCAGTTATTGATTATTGTAGTATAGATCCTTATCCTTTTTGTGAGCATTACTTTACCGTTGAAACATACAAGAAAATATATGAAGACAAAATATTTTCTACTAGAAACAAGTAATATTGGCGTCGAGAATCCTTTGATCCTTTGGTAAAACCACCACAAGCCGTGGTACAAGCAGGTCGGAAGAGGAAGAATCGAAGAGAATCTCGCCATAATAGTAAAGTGCCAAAAAAGTGTGGTATATGCAAACAGTTTGGTCATAACAAACGGTCATGTAAAGCTTCCCCCTACTTCTTGATATGGCAGTTTGGCCATAACAAATAGTTGGATAACATTTGGTATATTTTGCAAAGAACTCTTTTTTGTATATTATATATAGAACCGTTTGAACAAAGTCTTTAATAGCAGCATCAACTTTGGTTGAAATAAAATATCACCATATGAATTTTTTTGTTCAAGAACTGCGAAAGTCTCTAACCCTTTAGAGACTTTCGTATAACCCGCTATTTTGATTGAAATAAAATAATATTTTTGGTTGAATAAATCCCAGATGATGTTAATTCATGTCCAAAATTATTAAGTTTTTAATTGGAATAATATACATTACCATATGAATTTTTTTGTTCAAAAACTACGAAAGTCTCTAACCAGTTAGAGACTTTCGTATAACCCGTTATTTTGGTTGAAATAAAATAATATTTTCGGTTGAATAGATCCCATATGATGTTAATTCATGTCCAAAAATATTAAGTTTTTAATTGGAATAATAAACGACACCATATGAATTTTTTTGTTCAAGAACTACGAAAGTCTCTAACCGGTTAGAGACTTTCGTATAACCCGCTATTTTGGTTGAAATAAAATAATATTTTCAATCGAATAGATCCCAGATGATGTTAATTCATGTTCAAAAATATTAAGTTTTTAATTGGAATAATAAACGACACCATATGAATTTTTTTATTCAAGAACTACGAAAGTCTCTAACCGGCTAGAGACTTTCGTATAACCCGCTATTTTGGTTGAAATAAAATAATATTTTCGGTCTAATAGATCCCAGATGATGTTAATTCATGTCCAAAAATATTAAGTTTTTAATTGGAATAATATAAAACACCATATGAATTTTTTTGTTTAAGAACTACGAAAGTCTCTAACCCTTTAGAGACTTTCATATAACCTGCTATTTTGGTTGAAATAAAATAATATTTTTGATCGAATAGATCCCAGATGATGTTAGTTCATGTCCAAAAATATTAGGTGTTGTTTGGTTAGCGAAAACTATTTTCTGGTTTGGTTTCAGTGAAACTGAAAACTTGGTTTCGAAAACTTGGTTTCGAAAACTTGATTTTGGTTTCTAGTTTTAATTTTTTGAAAACCCGTTTGGTTAATGAAAACAACATCAGTTTTAGTTAGTTGAAACCAGTGAATATTTATTTGGTTATAAAAAATAATATTAATTTTTCTTGAACATTTTTACTAGTAATTAAATGTTTAGTTAGTTTACAAAATTCAATGTTAATTTGCTAATAATATTATTAAATATTTATATGATTTAGTTAATTAAGTTATTGGTAATTTAAATTTTTTTGTTCAATTAGATATAAAAGTTAATTAATAGTTATTATAAAATTTCAGAAAAAATAAGTCCAGTGGTCTAAAATTAGTTTTGATTAAATTATAAATAGATCAACTTTAAGAAAATTGAGTTATTTAAAATTTGGATTTGAGTCAATTAGATATAAATTGGTTTAATTAATTTGTAAATTTAAGATAATAGTTTGAGTTGAAAATGATGATTTTTATATTTATTTTAAAAAATTAGATATAGTTTGATTTATTTTTAAATTAATTAATTTTATAAAAAATATTTATAATTACAAAGTTGCCACTGCATTTTGATAACGAATCCGACAGTCTCGAAACCACAAAAAATAATATTATGGTGTTTTCATTTTTATTAAGAAAATTGGTTTCGTTTTCATTCTGGTTTCGACTCAATTTCATGAAAATATTGAACCAAACACGTTTTCGTAAGCAGTTTTGGTTTTAGTGAAATCGAAACCATGAAAACAGACTTCGTTTCGCTAACCAAACATCTAAGTTTTTAATTGGAATAATAAATGACACCATATG
This sequence comes from Canna indica, assembly GCA_034359265.1. Lineage (NCBI taxonomy): Eukaryota > Viridiplantae > Streptophyta > Magnoliopsida > Zingiberales > Cannaceae > Canna > Canna indica. The sequence continues at coordinate 36,958,820 of CP136892.1, read as the reverse complement.
AATTTTTTTGTTCAAGAACTACGAAAGTCTCTAACCAGTTAGAGACTTTCGTATAACCCGCTATTTTGGTTGAAATAAATAATATTTTCGGTCGAATAGATCCCAGATGATGTTAATTCATGTCCAAAAATATTAAGTTTTTAATTGGAATAATATACAACACCATACGAATTTTTTTGTTCAAGAACTGCGAAAGTCTATAACCGGTTAGAGACTTTCGTATAACCCGCTATTTTGGTTGAAATAAAATAATATTTTTGGTCGAATAGATCCCAGATGATGTTAATTCATGTACAAAAACATTGAGTTTTTAATTGGAATAATATACTGCATCATATGAATTTTTTTGTTCAAGAACTGCGAAAGTCTCTAACTGGTTAGAGACTTTCGTATAACCCGTTATTTTGGTTGAAATAAAATAATATTTTTGGTCGAATAGATCCCAGATGATGTTAATTCATGTCTAAAAATATTAAGTTTTTAATTGGAATAATAAACGACACCATATGAATTTTTTTGTTCAAGAACTACGAAAGTCTCTAACCGATTAGAGACTTTTGTATAATCCGCTATTTTGGTTGAAATAAAATAATATTTTTGGTCAAATAGATCCCAGATGATGTTAATTCATGTCCAAAAATATTAAGTTTTTCATTGGAATAATATACGGCACCATATGAATTTTTTTGTTCAAGAACTGCGAAAGTCTCTAACCGGTTAGAAACTTTCGTATAACCCGCTATTTTGTTTGAAATAAAATAATATTTTGGTCGAATAGATCCCATATAATAATGTGAACCATAAGTCAGTATATTAACACCAAATAATACCTCAATATAACACATCAAAATTAGTCAGTATATTACCATAACATTAGTTTAACCACAAAACATTAGTCAGCAGTAGCACAACTCCATTCATTGTTTAACAAGAGAATAAATGTCATCAATGAAGCGATGCCCAATATCTATTCTAAATTTTTTCATGTCTGCCTGGGACTAGTTCATTTGTTTATCTTCCAGTAGGTATTCCATGTATTTCATTAAGAATATTCCACAATCTACAGAAGGACCTTGTTCAGGATAATTTACCACAACTAGACTCCAACTGGGGCTCTTGAAGTTTAAGCTTGGGCTGATCTTATTCAAATCCTCGGGTTCCATCATCTCCATTAGCAATCTCTGTATGAAAAATCATAAATTTACTCATCAACATTATTAAAGCTCAATATCAAAAAATTAAATTTCAAACACTTGCAGCCTCCTCAAAGTCTCTTTTGGAGTTTACATAGGTACAGAATGAATTGTAATGAAAGAATGTTTTTTGCTTAATGTCAATCACCATCAAATGTCAATGTCCACCCGTGTCATTTCAAGGGTTGGTATGTCTCATCCTACTACTAGAAATTGGAACGAAAATATATTTGATCTCCAATGCAACAAGGGATGACTTCCTTATTTGCATTAACGCAGATTTCCCCATCGTTCGATAGTGTCTCTACAAATAATTTAAAAACATCACTTGCATAAAAATATTATCTAAACATTACAATATAGATAATTTACCTCAAATATTGTTCCCATGTAGATGTAGTTTGGGGTAGACTGGCTTGCTTTTCTCAATTGAATCATCCTCAGTTAATGCGTCAAAGTCAAAAATGTTCAACAAATTTCTAATCAGTAAAGATATCAGCTCATCAGACCACAAATACCTCATGATTAGGCTACAAAATTAAACAAAATAAAGTTAGTATATTTAGAAACTCTTTAAAGGTTTAAAGACTTTTAAAAGTCTTTAAAAGTTTATAGACTAAAAAACTCTATAAATGTTTATAGACTTTTCACCCAAAACTCTTGAAGGGGTTAGACTATTTTCCAAGTTGAGGTCAAGTCTTCATTGGTTGAAAGACTTCAATCGAAATGGTTAAATTCTACAAGTTTTTAAAACTATTGAAAACATTGGCTCAACAACATTGGATGCTATAATCAAACATCAATACAATAAATTCGTTTACACAATATATAACAATGTTATCGACGGTTATTCATAAAATAAGTTAACACACTCACTCAATCTTATTGAGAGACATTATTATGGTTGTTGCATCAAGCTCAGGTGAAGATTTAACCTACATCAAAACAAATCACATTAATTTCCACGTATTACAAGTATAAGAAACTATATTTGTTTTAGTAAAAAAAATACCTTGTAAATTATTTGATTCATTTTACCATTGTTTTCTTTCAACAACAATTCATTCCTCTTTTGAATTGCTATTTTTTCCTGTTCTTCTCTTTGTTTGTCCTGTACAGTCAAATCTTCAATTTGTTTTTCTTGCTTTAAAGGTTTCACACGTCCTGATCTTCTGCTTTTGTAAGTTGCTAGAGGCTCATAATCCTGAAGTTGTCTCAAATCTTCAAGTAATTCCTTCTCCTTCTCTTTCTTTTTCTTCTTTTTCTCTTTTTCATTCTCTTTCTCTTTTTCCTTGTCTTCCTCTATTTCCTTCAAGTATTTGATTTTCTCCTTTTGAACTTGTTTCCTAGGCCTTCTGTCGTTCTTTTTCTTATTTTTTTTCTCGTTGTTGTAAATCTTCAACGTCTATGAGTTGAATTTTCTTTTCTTTTTTCTTGTTCTTCATATAAACCTTCACCCACAATGGAGTACCTATTCGGTCCCTCAATGCATACATGTGGATAGGTTTCTTAACACAATGTCTTACAGTTGAAATAAAGGATCTGACAATACTTCTCACAATACTCTTTAGAATATGAGGTGAAAACTGATTTACAACAGGGGTAGGGGAAGGACAGTACTCATGATATATAGGAGTAGAGACATTGACAAGGGGGGTGTCATCTTCAGAAAGTTCCATTTTAAGACATTATTCAACATATTTATTAACATATACAACAACAAAATCATCAAGAACTCTAAAAATATCAAATTTATTCTGAAGACAAGGAAAATTAATTTTAGTTGGCTAACATTGTCTAATCAATTCATAAAAAATTGAAATTACAAACCTTTGCAAGATCATTTCTAGGGTCATATTGCTTTAACTCTTCTTCACCCTCCTGGGGCTCTAAATATTTGATAACCTACATAACAAAATCATATGTATTGGGAATCTATATATTTAATAATTAATACAAGTTTACTTACAGAGTTTTGGTCTAAGGATTTCCATAGGGCTTGGAGGGTCTTGCTCTGCCAATTTTTTAACTCCCATCTAAGGATCCGAGGAAAAGTTTCTGGCTTCTTAGGTTCCATAATATGAACATGTTCAAAGAACCACCCCTACAAATTATGAAGTATAAAATACAATAAAATATTTTAAATTTCAAACATAAAATAAATTTGATAGTATAATACTTACAATTAGTAGAATGATCGCTACAACAATTTGAGCCTTTTATAGCATTTAACAATAGCATTCTAACTGAACGCTATGTTAAATGATGGGTAGGTGCAAGATATAATTTCCTCTCCATTCGTTTTGGCCATTCCCTCTCCACCTCCTTCTCCCACTCGCTCTTTTGCCAAAAAAATTTCATATAGAGGCCCTTCTCCGCCTCCCTTCCTTTTTGTAGCCGACCAAAACCCATCCGTTCCTTTTTTTAGCCGACCATGAAATCACGCCCCACTCTCCACCTTCGTCATCCTCTTCCCCTACCGTTGTCCCTCCTCCCGATCCATCCTCTCCACTTTCATTGTCCTCCTGCATCCACCAGGTCCCCTCCTCTCCCCCCTCTCACGAAATTTAGGGTTTCTATTCCTCTCCCTTTCTCCCCTCGCTAGTTGTCTCTTCCATGTCCAGGAAGACTATCCTCACAGCTCTCATCCATATATCTCACTCGAGGAATGGATTGTAGTTCTCCACAATAGCAAGTATTGTTCCCAAATCTCTCTCGCTCTCTAGTTTGCCTCTGCCATCTTTTGCTTGGTAAAATCTCTCTCATGCAAGAGATTGTTCCGATCTCCTTGTTTGATTTGATTTGTTTGATTCATGCATGGATGCTTCTATTTGATGCTGATCTTAATTGGTATTACTTAACATTAGAGTTTTCGCTCCGCATCTTTATCGAGCATTGATGTGACTAAACTATCTGTCATGCGGCAGGATGGTGTTGGAGGGTGTGAACGACGATCTCCCGCGGATGGCGTCCGAAGCGAACATGGAGGACCATTGCCATAGGAGGCTTCGCGAGGCGTTCAAGGAGGTGCAACTCGGTCTCGACCATTGCCTCTTCAAGGTATATATTGTTGGCCTGCATGATATCGTAAAATATGATCGTCCATGATCCTTGCCCTCCCTTTGTAAGACTCGGGAAAAATTTTCTAATATAAAAATCTATTTTGGTGCAACGCGCCGGACCCAGGGAGAGTCGAGTCGAGCCTCAGGATTGCCTCGAGTGAAAAGGTATGACTCGACTAATGATGTATGCAATTAAATTGGGCAAATGATTCTTTCCTTTTATGCAGTTATACTTTAATCGAGTTTAAGTCGACTAGTGTTGCGGGAAGAGTCGGAACCCAAGTCTAGCTCAGGTTTAGTCGAGTCATGATTAAGAGTCTAGGGCCATTAAGGAAGGTTTGATTAGGGATTAAAACCCCTCAACCATGTGTCGTGCGACTCATCATTGAGTCGCACAGGGTAGCGCCTAGGATAAGAGAAGAAGGAGCAAAGAAAAGGGGGGATTTGGTCGATCCCCGTCACCGGAAGATTCGAAGTTGTTGTCAACCGATCTTTCGTTCTCCACAATCAAGGTGAGTGGTTGGATTTGAAAAATGGGGGAGCAGGGTAGTCGAACCCTTAGTGGTGATAGGATCGTGTTTTCTCGCGATTTTTCGACGAATCGGGTTTCCGTAGTTGTACGTGCATGATTCTTGTATCAATCGATGCCGGATCATTTTGTTTTCTCGTCGTTTTCTCATATCTAGGGCTGCCGAATCATGGGGAAAGGGAAAAGGTCATGCCAAAATTTTCCCCAATCCCCTTTATGGAAGTAGAGCCCTTAGATGATCATAAATCTATCGATAGAGCATTCTACGTCGTCGATTTCCCGTGTTAAAAGGTTTGTCTTCCCTAGGGCTCCTAGGTATGGCCGAATGAACCCTAAGCCTCATGAGAAGGGTTCGGCCAAGGGTAGGGGAAGGGGTAAATTAGCCCTTATGAAAATAAGATATATCGGAGATGAAGAGTTAAGGTCGGAGCTAAAATCCTCTTTCCTTTCCTACCCTAAGGGTCATGGCCGAGCAAGGTTTCCCTTGCTCAAGGCTCGGCCAAGCCTAGGGAGGGGGAAAAGGTTGAGCTTTAGATGGAAACTTCCATAGAAAATGTTCAAACTATAGAGGCATGATGATACTTAGAAAGAACACTAACCATAGTAAGTAAATTGATTGATTTATGAGATTGTAGGAATGCTAGCTTAATGACCATCCTTAGCTCATTAAATCTTTTAATTTGAAATGATGTAATAGTTTACTATGCTTAGTATTTCATGCATTTTTGAATTTATTGCTACCTTGCCATGCTAGATAAATTGTTTCTTATTGAGCTTAATTCTCAATGTAGTGTATAATTGTTATGCATGAATATTGTGGCTATATATTGTAGATACAGTAAAGTTTACTTACTTTTCTTTAATTTACACTTGCTGTCCTAAAATGTTCAGGGGCGGAATTCCAAGGTCGTTACATGGAATTCCTCACCCAAGGTAGTGTATAATGTTAGATAACATGTAGGACGTTGCGAGACGCTCAGCATATATGGAAACTTAGCTAGGAGATGATATAACTTCTAGGACTTCTAGTAAATATTTTGGAAACCTAAAACTCTTAGGTGTACATATTTTTAAAGGGCAACATTAATTTGTTGACCCTGTAGCCTGAATTAGGGCCAGATACGGGCAATGGCCCGAAAGGTATATAAGGAAACCCTAGAACATTGATTGTGTGATGTGCTTGAGATGGTCCGCCGAGAAGCGTGGAGGTCGGAAATGACCAATGCTTAGCTCAGTCAGTGTTTGGGTCTTGAGGTGCGCCAGCGGGCCCGCTAGGTGCCAGACCCCAGTTGGGTGGGACTAGCTATCCTTACCCCAGACGGTGTCCGGAGACTAGTGGACCATCCTAGTCGAAGGACCGAGATTATTTGTTTACATCTTGATATGATGTGGCCGATGGCCAGTATGATTCTACCTTGTATGGTAGGGCCGGCTGTAGCTAGGATTTTTATTCCACAAGTAGGCCCAAGGGCCGGATGCCGGAGGCTTGGTAGGCCGAGATGGAAGGTTTTCACATATTCGGTTCATACAAAATGACCCATGGGGTCAGTAGCCACATTAGAAGTAACTTACCTCCCTATATATTCATTATGTTGCCTTATATGATATGCATGAATAACTGAGGATTTGTGTGGAGGTTCGCTAGAATCACTCACTGAGTCCCAAGTGGACTCACTGTTTGTTCTTTGTTTTTGTAGAGCATGAGCAGTGACTTTGACCTGTCGACATGGTGCAGCTGGTGGGCGGGAGGTGGTGCCATATCTCGTAGCGGCGTCCATGAGTCATAGACCAGTGTTTAGTTGTTGTTTTTATTTTCTGCACTGACAGATGTATTTGGAAAAGAGTTTATAAAACTTGAAACTTGAGACGTTCAGTTGTTTTGATGTTGGTTTTCTTATTTGGTTTGAAAATTCAAATTTTGAATTTCAAAAACTTTTAATAAAGCTTGTGTTGAGATTTCTTTTATCGATGCATTCTGGTTTTCTTTAAGTCAGTGTAAATAGTAGGCTACAGGGCAGGATGTAGGCCCTGGCCAGTCACACTACTCTCAGTTGGGGTGTGACACCCTTATTGAGAGGATAACGCCAGATTCAATCTCATTTTTGGCTCTTGGAATTTGATGCATTTAGATGGGGATAAAGTTGTAGGGAGTCCATGTGTTCGAGAACTTTTTATAGGTTTTGTAATTCGTACGCGTGAACGATGCTGAAGAATGTGATGCAAGGTAACATGAACCGATTTTGAAGGAATGGTGAAATCGTATAGAGATTGTAGATCAACTTTTTGATTTTGGATTGACATGCCTGATGCCTCTGGTCAAATTAGCAGTCTGTATTTAGGTAGGGGATGACCTTCCTTATTTTGTTCCTTCTGATAAAAAGCAAAGGGCATCTCTTGCCAAAAATGAATGTTTACTTATTCAAATTCTTCCAATGGGGGTATCTCTGCTTTTGGTTAATGAGTTCAGACTCCTAGATAAATGATGCACATATCTTGTTGAGATTGTAGCATGTGTTTGTCCTCCTGCGCTCTTTTAACCCGGGAACAACACAAGGCAATTAATATTTGGCGTGGCTAAAATAATTTTTTTTCAGATATTTAATGTCGTAGGATAACCATTGCATAAATTTTGGAGTAATTTACAATACTTAGGGCAGTGGGTAAGATATCATATAAATGTTGAATGATTCGGTATGGTATGATGATAAATTTCTTGAGCACCATCTTTCACTCGCGCACAATGCTTGTTATGCTTTACAGAGCAATGCATAAAAAAATCATTTTGGTAATTAGATGCCTTCTTCTAAAATATTCAAGAGTTCCGTTTGCTTATTAACTAAGACTAATTATGATTTTTTTGTCATTACTTGCAGGCAAAGTACACTGGAATAAAGACACAAGAGGTAATGATGTTTGATCTTATTGCCATTTATTCTTTGTTTACTCAAAGTCATAATTTCGATACTCATTGTGGATGTTTCTTTTCTTCTCGGATAAAGGAAATTTGTCTATGCCGCAGTTTTCATCGTTTTCTTATATTCCTTTTATTCTTGTGCCTCACTGTATTGCATTTGATGCATATATCATCATAGGGGACTCATATATACTGATTATTGTCATAAGCCTACTTGTAATACTAATGTGAATGCTCAAGATAAAATTCTTCTGCAAATAGTACCATCAAAGATTGTTTCATCTGCTAATGCTCATTATGTAGTTATATTTAATGCAACAGTCTGAATTTGATTTCAGGCTTTGCCCTCTTTTGTCTTTGTTCCCTTTTTTGTTTGTTGGAGGTTGGGGTTATGGAGGTGGGTTGTTGACTTCATAATTGGTATTCCTTTATGGAGCGATGCCTTCTTTTAACTTTTAAGTTGCATGCTATGTTAAATATTTGTTGAACTATTTAAATGTCATTATCTATATTCAATTAAACTCTACAATTTTAGTTTTATATTTATACTTGTTATATTTATGTAAACCAGCAATTAGTTTCATTGTTAAATTGATTTGAGAGATCACCTACCTCCTAGTTCCTTAGCTCCATTCATGGGTGAAATTAAAAAGCGTGAAAAACAGAGGCAGTGCCTTGCAAGGAAGGTACATCATATTATTTGTTGGAACTGAAATTCTGAGTTTCCTTGAGCATAGCTTCTTTTGTTCTTGTTATTTTTCTTTTAGATTGATGATAGTTGTATAATGCATAATTTACTGGGATTAATTTTTAGTAGTTCAAGGATTCATGCCAGTTTCTTCTTTATGCAATTAAGAGACAACTATTGATCTAATAGTGCATCCAGTTTTGGAATTTGACAAAGTTGATGGGAAAACTCACATTTATGTTGGTGCACACCTACTTATTCCTTTCTCTATTAATATTTTTGGATAATTTAGTAGGTTAAATATATTTATTTCTAGATCACCATGTTTCATTAGATCAACTGGTATGTTGATAGAATTCATCTTTTATTCTATAGCAAGGGAGACTTTCTCAAGCTGAAACAACTATGAAAAAACTTTATGGCAAAGAAAAAGTTGTTGAAGTTATGCATGGCTTAGGAGCAGGGTGGTCAAGGTTCAATTGGAACTTCATGCTAGTTGGAAGATTTCAATTGGTCAAGGGTCAAATATCTGGAAGCTATGTAGGAAGATTTCATGACTATAACAAGCTAGCTACTTTTGTTTTAGAAAATAATACTTAATCTACTTTCTTTTTATTATTAGAAGACAATATTGATCTATGTTTAAATTCATTAGTTGATATTTTACTAAGTTTGGATTAATGTTATGTTTTAGTAGTTTGAATTTATGTAATATACTCTTGATTTAATATAAAAATGCTCTTTAAATATTGATTCTTATATTGTTAATAAATTAGAAAAATAAAAAAATTATTCCAGTAACAACAACAAGCTGAGATTAAATCTACTTTTGTGTGATAGTTTTAAAATGCTCTATTTAGTGAAAGATAACGGTTCGAAAAAGCTATATAAATATATATGATAACTAAATATTACTGCTACTATAGAATGAAGCAATAGCAGGTTCAAAATGCTATAACAAACTAATCATAACGAATACAAAATATTATAAAATAACATTCATATAGCACTCACAATTGCATTCCCAAAAACGCTATTATAACCTCCCTACATAAGATAGCGTGCAATTTAACAACGTTTTGTTTAATGATATATACTACCTATGATAGCGTTGATAGCATGCTATTAATGACGATTTTTGTTGTAGTGGATGTAACCTCTCATGTAGGTTGCTGACTGAATTTATCCTTGATTCTTCCTGGCAGCTCTCATTTTCTCCCCAATTGAGGGGAGTTGCGCAAAGAAGTAAGAATATATACATCTTGTCCAATTATAATTACATATGTTTACAAAGTTGTCCATGTAAGGCAACAAAAATAATAGAACAGTGTACGCTGAGGTACAAAATAAAATACAATAAAAAATATACAATATGAACAATCTACAGAAGTCCATAATGTCCTCCGGATCATTTGATGTGTGTAACCACAACATATGGTCTTCGATTGCAGATCGGTTGTATGGAGAACCATCATAAATTTTTTTTGACTTCGTGTAGCTTTCTCCACTTGGTTCAACGGCAGATGAGGGCATTGGGATAATAATTCCATTATCTGGAATGCCGAGCAGCAATGAAACATTGTTTGGCAAAAAATTTACTCTAACATCTTTAAATCTGAAAGTGGTTTCCCTAATCCAGTGATTCATGATCAAGCAAATCACATTTCTTAGGGCATGGAAGTCTTGAATTCTCAAGAAATACTCCAAATTGAGTTTTCTCAATTATCTCTCTTTGGGTATCTTGGATGTGAACCGATTGTAAAAAGCCACCCCAATTTTTGTCTACTCCAATTGAAATAAACTTGCGGAAGCGATGGACAAAACATGTCCATTGAACTAACTGAGACTTGTCATCTTTACATGATTTTTTTTCCTTTTTTTTCTGGCTTAGCTGTAATATATAAATAAGGGGACTTATTACATTTAACATCCAAAAAATGAAATTAAAGCAAATGCAGACAATATAAACATCAAACCTAACCGCTTCCTTTTTCTACCCATGACGAATATATCTCAAGCTTTCACACTGCTAAATCAATTTTAATGTTTCAATCACCAAGATATAATATATGATAACTACAATAATGATAAAGAAACACATTGGTTAGATATCAAATAAAGAACTAGAGAGTTTTGATAAAGTCTCTAACTCATTATAGACTTTTCCAAATAGTCTCCAGCACAAAATTTACTTGCTACTATGGTGGAAATACTATGCACATTATGTTTATAACACTAATAAGATAGAAAAACTCACTTTAAACAGTGTTGGAAAAAGTCTCTAATGAGTTAGAGAGTTTCCACATTACGCTATAAAACTATTAAAATTATACTACTAAATAATTTTTTTTTTGTGCACAATACTATAGAGTGCCAATGATACATGTTTTAAAAATTAGACTACTAACAGACAGTTTTAACCAAAGTCTCTAACTCATTAGAGAGTTTGGCCATAACTCTCAAACACATATTAATCTACTGTCAAACACTACACAAATAGTCTACTATCCAAATAGTCTATTCAATGAACAACTACATAAAAAATTTAGAAAGTATTGAACTCAATGAACCACTACAGTCTACTCAAGGAAACATCATTACTAGGGTTCCTAATGCTAGGGACATGGAAGGAGAGAGCATTCGAACTTGTCGTCGAGAGGAGGAAGTTGACCGACAAGAGTGTCGCAGGGTCGCCGGTGGCGAGTATAATGGAAAACAATAACTTCTAGGGCTCGAGTATATAGGGTCGCAGAATAAAGGAGAGAGCTTTGAACCTGTCGTCGAGCTGAGTAAGTTGGCCAAGGGGAGGAGAGTGTCGGAGGAGAACTGCGACGTCCGCCGGTGGCGAATAAAATCACGGTAAAATCTAGGGCTCGCTGTAAAAAGGTAAGCAGGGGAGGGGAAAAATATTTTGACCTGGCGGGGGGGGGGGGGGGGGGGGGAATTGGTGGGAAGGTGCAATCGGGTAACTCGATGGAATCGATTTAGTTGAGGGTATATTGGGTTTTTGAAAAAACTCATTTCGATTTTGGGAATTTAGCATTCCCTAAATTGCTGATTTTTTTTTTTTTTTCATTTTTCATTTTATTTTTGTAACATGATGAAGATATAAATGTGTTTAAGTTAAGGCTGCGAATAGATTCTTGATTCCGGTGCGAGAGAGAAGAGAAGGCCGATGTGGGCGCGATCCGCTTCTTTTATTCTCGACAAGCGTCTCTCCGCCTCTTCCTCCTCTCCCGACTCTTCCATGGACGCTAACCCTAATCCGGGGATCTCCGCCTACTACCAGACGCGGGCGGAGCACCACGCCATCGTCACCAGCGACTGGCTCGCGCAGGCGCAGGCCGCAGTCGACCCCGATTCGGCGCTTCAGCAGGATGGGCCGCCCGCGTGCTCCGCTTCGAAGCCCTTCAGCGTCATCGACGAGTTTAACTATTGGCGGAAGAAGCCCGACCTCGCCGAGGCCGTTGCTGCTATCATGGCCCTCGCCGCCGTTATCCGATCCAGCGAGGCTACCACCATGATGGAGCTCGAGATCGAGCTCAAGAAGGCATCGGATACGCTAAAGGTCAGAGCCTTTTTATTGCACAACCTCTCTTTCCTGCTCATGAAACGTTTCTCAATCTCTGCAACTCCATTTACTTCAAATTTTCATTTATTTGCTGATGTTTCTGTATGAATGCCAATCATGGAACAAGGGCCAGCTGTGATATAAGTCACTATAGTTCTGACACAATTCACTCTAATCTGTTCAGTAAGTTTTCAATTGCCAGGTTTCTGTTCTTTTTCCCGTTTAACTCTTTTTTGTTTGTTTTTGTTTTGTTTTTTTTGCTAGATTGTGAATCTTATTCACGTTTGGGACTATTGACCTTCTTGAATGTGTACTTGTTGAATCAATTTCTATACCATAGGCATGTAATTTGTTAAGCAATTATGTGATTCACATAATTTTGTAAATAGTTGGAGGAAAGCAATCGATATAAATAGTAGAACTATTGGCATGGTAATACCTCAGTTTAGTTCCATATAGGGAGTATATTGGATGTGACCTTATCTTATAAGGCTTGATGGGTGTGCTACCATCAACTTCAGGTTCAGCATTTTAATTAGGTTAATAGGTTGGCCTATGAAGTTGATGAGTCACTTATTTCATCAAACATGTTGTAACAAATAGTATCAGAGCCAAGTTCTAGTCCCAAGCATGGTGAGGGAGCCTATGTGAGAAATGACTGCCAGGAGCTGTGGTGGAGCTGCTATTAGGCTAGGCCTCACATACCTTCGACTTGGGTGTGATTTTGGGATATATGTTATACTCGAGTTGGGTCTTGACGAGAACGTCAAAATATAAGTGGGAGAGATTGTAATACCTCAGTTTAGTCCCACGTCGGGAGTATATTGGATGTGGCCTTGTCTTATAAGGCTTGATGGGCGTGCTGCTATCAACTTCAGCTTGAGCATTTTAATTAGGTCAATAGGTTGACTTATAAAGTTGATGAGTCAATTATCCCATCAAGCGGGTCGTAATACCTCACTTTAGTCCCACATCAGGAGTATATTGGATGTGGCCTTGTCTTATAAGGCTTGATGGGTATGCTACTATCAACTTCAACTTGAGAATTTTAATTAGGTCAATAGGTTGACTTATGAAGTTGATGAGTCAGTTATCCCATCAAGCGGGTCGTAACAGACATTACGTAGAGTAATCAAAATGGATTCATTATATTGCTACTCACATTCTTTTCACAATTAATAGTGATTCTTCTTGTTCCATTTAGGTTTAGAATGATTTTGTCATTGTAGTTTAAACCTCGACGAAACCATGTTGGTTTATTTGATAATTCCCTCTTCTTTCTAATATATGATTCTTTTTGCTTTCACAAAATATAGACATGGGACCTTTTTTTATATCTGCTATAGCTAGACCTATTGTTGATTGAATTATAACACTTTCACATTCAAACATTGTTAATGTAGGAATTTGTTGGGTTAATCATGTAAGAGGACTGATCAACAAATACTTAATTTCATAGTTATTAGGCTGATTATTTGCAGGGATTTTTTAAATATTATTTAATTGGGGCAAGACTAAAGGATAATTTTTTGTGTAAATTATGTGGATAATATTAGAGTTTACTTAAGCTGGCTGGATGGATTTGTTGCCCCTTTTATGTTATCTCTTTCTTTTATAGGCAACCTTCACTATATTTCTTTGTCTTCATTCATAGAACATGTTTCTTGATCTAACAATGGTGAAATTTAGGATAGGGAGAGGAAGAAACTCATATAAATGATTACTAACTTCATGGAAGTATTCATTTGGCTTTGAACTTTACTTAACAGACACTTTTATTTCAGTCATGGGACACATCCTCTATATCACTTTCAGCTGGTTGTGATCTATTCATGCGATATGTAACCCGAACTGCTGCTCTGGAATATGAGGACTTCAATGCTGCAAAGCATCGGTTGATTGAACGAGGGGAAAAATTTGGAGGGATCTCCATGAAGGTACATGGTTCCCTTGTGTTGCTTTTTATTTTATCCTCAAATCAAGGGAACTTAATTTGATATGAATTTGACAAGGCACGCCGCACAATTGCAATGCTTAGTCAGGAATTTATATTTGATGGATGCACAATATTAGTTCATGGTTTTTCAAGAGTAGTATTGGAAGTTATGAAGCTGGCAGCATCAAATAGAAAACTTTTCAGAGTCTTTTGCACAGGTCCTTCTCTACAATGCATTTCCACTATGATTCTTTTTAGGTGTCAAATAAAAGAATTCATATATTCTTTCTGTTTCAGAGGGAAGGCCTGATAAGACAGGCTTGAAGTTATCCAAAGAAATTGCAGCGCTTGGGGTTCCTGTTAAGCTTCTAATTGATTCGGCGGTTGCCTATGCAATGGATGAGGTGGACATGGTATTTGTTGGAGCTGATGGGGTTGTTGAAAGTGGCGGCATTATTAACATGATGGGGACATATCAAATTGCATTAGTCGCTCATAGCATGAACAGACCTGTTTATGTGGCTGCCGAAAGTTACAAGGTACTCTTTTTCTTCACCTAAATCTACTGCGTCTAACAATTCTACCGACAAGTAAGTCTATGACCTTGATCCACTCTTTATTGCAAGTGAAGGGATCATCAGGGGCCACAATTATATTTAAAGAAAATGGTTGCAATACCTAGTGTAGAACTCTTTTATTCACCATTAAACCTGCTGTGGAGTTGCTCCAGAGTGTACCTAATATCATAATTGACTTACCTTTAACTTCTATAATTATAAACCATGTTGAAGGAGGACTGGATCCATTTGGTTCAGCAATCGTATGGTGACCAGATGTTAGAAAGAAAATGACGTTTTCTTATTCTTTGCCAGAATCACAATTTCGATTACTGTTTTGAGGATGACAAATGTTGAGATGTTCTTTAATCTTCAGTTTATTTTCATCCCTCCTCCATTGTAATTGAACCATTACTTGTGTTTCCTTCAAGAGAACAGTAAATTCCAGCAAACTTAGCTTAGCACTTTTACTATTGGTATGGTGATTGCAGTTTGCACGGCTATATCCACTGGACCAGAAGGACTTAGAACCTGCACTTCGCCCGATTGACTTTGGTGTTCCTATCCCATCAAGCATTGAGGTTGAAACATCTGCCAGGGATTACACCCCACCTCAGTACCTTACATTGCTTTTCACTGATCTTGGTGTTCTTACACCATCTGCTGTGAGTGATGAGCTTATTCGGCTGTACCTCTGAGCTCACACCTGAACCATTAGTGAGCTTTACTTTAAGCATAGTCTTGTAAGCTTCTGAAGGAAGAAAAAAAAGAGAGCAAATCTCTGTTGTCACCCCCTTTATCAAATTACTGTTGCAACTTCGCTGGAGATTTAAATTTCATAGTTCTGATATATACTTGGTCAAAGTTTTGTGGAGCAAATATCTGAATGTTGAGTTTTTGTTGTTCCAAGCCTTGTATTATTTTCTCTATGCGCTATGTATATATGGTTTTAATCGGTTCTTTAATTTTTATTCCGGAGACTATCTGAATTTAATTCGGATCTACTTGAAACCTACTCAATTGAATATGTTCAATCGGTTCCGGATCTATCTGGTACACTCCTAATATTAAAGATAGATGCAAATATTAGAATTTTTTAGGGAAAATATTGAGGTGGAGAACTTACCATGAATTTGATATATTAAAAAAGAAAGAGTTATGTTATTACATAGGTGAAAAAAAAAGAGAACGAAACATGTCTCTAATAGAGGAACTAATGATCCACTTCTTGGTGATGAATTAGAGGAACTAATGATCTATATAGGTGAAAAAAAAAAGAACGAAACAAAAGAAGATGAATTATAGTATATTCATCGCTTCTTGGCTCTAGTAAGATGTCTCTAATGGAGGAACTAATGATCCACTTGCTTCACTAGATAGGACAAGATATGTTAGGATAACAAATGAGATAAAGAATTGGATAGAATTTTTATTAATTTTGTATATAATATAAATTTTATATTTTTTTAATCTTAATTTGTTCTAATCTAAATACCAAATAAATAAGAGATTAAAATTCATCTTTTATCATATTATTTTTTATCTCACGAAGCAAATATATCCTAATAGTCTCTATAAGTGAGATTGGATCAAGGAAAAACATAATATTTTTGTTGTCATCCATAGACAACAAAAGGATAATAAATAGAAGATTCAAGCTCATTTATAATGCAATGTTCATCCAAAGAGAGTCTATGGTTATTTAAGAAAAATTTTGTGTATAAATGATTCTTAATAATTATCTATCGAAGAACTTTATATTTCGCAAAGGCATATACAATCCAAAGGTGTGAGCCCTAGGTGGCAATGATCCACTGGAAGTTCAAAATTTTGTAGCATGAGGACACAAAAAGACAGGGTACCAGACCATGTTGCAAACATCTTCCTATGTTGTTAGGCAAGGTGGACCTAAGTAGTGTAAGAGTTGAGCCAATTTAGTGATCGTTAGGTTAATTTGTAATTGGATGTTCCTATAATACTGTTATTGTAGTTGGTAATGTTCTCACAAATAAAGGCATTTAGAAAGGAGGGAGGCAAAGTACATATTGGGAAAGCTATCCCTTAGGCACCAAATGTCCATCCAAAAAAGACTAGAACTGGTACCCACATTAATCATTTGTTTCCATGAGCTTTGTTAAAATCTTGAGAAGTTGATACAAAATCATAAGAGCTAGGGATGATGGGTCGACCGGTGAAGTCCCCCCTCTTACACTTGAACCATCTTATAAAAATGCCATTTATGAGGATAGTTAATCTCCCCCTAAAAAGAATAGTGTAGATCGAGTGGATCCACTTTTCCACACAACCAAGGCATGGTCAGGGATGTCAACAAGGCGGGATAAGTACGGAGGATGTCTACCCGTTACTCGCCTCACGAAATATATGAGTACCCGCTAAATGAATTGTGTCAAAAGTTTTGTAGAAATCAAGTTGAAGTGCAACACATGCACTACTAAAAATAAAGCGATTTTTTTCAAATATTAATTTGTGATTGACAAAATAATTATCGCAAATGTGATGACAATTGGATGATAGAAATATGCTTATTCTAGGATGACACAACGACCGTCTTGCAATAGTGTTAATGTGACCATTAATGATTATTACTGTGTCGTCAGAACTTTCGTATTTTATCTCACTCCTATCACCATTTTGACTCCCGCTTGCACTATGCACCTAGCTCACTTGGACTCGGTCCTCTAGCTCCTCTGATCTCACTCCCTCGCTCCAATGTTCTCCGACATCCTCGTCTTCAGTAGGTTTTGTCATCCCTCTTTGGATCCTAGCTACCTAGCTTCTTTGAATTGATCGATCGAGTTGTCGTCGTCTCTTTTTCGATATTTTTATTTTTTTCATAAAAAATAAGTGTAGTAAAATATAATTATAGATTTTTATTTAATTAAAATATTTAATATAATTATAAGTATATACTTATATAAACAATTATTTTAATTATAGTAAATTATATAAGTGTATAATGATATAACTATACTTATATAAATATATGTAACTATTTATAATTATGTAATTATACATATAGTTTTATAATATATATTGTAAATATTTATAATATATAATTACAAAAGGTTTATATACTTATAAAATTAGTACTTATCAATTTGTGTTTAATTAGTTATTTATGAATCCATGAATGTTTAGTCATATTGAATCATGCATAATTAGTTGATTATCATGCTTAGTTAATATTTATTTTAAGTTTGTTGATGTTTAATTTAATTACTTGTTAAATAATTGAATTAAATCTAACTTAGTTTGGTATAATGGCTTAAGATTTAAATCTAACAAAGATATATATTAATATTATGAATCATGAGTTGATACGTGTCACAATGACTTAATTATTGTGAATCATGAGTTAATACATGTCACAAATTTATGAACTTTTAATTCATAATTTATTAATACCTTATAGATGGTTTATGATATCTGAATTGTTCATAATTGAATAATTTGGGATCATAAGTTTATTCACGTTGCACTTAAATAATTTTTAAATATTAAGTTTAGTTTGAAATTTTGATGGTTATATTCTCAAGTATGCTCCGAAATGATATATGTATTTGAAGAACTATAGAAAAATTCTATTGCATTTCATTTAAAGTTGAATGTTAAAAATATTATAATGCAATTTGAATAATATGATTCCCGAATGAAATAAGATCATCCTACTTATGAAAAATTCAAAGTAATTTTACAAATAAGTATTTTTATAGTCTCACACAATCATGATGAAAGATCGTAGTTGAATATATTGTGATAGCGGAGGTTTACTTGAAGAATTTATAAACAATGTTAAGAACTTTTGAATTTTGCTTACTCAAATCCACAAGTTGTTAATAGTGTTTGTGTCACCGGTGTGAGTGACAGATAGTGGTGTTGCACCTATAAAAAATGGTTTCACACCTCATTATTATCAATGAATTCACATGGCGGGTCATTAATAGGGTAACATCGTATGAGTTAAGAAGTTAATGATCTATTATTGGATCAACATTGACAACTTGTACATTAGCTTAGATTGTAGATTTAATTACGTTAACAATGTTTGGTCATCAATGCCTCACATTAATTCATTGAATACTGATGTTGCACCAGTATGGAATGGAAAGCCACAGAGACAACCAGAATTTGAAATTGAATTACCAAATCAGAGACAACACACCTTCATGAGTTAGTGAAAGAAAGTTACTAATGAGTCGTTGTTTAGATACTTAGTTGCCAATAGAGTTGTCCACTATTTGGGTTACACCAAATTGAACCGAAACCGAACCAAAATTGTTCGGGTCTGATTCGATTTGGCCCTTGGTAGGTTTGATTTTTGAACCGAACTGAAATCGAATAATAATAATAATAATAATCGGTTTGACTTTGGTTCCCCGAGTTTGGGAACCGAACCGAAAACCAAAATATAAAATTTTAAAAAATTACTTTTTATCTTTTTATTAGTTGATTACATTTTTGTTGCTTGTATTGATGTTTGTAAGACTTTATAATGTTGCTACTTGGTTAGTTGATTGATGTTTGTGTTATTTTTTGATGTTAGTGTGTACTGTTTGTGTTTCAAGTGGACTGATCGATTTAGACGTGAGTGTGTTTTGTTTAAACATGCTAAAATAGCTAAACAAGCTAAAGCAGGTTTTTCGATTTATTCAATTAAAAAATTGAATCGAACTGACTATTGATCTGATTCGGTTTATCACGTATTCGGTTCCGTTCATTCCAAAATAATCGGGTTCAATTCGGTTTAAGTCGGTTCGATTCGGTTTAAATTGAATGGACACCCCTTGTTAATATTGTATGGAACAAAAGTAATTGTATATTTCTTTAAATGGTTTAATCTTTTGTTTAAATAGAGTAAACATCCAAATCAATGACTACAAAAAATGTTGAGACACCTACATTTATGAAGCACTTGGTGCATGTTTGCTTCATAGAATAAAGGAGGATATATAGGATAAGGGGTGGATTAATATCTATTGTTTGTTTAGTGCATGAATTAGAAGAAAATAAAAATAAATGAATATGAAATTGATATTATATTCGATGTACATCGAATTTAAATAATTTATATTTAATTTATTTATTTATTATTTAATTTAATTTTATCATATTTCATGAAGCAAATATATTAGTGCAATGATATTACAAACACCCAATTGTTGAGTGCTGACATTACAAAAAGTGCTACAAATTTTTAAAATCCTAATAAGGAGAGAAAAACAAATTCACAAAAGAAATTATGAAGCACTTAGCGTATGATGGATTAATATAATGCGAACATTGATGGATCAGTCTACCGTCGAATTGCTTAAAAAGAGATAAAAAATTAATCTTACTGGAAAGGTGACTAACAAAGGGTGTGTAAAGCTTTCTTCCCGGTGATGGAGGGCCAAGAAAATCACTAGTGTATTAATCCAATTCTATTTGCTTGGCATGAAGCCCTTACCATATTTTTGGGGTGAGTAAAGAGGGTTTATTAGCCAAACTTGTGAGATATAACGGGATGAGAACAAGAGACAGTAATGGAAAGGTGTCAGAGCTTGTTTGAATTATGGAAAGAGAGACGTTAATTATCTCATGTTTGAATTTTAATTTTAGGAGGAAAAAAATTTGAAAGCGTTAGAAACTCCTCCAACGCTAACCAAACTCCTCATATCTTTATTCCATCAAAAATGTGGAATAATGAGGGATAACAAATTTGAAATATTTTAATTAATGTCATCAAAAATACCATTTTGCCCTATTTTTTTAATTATTTAACCTGTATAGTTATTTTTCACTAGAGTTGGTAATTTTTTGTCTGGCACAATAGCCAAACGCGGCTTGGTACAGCCTGGCGCAGCTCGATCCGGCACGATAAAATCGCGTTCGGGATCGATTCTTATCGTGCCCGGGCCATTATCGAGTCAGCCCGATAAGGCTCGAACAAATATCAGGCCGATAAGAATTTTTATTCATTATCAAAATATTGGGCTATTAGGCCCGAATTGGCCCGATAGCCCAATTTGGGTCCAATAGTCTGGTTCTGATAGCTCGATTCGGGTCCGATAGCACGATTTTGAATTTTTGTTATCATGCAAACAGGTCGGTCTGACCCATTTACTATTCGTGTTGTGCCGAGCCCGAAACCTCGGGCTCAAACTTTTATCGAGTCAAGCACGATTTATGTTTGGGCCGGGCTGACCTGATATCTCCGGCCTGACACGAATTGTCCAGTTGATCTTTCACGTTTTTAAATTTTTTAAATTTTTAATATTTGTTAGTTTTTTTAGTTTGGTTATTAAAATTTATATTTTTTTATTTTAATTAATTTATTAACAAATTATTAAATGATATAAATAAGTTAATTTTTATTTTATATGTAAATGTGTATGAATCGCTAAAAGGTCTTTTCATTAAAATTATTCTTCCTCATCCCATCATTTAAAGTTTCTATCCAAATAATGAGAGAGATATATTATCCCACCATTCCTTACCCACATTTTAATTACCTTATCCAAATATGGAATTAACTACCTTTCCTATCCCTCCCTTCCCTTCCTCTCTTTATCCTACCCTTCCCATTCCTTCCCACCCCTTCTTTCCTTTGTATCCAAACAAGCCCTTAGTCTATGTTTGCTTCATAGGATAACGAAGAATATGATAAGGGATGAATTAATATCCATTATTTGTTTAGAGCATAGATTAAAAGAAAATGAGTATAAAATTGATATTATATCCGGTGTATAACGGATTTAAAAATTTATATCCAATCCACCATCATTTATTATCCAACCTAATCCTATCATATCATATCCAACGAAGTAAATATACCATTAGGGCATATTTGTTTCATAAGATAATGGAGGATAGGATAAATGATTGATTAATATTCATTGTTTGTTTAGTGTATAGATTAGAATAAAATGTGAATAGAAGAATATTTATATCCGATGTACACCGGATTTAAAAAATTCATATCAAATCCTTTCTTATTTATTATCCAATCCAATCTTTTTCTATCCAACAAAGCAAATATATCATTACTGTTAGTTCATATGATGGGTACGAGAGACAATAAAAGAAAGGGGTTAGCAGTGGTCAACGGGATTACATGTCCTAAACTGTTTGAAGGATCATACACACTGCATGAGAGGGGGATAGTGTGTTTATGGCTAATTGAACTTTTATTTGGATTTTATTACTTACTTAGGCAAAGTGTATCAAATTATGCGTTCACAATATATTACTAAGAATCTAAATGAGAATGTGCTAATAATAATGAAAAGTAAATTTAAAAATAAGAACACAATGAACAATGCAAACACAAGATATTTATAATGATTCTACTTCTAACAAAGCCTATGTCTACTTTCTAAGAAAAATAACAAGATAGAACAGACTGACTCTCTAAGCTTGGTCGAACCGATCCCAGAAGCACCCCAACTCATGAACAAGACTCAGATCGAACTAGCTACAACTTAGCTTAGGAGCCCCACCCGACCAAACAAGGATATTAACATCCTGCATTTATCACCAGGGATTTGGCAGTAATAAATCTGCAATCCACGGGATATAAATCGACCTATTCAAGGCGTATTCTCATAGAATTCCAAGAGACATCCTCACTGAGTACCCAGAGCTGCCTCATGAAATAGACACGACAGACAACATGGTATACCCTCTGTTCCAATTTCATACACACCATCTAAAATCCTCTCTCACTTGAGCATCAAAGTATCTTTGCAGGTCAGCACCAGAGCCGTGCTGAACCAAGAGACGTGGAGACTCGCAATACTCCCGACTTTAGGCGAGAACATTTGGCGCCCACCGTGGGGCTGAGTAAACCATACCTGCCCCACCATGGTATACACCCGGAGTTAGGTGAACGTTGTTGCCAACGTGCATCAACCTAGCTAGCATCTTCCCTAAAGATCCTAACATGGCAAGGAGTGATGCTCTGGTGCCCACCGAATCGACACTACAGGAGCTACGATGTCTTATCGTCGACCCAATAGGCAGCAACCCAGCAGCAACGTTCCCCTGCTACCTCGAGATGTTAACACGATAAGGAGTGAGTCTCCGATCACCACCAACTCAACTCTATAGGAGTTACGACGCATGTTCGTTGATCTGCAGGCACAAAACCAAAGGCTGACAGCCCAGGTCGATGCTCTAACACAGTCCAAAGAGCACATTCAATTGAGTGCGAGTTTTGTCTCTCAGATCACAAAGAAGACAACCACCACGAGAGAATTGGGAGACCCATATCAACCTTTAGAGACGAGATCTCCCAAACGCAATATCAGAGAGAAGGAACTTGTGCTACAGAGGTCGTTCCACCACATAACAAGTAACAGATTAATTCTCTCTTTGAAAATTAATTTAGAATTTGTAAAGGAGTTTTCAAATCAGAATTAATTATTCTGAATTTTAAATAAGATTTAAAATTGGAATTATTTTGATCATAATTTAGGCAACGTATCTTTAATAATCATTATTAATGAAAATATTAAAATTGACATCACAAACTTATGACAATTTATCCTTGATAATTGTTATTAAGGATATATTTGATTTGACTATTAAAAGTATTTTATGATTCTGAATATGGTCATGAGTCGATCAACGGTTGTCAAGATGCAATCAATATTTTTGATGCGTCTACAAAATCCTACCTATAGTTTAGATAGGCATCTGATCTACTTTTGGTGGCAGCCGGCCTCTTCAAGGTAGGAAGTCGGCCTTATTTTGAAGGAAATCGAGCTCCTATTGTGGCAACCAACCTCCACCCGAGAGAGAGAGAGAGAGAGAGAGAGAGAGAGAGAGAGAGAGAGAGAGAGAGAGAGAGAGAGAGAGCTCGAAACTCGGAAGGAGTTCAGAGATAGCCGAGCTAGCACTCGGAAGCCGCCTAGTTCTTCGCGTTCGTTCGTGTGTTAACCGTAGAGGGTGTTCGCCGTTAACAACACCTTGGATCCAAAGCAAGATCGTGATCTTAGATTCTGGAGCATAAGAAGGAGCTCAGTCTTCAAAGGTACAATCACTAAACCTAAATTGATTTAACCTAGATGCATAGATTAGCTTGGGTAGAGAATCTTTTTTGTTTTTCCTTTGCGCAAAAGATTGTTTCTTACCCGGTCATCGCCAACCCAACAGTTACAACACAACTGCACAGTCATCCACTAAGTAGGAAACTCCTTATAGACTCGTCTTCGAAGCATAGGCCATGATCCCGATTGAGATCGCGGAGCCGAGCCTCCGGAGGACAACTTAATTTTGACGAGCAAAGCAACTCAGAAATTTGTGAGGCTGAACTTGGCCTCGTTGAAGAAGAACGAGAACTTGCCCGAATCAGGAAGGAAGCCATGAAACTTAGAATAGCTCAGAAAATGGAAATACGACAAACATGTCAGTCCGAGAACTTTTAAGGGGGAGATATGGTGCTAAAAATGATTGAACACAGGAGAAAGCCAATTAGTGAAGGCCATAGAGAGTCACGAAAAACATAGGAAAGGAGCCTACAAGATCGCCGAACTCTCCGAATGAGAACTTCTACGTTCTTATAATGCGGCCTCCTTACGAGCCTACTACAGCTAAGCAACACCCCTCAAACTACAAATGGTTGGTGCACTCATTTTCCTCCACTGTGGTTTTTTGCCCACAGAGTTCTCCCTTTGAAGGTTTTAACGAGGCACAATCATGCGTAGGCCGAACGCCCCGCTCGTGGGACTTACTGTACTATCATTTTTCGTTCATTCAATAATATTGTCTTTCCTTTTTCACGTCTATATGTGTCCAGATAATTTACAGCTATCTCATAGCACACGACGAAGGAATTGAATTCTTATGATCTCGTGGCAGGAACTCCACCTCACGATGGTACGTAGTAACTTCCATCCTGCGGGGCACATCTATCCTTCTCGACCCTAGGCATGGTCCTGCCTTACGCTCACAATGAGCTCGACTTGACCCCAGATATAGTCATTGGCCCTAAATGCGGCCTGCACCTCTAAATGAGACCGGCTCTAGCTCTAAATGAGCTGGAACTTACTTACATCCTCAGCACGCTTGAAGACCTCCTTGACCTCGATATCCTTAGTATCTTCCTCGGCCCTAAATACGGCCTCCAGATCTAAATGAGACCGACTCATTCTAAATGAGCGCGACCCCAGGTGAGTTCTTGCCTTACGCTCTCCACGACTTGACCCTAAGCATGGTCCTCGACCCTAAATGTGCCCTCCGACTCTAAATGAGACATGCTCTAGATCTAAATAAGCTTGGAACTTACTTACGGCCTCAGCGCCCTTGAAGACCTCCTCGACCTCGACATCCTCAATGTCTTCCTCGGCCCTAAATGCAGCCTCCAGCTCTAAATGAACTAGCTCACTCTAAATGTGTGTGCCCCCAGGCGCAGTATTGCCTTACCCTCCCCACAAGCTCGGCATGACCCTAGGTGTGGTCCCCGGCACTAAATGTGGTCTTTGACTTTAAATGAGATTGGCTTCAGCTCTAAATGAGCTTGGGACTTACTTACGACCTCAACGCCCTTAGCAATTTCCTCGACATCGGCGTCCTTGGAGTCTTCCTCGACCCTAAATGCAGCCTCCGACTCCAAATGAGACAAGCTCCAACTCTAAATGAGCTCGAAACTTACTTACGACCTCAACGCCCTTAGTGACTTCCTCGACATCAGCATCGTCGAAGTCTTCCTCGATCCTAAATGCGGCCGCAACACTAAATGAGACCTGCTCTAGCTCTTAATGAGCTCGGACCTTACCTTCGGCCTTTGCACCCTTACTTACAACCTTTGTATCCTCCTCAACCTCGGCGTCCTCAACGCCCTCTAAAACCCTAAGTGTGGTTTTTGGCCTTAAGAGCGACTTCTAACTTCAGACTCAAACGACTTCGAGGGAGTTCAAATCTGAAGGACCCTCGACCATATGAGCAACTATCAAACAGGTAACCTCGACCCTAAATATGCCTTTGATAGGGTTTCGGGTTCAACTTTAAAACCCAAGAATAGTTACCGACTAGCTAGCATTGGCCAAAGTAGCGCCAGAATGCTCCTAAGCTCAGATAGCTACCGACCAAACAACGTCAGCTAAAATAAAGAGACCCTAATTGCCATATTCGGCTCTAGAAGTGCTCACCGATCAGACAACGACGACATATGTCAAACACGTAGCTTACAACAAGCAAAACATCACGAAAAGCATGCGAATGCATCGAAAGTAATGCAAGGAAAGCATCATAGAAGCAAAGATACATTCACAAGCCCACAAGGGGCAATTCTTAACCCACGAAGGGTGAATATTATGTCATACAACAATATTCATGACATTTTTTCTAGCCCTACCATTTTTGATGCCATTGAGAATAGAGAAACAAGTTCTAAGGGGTTGGCTACTACTGACAGATAGCTCTTGCGTCAGAAGTAGATGGTTGGAGAACTGCAAGCAAGGATGTCATTCATAATGGCGAAGCAAACACTATTATTAGAGCCATTTCTCAACCCATAAAGTTCCTTGATGAGCGAACACTTCCCTTCTTAAATAGAGAAATTGAAGCCCAATCGGCGGAATTACTTCTTCATTGTGACACTATTTTAGTTGATCATGCAATTAATAACCGTGTGCATCAAAATGAGGATGATCAAATCCTTGATACGAAAGAAGATGTCTGATCGAGAAGTTTTGCCCAATTCAGAAGATGAACTCAGAATCCTTTATAGCGTGGAACAGCCTATCCTCGGCGGAGCAAGGCATACATTCGAAGGCCTCCTCGTCGGCTGATCGGGACAATGTCACATGGTTATAGAACTCCGCGATACCCCATCGGTTGCTTATCACTGACCTCTCCCTCTTTATTTCTTCGTGGGCCCAGTAGTGCAGATCCACGACAATCCCCAACCTACTTACTACCAACTCAAGGCTAACGTCCTTCTTCCCCATCAACCTGATGAAATGGAAAGACCTGGATAGACAATGGTGAGTCAATATCAACCTAAGGCCGACATTGACCAAGCACAAGTGAGGAGATGAGGTCAAAAAGACTCACTAGAAATGGTCGGGGACGATGAACGAAACGACGATGTCCTAGACAAAGATCTTAGGAGCAAGGGGTAGGAGAACAGAAAACCAACCAGAACTCAGAAAACAAAGCAACTCGAAATGAAGGGAAGAGGGTGTTTTAAATCCTAGGAAGTGGCAACATCCTCATCGAACTACCGACATTCACACTCCGTTGACAGAAGAAATCTTGGTCGATCATCCCACCAGATATCCAAACACGTCAAAGATGAACAACCAAATCTCCACGCCATGATTACTCCTTGCCAAAATTAAAAGTTAGAAAAGTAGACACTAAACATATGCAGACATGTGGAAAAAGCATCCTTTCCTCCTATAGCCGTCATATTGAGTGAAAAAATTGAGAAGTTGCAAAATGACAAAAGCCAAGATACGTTGAACTCACTTGTCTTGGCAATTTGACCGAGGATAGAACTTAGCATGTGCTCGCATACTGATCCAATTGACCAAGATTGTATGCTCAACACACTATTAGAGCTCGACACAAAGTTCTCAACTCCGACCAAGCTCTGTGGCTATGGACTGGACTAGCTCTCTAAGCCCGATTGGATGGTCCCGGAAGCACCCTAACTCATGAACCAAACCTAGATCGAACTAGCTAGAACTTAGCCCGGGAGCTTTATCCGGCCAAACAATGATATTAACATCATGCATTTATCACCAGTGATTCAGTAGTAATAAATCCGCAATCTAGGGGATAGAAATCAACTTATTCAAGGCGTATTCCCGCGAAAATCCAGGAGACATCCTCGCCGAGTACCTATACCTGCCTTATAAAATAGACACGTCGCACAACAAGGTATACTCTTTGTTCCAATTCTATACACACCATCAAGAATCCTCTCTCACTTGAGCATTAGAGTGTCTTTGCATGTCACCACTAGAGCCACATTGAACCAAGAGACACGAAGATTTCAGCAACCTCGACTTTAGGCGAGAACACAAGAGTATAAGAAAAATTCTTAGTAAGTGAAGCTCAAGTCTTCTTCTTATTGCCTAGTAAGGTTTGTGTTGGCCTAAGATTTTCAACCTATGTCTTAATCTCGGTTTTGATGATAACAAACATGAAACTAATAGTTTTATGGAGAAATATTTTTTAGGTTTCAAGTCGATTAGCGCACGACGTCCTCGATCAAAAAAATTGGAGAAATTGGCAAGGACTCTCGTCGATGCTCGAATTTTGTCGGGAAGATAGAGTTTATGTTTAGGGTGTCTAGCATGTGTTGTTAATCCTCATTATGATGCAAAGAAACCCAAAAACAAAACTCGAGCCCCAAAACATAAAAAACTGAAAAATCAAAAAACGGTCCAGAAAGCCTCTAGGCCTAGGGAGCTCCTTGGAGGGCTATATGACTTAGACATTTTCTTGGCACCAAAAGTTCCGGTAATTGTTCCTTAGGAAGAATCAATTTAAAGACCTATTTTTTAAAAAAAAATAGAAACCTTTAGCCTATCTATATTTGACTCGGGAGATTATAAAATTTTCGATTTTCACAAATTTGTACTAGACCCCAAAAGTTAGATTTTGATTCTTAAGAATTTGATTTTATAGATATTTTTATTGAATCCAAATGGAGGTAATCCTTATTTAATATTTATGTATTAAAGTTAATCATTTAAAGTTAAGAAATGTAAATAAGGATTAAAAGATCAGATCAGACATTGTTGAAATTGCCCTCAATGCAGTTTCGGCCGAAGGCCCGATCGAATGTTCGGTCGGCTAAACCTTCGACCGAAGGATCGACCGACGGAAGGCCAACGGTTCTTTTTTGAGCCATTGAGTGCCTTGTTCTGACCCTTACTCCTTTGCTCCTTATAAATTTGTCAGTACAAACTTTAAGAAAACTTTATGCTGAGAGTCAGTTGCACATGAGTTGCAACTACTACTAGAACTACTTTATGTTGGCTTAAGATTTTCAACCTTGGTCTTAATCTCGGTTTTGATGATAATAAATATGGAACTAATGATTTCATTGAGAAATACTTTCAAGTTCCAAGTCGACTAGCTCTCGACATCCGCAATCGAAAATATCAAAGAAATCAAAAAATCGAAAGGACGTTGGTCGACGCGCTTGGATTTCGTCAGGAAGATAGAATTTTGGTTTAGGGTGTCTAGCATGTGTTGTAAATTCTCATGATGATGCAAAGAAACCCAAAAACCAAACCCGAATCCCAAAACATGAAAATTTGAAAACGACTTTGAAATTCAATAAGCCTAGGGAGCTCCTTGGAGGGCTATATGACCTAGATATTTTCCTAACACCAAAAATCCTGATAATTGTTCCTTAGATAAAAATTAGTTAACGACATATTTTAAAGGAATTTTTGCAAGCCTTTAACCTATTCACATTTGACCCGGGAGGTTATAAAATTTTTAATTTTTGAAAATTTGTACTAGACCCCAAAAGTTAGATTTTGATTCTTAAGGATTTTGATTTTGTAGATATTTTTATTGAATCCAAATGGGAGGTAATCCTTATTTAATATTTATGTATTAAAGTTAATCATTTAAAGTTAAGAAATGTAAATAAGGATTAAAAGATCAGATCAGACGTTGTTGAAATTGCACTCAATGCAGTTTCGGCCGAAGGTCCGATCGAATGTTCGGTCGGCCGAACCTTCGACCGAAGGATCGACCGACAGAAGACCAACGGTTCTTTTTTCAGCCGTTGAGTGCCTTGTTCTGAGCCTTACTCCTTTGCTCCTTATAAATTTATCAGTACAAACTTTAAAGAAACTTTATGCTGAGAGTTAGTTGCACATGAGTTGCAACTACTATTGGAACTACTTTATGTTGGCTTAAGATTTTTCAACCTTGGTCTTAATCTCAGTTTTGATGAAAACAAACATGAAACTAATGGTTTCATTGAGAAATACTTTCAGGTTCCAAGTTGGCTAGCTCTCGACGTCCGCAATCGAAAATATTAGAGAAATTAAAAAATCGAAAGGACGTTGGTCAACGCGCTCGAATTTCACCGGGAAGATAGAGTTTAGGTTTAGGGTGTCTAGCATGTGTTGTAAATCCTCATGATGATGCAAAAAAATCCAAAAACCAAATCCGAACCCCAAAACATGAAAATTCGAAAATGACTCTGAAATTCAATAAGCCTAGGGAGCTCCTTAAAGGGCTATATGACCTAGACATTTTTTTGGCATCAAAAGTCTTGATAATTGTTCCTTAGAAAAATTAGTTAACGACATATTTTAAAGAAATTTTTGCAAGCCTTTAACCTATTCATATTTGACCCGAGAGGTTATAAAATTTTTGATTTTCAAAAATTTGTACTAGACCCCAAAAGTTATATTTTGATTCTTAAGGATTTTGATTTTATAGATATTTTTATTGAATCCATATTGGGCGTAATTCTTATTTAATATTTATGTATTAAAGTTAATCATTTAAAGTTAAGAAATGTAAATAAGGATTAAAAGATCAGATCAGACGTTGTTGAAATTGCCCTCAATGCAATTTCGGCCGAAGGTCCGATCGAATGTTCGGTCGGCCGAACCTTCGACCGAAGGATCGACCGATGGAAGGCCAACGGTTCTTTTTTGAGGAAACTTTTTGTTGAGCCTTGTTCTGAGCCTTACTCCTTTGTTCCTTATAAATTTGTCAGTACAAACTTTAAGGAAACTTTATGTTGAGAGTCAGTTGCACATGAGTTGCAACTACTACTGGAACTACTTTATGTTGGCTTAAGATTTTCAACCTTGGTCTTAATCTCAGTTTTGATGATAACAAACATGAAACTAATGGTTTCATTGAGAAATACTTTCAGGTTCCAAGTCGACTAGCTCTCGATGTCCGCAATCGAAAATATCGGAGAAATCAAAAAATCGAAAGGACGTTGGTCGACGTGCTCGAATTTTGTCGGGAAGATAGAGTTTAGGTTTACAGTGTCTAGCATGTATTGTAAATCCTCATGATGATGCAAAGAAACCCAAAAACTAAACTTGAATCCCAAAATATGAAAACCCGGAAACGGTCCTAAAATTCAATAAACCTAGGGAGCTCCTTGGAGGGCTATATGACCTAGACATTTTATTGACACCAAAACTCCTAGTAATTGTTCCTTAGATAAAAACTAGTTAATGACATATTTTTAAGGAATTTTTGCAAGCCTTTAACCTATTCATATTTGACCCGGGAGGTTATAAAATTTTCGGTTTTCAGAAATGTGTACTAGACTCCAAAAGTTAGATTTTGATTCTTAAATTTTTTGATTTTTTAGATATTTTTATTGAATCCAAATGGAGGGTAATTCTTATATAATATTTATATTTTAAAGTTATTAACTTACAATGAGTAATTAGACTAAAGTTATTAACTTAAAGTTAAGAAATGTTATATAAGAAGACTTAGCGAAGACGAAACCTAGAAACGAACGAGTAGAAAACTCGGCCAAAACCAAGCTATTTTCTAGGTACCGATTGATGGGCGATCGATGGTCGGTCGACCGACCATTAGCCAGCCACCGACTGGCAGAGCTCGAAAATGGACAGTGAGCTCCGGTCAACCGACCATCAGCCGACCACCAATCGGGCGGCGCCAACGGGGAAAAATATGCCCGTTGGGTGAGTTGTTTTGGCTCTCATCCTTCATGGCTTATAAATACAAGCCCTTATTGCCTTCCTTAGTCACCTAACACTCCATTGAGCCATTTTATCATCCTTTGCAAGCTTTTCTTGAGCCATCTATTTGCAAACCTTAGTTTCTATGATAAAATCTTGATCTTGTCTTTGAACATTCAAGATTCATCTTCTGAAGGCATTAATAGGGCTAGGGATTTTCTGTTGGAGCTAAGTATTTTTTGTTTGATTTATTTCTCCTTTTAGTTGTGTATTTTATTATTTATTTCATTATATTTCTCAAGTGTGTAAATCTAGAGTGCTAGGTTGATTGAGTTGGTGGTAGCCTTTGTTTGAGGTTTAAATTCATCGGTGTAAACGTAGTTTGCTAGGATTAGTTGAGTTGTCCTTAGGGTTGAGGTGGGAGAGTGCTCTTGGTAGGAAGGCGGGATACAAGGTGTGGAAGTGCATTCGGTTTGAGAGCAGAGACTTTTTTAGTGTAAATTCCTCATTGTAATGAAACTAATTAATCTAGTTAAAGTAGTTTGGAAATTCTAAGCGGGGTGCTTAGGTAGTAGAGTAGGCAATGAGACTGAACTACTATAAATCACATTGTGTTAGCATTGCTTATCTTGATTTTGTTTGATTACTCGTTTATTCGCTTCCGTATTTATCTTATTGAATTGAGCATTAACCTAAAATTTATAGGAAATATTTAAAATCGAAATTAGGTTAAAGATTAGCAAATACACTATTCACCCTCCTCTAATTTAGGTCATTTCACAAACACTTTAAAACAAAGTAAGTATCAAATATAAAATAAATACAAAATCACGCAAACACATAACGATTTGTTTATGCAGTTCAGTAACAATCTTGTCACCTAATCTTCAGGGCCCTCACCGGACATATGCTCAATCCACTATCAATAAAGTACAATACAAGTATCTAGATTTCACAACCTAAAATCCTACTTTTAGTACTAAAGTGAATTGGAAATAACAAAAACACTTCTTGCTATTACAAGTACTAACCACTTGTCACTCTATGACAACTCAATTATAGAGTTCTATCCTCCATACGGTCTTTGTGCTATAGTGAGTTCAACAACCCAAATCCACCATGATGTGGAGTTGATTGTAGAAGCTTGTTGTCATCGATCCACGCACGCTCAATAGTTGTAACTTCTCATAAGATTGACAACTCAATTTATGCGCATAGGAATGGATACCATTTCACATTTTCTCTTTCTTCTTATATATCTTCAACCATAAATGTCATTGAGTCCATGACTCCACAAACTCAATAGCCTATCATCTCAAAGGTCAATCATTATTTCATAGAAACGTCCAGCCCATTATCTTAATGATGATCGTATCTCCACTAAGCATCATAAATGACCAAGTCCATAAGTCACCATAAATGATCAAACCCACAAAGTTAATTTGTAGATAAATACATATATAAAATATATCATCATAATATATATATATATATATATATATATATATATATATATATAATCACATCAACAAAATATCTCCACAGCATCAACAGCAGTTGCAACTGACCAACAACTGAATAATAAATGGAATATTTTTTGTCAAATACATCCAACATCAACAATCTCCCCATTTGGCTTATTTGGCAAAACACAAACTGTCAAGAGAATATCTAGAGTATATCACAGCCACAACATTCAAGCAACCACAGAGCAAGTAATAGTTAGACAATAGAATGTAACATGTAAGTCAGCAGACAGACATACAACAGTTGCAACTTGATAAAAGTATTCATCAAACAGAATTCAAAATTCAGGGTCTGAATATTTCTCCTCATTTTGACAAGTAAGCCAAAGGATGTAAGGAATGTCTTAACCTACTTTAGTAAGGTGGAGTAGCAGTGTGCTATCGAGAGGTACTCGGTAGAGGAGGTGCAACAAGAGTATCTGCCCTTAGTAACTTCTGATGGACTTTGAGAAATGACCCCAAGGGCTCAATTTGCATCTTCTTCAGATTTTTGAAAAACCTACTTCTCCATAATACCATATATAAGATTTGGAAAAGTCAAGAAAAGCCGTGATTTTGTGGTAAGTCGAGTACGAAGAGCTATGATCATTCCACTTTGTAAAATATATCTCCATTGGACACCTCAGTTCCAACTCAGTTTAAAGACTCGGTACTTGTTTCATCAATTTTATCAAGAACAGTATTAGAAGAGTCAAGACCAAAATAAGCATTGATAATGTCTGGACTGAAGTCATACCACTTCCCACGCACAAAGACTTCTTGTGCTCAGCAGTTGTTACTGATTTCAGAACCTCAGTCTTGTTTGCAGTTACAACTGGTGGTACTGCATGATCATCTATTACAACTTGAGGTGCAGATACAACTAAGGGATTAGTTGTAGGTCCATCTGCTACACCAATATGTTTGTTCACCGACTTGATCCGTCCCTAAATAAATTGGACCAGTATTTATTGGAGTTGAGTCAAGAACAACATTAGTTAAAATCTTAGTTTCAACTGGTATGGGACCAGTGTTCACTGGAATGGAATAAAAAACTGTATCAGGTAAAGGATCAATTTCAACTGGGGCACATCGAACCAGAATGCCTGAGTATGATATGATTGCCAAACAAATCTCCCCCTCAACATGAGAATTATCCCCCTCAGGAATAAAAACCTTAGGTAGAGAATCATGGATATTAAACTGCATACATCGACCCTTTCTTGGACGGTGATCTACAGGACGACGACCATGCTTGACTCGCATTGGGTGACCACGAGAAGGAGGAGGAGAGGCTTCCTTATTTGACATAGGATTGGGAGGCGATTCTACCCTTTCTTCACTGTTAGAAGTCGACATGCCCTCCGGAGGAGTAGCTTTCTTGTAACCCTTTCGCACAAACCCTCATTGCCGCGGACCCGAGGGAGACTTGGCCGGCTCCATTGAATAGAAAGAAGAGGCATAATAGAGGTGAAGTAGAAGAGCAATTACAACTTCAAACCTTGAATGAAGGGGGTTACTACTTCTAGTCTTGAAAGAGGGAGTTACTACTCCGAGCATTGAAAGAGAGAGTTACTGCTTCAAGCATTGATTGATGAGGTTACTGTTCTGAGACTTGAATGAGAGGGTTTAATGCTCCAATCCCTAAAGTGCAAAATTAGTGGAGAGAGAAATCATTTATAACAAATGAGGGTTGCAACTTCTTCTTTAAATAAAACCCCTTTTTTTCCCCTTTTTTTATATACATATCACATAATGTACAATCCCAGAGCAGATGTCAACTGCTTAAATCTGCTAGGATTTCCTATCACATCTCATATAGAATGATTCTCGCAAACTCTTGTGTGTTGACCTTTCTGAACTGACTCTTCCATTTCAGTAGTTATTTCTTTTTCCCGAACAACATCAGTCGTAGTATTAGTTTCAACTGAAGTTCCAACTAACTGGTCTGAAGACTTGGTTACTTTTTGACTTGCACTGGTTGATCCACTTTCATCAACTGTCTTGGAAATAAAAGCAACTTTGCACATGATATTTATCTTTTTTATCCAAATCTGCTTTACTTTATTCACATATCTCATTTTTGTCAGATCCTTGTACATTCTAAAGCAGTTTGGCCTTATGTACCCTTTGACTATACAATAATGACACACCAGCACTCTCATACTCCGTCTAGCAGTAGTGTGTTGCTGTCTTGCAGAACCACTGTGGACACACTTTAGTTGAATAGGCAGTTGCGACTAATATTTTAACTGGGATGGTCCAGTGTATCCAAGTCCACTATGATTAGGAGGATATTTTCCTACACTTAAAATCTCATTAAGTGTACTACTAGAATTCATCATTCTCATCTCCTTTTTTACCTTCTCAAGCTCATCAGTCAATTTTGACTCATTATTTTTCTTTTCAGCAATCTGAGCTTGAAGATATTAAATTCTTTGTTCAAGCTCTCTCTTCTCTTCAGTTAGTAGCTTGTTTTGATCATTGAGGGATTTGTTCAGCTTCACAACTTCTACCCATTTGTCAAACATTAGCTGGTAGGCATCTTCAAGGCTTTCAGCATATTGATCTATACTTCCATCATCTTTTGCATTTGAACTATCTAATGTTCTGCCCAAACCACCAATGCTTGCTGTGAAAGCTATAAAATTGCTAGACTATTT
Source organism: Canna indica (assembly GCA_034359265.1). NCBI lineage: Eukaryota > Viridiplantae > Streptophyta > Magnoliopsida > Zingiberales > Cannaceae > Canna > Canna indica. The sequence continues at coordinate 36,923,541 of CP136892.1, read as the reverse complement.
TTCAGATTCACTTGAGTCATCTTCATCTTCAATTTCACTCCATGTAAGTGTGAAAGGTTGTTGGCCTCAGGTTTTCAACCTTGGTCTTAATCTCGGTTTTGATGATAACAAATATGGAACTAATGTATTCATGAAAAAATATTTTTAGATTCTATATCGGTTTGCATGCGTCGTCCCCGATCGGAGAAATCGACAAGGACGCTCGTCGACGCTCAGATTTCGTCGAAAAGATAGAGTTTAAGTTTAGGGTATTTAGCATGTGTGGTAAATCCTTATTATGATGCAAAGAAACCCCAAAACCAAACCTGAACCACAAAACATGAAAAACCGAAAAATCAAAAAACAGTCTTGAAATTCATTAAGTCTAGGGAGTTCCTTGGAGGGCTATATGATCTAGACATTTTCTTCGCACCAAAAGTCTCGATAATTATTTCTTAGGTAAAAACTAGTTAACTACATATTTTAAAGGAATTTTTGGAAGCCTTTAATCGATTCATATTTGACCTGTGAGATTATAAAATTTTGGTTTTTCAGAAGTTTGTACTAGACCCCAAAAGTTAGATTTTGATTCTTAAGGATTTTGATTTTTTAGATATTTTTATTGAATCCAAATGAGGGTAATCCTTATATAATATTTATGTTTTAAAGTTATTAACTCATAGCAAGACGAAACCCGACAATGAGGAAAAAAATCAGCCAAAACCAGACTGTTTCTCGGGTGTCAATCGGTGGGTGGTCGACCGGCCATCGAACACCCAAAACGAGCTGAGGGCTCCATTCGGTGGCCGGTCGCTCGGCCATCAGCCGGTCGCTCGGCCATCAGCCGGCCACCAATTGGGTGATGCCAACAGGCAAAAATACTTCTGTTGGGAGTGGTTGTCTTGGCTCCTTTCCTCATGGCTTATAAATACAAGCCATGAGAGCATTCCTCAAGTGTTGTTGAGCTTATTGAGACATTCATTACACCTTCTAAGTTTTCATTGAACCATTATTTGCAAATTCCTAGTCTTGAACCTTCACTCTTGATCTTGACTTTCAATACTTAAACATTTACCTTACCAAGGCATCAATAAGAGCTAGGTGATTCTTGTTGGAGCTAAGTATTATTGTTTTGATTATTGCTCCATTTGTAATTGTATTTTATTATTATTTCTATTGTATTTTATAGTGTGAAGACCTAGGTTGTTAGGTCTTGAATGATTGGTGGTTGCCTTGGTGTTAAGACTTAATTCCATCGGTATAAACGTAGTTTGCTAGGATTAGTTGATTTGTCCTTAGGGTTGAGGTGAGAGAGTGCTCTCGGTAGGAAGGCATGATACGTACTTCTAGGTGTGGAAGTGTCTTCGGTTTGAGAGCGGAGACTCTCCGGTGAAAACGTCCTCATTGTAAGGAAACTAATTAATTTTGTGAAGCTAGTATAGAAATCCTAAGTGCGGTGCTTAGGTAGTGGAGTAGGCATTTGGGCCGACCCACTATAAATCTCATTGAGTTAGCATTAATACCTTGTGTGTTGAATTACTTCATATTTATTGCTTACGCTTGCTATTAATATTGTGCTTAGCCTAACTAATCAAGAAACGATTAAAATTGAAATTAGGCAAAAAAATTAGCTAACACACTATTCACCCCCTCTCTAGTATGGCCATTTCACCAACAAAGGTTTCTTTGGTTTCTTCTGTAAATTCGGACACTCGAATTTGACATGACCATATCCTTCACATTCAAAGCATTTCACACCTTTGTATTTTTGTTTTAAATCATTCTTAGGTGCTGACTACCGACCTCTTTTGTTTTCCCCCATTGTGTATTTTGATTTTGAACCGTGGAACCCTGTCGGTTGGAACTGTGATTAGAACTGAGGTTGGAACTGTTTGTTTTTTGTCTTCAAAAACCTCTTAAAATTCTTTGACAGTAATTCAAAGCTACATCCATCTCATCCTCTAAGCTATCTTCTCACTTAATCTCATCTTTTGTGACACTAAATGCAAGGTTTTTCTTTCTCTCATCGTGTGAGTATTTTTCTAAGAGTTCTAACTCATATGTTTCAAGTTTTCCCATCAATGTATCAAGAGTCATAACTGATGGATCATGGACTTCACTGATAGCTGCTAGCTACTTTGATGTCAAATTTTGAAGACAAATATCTAAGGACTTTTCTCACAACTTTTTCTTCGGAGAAGGATTCTCTAAGGTTGGTTGCATTGTTCATAAGATCGTTGACACGCCCATGAATGTCTTGAATACTTTCATCTTCTCTCATTTTCAAGTTCTCAAACCTAATGTTCAGGATTTCAACTTTGGACTTTCAAAGTGTTAGGGATCTTTCATGATTTGTTTCTAAAATTTTCCAAGCTTGCTTTGCCAGTGACCATGCCGAAATTAGTTTGAATTCAAAGGGATAACTCCACTGAATATAGCATTGAGAGCTATGTTGTCAAAGTTTCTGGCAATGATTTCTGCTTTAGTGTACTCATTCTTAGGCTTGCGCTAAGTTCCATCTGTCTTTCTGAGAGGAGTATAACCAATCTCAATAGTATCCTCGTAACGGTCGTCTAGAGACTTGATGAAATCTCTCGTCCGCGCCTTTCAAATAGCACAATTTGTTCCAATTGGAAAATGTGGAACATTGACTGATTTTCCCAAAGGCATTTCATCCAATTTTGAAGTTGAAAGACTAGAGACACTTCAAGGATCTGTGCTGGCAGAGGTTAGCACAACTGTTCTGATACTAATTGTCAGGACAGACTTTAAGGAAACTTTTTGTTGAGAGTCAGTTGCACATGAGTTGCAACTGTTACTGGAATTGCTTTAAAATAGAGTAAGTAGCGTATATAAAATAAATACAAAATCACGTAGACACATACGGATTTGTTTACACAGTTCAGTGACAATCTTGTCACCTAATCTGCGCGACCCTCACCGGACAGATGCCCAATCCACTATCAATAAATTACAATACAAGTATCTGGATTTCACAACCTGAAATCCTACTATCAGTACTAGAGTGAATTGAAAATAACAAAAACACTTCTTGTTATTACAAGTACTAACCACTTGACTTTCTTTAACAACTCAATCATAGAGTTCTGTCCTCCACATATTCTCTGTGTTGTACTGAGTTCAACAACCCAAATCCACCATGATATGAAGTTGATTGTAGAAGCTTGTTGCCATCGATCAACACACTCTCAATAGTTGTAACTCCTCATAAGATATGATCGACAACTCAATTTATGCACATGTGAGTGGATATCATTCTACATCTTCTCTTTCTTCTTATTTATCTTTGTCACGCCCCAACTCAGGGTACGTGTGACTGACCAGGGTACGAGTCAGTACCCCGAAGCCTACCCTATGCACTGACTAACAACTCAAAAAAAACATAAGCGGAACACATCAAGTAATGACCAAAACAAACTATAACAACTTTATTAAAAGTTCAAAACCAGTTTGATCACACCAAGTTCTAAAACACCACAAGTTTCAAATAAACATCTGAAAGTTTTTCCAAATAAAATATTTCAAAGTTTTTACAGAATTATCCCAGTGCATACATCAGACTCTAACAAACACGACTAACTAGTTATTGCCAGCTATGAGATTTGCACCCACGCCTGCTCTGCTGCGCGCCATGCCACTAAGCCGTACCTCACTGGGCGGGCTGTGCAAAACAACAATAAAGGAAAACCGTGAGTTCACGAGGAACTCAGTGAGCGATTCTTTCGAACCTCCACTTAAAACCTCAGCAATCACATATAAGAGGTAGTTATCAAATCACATTCCATAAATAATCAGTGTGACAGAACGGATGAACCGGCCTCTCGGGCCCATATCCATGATGCAAGCTCGACCAATAATGGCCTAAAGTATATATGGAAGGTTAAGTCCTTCCTCTACTTAACTCGGCCGGTTGACCTACTCAAACCAGCCCCTACGGGCTCCTTATTTAGAAACTTTTATACTTCAGATCTGTCAACTAGGATGGCCACTAGTTTCAATGATCCTCCGGGTTAGGGATAGCTAGTCCCAACCCACTCGGGTCTACCGTCAGCGTGGCCCACTAACGACGCCACTCGGGTCTAACACCTAGCGGGCCCGCTGGTGCAATCTCAAGACCCTATAGACCGTTGAGTCGTATGCTTGCCATCCGGCTAGTGACACTTCTCAGTAGACCATCAACCACAACCCAAAACCAGGTTGCGCAAGTATGTTGTGTTTTACTTTTTGGGCATTGCCTATATCCGACCCCTTACCCTAGGGTCTCATTGTTTCCTTAATGAAGCACCTAGTGAATGTATCTTGTATCTAAGTTAAATGATACCAGTAGCCATCTAAACCATTCTTCCTAGAATGAGCGAACTCGCCGACTATGAAGGCACTCAGCCTACCATTGTCACATCACTTACCAAATTAGTCATGGATAGCAACACCATGAAGAAACCGAATTAAAGAGTAATTAATGCAGTGATTAAATCAATATGGAACATACACTAACCATAACAACAATTAAACATGATATGAGCAATTAAATGAAACCTTTCTTGACTACATATACCATATGAGTATTGGCAAGAACATTTCCAAAATGATAATGTAGATCTATCATCAACAATTCATAGCATGAATATGAATTAACATTGAAATGAAAGTATATGAACAACTACACGAAATCATTCGCCCCCCCCCCCTCCCCACCCTTTACCCTTGATCGGCCAAAGCTTGAGCAAGGAAACCCTTGCTCAGCCGAACCATCTAGGTGAGAAAGGGCTGGAAATTATGCATTCTAATAAGTAGAACAATAAACATAAAATTCAAATTTAATCTAACATTAAGCGTGAAAGTGTGAGTTAAGGCGATCTAACAAGGGATCCAACCATTCAATACAAACAACCCAACTTTTCCCCTTTACAACTGCTCGGCCAACTCGAGCAGGGTGATGACCATGCTCAGCCGAACCCCCTAGGGGTGGTGGACTTGGTTGCGGCGTCCACTCGAGTATCAATCCAAAACCAAAAACAAAACGAATACAAGTCGAATACGCGAGTTGCGAGACAAGTGAGGAAATTGGGAAAAATTTCGGCACGACCTTTCCTCGACTTGGCCAGCCCTTAAAAACGAGAAATCGACACGTTTACAAACACGAAATCATAGTATGAACAACGATTTAAAGATTTAACATGAAGAAACAACTCGATCAGCAAAACTCACGAAGAAAAACCTCGATTTCAAAACCCATGGGGCCGGCCACCCGCCTCCCCTCAAAGTCTACTCTAACCACTCACCTTGATCGGATCACGAAGAAGCCTTGAAGAAAATGAGATTCCGATCTCCTTGAGCGTCGTCGCGAACTCGACGCCGACAAGATATCCTCCTCCTTCTCTCCCTTTCTCCCTCTTGTCGGGCAGCGTGCAACTCTCTCTGTGAGCCGCACGGATGGCTTGGGTGAGGGGTTTTATTCCCCTCATCCAATGACCTATTTAACCCTCACGCGACTTAACTTGTACTCGATTTAAATTAATCTGAGTCTGATTCAGACTCCGACCCTATCCGCACTCATGAGTCGAACTCGACTTTAATAAGACATCATAAGCAAAAAAGGAAATAACCATTGAGATAATTTAAACTTCATATTTCTATGGGTCGAGTTATACCTTCTACTCGAGGTGATTTTCGCGGCTCAACCCGGCTAACCCCCGATCCGGTGCGCGGCACCAAAATAGTTTTTTATATTAGAATTTTTTTTCGGGTCTTACAATCTTCAACAAGGCATCACCCACAAATGTCACTGAGTCCATAACTCCACAAACTCAACAGACTATTATCTCAAATGTCAACCATTATTTCATAGAAACGTCCCACCCATTATCTTAATGATGACCATATCTCCACTAAGCATCATAAATGACCAAGTTCATAAAAGTCACCATAAGTGATCAAGCCCACAACGTTAATTTGTAGATAAATACATATATATAATATATCATCAGAATTTAACATGATATTTTCATTGATATCAAACTTCTAATTTTTAGTTTTTTCTAGGCCACTTTCAAAATATATGAATCATTTTAGATAATTTCTTGTGTCAATATTTACTATTTTTAAGCCGCTTCCAAAAGCATGGTGCACAATATCTATTGACATCTTCCAAAAAATTCCTAAATTAACATGTCTTAGTAGAACTAATCATGTACAACTACATATAAATAAAAAGTTAAGTAGAGTCGTACTATCTTCTTGACCAATCATTGTTGTTATCTTCTTCATTGGAAAATATTACTCTCAACTACTCTAGTTCATCAAGAGAAAGATTGATAACTTCAAGGATTCCATTATCTTCATCAATCGATGAAAACTCATCTCCTGCAATATCCCATATCATTATTTCTCCTTTAGGGCTCGTTTGGGAGCTTGTATTGTACTAGTCATATTATACTACCGTTTGAAGCTAGATTGAGAGGTGGCTAAAAATGGTACTTGATCTCTCAGAGAACATGAAGTTAGATTAATTGTTATGTTGTGTATTTTGCCAACATAGTCTTCTAAATTATGTGGATCAATTGTTAATTTCTTCTTTTTTTTTCATTGATAAAGCTCATTTATGTAATTTTAGGCTTGTTGGTGTCGTATGGAAGCTATTTCAGATGCACTCCTATGTGTTTGACAGTACGTACTATCTAGCATCCTGCCCCTAAAGAAGATGCACCAAAAGTTCATCCTCCACAAACTCTGTGACTACATTGAATTACTTTGTCTCCTCCCTTTAGCAACTTCTACATCCAGCATTCTGCCCCTTAATGAAGCTATTACACTTAATTTACTTATAACTGCCCTTATATTTGTTGGTTCTTGTTTCAAAGTGCTAGAGACGATGGAGATGTTGCCTCCTCGTCGCGGCGCCGGGGGACACGATGAGGGAGGCACTGCGTCCTCGTCGCTGTGCACGGGGGGCACAACGAGTGAGGCAGAGCTTCACTCGTCGTGCCCTTCGATGGTGGTGATTTGGGTGTGGAGATGAACATGTCAGGATTGGGAAGAAGAAAGTACCCTGTTGCTCTCACGTGTAGCCTGAAGGAGAAGAGAATATGAAAAGTCTGGTTCTAGTGTAAGCTAATGAAAAACTTTGAGAGTATATTACTAATACAGCTTTTGACAACTTATGAGGTATTATTTTTAATGCAGGTTGCAGGTATTAGTTAATACCTCTTCCCAAATACTGTATAATATTAACTTAATACCATACATGATGCTTATACAGGGTGCCAAATGGGCCCTTATTGTATTAAGAAGTTTTTCTTGAAATGAGACAAAGATTAGTATGGATAAATACTAAACTCTCGATACATTTAGGCTTCATCTTGTTTCTTTTAAGCGAATGGATAAAAGAGTAAGTGCTCCAATTTCTTTCACAACAATGAGAAGATAAAATACTAAATTTTCTTGATTGTTTTATTATTATTTTTAAAAAGATGCATGACTAACTGTGTCCGAACTTTCGGTTCGTGTTCGGGCAAAAAAAAGACTGATCAAGACACTATTGGACACGTGGGACACGTGTGTCGGACGAGTGTCTTCGTGTGTCGGTGCCCGCGGCGTGTCGGACACGCAGACACGACAGTCCCACGGAATGCCTGTGCTTCCTTGCTCCCACCTCATACACTAATAAATTACATTAATATTATAATTTATTAATTATAATATCATAAATTATAATTAAGTAATCATAATATTATAAAATCATTAATTATTAATTATAAAATCATATTGTATTAGCTATGATAAACCAAACTTGTTTCTGTTATTCTTAATTTTATTAACTATAAAGTTATATTTTATTAATATTGTATTGTATTATAAAATTATGTAATAGTTTATAACAGAGGAGGCGTTTGGTATGAGACAATCTATCCAGATTACTGATAATTTTATCTTTAAATTACATGGATCCCACACATTACCTTGCTTGGTGTCTCACTTGGGCAGAAAATGTGGATTGTCTTGGTAATCCAAATTATCATCAAAGTGGTAATCCAGATTGCTCAAGGAGAGGATGTCTATGTGGATTGTCTATGAAGTGATAATCTTAATTTTTTTAGGACAAAATTATCCTCCTTAAATCCTAATTTTTTTACAAGTTCTTTGCCTCCTCCTTTTCGGAAAGAAAACGTTCACCTCCCAAGACATAATATTATAATATTATAATATATATATATATTATATAATAGTGTTTTATATTATATATAATATAATATAATATATACTATTATATTATAATAATATATAATATAATATATAATAATATTATTATTATATTATAATATATTTGTGAAAAGGATATTTTTAGAAAAGTAGATCTCATTACTTGACAATGTATTTGTTATACCAAATATGTCTATGTAAATTTTAGCAATTTTATCATAATATTATTTGTGCATACCAAACACTATATTTTATATTATCGATAATTTTTAGTGACAATCTATCTGAAAGATAATTTAGATTGTTTGGTAATTTGAAAGGTAATACGCCAAACACAATCTAAATGATATTTTAGTCATTTGATGTATACTACATGGGAAGTACATAGTTGAACCAAATAAAATATTAAAAAAATAATTCATAGAAAGTTTTAATTCCCTTGCTACTAACCAAATATAATTTTCAAATATATATATATATAAATCAATTCATGAAATGAAAAATACAACATTGATGAAGTCACTACTTATGTGAACTAAACTAAACTAGTTCTTAATATCCTTTGTTGAAGACAGAGTGTTTAAGACAATCAAATCAAAATTCCTTCCACATTTGTTTTTATCTTATCAAATCTTTTGATATTTATCGAGGTATTCCATATTTAAGGATGTTGCCGACTCAAATTGACATTCCAAGCAATAAAATAATTGTTCTACAATTTATAACATAATCCAATAAAAATTAAGAGCACATATTACATAATAATAAAATAAAGATAAATTCATTTATCTTGTTAAGGTTCCTCTTTGCGACCGCACGTGCCTCACAGTCCCCCGTCAACGGAACCAAGAACATTCGAGCAGCCCAAAGAACTTTATACGTCCATCGAGCGATCCAAATCCCAAACCCCACATCAAATCCCCCATCCATCAATGATCCAAGAACCATCACAGATCGAATAGAAAGAGAGAGAGAGAGAAAGAGACAGAGCGGTATCAAGGTTAATTATATTATAAAGAAAAGTCTCTTTTATTTATTTTTCTTTTCTTGGTTTCGTGCAATTGGAGCAGCAGTCCAGTAATAGCAGCAGTAAGCGGTCATGAATCGAATCGGGAAAAGCAAAAAAAAGAAGAGGAAAAAAAAATATCGAACATAGATCCAAACCGGCTTCCTCATCCAACCGCGGACACGAAGATCCCTTCGGCTTTTTGATTTCCAGTTGGCTAAATTGTTGGATTATTATTTGATTTCAGACTCTCCTTTTCTTCGCCAAAAAAAGATTTTGTTTGGTTTGGCTTGACCCCGTGTTTGGAGTCTACTTTGGTTCTGATTCGGGCGTGGGTTTCTATATATATGTAGCCATCTTTTATTCCCCCTCTTTATTAGTTTTTATTTGTGATCTTTAATTGGAGGTCGAAGGGTGGTAAGGTTTGTTCTCGCATTCGTTTGCTTTACTCTTGGGTTGTCCTCCTAGGGCAGCCGATTTTTCCTTCTCGAGTCTTCGAAGCCGTCAACTCCCTGGTTTTTTTCGCCTTCTCGGGTAGATTTCTCGCCTAGATCTCTGTTATAGTTGATTTTACGGCGATTAAGCTCGGAAAGGCGGGATTTTCTGTGGAAATTTGTCTAATTTGGGGCTTTAGATTGGTCGTCTGTGTCAAATGATCTAGGGTTTGCTGTTTTAATTCGGTTCCTTGGATGCGAGTGTTCGAGTAGAACCCTGGAGCTTCTCCGTTTCTGGAGGTTTCAACTGGAAGTGGGTAGGAAGGCAATGGTTTTGGGCGGAAGATGAGATAGCGTGTATGTTAACCATTTGATGTCATATAAAGATGATGTATCAAACTCAATGTTTCTCGAAGCATACTTGTAGGCTCGTTGCAGTCTTGTGCGGGAAATTTGCTGACAGACCGAAGGAGGTGAAGCAAAGACATCCGTATCCATTTCCCGAGCTTGTTTCGTCCGGGCGCCTTGAGGTTTTTAAATTCGTTGAACTCCACTACGTCATCTCCTCAGGTGTTTTTTTCCCATTGATTCTCTGATCTAATTGTTTGCGTGCCTTTGTAGGTTCACACGCTTGTTAACCCAACATTGGATAGTTTTCGCGAAGCTCAGAAGTCACTGGAACCAAATATCTTGTACTTCCAAGGGGAACAGCTGGAGAATGAGGAAGACATTGGCATGTTCATCTGGGGAGACCATGATGTATCAGAGCCTGAAACGTTCAGTTCTCTCATTGCTCCTCCATTACCTACGATAGTAAGTAACACTTGCATTATCCAAAGGGATGCACACAGTTCTGCATACCTGTTCTGCATGTATGTTTGCATTGAGGACTAAGCTTCTGAAAATGCTACAAGCCTACAACATTATCAGGAGAAAACTGCAGCTAACTTGGTAACCAACACCTTCCTTCGTATCTAGTTCTTTTCTGAATTTCTGGGAGAACTAGATAAAAGGGCATGATATGGTGCCTCTATATGTGTGGGATACACTATTACAGGAAGATTTTAAAATCCATCATCTGGTTTTTTTGACAACTTTTTTTATTAATATGGTTCCTGTATGCCAAGCAAGCATGCTAACCTATGTTACTTGGTACTACTATAATCACAATAAACAAGTACCATTCTGGTAATCTCTGGTCCGCTATTGACCCTTGATGCAATGTTGCCACATAAAGATCCAACTGGTATTAACTAGATATTTGACCTTAGACATAAAAAGGTCCATGTAGCCGACCTGAAATGTTTGGGACTTTATGGCTTGTCCTTATTGTTATTACCTAAAGGTCCAACTGGTAAACCAGATTATGGATATTTGCCTTTATTATCATTATGGAGATAATGGAGTAAGTTAATACACTGTCTTTAATCTGGTCTTCTACTGATAGATCAGTAGTTATTTCTATAACATTTCCCTTTTGTTTGCCACCTATTATGGAAGGTATTTCTCATGATTGTGAAAAAACAGTAACTTTTCATTACATTTTCCTCACAAAAAATATCTGTTGTTAGTTTGGTAACCTCATTTGATTTGTGAAATTTTATCCTAATCTTTCAGCATCTGACCTCTCATCATGGGTGTAGGTATATTTGGAGGTTCCCAATGGTGAAAAAATTGCACAGGCACTACAATCCAAGGTGGAGACATATCAAAAACCTGCATGTTTTTTTTTTCTTTCTTTTCCTTTTATTTTCCTTTATACTATTAAACTTTGTTTACTGCTATTATGAAACAATTATTATTCATGTTTCTTTATCCATACTTACCCCATTAAAATGGAGTCAGGATTTGTTTCCAAATGCTCCACAAATTTGGAGTTGATCCAAGAGTGTCTACATGTTGATAAAGTGCTGATTCTAGGTCTTCTTGTTTGTCAGGGAACTCCATATGTGATCTACTGGAAGAACACATTCTCATCTTATGCAGCTTCTCATTTTCGCCAGGCCTTGCTATCTGTTGTGCAAAGGTTAATTTTGGGCTTCTTCTTCCCTTTTATTGATAAAAGTTCCAAAATGTAATGATTCCATATCTGATGCAGCTCATGTAGCCATGTATGGGATGCCTTTCAACTTGCTAATGCATCTTTCTGCCTGTATTGTGTACGGAACAACCATGTATTGCCAGCTAATGGGCAAAAAGTTAGTAGTAAGCTTGGGCCACGTCTTTTGGGAAATGCTCCAAAAATAAATATTGTTATTCCAGATAAACCTCCGGAGGAGGGAGAAGAATTCTCATCTGATTCTATTCCCATGACAAAAATCTATGATGATGAGGTAGACATGAGAATTCTTGTTTGTGGATTATCTTGTACACTGGTAAGTTTGAGGTTTTTATCTCTATAAGTAACAATTGCAAGCTTATTATTCAATAGAAATTTTCATGTTGTGACTACTTTTTTCTCAGGATGAATGTCTACTAGGCTCTTTGGAAGATGGCCTTAATGCTCTTTTGAACATTGAAGTAAGCACATCATGAATAACTAATTCTTACTATCATTTGATATATTGGAACTTTTTAGCAGATGACCATTTAAGGATTAGTATTTAGTTCATATTATGCTTGTGGATTCACTTGATGTGAACCACTGACGTTAATAGGCATTTCCTCCCTCTGAACTTGCAACCTCACCAAGCTTTTTTTAATCGAATCTTTCTGAATGTTCACACCATTAGATGAGTACTTATAGTGAGGATATTCAAAACAAGTCAGGGATTTAAGTTATGAATCTGGATAGTGTTGTCACTAGGCGCTCAAGCGCTCGTGTGCCTTCAATGAGGCATCACCTAAGCAACAATTAATTTAGGCGCCACGCAGTTCCAGGCGGCGCCCAATATAAAAAAAACTTTCCAACAAACTTTTCAACATGATTTGAACTTTGGCCTTTTGGTGGATAAATAAAGGTCCCACCATCAAGCTAAGGTTATTTTTTTGTTAATTCTAACTATTATATATAATATGATTCTCCTTATAAATACTTCTACGCAAAAAATAAGTTGGGACCTTTCCATCTTTTTCGATCACCGGCTCACCGCACCTCTTCACAAATTCTCATTTTTTTTACAAAATACCCAACAGTTGGCCTTCATTTTCTTCCTCACATCCCCACCCTCCTTGCCTTTTCCGCCATCAGTGTATCAACGGCAACCAATCCGGGCAATAAGTGTTCTGAAATGACTTCTAAATATATTGATATCATGTTCTGTCTGAACTTGATATGTGCAGAACATGTTCATAACATGGTCTAGTGTTAATGTGACATATATATGATATTATATATTGTTAAATATGAGCGTCTCGCTTCACTTGTGCAAGCGCCTAGGCGCCTCGGGCTATAAGGGACCTTGGCACCTTGGTGTGCCTAAAGCCTCGTGACAACACCGAAGAGGGCATTTTCAAGAGCTAATTTCGTCTATTTGTGTATGATGTGTTGTCTAATGAATGTACTAATTCATAAAGTAACTCCAAGTTTATACTAGCAGTTCAAGAAAGTGTTTTTACATTAATTGCCTAGACTCTAGATCAACAAAACTGTAGCAATTGCATTTAGCAAGATGTTATTTGTTTCTTCATTCATTACCACATTTTTTATTAATAATTCATGGATTAGTTGAAACCATAGTTCTTCAAAGTGGCCAATTTTGATTTAAATAGGCTGAGTTCTGGATTGAGATCAGGACACTAATTTTTTCCAGAATTCAGGAATATGTTCAATATCAACTGAAGCAGGTCAGGGAACAGCCAAAATCCATTTACCCTATGAGATAGTCACTGTGGGATTGTGACCACATTGTTTGTAGAACAAAAATAGAAGAAAATGGAAGGTTACATTGTACAACTGATTCTAAAGAGAGACAATTTGAGGAGGAGATTGTCTCAGCAAAGTTGTCATAAGTAGACGGGATGGAATGAGGAAGAGCAAGGGAACAAATACATGCATGTTTTGCAGCCGCTTTTCTCATCCCGCTGTGTTGCCATAAGTCTCGTCACTGTCCAAGCTAGAGGTGTCAATGGGCTGGGCCCGCCCATGGGCGGCACGGACCAGGCCCGAAAGGGGTCGTGCTTGGCCCGAAAACGCCAGTGCCCAAGGGGTGGGCTGGGCTTGTACCCTTGGGCACGTGGGCCGTGCTCGACATGTGCAGGAGGCTTGCATTAGCGCAGGCCTGTACCAGGCTACACCCGGGCGTCGGCCTAGCGCCAGGTTGTAGCATGGCACCGGTCGACCTAGCGTCAGGCTAGCCTGGTGCTGGCACCGCCTGCGTTAGCCTAACGTCAAGCCTAGCCTGACGTTGTCCCGAGACCGAAAGGGCGGGCTGCGTGTCAGGCTGGGCGGAACCTCTGGAAATTCGGGCTGTGCCTAGCACGGCCTGGATTTTGTTCGGGCTGTGCCTGGCAATGGGCCTGTGTGGGCTCGGATCTGGGCCGGCCCAGGCATGGCCCATTGCCACCTCTAGTTCAAGAAGACGGGATAATCATGGGGGATGTGGATTATAAGATCTAACAAATAATTTTTTTGTGCATGGATCTGTAGGTAAAGTTATAACTTATAAGTTGTAATATGCAAAATAATAAATGGCATTTTAATTTATAAGTTATTGCTTCTAGTTTATATATACACATAAAGATATAATATTAAGAAATCACAAAATTTCTCAATATAATTTTTTAAATTGTAAAACTATAAAAAAATAAATTCTTCATATTATTATATAAAATACATTGAACATATTCTTTTGCCGACATGAATTTTAGAGTGACATATAGATTAAAGTTGTTTTAGAGATAAACCTACTAGACTTTATCCCCTTATCTCGAGTAGTTGTTTTCGTTTTTGAAACCAGAAATTCATCACTAACTTATTTTATCTTTTTGTTGCCTCAGATCCGTGGGTGTAAGCTTAATAATCGAATCAGGTATGTGTACTACCACCATACTTCATTATTCTTATTAGTCATCATTGATGAATGTTTGCTCTTTATACTTCATATGTATTTTGCTTTGACTGAGAATGGTCCTAGATATGACATTCAGTTTGTTGTATTGTGGTCTACCTATCTTGGGTTTGGATCACCAAAATGACCTTTCTGCATAGTAGGGCTGTCTGCATCAAGTTTTTCAAGATAGGCATTCAGAGTTCGGAATTGTCTAAGTAATCCAATTTTTTCTATGATTTCTGATGGATTATTAAAGCATGACATTGAATTTTAAAGGAAAATGTTTTTTTGACAACAATAAAGAGAGACAAAGTTTGTAGTTAAGAAGATATTACAGTGTGTCTCTACAGGAATAAGATAAAGTAACTGGCAATTCCATTCTTCCATGTCATCTGAAAGGAAATTTCTTCCCCCTTTTTCTTTATTTTATTCCACTCAACCTGTTTTTCTATATATGTATATAGGTTGTAGTGCCTTATAATTTTTTGGATGTATTTGCTTTAGATGGTTGACATCAAGTTGACGTTGGTTGCAAATTTTTAACTAGTCTTTCGTGAATGATGCACTCCAACATTTCAGTCTTGTTGAGAAATATTTTTTTGGCAACAAGTTACAAGTTATATTAGGACTACTATGTCATAGCAATGAGATTTCTAAATGTTTTTGATCAATCTGATAATTATACTTGGTACTTGTATTATTTGTTCTTGAAACATCAACTGATGGATTATGACTCATTGGCTAACAGTGCTGCACCTCCTCCTCTTCAAGCTGGGTCACTTTCTCGTGGAGTTGTTACTATGAGATGCGATATAACAACTTCTAGTTCAGCACACATCACACTTTTAGTGTCTGGTAGTGCACAGACATGTTTTAACGATCAGGTAAAATGTTAGCCATAGTAAGTTGTCTTAAAATTGTTAAGACTGCTGTGTTTATAATGTATTTCCCCCCCTAATCTGCAGTTACTAGAAAGTCACATAAAAAGTGAACTTATTGAGAAGAGTCAGCTAGTTCATGCGCTTCCAGATTGTGACAAAGACAAACCATCTTTGTCCAAGCCTCTTCCTTCTATTTCTGTCGCTTGTGGGGCTTCTGCATTTGAAGTTCGGTTGAAGGTTCCTTCTTGGGCTGCTCAGGTAAATATCCAATTTGCATTGACATTCTTCTGAATGTAGATGTGTAAAGTTTGGTTATCATCTAGAGACTCATGGCTTGTTGCATATTTCTGTTTCACCTGATGTTCAAATATCTATCTACAAGTTAAATTTTAAAATTACTGCAGGTGAAAGCTTTAGTTGTTTTTTTATCAAAGATTAAAATAAATGCAATTTGAAATGATAATTAACAGTAGGAGTTAATGAGATTTTACTTTGTTCTCATGGTCCTATTTTCTGAAATGCATAATTGAACTGGAGAGATAAATCGTTGCATTCATCATTTCTAATGAATGCTGTGGTACAGGTCTTGAAACAGCTGGCACCTGAATACTCATATCGTAGCTTGGTCACTCTTGGAATTGCAAGTGTACAGGGGATTCCTGTTGCTTCTTTTGAGAAGGAGGATGCTGAGCGCCTTCTTTTCTTTTGGAGTGGGCAAGAGAAAGAGTTTTGTTTAGGATATGAGTTGTCTTTGTCTTTGCCTCCTTTATCTTCCTGTCTTGTTAAGAAAAGGTCCAATCCCTTTACAGAAACTAAAAATATTGCATTTAGTCATTCCACAAGGACAAATGGGGTGGTTATCTGTCTGAAAGATGGTGAGGATGCCAAAAGGGAAGCTGGGTCATCTAGTCCAAAGAGATTGAAGGTTGCTACAATGAAGCCCATTCCATGCTCTCGACTGCACAAGATGTTGCCCTTCTCAGGAACTCAGGAGGATGTGCATGATGGGTTCCAGGCAAAGCCTAATTTACAGGCTGTGCCTTCCACAAAGCATATTACTAGTCGCACACCTTTGACACACAGAAAGTCTATGGCAAGTTCTCTACATGCGCAACAGATTATATCTTTAAATCCTCTGCCGCTGAAGAAACATGGATGTAATAGATGTTCCATTCAAGTTTGCTCTGAAGTAAGCTCATCTACCTGTGTAGGCCTGATTTTTTGGTTGCACACCATTGTCTAACATTATTTTTTCTTCGTGCTATAGGACGAGTTTCTTGAGGATGTTATGCAGTTTCTAATTCTTAGAGGGCATAGTCGGCTTGTTCCCCAAGGAGGAATATCTGAGTTTCCCGATGTAGTACTAAATGCAAAACGCCTGGATCTGTTCAACTTGTATAGAGAGGTTTGTGTTTTGTACTTATCGAGGGAAATTCCCACATTTGATGTTGATATCAAATTATGATGTTTGTATTTTCTCATTTAGGTTGTTTCGAGGGGAGGATTCTATGTTGGAAATGGCATAAACTGGAAAGGCCAGGTGTTCTCAAAGATGCGAAACTATACAGTATCAAATAGAATGACGGTAAGTTAAATAAGACATGGTGTGGCCTTTTATTTGTTATACTTTTAGCATGGAATAACTTTCCATGTCTAACAGAAAAAGTCAGTCAGTGTTTGAATATAATTTCATTATATTTGCGTTTATGACTTTCTCCATTTCTTTGCAAGGCTGATCACTTACGAGGTCAAGCTTTATGCATTTATGGTACTTGTAATTTTATGATGACATATGCGAGGATTGAATTGCCAATGATTCTCTCCTTATGTGCAGGGTGTGGGAAATACATTAAAAAGGCATTATGAGACGTATCTGTTAGAGTATGAACTCGCACATGATGACGTGGATGGAGAGTGTTGCCTGTTGTGCCACAGGTAATCATGTAACAAGTTTTGTTTCCCCAACTAGTCCTTCACAATCTTGACAATTGACATTGTGGTATTGACTCTTCTACAGTAGCACTCCTGGTGATTGGGTAAACTGCGGCTTATGTGGCGAATGGGCTCACTTTGGCTGTGATAGGCGGCAGGGCCTTGCTACTTTTAAGGTTTCTCTCTTTAATAGTAACTCAAATACTTCAACCATTACAACATGGCATGACTATGATGTGTCAACAAAAGAAGATGCTTTGTTTCATTGCATTTATTTCTTGTGAAAACATGTTGATCTATTATTCTAGAATTTGATCACTATTTAAATCAGCATAATGATAGTGTCAATTGTATTTGTGCTTTTGCTGCAGGATTATGCAAAAACAGACGGATTAGATTATATCTGCCCAAATTGTAGTCTGACGAACTTTAAGAAGTCTCAGAAGACGGTTAATGGATTTTCGGATATCATGGCTCTTCCACGACATGTATAATTATTTGTCTTTCTTTTTTATTGCACAAGAGAATAGCAGCCCCCTTAGTTTTATCAGGGGTTACAATTTGTACCGATCAATGTCCATGTATGCCTAACGCTGGGCTGATATGTAGAGTATACAGATTAGAAATGTAAGAAATGACTTAGTTTTCTCGTTCTTGTCTATCATTTTATTCATTTGGATGCAGTTTCAGGTCATCTAAAATGGTTAAGAAGTATTTATTATCTTTCCATTTTACTGTGGAATTTTTGCCAATGATTTAAAGTATTTGTGGTGTTCTTGTAAACACAGCAACTATTCTTCACCCAATCTTTTGAAAGACGAGTTATGTTGGCTATCAAAATTAATGTTGTGTTGGTTTGATATCTTTAAGTTCTGCTGATATTCTTGCTCATAATATTCGCCAAAGTTTTGCTGCTGTAATATCTACAGGCATCAACCATTCAACACAGTTTTGGTGCTGATATTGTTGACGTTTTCTTTCTAATAGTCCAAGTTGTTCATGCTTTGAT
Source organism: Canna indica (assembly GCA_034359265.1). Classification (NCBI taxonomy): domain Eukaryota; kingdom Viridiplantae; phylum Streptophyta; class Magnoliopsida; order Zingiberales; family Cannaceae; genus Canna; species Canna indica. The sequence goes on along the minus strand of CP136892.1, from coordinate 36,905,089 downwards.
TGTCTGATTAGCGTGGTTGGATTATGATATTACATTGTAAATAGTTAATTTCAACTGATTTAAGAGAAAAAAAAGATATCTGAGAACTAAAAAATCATTTATGGTGTGAATAAATTTTCTATGAATCAGAGGGTATGAAAAGGCCAAATATGAGAAAGTTCTAAAGCCAGACTTTGATACACGCTTGCTCTATGTATTATTTTTCAATGTATGAAAAGCGTTCCTTTAGTCCAAAAATGAACTTGGCATAAGTATCTTTCTTTCTGCTTTGTCTACTTGATAAAAGGCATTTGAAAAATATTTGTTATAGTTAAAACAAAGATAGTGATTGAAGTTGAAACCCTTGAGCTAATAATAATGAAAAACATCAATATACATAATATGTTGCAAGTAATATATCTTGACATGCATTACATAATTTATCATTTTAAAATTCGATTTCAGGAATTCTTTTTATAAAATCACTTTTGAAATTTTCTTGGACAAGAGTCATGCTAGCATGACCTAATCTACAATGTCAAAGTCGAGAATCATTATCCATATCAAGGCATCTCATATTCGGATTTGGTAAAATATTCAATTCAAATCATATACAATTTCTTATACACTTTCAATAAAAACAATATCATTTGAATAAGAATATCTAATAACACATTTTGAAGATTCAAAAACTACAACATAACCATTGCCACTTAATTGAGAAAAACTAAGTAGATTATGTTTCCATCCATCTACTAATAAAATACTTTTAATATTTGGACAATAAAGTAAACCTATATCACCAACGCCCACAATCTTATCCTTGACATTGTCCCGAAATATTATAAATTCTTCATTCTTGCTAGATAAGATTGCAAAGAGATTGATGTCTTCGGTCATATATATATTGAGTAATCATTATCCAAAATTCAAGTGCATCTACTTGCTTGAGGACAAGTCTCCACCTATAAGTGGAGAAAAAGCAATCTTAGTTACCTAAAATTTTTTGGGTCCTTGATAGCAAAGGCAAAGCCAAAAAATTATCTAGCGGGGGCAATTTACATATAGACCTCGTTTGGTTGACATGAGAAATAAATTTTTATGAAAAGTTGTAATTCTCATGAATTATCTTTCTACCTATATTTTTTGAGAAGTATCAAAAATATGTTTGGTTGACAAAAAATTACTTGATAGGAAGTGTAACTTTTCACTCGTAACATGTTTGGTTGTCATCAAATGACTAATATACCATTCTTTTTGTAAATTAAAATATATGAAAAAATTATTTGTAAATAAAATATATATTAGAATATATGAAAAAACTAAAATTTATTTGTAAATTACTATTTTAACACATATATAAAATATAATATATTTTTTTCATATATAACTAATATAGTGTATAATTTATTGTATATAAAAAATTAATTTTTATTTAAAGTTAATATAAAAAAAATACATATTTTGTTCAAATATAAATTAAAATAAAATAAATAAGTCAAGAATTTATGAATTATCTAATTTCATAATGTTGAAAACATAAATTAAGTCTAATATTAAATGCAAATATGAGGATATAATTGTCTTTTTATTTTAAATACAACACAGGAAGTACAACTTACCTAGGTCCCATAGGTAAGTTATTTCCTGTATTTTGCAGGAAGTCACACTTCTTGAGAAAGTTTTACTTCCTGCAGAATGCAGGAAGTGTGTCAACCAAACAAGGTCAAAAAATACAACTTATTGCAGGAAGTTGTGTCAACCAAATAACACCATTAGAGTATTTCGGGGGGAGGGGGGGGGGGAATTTACATATAGATACATTTATATAGTAATATATATAATATTATTAGATTTTGAACAATAGGGGGAGCAATTGCCCCCTTCCTAATACATTGGCACCGTCCCTCCTTGATAGTTAATAACTTTAAAAAACCATTGAGTTTTAATGGCATTGGGGTTCCTCCTTAATGCACAATTCCTAATCATATGTCCAAATACACTAGAATAAAAATAATGACCTTTAAATCTAGTAGATGTATAATAAAAGGAAGGAGCATGGAAATGTACTCTAGAATATTTAACATGCCAAACTTGTGAAATATGAACATTTTTAGAAGTAAACTTTTGGATTTCCTTCATTTTCTCATTTAAAGTTGTTAGTTCATTTTTCATGTTAAGCATACCATCATTCAAATCTTGTCAAAGAAATATTTTCTATTCTCAAATCATCTTTCATGTGTTACCAAGATTTTTTTCTAAAAAGAACTTATCATTTTCCAAAATCTCTTTTTTTGTCTTTGAATCATTGCATGAAAGTAACCGCTTATGATTTTGTTATTCTGATAATTTTTTATCCTTCTTAAGTTATTTATCCTCCTTAGAATAACACTGAATTCATCATGCGTTTGTTCTAACTCGTTCTCTAATTCTATTGAGAAAAACATCATCACCAAAAGTAAAAGTAGGTTGTATCTCATTTTCCTTTGCCATAAGGCAAATGTTAGCTCTCTCCTCCTTAATTAGTTCGATCTTCACTTGGTGTTGACGGGCTCTCATCCCAAAGATGCTACGAGAACTTTCTTCTTTTTCTTTTCTTCCTTTTGTCCTTTTCAAGTGATGATGATGAGAAAGATGGTCTGAATTATGGACAATCGTTCAAGTATGGGTGAGCATGGACCGATTAACCAGTACATTAACAAATTTTTTAACTTGTTCATTGACATCATTTTTTATAAATCATTAAAGATGAATCAATCCATTAACATCGGTCAATTAGTACTTCGATTTCGGTTTTGACGGTTCGGTTAACTAAAAAAATATATATAAAATAATAAAATTATACAAATGATAAAGTCCATTTCAATTATTGAAAGTATTCCAAAATAAAAAATGCTAACCAAACATAATACTCATAAATAAAAAATCAAAAGAATGATAACATCCTTATAAATAATTTCAAGAATTGGATATGTTCAACATGACATTATCAATATATAATGTGTCAATTATACACACAACAATAAATATATGATTGAAACAATAAGACAATTCAAATATTTCTTTAGTAAAAATATATATTATCATATTTTAGAGAGTTATGTATTATAATTTTTATTCATATTTAAACAAAAAAATATAATTGGTCAAAATTTGAAGAATGAAATATTATTTAAATATACTTCAATGTATTACTTTATATAAGTTTTAGAGAGGAAAAAAAAAAATTAGGATGTAAAAATTAAAATGTTATATGTATGAACTGGTTAATCATTAGTCCACGGTTAAACGAGAATAAAAAATTGAAATCGAATTCGAAAACTTAAAGTTATACCGAAATCAAAATCGTCGGATCGGTCAATCGAAAAATTTGGTTCAGTTTCGAACTAATTTTTTTCAGTTAATCAAATTTTTAATTTTTTTTGCCCACCCCCATCTTCAAGTGATTTGGTTTGTTTCATTAGAAAGATGATAGTCATTCGACTCACTCTTGCTCTTCTTCTTGTTCAAGGTTCTAAAGAATTTCATTGTTCTTTTTACTATCATGGGCATCTCCCTCTTGTACATCCATGTCTTCTTCTCCAATGATGATGACTCATCGTAGTGCGGTCCTTTTACAATAATTTTTTAAAATCAGAATATGAAATTTAAAAATATCTAAAATCATAAAATAATATCTGAAAATTTCAAAATCAGAATTGAATTCAAAAATACCCAAAATACCCTTGTACCAAAACTATTTAAAGTTGCGATTTTGATTATTAAAATCCATCCTAAAATCTTCAAAAAAATTGTAATAAATCTAAATTAGTGAAATATTTTTAAATATTTTTTTAGAATTTTAGAATGCATTTTCTTTTTAGAAATTTTAGGATGTATTTTCATAATCGAAATGACCACTTTGAATAGTTTTAGTATAAGGGTATTTTTTGAATTTGATTTTGGTTTTGGAAATTTCAGATACTATATTCTGATTTTGGAAATTTTAAAGTTTCATATTCTGGTTTAGGGAAAAACCTGATCCTTTTAAGGCAATGTTTTTTTTTTTTGCCTTTCGGGGCATCTTCCTCCAAAATGTATTTTCATATGAATATCTCATGTGTCATAAGAGATCCAATGAGTTTGGTAATCTTCATGGTAACAAAGTCTTTTTCTTCCACAATGCAATTATCTTTGGCTCCCAAGCTTTGTGTAAAGAGTTTCCTCACATTTCCTTCTTCTTTAATGTCCCATTCAGGATTAGATAATCCATTAATAATATTTTGAAAGCAAGCTTTTATTTCATCAATAGATTCATGAGCTTGCATTTTAAATAATTCATAATCATGTATAAGAAGATTAATCTTGGACTTATTAATTTGAGAAGTTTCAAGTACATTCCAAATATTATATGCCGATTTGCAAGCAGATATTCTATTAAACTCATTAATCTACAATCCACAATGTATGACATCCATAGCTTCTGCATTAGCATTAAACATTTTTGTCTCATCTTGAGACCATCCATCCATTCTAAATGGATTGTTTATAGTCAATTTGCACCATTTTCCAAATCTCTATTCCTTGAGAGTGAAGGAAAATGTTCATTCTAATATTCCAATAAAAATAGTTATTCCTATCAAATAAAGGAGGTGCATGAGTAGATGTCCCTAACTAAGGCTATATGAAAGTCATAAGAGTAGGTTTGATGATTAAATCTAAGCATACAATCTTATGCTGATACAAAATGTATGTAAATCTTTTGTAAATAACACAAAATGTATGTGTCCTAAAAATTAAATTCTTGTATATATAATTTCTGACATTATTGGCAACAAAATGATATTTGAAGAACAATACAACTGAGCACATAATATTTGAGCAAGCAACGAAATTAAATGCTTAGATACCCAAAGCAAACTCAAACAAGTGACACAATGCAAACATAAAGATTTTAAAATAATTCGATAATCTTTTCTACATCCACTATCTTGGCTCCACACCAAGAATTTTCACCACAATTTACTACTTTAATCATTTTTCTCTCAATGACTTATCCCTCAAACAGGGTTTCTATATTCTATTGCAAGAAAATATAATATTAAATATAAGAACAAATGAGTCACTCGAACCTTTTCAGTCAAGCACAAATATTTCAAGAAGAACAAATAGAAAATTTAAGAAAAATAACAAATAGAAGAACACAAGTTAAGCTCATTTATTATTCATTCAATGATATTTTAAATATTTTAAATTTATTTTAGTTAATTAATTAATTATTATTATTTTAAAATTAATTATTAATTATTTTTAGATCTACTTGACCTGGACTCGAGCTTGAGTGTTCGTGCCATGGGTGAGGTTGGGCCGGCCCGAGCCTAATGTATTGCCACCTCTACCATCAACAAACAAACGAATGACAAACACCATCGTCATAACTTGATATTATAAATAGATCTTTCTCTTACGCATAATCCAATTATTCCTCTTTCAATTGAAACACACCTAAATGAATAATATGCAAGATTGAGAGTACCCAGTAACCAACTTATTTTAAGACGCCAAACTATATAATAAGCTAGATTTAGATATATTCAGTATACTAATTAATCATAATATGCCTTGCTAGCTTAATGATCATCTCTAACAATGTATAGTCTAAATATAACTGGAGAATGACTAGTATTTACTGGGCCACAGTAATCTTGCAACCAAGCTGGCTGATAACTTTTAATTCTTTTATAGTAACATCAATTAAACTTGAATGTGGAAAAGATACTACTCAATATGAAATTCCAATCAGCTAAAAACTTGTGATTTTAATATATGATATATATAGCCATAAAAAGAAAAAGAGTGCTGACGTGGCAAAGGAGAGGGCAGACTGTGGCGACTTCGTCATTGTCAATGGCAAAGTTTCCAATACCTAAGGAGCCTCCATGTCACGCCTCAAACTCAGGGTCACGTGACTGGCCAGGGTATACGTGTCTATACTCCAAAGTCTAATCCATGCACATGTCAACTCATAAAATAGCGGAATAAACAACAATTTTTATTATCTAAAAAGAACCAAAACAGATTTTATTTCAAAACATCAAAGTTTTTAATAAATAGCCCAAGTGCGGAAATAAATAAATCGAAGAACAACAGTTTTTTTATATCAAATAATAGTCTGAATAAAAATATGAATGTCCCCATGGGACTACAACTTCAATACCAAAATAAAAGTGCATGACAACCTACTACAGACTTGACTACGACCCCTAACTAGGACTGCTATGAGATCATATGACTCCTTTGCCCTCCAGCTGCGCGAAGTGCTCCAGCCACCTCACCGGTCAAGCTCTGCAAAACAAAACAACGACAACGAGTGAGTTCAAAGAACTCAGTGGGCGGTTCTACCAACCCTCACGAAAAATCAAACACAAATATGATGCAATAAGCAAAACTCCTGACTCAAGCAGGAAAAGCTCACAAGGGAGTGACCTACTAACAGGCCATCCGGCCACCACCTGCCCGAAGGCAGCCAACACCCAAACGGTGAAGAACAATAAGCCTAAGCCTACCATGCCCTAATGCAACAACACATACTAGGATAATCGGGAAGGCCCTCCGAACTTATGCTAGTATAAAGAAACTCGGGAGCAATCGGGAAAGGCCCTCCGAACTTGCTCCACGAGACGCATAGGAACAGTCGGGATTCGCCCATCCAAACTTGCCCCTTTAAAATATCATAGGAGTAATCGGGTAGGCCCTCCGAGCTTATTGCTTAAGGATATCACATGAATAACTGGAAAAGACCATATGAACTTATTCCTTACAACTACCTCGGGGATAATCGAGTAGGCCCTCCGAACTTATCCCACGAGGCCAACCAAAACAATCGGGAAAGACCCTCTGAACTTGTTCTGCAGGTTGGGAATTAGCCATCCAACTGTCACGCCCCAAAATTGAGTCACGTGACCGGCCAAAGTGAGATCGAACACCCTGAAGCCTAAACCAAACATCTAGATATAATATGCATCAAAACCAGGAGATAATGTACTATAGCATAGAAATAAATATCTGGTGACAACTCAATATCACATCTATGGAGTACAATATAAACATGCTGCTTATAAGTTCAGGAAATAAAAAAGACTATCATTCCAATCACACTAATGTTTTAACAAACTCTGTTCTAACAAGACTCGACTCGACTACGTCAACTAGCTCACGAGATCGCTACCAAAGTCCGCCATCATCAGCTGCGCCGTACCTCAAGCTCACGCTCTGCAAAACAAACATGAAAATAAAAGTGAGTATAAAACTCAGTGAATGGTCTCCCAATCCTCGGTAAATGGAATCCAGTAATGACAACACATGTAATATATCAAGTGAGTGCGGATGTCAAGTTAATTATGAAAGGAATGTACTCCCATCCGACTCTACGAAAAATGCTTTCTAATTTCTGAATCCCAGTTAGCTACTTTTCTTAGTTTCACTGATCTAGGAAGGCCCTCTAGACTCAGTGTCCAACTGACTCTCCCCCTCGGGTTCACTGGTCTAGGAAGACCCTCTAGAAACAGTACCCAACTATTTTTCTGCTCGGGTTCACTAGTCTAGGAAGGCCCTCTAGAACCAGTACCCACTGTTTTCCTGCTCGGGTTCACTGGTCTAGGAAGGCCCTCTAGAACTAGTACCCACTCGGTCGGGAAGGCCCTCCGACCCATGATCGCTCGTACGCTATGCGTACCACTCTGCCTGCATGCGACCCATAGTCATCACGTGCGCTACGTGCACTACTCAACTTATCCGGCCCATTGTCATCTCGTGCACGGAGCGCACCACTCGGCCTAATATGGCCCAAATAACTACTCGAGGGTCATACCCTCATGTCAACACACCCAAGGTTCACTTACTTCTGATATCAAGCTAAAACCCCAAGTATTTACAGCGGGTTAGGAACGTCGTACCGAGCCTGTAACCCGGCTCGCTTAGCCCGCACATGACAATTTCAACCTACTATAAGTATCTATTTTCTACCCATACACTACTGTACAGGTTACCAAAATGTTTCATATGTTTCTAAACTATAGTTTACACGAAAATCGATAGGTTATATCGATATATTATACCACAGACTCGCAATATTACAACAATATGAATCTCAGCCTGTACATAACAAACTTCAGCAAATCAGCGTATAATATACATTTTCAGCACATGCTATAGCAATTTCAGCATACATCATGTAATTTCATAATATCATATATAATTCCAGTTTCATTAACATAAGCTTTTTAGCATCAAATACTAATGAAAAAAATTCTGCATCACATACTAGATAAATTTCAACATCAAATACCAAGTAAAAATTTTGCATCACATACTAGATAAATTTCAGCATTCAAGCATTCAATACTAAGTAATTTGGACTGCCATTTTTAAGCATGCGGCTGTAGCTATACGAGATAACCCTAGGTTTAGGGCTTTTAATCCTACACTAGTACATGCTTATAACACTAATTGCAAGATAAGCAATTTGTATTAAAAAAAAAAAATTCCAGAATATTTCATAGTTGTGGCCGGCTGTGATAAGGAGGGGATTCACATGTCTAGGACTCTAATTCCACGGTCCTAGAGATGAATTAAACGTAGAAGCCACACCACCAACCTCGTTTAGGAAAAGATATATTTAATAAGAATAAAGAAAAGAAAATCTTCAAGCATCCCTCTTGGGCCATAGGCGGCCACAAGGGAGCAAAATCCCTAATTGCAAGGTTTCGTGTGCACCACATCAAACACTGTGAATAATACTTGAATTCGATTTGGAGAAGGAATTCGAAATTGCCAGAAAATTTCAGATTTTTGTTTCATCTGCCACATCTAGGATCGGCAACCACTTTATAAGATAGGGAGAAATCCACTCACAAGAAGGGAGAAGAACGGAAGGAAGACGAGAGCTTTGAGAAATCTGGCGTCCGATCTCCGATTTCCTCCGAATCAGGCGTCCGATCTCTCCTCTTCTCCAAGATCACTCGTCGCCCCTTTCCCAAGCATGTCTCGGGTTCCGTGCGGCTATAGCAGCCGTACGGCGCCCCACTTTTTATATTATATTATATATATATTTTGGCTGACATTATAATTCTGCCCCTAACTTAAGTGGTTCACTAAATTTTCTCTATCTCACCCAATCCGAGTCCAAATTTGGATCCGATTGAACTGCTGGATTCCACTCGGAATCATCTTTAAATACGTGACACATAAAATATTTCGCCATTTAAATGTATAATTAAGAAAATTTCTAGAGTATCCGGGTCTCACCTCAAGCTAAGCGTCAATGCTCAAATCCGCACGCACCATCTCGCGTCACACGCAACCCGCTGAAATCAATACACATAAAATATTTTAGTGGGTATTACACCAACCTCCCGGGCCTAGCCCGCAATCCGGCTCCTTGACGAGCCTCTCCGTCATTCATAAAGATATTGCGCATCATGACCTAAGTCAAATTTTTCCTACGGTGTCTCATGGGTGTTCCTATTGGAAAGTGTCTTAACACTCCAATACCTGATCCCAACTCCTAGACCCGTAATGTCATAAACCCGTGTAATTTTATTTCATGCATAAACTTCTCATGTTGGTTTATAACAGATTATGCTGACCATTTTACCCAATTATTATTATGCAATTAAAATTTAGTTCACCACAATTAGGGTTTTGTTTTAGAGTTTTATTTTAGCTTACTGTTCTGCCCGAAACTGACGTATCTAATCCGAATCTAGTCACCAGAGTATATCCTATGTTTCCAAATTATATTTTCTGATCGAAATGATAGGTTACACGACTATGTTCAGAGAAATACAAACACCACAGAAAGCATTACGAAAATAGCACAGATTCATCATCTCAGCATGAAATTTCAGCAATATTGAATTTTTAGCATATTATGAAAAATAAATCCAAAAATTCACAGAAAATACATCCTTAATTTACCAACATATCAGAATCATAATTTTCAGATAAATCTCATATAAACCATATTTTTAACCAAGATTATCAAACACTATCATCATCTTTAATCAAGAACCATCCTTAAGATCAAGCATTTAAATCAAGAACCCATATTGCAAGAACCCTCATGGCATCAACATCAAGATCCTAATTTTCACAAAACATGATTTTCTTCAAAAATCACAGATTAAATATTAAGTATGCTTGAACATATAAGAACTCATTTTAACCACCAATTCAAAACATAAACTACAAAATAACCACAAACTCTCACTTGGACATTTCATCAAACACCTTGTGGGCACCCTTACCCCACCCTTGGCCGAGCACCCCTAGGGTAAACCTAGGGCTGCGGAGCCACAAAGGGAGGGTCTTGGCCCTCCTTCTACGATTCAGCACAAGAAATCGGCACTCAAAATCCACGGTTCAACGAGAAAATTAACACAAGAATCAAGAATAAGCCTAAAATGGGTCAAAACCAAGAAAGAACCCGAAAAAAGAGAGGTAAAACCACTCACCTAAATAGGAAGGATGAATAAAGGAGAAATCCCGGATGACGGCCCTCGAATTCGGCTTCAAAAGATGGCGGCTCGAGTCAAGGGTGGGGACAAGAGGGGCGGCGGCTCACTCCAAGCCGCTGGCTTGGAGAGAGGGAGAGAGGAAGAGAGAGGGGCTGGCTCCTCTCGGCTTGGCTCCAAAGGGGAGGAAGAAGAGAAGGAGATGGGAGATGCTTAGTGGCTGGCTGGCTGGCTTGGGGGTGGCGGCTAGCAAGAGATAGTGGAAGGGGCGGCTGGCTGGCTCCTGTGGCCGGAGGTTACCCTTTCTCCTATTGCTTAGGTGGTTCCAAATAGGGAGCCACAAGCAAAGGGGAGGGGATTTATACTCCCTCCTCAGCCCTAACCCCTCTAAACCCTTTATCCAATCCGCATCCGCCTCAAGCCAAACCCGAACCCATTAATTTAAATTATCTTAATTAATCATATTCTCCACATAACCATCCAATACATGCACACCCATCATGCATACACAACATAAAATTTAAATGAATTAATCTACACAAGCAAAAATTATATGACTCATATTTTTACTTACCCAAGCTCGCAAGTTCGCACCGGACCATTAGTCGACTCGGCTCGACCTCGAACTAGTCCGCTAGGCTAGTAAACACAACCATATAGGAAAAGAATATAATTAAATATCTAGAATATTACAATCCACCATCCTTAAAGAAAATTCGTCCTCGAATTTCAGAAAAGAAGCTAAGGACTCACCAGGTCATCAAACAATGAAGGATATCGCTCCCTCATATCCTTCCAGGTGGCCTCCTGCCCGGAATGGTGCTCCCACTTAACCTTAACCAAGGGAATCTCCTTGGATCTCAATTTTTGGATCTGCCGATCTATCACCTCAACCGGCCACTCCTCATAGGAGACTACTGAATTTACCTCTACTGTGGTAGGCTCAATCACATGGGACTCATCCCGAATATGTTTCTTTAGCATAGACACATGGAACACTGGATGTACTCGGTCCATACTAGGAGGTAAGGCCAACTCATAGGCCACAGCTCCCCTGCGCCTGAGAATAGGAAACAACCCAATGAACCTAAGGCTTAGCTTCCCTTTCATACCAAATCTCACCACCCCTTTCATAGGGGACACCTTGAGGAACACCATGTCCCCCTCAGCATACTCTACCTCCCTAGCCTTTCCATCCACATACATCTTCTAGCGACTCTGAGCTGCCAACAACCTCTCTCTGATTAGCTTCATATTTTCTACTGCCTCCTCCACCAAGTCAGGTCCCATCATAAGGGAATCTCCCGCCTCAAACCATCATACAGGTGATCTACATCTCCACCCATACAATGCCTCAAATGGGGCCATCCCGATGCTACTGTGGTAGCTGTTATTATAGGCAAACTCAATCAGAGGTAAGTGTCTCTCCCAACTGCCCTCCAAATCCAGGACACATGCTCTCAACATATCCTCCAGCGTCTGAATAGTCCTCTCCAATTGTCCATCTGTCTGAGGGTGAAATACAGTACTGAACCGAACCTGAGTACTCAAAGCCTCCTGGAACGATTGCCAAAAATGAGCTGTGAACTGAGTACCCCGATCTGAGATGATCATCACTGGAACACCATGATATGCGATGATCCGAGCCAAGAACAACCTCGCATACTGCTCAACTGAAAAGGTCGTCATGACCGATATAAAATATGATGTATTGGTTAGGCGATTTACTACTACCCAGATAGAATCATTGCCCTTCCTAGACTTTGGCACCCCGTCACAAAATCCATGGTTATCTTCTTCCATTTCCACTATGGTACTTCTAGGTTTTGGAGCAACCCTGCCAGCTTCAAATATATACTTAGCCTTAACTTGCCGACATACCAGACGCTTAGACACGAACTCGGCCACTTCCCTTTTCATGCCTTTCCACCAATAATTTTGACTTAGGTCACGGTACATTGTAAGACCTAGAAAAATTTCCTAATATAAAAATCTATTTTGGTGCAGTGAGCCGGACCCGAGGATAGTCGAGTCGAGCCTCAGGATCACCTCGAGTGAAAAGGTATGACTTGACCATTGGTGTATGAAATTTAATTGGGTGATTGACTTTCCTTTTATGCAATCATACCTTAAATCAAGTTTAAATCGACTCATGTTGTGGGTTGAGTTGGAACCCAAGTCGAGTTCGGGTTTAGTCGAGTCTTGAGTAGGAGTCAAGTGAGTCAAGAGCCTATATGAAAGGCTAGATGAGGGATTAAAATCCCTCATCCCGCGACTCATCTTTGAGTTGCACAAGTCATCGCCTATGAGAGGGGGAGAAGAAGCAAGGGCAAAAGCGATTTGGTCGATCCGGGATTTCGCGTCATCGCCGAAAGATTCGTAGTTATCGTCATCCGATCTTTCATCCTCCTAAATCAAGGTGAGTGGTTGGATAGATGTTGAGGGGAGGCAGGTGGCCGACCCCAGAGATTTTAAAGTCGGGATTCTTCTTCGCGAGTTTTGTCGATCGAGTTGTTTCTCCATGTTAGATTCTTAGATCATTGTATATGCTGTGATTTCGTGGTTTTATACGTGTCAATTTCTTGTTTTAAGGGGCTGGCCGAGTCGAGAAAAAGGGAAAAGGTCATGCCAAAATTTTCCCCAATTTCCTCGCTTGTCTCGCAACTTGCGCATCGACTTGTATTCGCTTGTTTTTGCTTTTGGATTGACAATCGTGTGGACATCGCAGCCATGTCCACCACCCCTAGATGTTCGGCCGAGCATGGTTATCATCCTGCTCGAGTTGGCCGAGCAGTAGAAGGGGGGAAAGTAGGACTGTTTGTATTGGATTGTTGGATCTCGTATTTTATCGTCTTAATCCGCACCGTCACGTTTAAATGTTAGATTCAATTTGAAGTTTATGTTTACTGTTCCATTGGTTAAAATGCATAGATTCTAGCCCCTTCCCACATGGATTGATCGGCTGAGCAATGGTGACCTTGCTCAAGCTTCGACCGATCAAGGAAAAGGGGAAGGAAGCGAACGATTTTGTGTAGTTGTTCATATCCCCCCGTTTAATGTTTATTCATATTCACATTAATGTTAATCCATATTCATGTTGTGAATTGTTGGGATAGATTTATATTATCAAATTGGAAATATTCTTGCTAATGCTTATATAGTATATGTAGACAAAAAGGTTTCATTTAATTGCTCATATCATGTTTAATTGTTGCTATGCTTAGTGTACGTTCCATATGGATTTAACCTCTACATTACTTACTTTTTTATTTCGGTTCTTCATGATGTTACTATCCGAAATTAATTTGGTAAGTGATGTACACATGCTGTCTTGAAATATTCGTGGGTGAAATTTTGAGATCGGTTCATAGAATTCCTCACCCAAGGTAGCGTATAATGCTAGGCAACGTGTAGAACGTTGTGAGATGCTCAGTATATATGGAAACTTAGCTAGGAGATGACATAACTTCTAGGACTGCTAGTAAACATTTTTGGAAACCTAGAGCCATTAGGTGTGCACAATTTGAAAGGGCAGCATTAATTGCTGACCCTGCAGACTGGCTTAGGGCCGGATACGGGCAATGACCCGAAGTGTATATAAGGAAATCCTAGGACACTTGATTGTGTGATGTGCTTGAGATGGTCCGCCGAGAAGCATGGAGGTTTGGAATGACCAATGCTTAGCTCGGCTAGTGATTGGGTCTTGAGGTGCACCAGCGGGCCCGCTAGGTGTCAGATCCCAGTTGGGTGGGATTAGCTATCCCTACCCTAGACGGTGTCCGGAGACTAGTAGACCATCCTAGTTGATGGCCCGGGAGTTGTTGTTTACATCTTGATATGATGTGGCCGAACGGCTAGTGTGATTCCATCTTGTATGGTAGGGCCGGCTATAGCCGAGATTTTTATACCATAAGTAGGCCCAAGGGCCGGATGCCGGAGGCTTGATAGTCCAAGATGGTAGGTTTTCACATATACTATGTATACAGAATGACCCATGGGGTTAGTAGTCACATTAAAAGTAGCTTACCTCCCTGAATATACATTATGTTGCCTTATATATTATGCATGAGTAACTGAGGATTATGTGGAGGTTCGCAAGAACCGCTCACTGAGTCCCAAGTGGACTCATAGTTTGTTTCTTTGTTTTTTTAGAGAGCACAAGCAGTGATTTTGGCTTATCAGCATGGCGCAGCTGGAGGGTAGGTGGTGGTGCCGTATCTCATAGCGGTGTCCTTGGATCAGAGTCCAGTGTCTTATAGTGGTTGTTTCCTTTTCTGCACTGACATTGTGTTTTGGAAAAGTTTGTGAAACTTGATATTTGAGATGTTCTATCTGTTACTATGTTAGTTTTCTTCTTTGGTTTGAAAACATATATTGTGAACTTTGAAAACTTTAGATAAAGATTTCGTTGTGGTTTCTTTTTATCGATATGTTCTGGTTTCTTATATGTCAGTGTAGACAGTAGGCTACAGGGTAGGATGTAAGCCCTGGCCGGTCACACTCCCCTCAGTTGGGGTGTGACATACATCTTCGTGGCTCCCGGATGCATAGTGTGTGTTGACCGATGAGCCATCTCTAGCACCTGCGTGCGAACCTCGACCATATCTGGCACCACTATCCTGTTCTTAAACCTCAAAACGCCCTCCGAGTCAACACTGAAACCATTATCGGCTTCGCCTCTTCCGCGCAGATCCTTAGTGAGAGAACAAAAAACATCCTCCTCTTGCGCTGCCCGTAGCATGTCAACCAATGTGGACTGCACCCTCAAGTGAGCCAGCAGCGCACTAGAATCTGATACTGATAAGACTACCCCCACCATCCAAACATATGGCCAAATCCTGAGCCAACGGCCTCCTCCTGACCGCCAAATACGCCAGACTATCCATAGACTTTCTGCTCAAAGCATCAGCTATCACATTAGCCTTCCCTGGATGGTACATGATCCTGCAGTCATAGTCCTTCAATAGCTCAAGGCATCTTCTCTGCCTCAGGTTGAACTCCTTCTGGATGAGCAAATACTAGAGGCTCTTATGTTCAATGTATATCTCACAAGCCTCGCCATAAAGGTAGTGACGCCATAACTTCAATGCGAACACCACCGCTGCCAGCTCAAGATCATGAGTTGGATAATTCTTCTAGTTTATCTTCAATTGCTTGGAGGCATAAGTTATCACCCTACCATTCTGCATCAACACACAACCTAAGTTGACCCGGGAGGCATCACAGTAAACAACAAATCCTCCCGAGCTGGAGGGTACTACTAGAACTGGTCCCGACGTCAAGCGGTCCTTGAGCTTCAAAAAGCTCTTCTCGCACTTACTGTCCTATTCGAACTTGACCTTCTTATGAGTCAAGCGGCTCAATGGCGTTGCAATCCTGGAGAAATTCTCCACAAACTTTTTGTAATAACCTGCCAACCCCAGGAAACTGCGGATCTCTGTGACATTAGTCGGCCTCTTCCAGTTTTGAACTGCTTCTATCTTCGCGGGGTCCACATTTACCCCTTCCCTAGATACCATATGGCCAAGGAAGCCAACACTCTCCAACCAGAACTCGCACTTGGAGAACTTAGCATACAAGTGGTGCTTCCGGAGAGTCTCTAGAACCATCTGCAAGTGTTCAGCATGCTCCTCCTCCCTGCTCCTGGAATATATCAAGATATCATCAATGAATACTATCACAAAATTATCCAGGTATTCCCTGAACAGTCCATTCATCAGGTCCATAAATACTGTAGGTGCATTAGTCAGCCCGAAGTACATCACCAAGAACTCAAAGTGGCCATACCTCGACCTGAAAGTAGTCTTGGGAACGTCACTGTTCCGAATCCTCAATTGATGATACCCTGACCGTAGGTCAATCTTAGAAAACCATTAAGCTCCCTGAAGCTGATCAAATAAGTTATCAATCCAAGGCAGCGGGTACCGATTCTTCACCGTTACCTTGTTAAGCTGCCGGTAATCAATGCACATCCGCATGGACCTATCTTTCTTTTTCACAAATAGCACTGGAGCACCCCAAGGCGAAACACTTGGGCGAATGAAGCCCAAGTCAAGCAACTCCTGCAACTGGGATTTCAACTCTCTCAGCTCAGCTGGTGCCATCCGATACAACGGAATGAAGATCAATTTCACCCCTGATTGCAAGTCAATGCAGAACTCGATCTCTCTAACTGGAGGCAACTCTGGCAACTTCTCTGGAAATACATATGAGAACCCACACACTACGGGCGTCCCCCCGATGTCCCTAGTCGCATCTCTGTCTTCCTCTGCCACAGATAAAGCCCAAGAAGGACTGACAACCATCCAGAAGCAGCTTCCGAGCCCTAAGAGCTAAAATCGCCATCAACGGCTCTCCCCGTCCCTCACCATGGAAGGTAAACTGGGGCAATCCGGACTTATTGAAGGTCATAGTCTTAGCCTTGCAATCCATTGAGGCAAAATGATCCACCAACCAGTCCATGCACAAAATTACATCAATCTCTAACATCAACAGGAGTGTCAATTTGGCTATCAACACATGCCCACAAATGACAACCTCGCAGCGTCGAAAGATTGTCTCTGCCATCATAGAAACGCCCATAGGCATAGACACCACAAGAGACAAATCAAGTACGGAAGATTCCCCTGCCAGCTTAGCAACAAACAAAGCAGACACAAAAGAGTGCGTAGCACCCGGATTGAACAAGACATATGCAATAGCAGAACCAACGACAAGGTTGTCTGACACTACTGCCTTGGACGTCTCAGCGCCCTCTTGGTTCATAGCAAACACCTGTACAGCGGACCTCTTTGAACCACCAGCTCGCTGGCCTCCTCCCTAAGTTTGACCCTTCTGAGCTATAGAACCCACTGACATCAGTGTCTTTCCTCTGGCCTGATCAGGCTGCTGATTGCCCATACCAGGACAATCCTTTCTGAAGTGCCCAACCTGTTCGGACCCAAAACATACCTCAGAGCGAAACCGCTCTCGGTCCTGCTCAATTCTGGTCGCACATAATTATGGCCCTTAAGCATAAGGTCGCTCTACACCCATAATTTATATTTTCTGAAATCTAAGGGAAAGATCCTCCAATCAATCCAAAATTTTGGCTATATGGGAAATTTACTATCAACCGGCCCCCTAGGATCCCTAGGGCCGTGCTAACCAAACTGCACCATGAATATTTAAACTATATGATGAGACCCAATGAATCATTCAAGATACTAAGCAAATATTGAAAGGATCTCTAATCCAGACACCCATACCAAGGAAGCCCCCACAAATGGTGCACTCTCTAGCACAGGACCATTCACGGCCTCAAGTTGTGCTACCCTGAGACTGTCCCAGTTCCTCCTCAACTGGTCGTCTACTTTTACGACCCCGGCCCCGCCGTCAGCCTCTGCTCTAGCCTCGGCCTTGGCCCTGCGTAGAGTTATTGCCACTGCCGCTCCATGTGGCATTAAAGGCCTCCATCAATCTAGAATCACCAGAAAGAAAACATCACAATTGGGCAATTTAATTCACCTTAAACATTTTTTTTTTTGCAAACTTAACCACAAGTCACGCTGAGGTGCAAACTTAGCCCATTGATCTCATAACATACCCCTACCGTATACTAACACGCTAGCAATGCACTATACGGTGACTACTCTAGGTCGTAGTCAGACCGAACCACATGCTCTAATACCACATTGTCACGCCCC
Organism: Canna indica; assembly: GCA_034359265.1. Taxonomy (NCBI): domain Eukaryota; kingdom Viridiplantae; phylum Streptophyta; class Magnoliopsida; order Zingiberales; family Cannaceae; genus Canna; species Canna indica. Next base: position 36,886,932 of record CP136892.1, on the reverse strand, counting down.
AAACTCAAGATCACATGACCGGCCAGGGTATACGTGCCTATACCCCGAATCCTAACCCATACACATGCCAACTCATAAAATAGAGGAATAAACAATAAGTTTTATTATCTAAAAAGAACTAAAATAGATTTTATTTCAAAACATCAAAGTTTTTAATAAATAGCTCAAGTGCGAAAATAAATAAATCGAAGAACAACAGTTCTTTTATCAAATAGTAGTCTGAATAAAAACATGAATGTCCCTATGGGACTACAGCTCCAATACCAAAACAAAAGTGCATGACAACCTATTACAGACTCGACTACGACCCCTAACTAGGACTGCTATGAGATCATGTGGCTCATCTGCTCTCCAGCTGCGCCAAGTGCTCTAGCCCACCTCACCGGTCAGGCTATGCAAAATAAAACAACGACAACGGGTGAGTTCAAAGAACTCAGTGAGCAGTTCTACCAACCCTCACGAAAAACCAAACACAGTTATGATGCAATAAGCAAATCTCCTGACTCAAGCAGGAAAAGGTCACAAGGGAGTGACCTACTAATAGGCCATTCGGCCACCACCTGCCCGAAGGCAGCCAACACTCAAACGGTGAAGAACAACATGTCTAAGCCTACCATGCCCTAATGCAACAACACATACTAGGATAATCGGGAAGGCCCTCTGAACTTGCTCCACGAGATGCGTAGGGACAATCAGGATTCGCCCATCCGAACTTGCCCCTTTAAGATATCATAGGAGTAATCGGGTAGGCCCTCCGAACTTACTGCTTAAGGATATCACAAGAATAATTGGGAAAGACCCTCTAAACTTATTCCTTACAACTACCTCGGGGATAATCGGGTAGGCCCTCCGAACTTATCCCACGAGGCCAACCAGAACAATCGGGAAAGGCCCTCCGAACTTGTTCTGCAGGTTGAGAATTAGTCATCCAACCTCCCGGGCCTAGCCCGTAATCCGGCTCCTTCACGAGCCTCTCTACCATTCATAAAGATATGACACACCATGACCTAAGTCAAGTCCTACCTACGGTGTCTCATGGGTGTTCCTATTGGAAAGTGTCTTAACACTCTATTACCCGATCCCAACCCCTAGACCCGTAATGTCATAAACTCGTGCGGTTTTATTTCATGCATAAACATCTCATGTTGGTTCATAACAGATTATGCTGACCCTTTTACCCAATTTTATTTATGCAATTAAAATTTAGTTCACCACAATTAGGATTTTGTTTAATCTTACTGTTTTGCCCGAAATTGATATATCTAATCCGAATCTAGTCTCCAGAGTGTAACCTATATTTCCAAACTATGTTTTCTGGTAGAAACGATAGGTTACACGACTATGTTTAAAGAAATACAAACACCACAGCAAGCATTACAAAAATAGCACAGATTTATCATCTCAGCATGAAATTCCAGCAATATTGAATTTTCAGCGTATCATGAAAAATAAATCCAAAAATTCACAGAAAATACATCCTTAATTTACCAACATATCAGAATCATAATATTCAGATAAATATCATATAAACCATATTTTTAACCAAGATTATCAAGCATTATCATCATCTTTAATCAAGAACCCATCTTGCAAGAACCCTCATGTAGGGGTAAGCAGAATTTCCCGATTCACCGAAACCGAACCGAAACAGACCGAACCAAAACCGATTTAACCGAACCGAAATTAATTTCGGTTCAGTTTTTGATAAATTTTTTTTTTTGGATTTTGGATTTCGGTTCGGTAAATTAATTGACGGTTCGGCAAGAACAACCTTTAAGATCAAGCATTTAAATCAAGAAACCATCTTGGAAAAATCGTCATGGCATCAACATCAAGATCCTAATTTTCACAAAATATGATTTTCTCCAAAATCGACACTCAAAATCCACGATTCGATGAGAAAATTAACACAAGAATCAAGAATAAGCCTAAAACGGGTCAAAACCAAGAAAGAACCCAGAAAAGGAGAGGTAAAACCACTCACCTAAATAGGAAGGATGAATAAAGGAGAAATCCCGGATGATGGCCCTCGAATTCGGCTTCAAAAGATGGCGGCTCGAGTCAAGGGAGGGGACAAGAGGGGCGGCGGCTCACTCCAAGCCACTAGCTTGGAGAGAGGGAGAGAGGAAGAGAGAGGGACTGGCTCCTCTCGGCTCGGCTCCAAAGGGGAGGAAGAAGAGAAGGAGATAGGAGATGCTCGGCGGTTGGCTGGCTTGGGGGCGGCGGCTTGCGTGAGAGAGAGGAAGGGGTGGCTAGCTGGCTCCTGTGGCTGGCGGCTGCCCTTTCTCCTATTGCTTGGGTGGCTCCAAATAGGGAGCCACAAGCCAAGGGGAGGGGATTTTATACTCCCTCCTCAACCCTAACCCCTCTAAACCCTTTATCTAACCCGCATTCGCCTCAAGACAAACCCGAATCCGCTAACTTAAATTAACTTAATTAATCCTATTCTCCACATAACCATCCAATACATGCACACTCATCATGCATACACAACATAAAATTTAAATGAATTAATCTACACAAGCAAAAATTACATGACTCTTATTTTTACTTATCCGAGCTCGCAAGCTCGCATCGGACCATGAGTCGACTCGACTCGACCTCGAACTAGCCCACTAGGTTGGCAAACACAACCATAAAGGAAAAAAATATAATTAATTATCTTGGATATTACACTCCCGATCCAGGGACTAAGAAAATTTCAAATGATCTAAAGGAAGGAAATCCTAATGGCAATTTGAAAGGAATCGAGCGAGTAATGTCGAAGGAGGAACAAGCAGATCGAAGGATGGAGGTTAGGGAGTTTTTAAGATGGGGGCTGAACCTACATCCTGGGCGAGTCTGTTCAGGAGAACAACTAAGGAAGACGAATGGAGATTCTCAAAGGATTTGAGGAGAAGATGAAGAACATCTAGAAGCAGGCAAAGGGGAAGGTGGTCATTGATGATGAGGATATTGATAAAGCCGAATAGCTGTCAACTTGTTATCTAGGGGAAATTCTTTGGGAGAACACCGGAACTGGATCTGGTAAGAAATATTCTCCCTAAAGTATGGAAGATTAAGTTTAATTGCAAAATAATAGACTTGGCAGCAGGCTTCTTTGCGTTTAAATTTGAAAATGAAAAAGACTATTGGGATGTATATCTAGGAGGGGCCTTGGTTCATTCGTGGTCAAGCACTTTCACTGATACAATGGATGGAAAATTTTCAACCTCTCAAAGAATCTATTTCAGTAATTCTAGTATGAATTCAACTCAATGGTCTGCCTTTAGAATTCTTATGCAAAAACATTTTATTTCAGTTGGCAGCAGCTATTGGAAAGCCTTTAAAGATAGATGAATTTACATTGTCGGGCAGTAGAGGAAAGTTTGCAAGAATCTTTGTACTTTTGGATTTGAAAAAACCTATAGAGCAAGGTTTTTGGGTGGAGGCAAAGGGATTTAAATTCTTTCAGAATGTAGCACAAAGTTTGACAAAATTCTAAGTTCTACCTGCGTTTTCAAAATTCTCCTGTAAATGCACATAGTTTTCATCCGTTGGTGCCATCTACCAATTCTGCAAGTGTCGTCTCAACTAAGCTAATGTGGAGGAAAATGATGCTCGTGTGGCTGATGGCTTCCTACGTGGCCTGCCACCCATAACTTTTTGCAGTCCACTTTCTCCCACTTTACGAGATCCCATTTTGCCCTCCATTTTTTCCCACTTTATGAGGTCAATCTAGTCATTTTTTCCCTCCACTCCCACTTAAACGGTCACCTATTTCCCCCCAATGAAGAACCCTGATTCCTTTGTTGGAGATCGATCAATTAGGGCATCGCCGAACGAAGCTAAGATGTCAAGTATGGAGATCGGCGAAGCTTTTGTTGATTCTACATTGACAGGAGGAGAAATTTTTTGCAAACACGTAATGAAAGCTAAACTTTTGACCTCGTGAAGCCTGAAGAATCCGGAGCAAAGATTTTGGGGCTGCAGATATTGGCCGGTGCATTTTTCCTGATGTAAATGCATCTTAATCTTTGTAGTGTTAATGATTGAAGTTTCTATAGGTTGAGGATTGTCGGTTTTTCGAATGGCATGATCCAATGGACCAAGGGCACATTAAAGATGTATTGCGCTCTTTAACATCCGAGAAGAAGAGTTTGATTGAGCAGATTAAACTATTAAAAGGGAAGAATGAAAGTTCATCTGATGAAAATTGAGCTTCTGGAAGAGAAAGTTCAAGCAATGGAAATGAGGAACAAGTGACTAGAAGAAGAATTGAATGACTAGAGGATGAAAGCTGTACCTGAGGTGTCAATGATGAAGAGCCATGTATGCATGGTCTTCTTGATTGTATTTGGTGTTATTGTCAGTATAATAGTTATTAGAGGAAAGAATATCAGTATAATGCCTTGATATAAGATTAAGAATATGTTTTTATTAGTAATGAAGAACAACTTCAACTTCATTTTGTATGTCACTCTATTAGACTAAAAACCACATAGTATTATCAAACTTTGACAAGAAAATCACATCGTTTGATAAAATTTTATGATCTACCAATTTTTGGCACATAACAATTTGTAAATTCACATTAATGATTCTGATTACATCTTGGCAAAATATGCACCAAGAAACTTCAAATTACATTCAATTCACAAAATAAACATTTTAATTCACAAAATGAATCAAAAGACTTCCACAACAAAATCACAATACTAAAACTACTTCCAATAAAGTCACAATAAAGTCACAATTCAGATGTTTAATAACAACCATTTAGAGTTACTACAACAAAGTCAAATAATCTTCCACAACAATATCACATGTTTAACAACAAAGGACCACATAGTTTTGTTCTCATTCAAATATAGTTTTCTTCTTCCTCAATCTTTGGCGGCTTCTTGTTTGTGATGGAAATTCTTTCTGATTCCTCTTGTTTGTGCTGGTGTTGCTCTGCTAGGTGCCCAAGTTGGTGCTACCTATGCTGGTTATCTTTCTGTTGGTGTTGGTCTGATGGTTTAGCTGCTATGCTTGTGCTATGTGATTTCTGTTATGTGCGAAGCTATTCTCCAGGCATCTGAGACAAAAACATTTGTAGAACTTAAAATATTATGAAAATATATGATTTTTTAGTCTAATAAAAAGAGGCTATTACTTACCCTAATGCAAGCATTTCTTGTTTTTGTGCTGGTGAAAACCCCATAACCACGCATAGCTTCGACCCTCTCTTTATATACCAACTGCTCATAAGGTATTTTCTTCTTTCTTACTGCGCACTTTTTTCTTGGAGATGTTGAGAGAATAGTGCCTTGGCTTTGATGAGATGGTGCTTCAGTAGTGCCTTGGCTTCTATGGGATGATGCATAGTGCTTTCTTACTGGGATCTTAGATCTCCTCTCAAATGGTGCTTCATTGCCTTGGCTCACCATTTTAATAAGTTCTCCCGAAGTGATTTTCTTAAGAGGAGCAGTGGTGTCCTTTCGAGGTCTACCTCTTTTCTTTTGCACTTAAGCTCCAGAGCTTGAAGCTTGTTGTTGTCCCTTGTTTGGACAAGTCCTTTTGTTGTGCTCATATTCACCATATATGGTGCACTTGCTTGTGCCACCTTTCCTCGATAAATTCTTCGGGCTTGAATCTTTCTCAAACTTGTCCTTTCTCTTGGCTTTCTTGGGTCTACCTACTTTTTTCAAAATTTATGGAGGCAGTAAAGGTTCCTTATTCATTATTGGCCAAATCTTTTGTCCATTCATAGGCCCAATCGTATATTCATAAGCCAACATGTAGGTTGATTTCTTCAGGTAATTGTCCACGAACTGAGCAAGGTCACGACCCAAATAATTAATGGTAGCTATTGCATGGGGACAGAGGATCCCACGCAGCTGCCACATTCTGCATTCACGAGTGTTGACTTGAAGATCCACAACAAACCTATTGCCCCCTTTAGCAACTTCAAACTTGAAAAATCATATAGTTTCAAAATATTTTAAGATATACCAATATTTTAAATCACGTAGTTGCTTGAGGACAGGGGATCACATAGTTACCTATTTTGTCCAGTTGGGGTTGGAATAGAACCTCTACTATCAACCTTATTATGTTATAACCTCTTCTTGATCCTTGATCACAATTCATCATTCCAAGCCAACATCTGCTCCTTCTTCTGTGCAATTCTTTGTATAATACTAGTTCTTATCTCCTCCAATATATCAATTTGAGAATTTGTCCTCTGTAATACTCGGGATTTTCTAATATAAAAAATTTCGTGGTGCAGCACATCGAGTTGGGAGCTAGCCGGACCGAGTCGCGAGATCGCCTCGAATAGCAGGTATGATCAGTTTAAGTTGTAGTCTAATGTTGGTTTTGGGTGGATGAGTATGTTGGTTGACTCGAGTTTGGTTGAGTTGGGCTCGCGGTTCGAGTTGGGAATCGACCCGGGTTAGGTGGAGTCGTATGAGAAGATTAAGTCATTGGATATGGGTAGATTAGTCAAGTGTTGAGGAGGAATAAAACCCCTCAACCTAGCAGTCGTGCGGCTCAAGGAAGGAGCCGCACGCAGCCCAAGGGAGGAGAGGGAGATCGGTGCCGAGCTCGTGTCGACGCCGGGATCTCGGAGTTTGTCTTCTTCGATCTTGTCTTTTGATCCAATCGATGTGAGTGGACTGGTAACCACGCCTTATAGATTTCCCATCTCTTCTTATTGATTTCTCTCTGCAATCCATGTTTGTGCGATTTCTTCTCTATGCCGATTTCGATTTCTCTTGCAACCCGTGTTTATGTGATATCTTCTCTTGATATCTACGTTTTCTGCCCATTGTTGATTCACCGATCACTGTAAGTGATTGAATTAAATAATGATATATCCCGCCAGGCTGAATTGGGGATGGATTTTGAAGTGTGGCTTGAAATCCAGGTTTACATATATTATTTTATTCTTTTGTTTTTGCTGGCGATGCACGTCAGGTTGAATTGGAGATGTGGATTTTGAAGATTTGGCTTTGAAATTTAGGTTCACATGTATTACTTTATTCCTTTTTGTTGGTGATGCACGGTGAGGTTGAATTGGAGATGGTTTTGTGGTTTGGTGGAAATTTGAAAGCATTTGCAACATAAATTATTTAATTCATGAGCGCACTGTCTATTGAGTTGCTACTAGGGTTGATAGATTCATCCTTCATCCTCTTCTGATAAATTAAATGAGTACGGCACTGATGCATGTTTAATGAACCTTTGGAAATACTTTGATTTATCTGCTCATAAAATCCTTGATAGATAGATATTGAAATCACCTCTCAAATTTGATAGATTTAACATCTTGTGTGATCTTTTAATGCTAGATTGATCGTAGTTATGGAAATATTCTTGCTAATGCATATATGGATAGGGTTGTTATGGTAGATAATTCATAGGCAAATTTTCATTAATTGTCAGATATGACATCCAATCGTGCTATGTATATATAGCATGTTCCTTATTGGTTTAATTAATGTAATTTATTCTCTCTCATTCGGCTCTCATGTGATATTGTTGCTCATGATTAATTTCGGTAAGTGTCATTGAGAATGGTAGGCCGAGTACTCCCTATAGTCGGCAAGTTCTAACAACCTAGAAAGAATTGTTTCGGTACCTAACGGTGACATTTAACCTAGAGACAAGGTACACTTACTAGGTTCTACACCCGGGGAAGTAGGGTCACCCTAAGGGAAGGGTCGGATATGGGCAATGCCCGGAAAGTAAAACACGGTATAACTTGCACAACCTGGTTCTGATTGTGGTTGATGGTCTACTAAGGAGTGTCATCAGCCGAATGGCTACCACACAACTCAGCGGTTTATAGGATCTTGAGATTGCACCAGCGGGCCCGCTAGGTGTTAGACCCGAGTGGTGGAGGGTCTTGAGATTTCGTCAGTGGGCCACGCTGACGGTAGACCCGAGTTGGGTGGGATTAGCTATCCCTAACCCGGATGATTCTTGAGACTAGTGGCCATCCTAGTCGACGGATCCGAGTTATGAAAGATCATAATTGAGAAGCCCTTATGGGCTGGTTTTGGGTAGGCCGACCGGCCTGGTTAAGTAGAGGGAAGAACAGAACCTCTCATATATTGTTTAGGCCATTGGTGGCCGAGCTAGTGAAGTGGATAAGGGCCTGAGAGGTCGGTTCATCCATTCTTCTGTCTTAGCAACTGATTAACTTGTGTGATGTGATCTTACTCCTAATTTCTTATATATGTTATTGCCGAGGTTTTAAGTGGAGGTTCGAAAGAACTGCTTACTGAGTTCCTCGTGAACTCACAGTTTCCTTTGTTGTTGTTTTGCAGAGCCCGACCAATGAGGTATGGCTTGGTGGCATGGCGCGCAGGAGAGCAGGCGTGGGTGCAGATCTCATAGCTGGCAGTTTGTTAGTCGTAGTCGTGTCTAGTAGAGTCTGGTGTATGCACTGTGTTATTTCTGTAAAACTTTGAGATGTTTTATTTGGAAAATCTTCGGATGTTTATTTTAAAACTCATGATGTTTTAGAACTTGGTTTGAACAAACTGATTTCGAACCGTTATTAAAGTTGGTACTATTTCTTTTGTTTACGACTTGATGTTTCTTTGGTTATTTTTCGATGAGTTGTTGGTTAGTGCATAGGGTAGGCTTCGGGGTACTTACTCGTTCCCTGGCCGATCACGTGTACCCTGAGTTGGGGCGTAATATCCTTGCTTTCATTACATATGCATTAAAGCACTCTGATATGTTATTGTCTACTACCTCGCATGTGGGCAGTATATTGATGTACAACCTACAAAACTTTTTAACCCCAATCTGTGTAAAAGCATCAACGGCTGCAAGTGACATTTCCCTTATCTCATCCAAAGCCTCTCTAAACTCAGGTTCTGTCGTGCTCTTGATAGCCCTCCAAAAGAGAATCTTCATTTCATATCCATTATATGTCTTTTTTCAATTGGCATAGATATGTCTGGCATAATTACGGTGCTCAACTTGAGGCATAATTATTTTCAGTGCATTCTCAAGACCCTGATAAATAAGAAGCATGAACAAGTAAATGATTAAGAAATAAAAATCACAAAGTTTCAAAATATTTTAAGATATATCAATTTTACTTTTTGCTGGTCACTTATGATAGTCATCCGAAAGTCGCCTGTAATGCGCAAATCTAAAGCCAACCTTTCAAGAAATCAAGTCCAAGAGTCTTGGTTTTCACCTTCAACTACTGCCCACGCGATTGGGAACATTTAGTTGTTCCCATAACGACCAATGGCACTCAATAATTTGCCTCTAATTTATGTCTTTAGGAAGCAACCATCCAAACTGATTACAGGTCTACAGTCACGTAAAAAACCACTTCGTAGTCCCTCAAATCCTACATAAAATCTCTTGAATATGACTTCTAAGCTTGGACCTCTCTCAACTTGTAAATCAAAGAAGTTGTTCCTGTTCACCCTCTTCAACTCAGCCATGTATGAGGGAACCAAGTTGTAGTGCTCTTCTAAAGTTTCAAGAATCATCTTTCGTGCATGTTTCCTTGCTTTGTAACAAGTGGCTGGGCTAACCTTGATGTCATAGTCTTTATCAAGATCTAACAACATGTCTAACACCCTCCAACTTGTATTTTGTCAAAATCTATCCAAATAATGCCTTGCAAGCCACTGATATGAGACTTGCTTGTTCCTATCAGGTCTAGTACATGTGTGCTCCTTCGTGTATTCCCTAACAGTTAATGCTTCCTTCTTATGTGTCATATTAGCCTTAATAGTCCAATGACAACCATCAGTACATACTGCCACACATCTATCCTTTGCTGACCTCCTCCATTTTATGTTAAAACCACCAATAATAGCATACATGCTGCCACACATCTATCATTTTATGACCTCCTCCATTATATGTTAAAATCACCAATAATAGCATAATCTTGTACTGCATGTTTGAATTGAACATGTGATTCAAACCACATCCCAACAAAAAAAGGATCACCTGATTTTATCTTTTTATGATTGAAGTAAACTCTCTTCTCATTTTCTTTGCTCCTGCTCCCTCCACACTCATCTTCACTAGTATTAGGAGTACGAGGATTCTCATCAGAACTTCCTACTTCATCTTCTTCTTGCACACCTTCCTGCTGCTCTCCTTCTTGCTGCATCTCTCTTTGTTGCTGCTCTCCTTCTTCTTCTTCTTTTGTTTCTCTTCAGTTGCTTATAAGTTCTCATCTTCTCCATTGCAACCACAAAGCCATCATCATCAATATCAGTAGCATTGTCATCATCAGCCATACTCTTAGAGTCATCAGTTTCTGGGAGATAATCAGAATCATCAGATTCAGGAACACCATCTTGCACACCAATTCTCTCATCATCCTCCACACCCTGTCTTTCCTTTATAGCTTCTACATACACATCAATCATGTTATGGCTGGTCCCATGCTCGGCCATCTCCTTGACCTGACTATCAGTCGTTAATTCCATAATCCCAATATTGAGGTTGTATTTTGGAACTTGATACCATATTTTTTGAGGTCGACCATAGCCTAAATCATTTAGGATGGATTCGAGCTCAAACATTGAAATTTTATCACTGCTCTCCTCTGTTAAGCTCATGTGCACGTGGACATACTATGTTTGAGGATGAAATAACATCTTCCCCATGGTACAAACACAAATTAAATGAACCAGACATCCTGTTAAGCTTGGGACCACAACTGTGGTAGAAATATAAAAAAAGAGGACCACCTGCACTTACTGTCGCCAAGAGAGAAAACATAGAGACAAGTGGTACAAGACAACATAATTGGATATTTTAAGTGGTATAATACAAAAACATAAGAGATTCTTCGGCACACTAAACAACTGTACTCACCTTCGTCGAGAGACAAGAGAGGACCACAAAACCTTGGATCACGAACGTCGAGAGGTCGCCACCATGCTCACCGACCCAGAGATCGCCTGGAGAACAACCCTAATCGCCTGGAGAACATCCCTAACTCGCACGCGCAGTGATAATGTTTCGAATTGGGGTAAAATGGTAAAAAAATTACTTTTTGGGTAAAAAAGGTTTCGAAACGGTAAAAACTTTTTAAATGATTAATTTAACCGTGCCTAGTTGTACGTGACAGGCCACGTAGGAAGCCGTCAGTCACGCGAGCGCCGTTTTCCTCCACGTCAGCTTAGAGTTGAGGCGACGCTTGACGAATTGGTAGATGACATCAACAGATGGAAACTATGTGCATTTACAAGAGAATTTTGGAAACGCGGGTAGAACTTAAAATTTTGTCAAACTTTGTGATTTTTTAGTCTAATAACCCTATGGAAATCTTCCAATCATATGCTATACATGTGGGAAGATTGGTCATGGGAGGAGAATTGTAATTTGAGGAACATGGAGGAAAATGAAAAAGTGGCTGGTGCTAGTATATATGCAGAAGGAGAATGTGGAGGAAAAATTATTGGGACCTTGGGTCCAAGTGCAAAGGAGAAATAGAAGAACATGGAAAGGGCAAGTTGGAGGGGAGAACTCCTTGAGGAATAATTTTGTGGTCCTAGATAATCCAACCTTTGTTGGAAACAAATTTAATGAGAAGATATTGGGTACAAGCAAGGAGGATAAGGAAGATAGCCATATGATACAAAATAAGTCTACTGAGAAGAAGTTTTCAGGCACTGTCAGTAAAAATGCTGGTTCTAGCAGCAGAAATAATGGAATGGATATAGAAAAGCAAGAGTCGAAGCTAGCAACATCAGTGTTTGCAAAGGAATTATGGAATAAATAAGATAAAGGCAAGAAGAAATCTCATATTGATGCTGATAAAATGGAGGTGGAATTATTGTCAGGAAAATGGAAAGATGAGAACATGTCTTTCAAAGCTAAACATGACAGAAGTAAGGAAAGAAAACAAGAAAAAATGAAGAAGGATACTAAGAAAACGCTTGATGAGATGGCTGATCAAATAACCAAATCCTTTACAAGGAATCTGGACAATGAATTTGCAAAGGAGAATTTTTTGGAAATATGTTTTGATGCTGAATGTTCAAGATCTATGGATAGTAGAAATGCAAAAACCAGAAGAGGCAGTAGAGGAAATGCTAGTCTGGTGAATGTACCTATAAAATCTAAAAATATCAAGCTGAAAAAAAGAAGATTTATGGATGATACCTGTGCTATGTGGGATGAGGGGGACCCTGGAAGTCAGGAAAGCAAAATTGATGAGTCTTGTCAGTTTCAATGAAGATGATATTATGGAATATAAGAGGTGCTTTAAAAAGAAGGCAAATGATTACCTCTGGACTGTAGTGAATTTGCAAAAGATTGATCTGATACTTTTATAGGAGTCACACCTGGATGTAGAGGATGGCAAAAAATTCATTATGTTCAAAAAAAGGAACTGGGATATGGGAATGATGTACAGTAATGGGAAAGCTGGTGGTCTGATTCTTCTATGGAGATTGGGAAAATAAATGTGAGGATAATACAAAAAGATGAACAAAATTTCAATGCAATTATTCAGTTAAAGAATGGTAGGATGTTTGTGCTCGCAAGAATGGGAAAATAAATGTTTTTGTAGCTAGTACAAACAGCTACAAAAGGGAATTACTTTGGAAAAGATTAAGTGAATTAGAGGTTACTGATATACCTTGGCTGGTTGTTGGTGACATGAATTGCATATATAAAGCTTGTGAAAAAAGAGGAGGAAGACCCTTTATATTGAACAAATCAGTAATGGAAATTAGATATTTCATTTCAAAGGCTGGACTAGTTGATGCTAGCCATGTTGGACCATGTTTTACCTGGACAAACAATAGGAAAGGAGAACAAAAAAATCATGCAAGGTTAGACAAAGCTTTGTACAACATACTATGGAATCACTGGAATAGAATCAGAGTTGAACACTTGAGAGCGGTGGATTCTGATCATAGACCATTGTTGATTTAATGTGAGGCAAAATGAAAGATGGAGCAAAGCAAGGTTGGGCAATATTGAAACTAAAGCTAGAAGAGCTGAATGTGAAGATAGGAGAGATGAAAAAGAAAGAGAAAAGAAAATGAGCTTTCTGAAACTGAGGAAGCTAACTTGAGAAGCTTCACAAATTATGCTAATGCCTTAAGCAAACAAGTTCAAATTAAGTGGTGGGCAAAATCTAGAAAGATCGAAGTGGATAGAAGGAGGAGAGAACAACACCAAATTTTATCATAAGGTAGTGAGGATGAAAAGGAATCAATGCAGGATTGATGAACTATTTGTTGAAGATAAGATCCTGACTCAAGGCAAAGAAATGACTAATGTAATGGCTGATTGGTACAAGAAGTTATGGGGGGGAAAATGAGGAGAATAGTAGCAGCCGTGAAACCTTAACAGACTTAAAATGGAACAGGTTGTCAGAAATAGAAAGAAGTGAGATGAAGAAACCTTTCTCTATGACTGGAATTGGGAGGGCATTCTTGGGAAAGGAAAAAGCCTAGGTGTAGATGGATATACTTTGGAGTTCTATCAATATAGTTGGAATACTATTAAGGATAGAATAAAGAAGGATTTTGAAAGGTTTCAGAAAGATGCAGAAATACCAAGGAAGTGGAAAGAAACCCTATTGGTAATGATACTAAAAATAGACAAGCCTAAGGTGATAACTGATTTCAGACCAATTGGATTATGCAATGTTTTGTATAAGGGCATAGCAAAATTGTTGGCTAACAGAATTAGATCTTACTTAAATAGAAATATCAGTTTGGAACAATCTGCTTTTGTGTCAGGAAGGCAGATCCAGGATAATGTCCTAATAGCAAGTGAAATTGTTAATTCAGTGGCAAAGTCAAAGGCTAAAAGACCATATTTCACAATGAAACTTGATCTTGAGAAGGCACATGACAAAACTGAATGGAGTATAATTTACGAGGTAATGGAATGTATCATGTTTCCAAATGAGACAGTGAAATGGATTAGGGCTTGTATTGAAGGTATAAGCTTTAAATGCAGGATGAACGGTGAATTTTATGATAATTTCACAAGCTATAGGAGGATAAGATAGGGAGATCCCCTTATCTCCCTGTCTTTTTATTTTGATGGAGGAAGTGTTAATCAGGCTATTTGATGAGGCAGTGACTAATGGAAAAGTAGTGTCTTTTAAAGTCAACAATTTCAGATTGAGTCATCTGTGTTTTGCAGATGACATAATAATTGTTACCAAAAGCACAAAAAAAGCTTGTAAAGGGTTGAAGGATGTATTGGATACATATTGTAATATATCTGGACAAAAGGTCAATGTGAAGAAATCAGAGATATATTTTTCAAGCAAGTGTTGTCCTGTTACTAAACATAAAACATGAAGTTTGCCAATTTTTTAACATGAAAGAAGGCATGTATCCAATGAGGTATTTAGGGACATATATTTCTCCAAAAAGACTAAGCAAAGAAATTGAAAAGAAGTTGATTGAAAAAGTCAAAAACAAGGCAGAACCTTGGGCAGGGAAACTGATATCCCAAGCAGGGTGGAAAGTACTGATTAGCTCAGCTTTAAATTTCATCCCTACTTATTCCTTATTGACTTCATGGGTGAGTGAGAATGCTGTTAAAAAGCTCACTAAGACAACAAGGGACTTCTTCTGGGCTGTTGATGAGAAAAGAAAATCTGCAAGGATGATAAGTTGGAAGAGGATAACTAATAACAAAGGAGCAGGTGACTTGGGAATTAGAGATTTATCAATAACGAAAAAGCTATGATGGCTAAGAGAGTTCTCCCAATACTGAATAAGGATGGAAGTATATGGTCCTCTCTTTATATTGAGAAATATGGAGAGTTTCATCCTTGGGGATTAAATAAATCAGTAAAGATATCTTGGACAACTAAGACACTATATAATTGCATGGACCAGTTAAAAGAAGGGCTGAGGAAAAAGGTAGAGAATGGAGTGTCTACTGATGTTTGGAATGATAGCTGGATTGGAGAGTTGCCTGTTAGTAAGTGGCCGACATATATAAATCCTGATATGTTAGAAAGTTTTAGTAAAGTTTCAGTAAAGTAATGAATGGCAATAATTGGAATCATGAAGTCCTTGAAGACTACTTTAGCCAGATGCTTTGTGTTGATTCAGCTAGATGTTTATGAAGGAAAGGATAGATGGATTTGGTCAGGAAATTGGAGAGGGGAGTTATCTGTTAAGGATGCATATTATCATTTTAAAAATGAGGAAAATTGTGAACAACAGGACATCAACCGGAGGAAACTCTGGAAAGTAAAAAGTTATGAAGGAGTTAAAATGTTCCGTTGGAAGATGATGTGGAAAAGATTGTCTATTGATGGTTGGTTTGCTAATTTGAGTAATAAGGAAGCTGCCACTTGTTTTGTTTGCAAAGAGGATTGTGATGATATTGAGCACATATTTTTTCCTTGCAGATTTGCAAAACAGTATTATTTTGTTGAAAGAAAATTGAATCTGAAATTTAAGTTCATGAATGAATGGAGTGAAGGGAAATGGATGGAAGAATGCAAAGAATTTGATTCTATATCAGGTGCTAGGCTAATGGCCTTCATGGCAAACTCATGGTGGCTTAAATGGAAGAATAGAAACAAAAACAAGTTTAATGGGAAAGATTGGGAACGTGAGTACATTTTTAACAAGGCTATCAGAGAAACCTGGGAATATGATACTGATAGAATCATGGATAGAAAGAATGATAAAAGAGACAGTAAGAATGAAGAGGAATGCAAATATAATTAGGGCTGGCAACGGATTGGATACGGTGCGAATATTAGATTATCTCCGCACCGCACCCTATATCTGCACATTCGTATCCGCACCGTATCCACTACGGATGTGAATATGGATATCCATATCTGCACCGCTTCAAATGCGGATATCCGCGTATTCGTATCCGCACCGTATTTAATAAAAAAGTATTAAAAAAATATATTTAATTAAAAAAATCAATAAATTACCAATTCATTGATCCAAAACAAATATATAATATACTTCAAAATTCATCTTGACATGAAATTACCATAGAGCTCTTATATATATTAATAACTTATATGGGCAAAATAGTAATTCAAAGACGCGGATAGGCGGTGCGAATACGGTGTGAATCCATAGTCATATCCGTATTCGCACCGTATCCGCGCGGATATAAGTTTTCTAAATCTATATCCGTATTCATATCCATTTTTACTTGCGGATATGGATTAGATATAGTGTGGATAGTTTTTAGTTAGCGGATGCGAATAAAATTGCCACACCTAAATACAATAGTAACAATTTCAACTTGTATACTAATGCAGCTTGGAAAGAGGACACTAAGGCAGGATGGGGCTTTGTGGTGAAAGAGAGAGTCCAATTCAAGCTGAAGCAAAGGCCATTTGGTATTGCTTAGACAATGGAAGAAAGAAGGGTTTTAGACGATTGATTGTTAATTATGATTGTCTCAGAATAATAAAAATTCTAAAAGTGGAATTAGATACTCCATGGGAGGTTTCCGTGACAATTAAAAACATTGAGGCCTTAGCAAAAGATGTTGAGGTAAAGGAATGGAGATATATAAGAAGAGAAAAAAATGGAGCTGCATACGGAATTGCTACTGAGGTTTTGAAATTGTATTCAAACAATAAACTTGTAATTAGTGAGATTTTGGTAGAGAATGATGTAAACTGCAATTTCATTACTATAGATTAGTCCTTGCTCCCTTTACCCGACTGATATGTAGGACCTGACCTTTTGTTTAAATATATATATGATATATATATATATACTACTAGAATAGTGGCCTTTCACCGACGGGGCTCACCCACGGCCGCCCAAGCCGTCGGAAACATCCACGGTTTTCCGACGGCTGCACAAGCCGCGGCTGATGTGACCCCATCAACCACGACTCTCATACGGCCGCCTCATACTGTCGCTCATAGCCAATGGCGCGCACAGCGCTCAAAACAAAAAAAGTCATAAGCCACGGCTTAGAGTGGTCGAGGTAGGCCGTCGGTGATATTAATTAGTCATTAGCCGCGGTTAGGAGCGACCGTCGGTGATAAAATGATGACGTGCACTCGGCGCGAAAAAAAAAACTAATCACCGACAACCTAGCAAGGGCCGCGTGGGCCGTCGGTGAGATAGTAAATAATGATCCACGGTTAACGTACTGACGGCTTGAAAGCCGTCGGTGATAAACCTTTTATTTGCGTTCGCGCCCGACCCTTCCTCTTCTGCTTCTCTTCTTCTCTCCTGGTGTCGCCGATGCCGTCGCCCGCCGCCGCACGTGTTTCGACCCTCCGCCGACTCCTTCTTCTTGGTGATCGAGTCCTCCATCTCCGCCGCCCCAGCACCTTGCCCCCTTTTGATTTCTTCCGGTCACCCCTAGGGTCGCCACCAGTGTCGGTATCCGGCGTGGACGCCGACATTGGCCAACGGCGTCGACGTCTACACGCTGGCAGCTACACTGTCGGCTACTGTTTGATTAGGGGTTTAACCCCTAATCTAACTAGGTTTAATTTTTGTAGATTTTTATATGTTAATTGTAGATTAATTGTAGATTTTATATGTTAATTGTAGATTAAATGTACATTTTAAAATCGTCCACTTTAGACTCGCGCACCGAAATCGTCCACTTTGGACTCGCGCGGAATCGTCCATATTGGACTCGCACGGAATCGTCCACTTTGGACTCGCGCAGAATCGTCTACTGTGGACTCGCACCGACATCCACAAATTTAGAAAATAAATTAATCTTGACGAGTTGATACGTTTCACGTAAGCAACGACGAGTCAAGTTTTAATTTTGCAAAATCTTAGATCCGTTCTGTGGTTTTATGTTCGTGTAAACGAAGTAAATGATCTTTTATACGATGTACAACCCTTGAATTGTCCCTAATTGGACAAATTGGGAACATAGTTATTTATATTGCACTTAGTTTATTTCTTTTAGTCATTATTCATTTTTAAATTTTGGCTTGTATCTCCCTTGTTCTCCGATACACGCCCAAATGATATGCATATTCGGAGAACTATAGGGAGATGCTGCTGAAATTTAGAATGAAGTTAATGACTAAAAGAAATACTAAATGCAATATGAATAACATGAATCCCGAATGGAATAGGACCATCCCACCTAAAGATATTAACTGAAGATATTGCCCACTTTTTGACAGAACATGTCAGGTGATCGAAGTTGGATGTACCGACGAATTCATCGTGGTACTATAACAGACGAATTTCTTGTAGGCGTAACTTACTTCTTAAATTTTGCCTACTCGAATCAAAAATTCGTTAGTGGTGATAAAATCCAATGTCCGTGTCGAAAATGTTAGAACATAAGATTTTTGGATCAGGAAACTATCACAATGCATCTGTATACAAAAGGATTCACACAAGATATTTTCTATGGAATTGTCACGGGGAGTCACGTCAAGTCAGGACGTCGAGCAATCCTGTTGTCCAAACTCATGGTGAATCTTCTTCTACTGGTGTTTCTTCTTTCAATCCACCTAATCTTTATAGAACAATGATTCTGGATACTTGGAGGACAATTCCATTTAAATTATAATGTTGAGTCAGTTACTGAGATGGTAGTGCCACCAGATACTACGACAGTTGAAGTCACTGAAGAACAACCTGCAATACAGATTGAATTGTCGAATAAGGAGGCTGCAAAATTTTACGAGATGTTGAAAGCTGCTGATGAACCTTTGTATGAGAATTATCCTAATTATACAAGATTTTCGACAATGATGCAACTCCTGAACATCAAGTCCGATTGTAATATCAGCGGGGTTGCGTTTGATCGGATTGCAGGCTTTATCAATGGTGTGCTACATACAAATAACAAGTTTGAGCCAACTCTTTATAAGACAAAAAAGTTGTTGAGGAAATTAGGGCTTGGGTACGAAAAGGTACACGCATGCCCGAATAACTGCTTTTTATATTATAAAGAAAATGCACAGTTGGAGTAATGCCTAGTATGTGAACTTCCTCGTTACAAGGAGAAGAAATCGGTCTGACAAAAAAATATCCCCTTCAAGTTGCTTCGGTATTTTCCACTGACACCGAGGTTTCAAAAGTTATTCATGTTGGAAAAGACTGCCCCCTATATAAGTTGGCATGCAAGAATTCAAGTCATGATGATACAGTAATGACTCATCCATCTGACAATGAAGCATGGAAATATTTGGATAGATGTTATCCTTCATTTGCTAGGGAGACTAGAAATATCAGGTTGGGATTGTGCACAAATGGTTTTAATCTGTTTGGTAATTCGGCAACTCCGTATTTAGTATGGCTAGTGCTGTTAACAGTTTATAATTTTCCGCACTCAATGTGTATGAAAGATGAATTTATCTATCTTTTGATGATTATTTCGGGTCCTAGGGGTCCTCGAAAAAAAATTACGTGTTTCTCCTACCCCTAATTGTTGAACTGAAAACATTGTGGGTTAAGGGAGCTATCACTTATGATTGTTACCAGAAGCAAAACTTCACTTTATGAGCTATTATATTATGAACAATCAATGATTTCTCGGCCTATGGCATGTTGTCTGGTTGGAGCACGCATGGGCAACTCACTTGCATTAACAGAATTCTCACTCCGCCCCCCGAGGGAGAACCGCGCAAAACAGTTAGTGTGTGCGGAAGACGATAAGTATATGCATTAATTATTTCTTATAATTTATTTATAATTCAAAATATCATAATATGAATTTATATTTGGTGCAGATTTGAGCAGGAGGACGTCCCCCGCACGATAGCGGGGACGATCCGGAAGTTTATGCACGGTGTGTGGCCTACATGGTCTTACGTGCCCCGTGAGCATATGGATTTATTGTGACGAGAGTTCTCAGTAAGTATATTGATTAAATTAATGTTAATATTAAATATTGATCGGTAATAATAATTTTTTTTTTGTAGGCTCATTATACATGGCCGGAGGACCAGACCACTTCTGTTGACGCTACATGGGAGTGTGTTGCCCGCGCTACTTCAGTAGGCCCGTCAGACCGTGATAAGACAGTTAGGGACCACACAAATAGGGCAGACTCGGGGACACGCCCCCGAGTGGATTCCTGGACTTGTGTGGGACCAACTCGTTGAGCGGAGGGCCACGCCTGAGTGGCAGGAGGTCTCCTGGACAACGTCGAGAAATCGCATGTCTGGGGGGCACGACACGGGGGCGCGCCACACTAGTGGCACCATGTCTTTTGCAGTTCATGAGGGTTGTATGATATGTATAATTTAATTATTTTTAATTAAATTATATATTGTGTATAATGATACTAATGTATTTATTTTCTAATGTAAGACACACGTGACGGAGGACGACACCGTCCAACGCCCATCGATGATGGAGGTGTTTGAGCGCACTCACAGTCGTCGACGAGGAGTGGGGGACTACGTTGATACCAGAGTCTCGATCATAATGGTAAGTATTTATGTCTATTTGATTTACACTTTTTTTATTTATAGTTTACATATATTTAAAATATAAACATGTGTAGGAAACATACACGAGGACTGTGATCGAGCGTGGAGGCACACTGGAGGAGTTTGACGCAGGAGCTTGGGTGGAGGCCGCAGGTGGCTGGGAGCACGATCGTGTTTATGGCTTTGCAGACAGTGGCCATGCACGCGCCGTGCTCGGTCCATTTGGGGCACCAATCCCTCCGACTACGGGTGAGCAGCCCTCGACATCCCGGGCACAGGACCAGAGCCGGATAACGGCCTTGGAGTCGGAGCTCACCCAGCAGAGACAAGCGATAGAGGAGCAGAGACGGGCGAATGAAGAGTTGAGACGGATGATACAGGACATGCAAGCACTCCTCACTCAGATTGTGTCTCACTCTGGCCTTCTACCGATGATGTTGCAGTCGTCGTCCTCCTCGACCCAGTCGACGCTCCCGACCTAGTCGTTGTCGACTCCATCGCCTCCACCGCAGCCGTGAGATTTTGGTTTATTGTATTTTATTTATATTTTGATACTTGTTTGTATACTGATAGTTGTTTATATACTTATGGTTGTATATATATATATATATATATATATATATGATATTTTGATTATTGTTTGCCTCCGGTTTGAGGCTTAGATTAATGATATTTATGTAAAACTTGTATGTTTGGTTTCAAATGCATGTGTATGATGTTTTCTGGTTGTAATCTGTAATTGAAAATAGATTGTAATCTATAAATATCATTGTATACAGGAATGTATAAATTTTTTATTTTTTTCAATTACATGATATACCTTCAGCCACGGCTTATTCATGGTTGATCGTCACTAAGCCGTGGCTAAAAGCTTATCATAAATGGCTGATGGCCTGAGCAGCACCAAATATCACGATTTCTAATAGTATTATCGACGGCCCGAAGCCATGGCTGATATGTTTGTATCAGTGACAACCGCCTACAACCGTCATTGATGCGTTTAAATCAGCGACAACGCCCGTGGCTGTCGCTGATGATTACTTGTGACGGCTAGGAGAGGTCGTCACAACTTATCTGAGACGCGCACATCATTGACGACATTTTGTCACGGCTAACGCCGTCCGTGATAGCTGCCACCGATGGTTCATCCACGACTTGAGCCATCGGTGATGACGATAATTCTAGTAGTCATATGTGTGTGTGTGAGAGAGAGGATTGACTTAAATTTGACTCAAAATTATGAAAGATTATTTGGTAAATTATTTGATCTGATTTGGTCAACTTTAAAGGCAAGAGAAATTAATTATGATTTGGTCAACTTTAAAGGCAAGAGAAATTAATTATGATTTGGTCAATGTTTTAAATGCTATAATCAAAGTTGGAGTTAGATCATTGCAACATTCATTTTTTGGTTAAAATTAGAAGTCAATATTGGAATGCTTTAACGCTCAAATCTTCCAATGGTCAAAATTAGAAGAAGGTCTTCGTTGCTTCGAATCACATGGGTCCAAATTAGAAAACAGTGGCCGCAATTTTAATGGCTTTGATTTCATATGGATTAAATAGCTGATTTTTGATATAAATACAATTAAATAATATCCCTTTTAAATAGAGCCTATTACAAGGGATATAGAAGCAAGTGAGAAATTTCTTCCCCCACGGGTTGGCCGAGTGTAAATGACTCCTTCTTTACATCGTTCCAAGCAGAAGCAAGAAGTGCAATTTTTCTTCCTCAGTTCCAGACAGAGGTTCAGGCAGGAATCAGATTTACGAGCAAAAATTTCCTTTATCCAAATAGTATATTAGATTGTTATTTTTTAGTATTATTCTGATTCATTTGTACTGACATATTATTTTTCCTCCATCACATAAATAAAAGATCAGCGTCGTATTCTCCCCATGGAGTAGGATCTGTACCGTGCCGAGTCCGAACCACGTAAATCTTGGTGTTTTGTTTCTTTGGATTTACTTACTTGGATATTTTTTGCTTTTGGCATTTGGGGTTTTGTCGATCCTATAATAAATTTTCCTTTATTTCCTAATAGTTGGTATCAGAGCCTATTTCCCCAATCATGGCGAGCACCAAATTTGAGATTGAAAAGTTCGATCGCAATGTCAACTATGCACTTTGGTTAATGAAGATGAAAGCGATCCTAATTATGGAGAGGATACATGACGCCATCCTTGGTAAGGATAAAATGTAGGGGACCGATGAGGAGAAAGAATACAATGAGCAAAATGTGATTATAATTTTGTACCTAAGCCTGTCGAACGAAGCACTTCGAAAGATTGCATCCCAGAAGACAGCTAAAGATATTTGGGACAAGTTCGCATCCTTGTATTAAGACACAACTCTCATCAACAAGATGGCATTGAAGCAAAAGCTCCATTTCCTTCGAATGGCAGAAGACATATCGGTTAAAGAGCATATCAATACATTTCAGACAATCATAATGGAACTAAAGAATATGGGTGTCAAAATTGAAGAGAAAGATAAGACTTTATTCCTTTTATGTTCACTTCCTTCTTTTTTAAAAATTTTCATGAAACTATGATTTTTGGAAAGACTACCATTACTCCAGAATAGGTGATCACAGCTCTTGTGTTTAAGGAGCTTATGGACACGCATCTTACGATGAATTACTCTGATGGAGGGAATGGAGAAGCTCTCTACTCTAAGGAAGGAGGAAGAGGTAACAAATCAAACGCCACTTGTTATTATTGCAAGAAACCAGGTCACATCAACTCAGAATATCGTAGTTTAAGAAAAAAATACAGTATCAAACTAAAGGTCAAGATGCACAAATGGAGGCCTCTTATGCGGATTTTAAGAAAGTAGAGGTATTGGTCGTGACAAATGGCACAGGCACTACTAAGACACGCTGCGGGCGACAGCTGTCTCGTCAGCGATAACACACAGGTCAAAAATCTTTTTCTTCTTTTGATATGTCTGATCATGCAAAATGTAATCCAAGTCAGCAGACAAATAGGTCAACCACCAGTAGCATTGATGAGTGGTTCTTGGATTCTAGGTGTTCCTATCACATGATTCCACACTGGGCGGCCTTTGTAGATTATCAGCGCACCAATGGTGGAGTAGTTCGTGTCGGCAACAATGTGCCCTGCAAAGTTGTCGGATTTGGAACAATGAAATTAATGTTGCATGATGGCTCGACAAAGATCCTAGTAAATATTTTCCATATCCCGAAGCTAGGAAGGAATCTAGTGTGTCTTGGAGTTCTTGACACTAGGGGCTACACGACATCCTCTGCGGGACACTACAAGAAATTTGGCTTTTCGTGACGAGATTTGGTGGGGGTCGCGCATCGACCCTCACTAAATCAACCTATTTATTGGGATCGCTAGTTGACCCTCATAAAAACACGTCAGTAAAAGAGCATTTTTGTGAGGGTCGGATATGACCCTCACTAAAAAGTATATATAGTGAGGACAACACCCGAGCCTCGCGAAAACTCGTCAGTAAAAATAATTTTTTTTGTGAGGGTCGGATATAACCCTCACTAAAAAGTATATATTGTGAGGACAACATCCTGGCCCTCACGAAATTTTGCATTTTGTGAGGGTCGAATATGACCCTCACTAAAAAGTATATATTGTGAGGAAACCGTGACCCTCATGAAATTCTGCATTTAGTGAGGGTCTAATATGACCCTCACTAAAAAGTATATTTTGTGAGGAAAACATAATGACCGTCAGAAAATCTTGCATTTTGTGAGGGTCGAGTATGATCCTCACTAAGAAGTATATTTTGTGAGGACATTGTGACCCTTACGAAATCCTACATTTGGTGAGGATCTAATATGACCCTCACTAAAAGTATAAATTTAGACAATTAAATAATTGATCAAATATATTTTAAAATTTTAAAATATTATTAAGTAAAAAAATAAAATAATTAAAATTCTCACGCCTCACCCACTACAAGAAAATAAACATCTAGGACACAATTGTAAGGATGCTTTTATTAGCGTTGCCAAAATTTTAAAACTCATATTATTTAGAGACGCTATAAAAAGTGTCATCCTTTTTTTTTGTAACTGGTAGCACATTTTATCTTAGTGTCTCAATTTTTTTCGATTAGGGACGCTTTATTATGGGCATCTCAAAATTAGAAACACAATTTACATTATGTCCCCAATTTTTTTAAAATTGGAGACACATCTGATTTAAAATTAGAGACGCCAACTTATATACTTCTCCTATTTAAAAAATTAGAAACACAATTTATATTGCGTCTCTAATTTAAAACTAGAGACATCAATTTATATGTGTCTCCGATTCAAAAAATTAGAGATGCAATTTATACTGTGTCTCCGATTTAAAATTAGATACACAATTTATATTATGTCTCCAATTTAGAATTAGAGAAGACAATTTCTATGCGTCTCTAATTTAAAAAAATTGAGACACCAATTTATATATGTCTTCTATTTAAAAAATTAGAGACACAATTTATATTACGTCTTCGATTTAAAATTAGAGACGTCAATTTATATGCGTCTCCGATTTAAAATTAGAGATGCAATTTATATTGCGCCTCCTATTTAAAATTAGAGACACTTAAGAGTTTAAAATTTATATTGCATTAATAAGGGTTTAAAATTTAAGGGAGTATGATCTTGGTGTAGGATCGGTACCCTGCCGAGTCCGAATCACGTAAATCTTGGTGTTTTGTTTTCTTTGGATTTACTCACTTGGATATTTTGTGCTCTTGGCATTATCAGGTTTTGTCGATCCTGTAGGAAATCTCCCTTAGTTTCCTAATAGTTGGTATCAAAGCTTATTTCGCCAACCTTAGTGAGCAACAAATTTGAGATCGAGAAGTTAGATCACAATGTCAACTATGAACTTTGGTCAATGAAGATGAAAGCGATCCTAACTAAGGAGACGATACAAGCCGCCATCTTTTGTAAGGATATAATGCAAGGGACCGAAAAGGAGAAAGAATACAAGGAGCAAAAGGCGATTATAATTTTGTACCTAAGCCTGTCGAATGAATCACTTCGAGAGATTGCATCCAAGAAGACAGCTAAAGATATTTGAGACAAGCTCGCATCCTTGTATCACGACACAACTCTCACCGGCAAGATGACATTGAAGCAGAAGCTCCATTTCCTTCGAATGGCAGAAGGCACATCAGTTAAAGAGCATATCAATACATTTCACACAATCATATTGGAACTTGAAAATATGGGTGTCAAAATTGAAGAGGAAGATAAGACTTTATTCCTTTTATGTTCACTTCCTTATTTTTTGTAAAACTATGCTTTCTGGAAAGACTACCATTACTCCAAAACAGGTGATCACTGCTCTTGTGTTTAAGGACCTTAAGGACGCACATCTTACAACGAATTCCTCCAATGGAGAGAATGGAGAAGCTCTATACTTTAAAGAAGGAGGAGGAGGTAACAAATCAAACGCCACTTGTTATTACTGCACGAAACGAGGTCACATGAAGTCAGAATGTCACAGTCTTAAGGAAAAGTTGCAGCAGCAAACTAAAGGTCAAGACACACATATGGAGGCTTTTTATGCAGATTTTGAGAAAGTAGAGGTATTGGTCATGATAGATGGCACAGGCACTGCTAAGACACTCCGCGGATGACAGCGGTCTCATCGGCAACAACACACCTCGGGTCAAAAATCCTTTCCTCTTCTTCTAATATGTCTGATCATGCAAAATGTAATCCTAGTCAACAGGCAAATAGATCAACCAACGGTAGCATTGATGAGTTGTTCTTGGATTCTGGGTGTTCCTATCACATAACTCCACACCAAGCAGCCTTTGTGGATTATCGGCGCACCAATGGTGGAGTAATTCATGTTGGCAACAACTTACCCTGCAAAGTTATCAGATTTGGAATAATGAAATTAAAGCTACATGATGGCTCGACAAAGATCCTAGAAAATGTTTTCCATATCCTGAAGCTAGAAAGGAATCTAGTGTCTCTTAGAGTTATTGACACTAGGGGCTACACGACATCTTCTGCATGAGGAGTCTTGGGGGTACATAATGGAGTCATGACGGTACTGAAGGCTCTAAGGACGTCGAATAATTTTTACAAGATGGATTGATCCATCTTTCATATAGCAGTCTAGATTTTGAGGCAAAACATAACAAAATCAAATACCGGGTAGGGTATAAATTTTGCTTTCAAGACAATCCTTCTCAGGGATACACATTGAAGAAGAAGACTCGAAGGATTATGTGGGTTCCTAAGTTCAAGCAGGAAGCTGATTTGATCGACTTGAGCACTGATTCGATGTAGGTCCTGTACGGGCCTTGTGATAGAGGAAGACGACTTCTGAGAAGGCTACATCGGGCTCAAATTTTCATCAAATGAGAAAATTGTGAGGACTGACTTAAATTTGACCCAAAATCATGAAAGGTGATTTAATAAATTATTTGATCTGGTTTGGTCAACTTAAAAGGCAAGAGTAATTAATTATGATTTGGTCAATATTTTAAATGCTCTGATCAAAGTTGGAATTACATCATTGCATCATTCATTTGTTGGTCAAAATTAGAAATCAACATTGGAATGCTTTAATGCTCAAATCTTCCAATGGTCAAAATTGGAAGGTCTTCATTGCTTCGAATCACATGGGTCCAAATTAGAAAACAGTAGCTACAATTTTAATTGCTTTGATTTCATGTGGATTAAATAGCTGATTTTTTATATAAATGCAATTAAATAATATCTTTTTTGGTTGGCCTTATTCACCTATAAATAGAGCCTATTGCAAGGGATATAGAAGCAATTGAGAAATTTCTTCCTCCACGAGTAGAGGTTCAGACATGAATCAGATTTACGAGCACAAAATTCCTTCATCCAGACAATATATTATATTATTATTTTTTAATATTATTCTGATTCATTTGTACTGGCCGATTATTTTTTCTCCATCTCATAAATAAAATATCAATGTCGTCCTCTCCCTGTGGAGTAGGATCGGCACGTTGCCGAGTCCGAATCATATAAATCTTGGTGTATTGAAGTTACTAAATCAAACTCAAGACTCAAAGATACAAATACATCCATACATTCCCTCCATCAGTTAATACTTTCTCCAATACCAACAAGCCATAACATATTAACTTGTAGTTCTATTAAACATTGAATTTGCCAAAATTTTAATATGAAACCAGCCTGATAACTTTCCTACGAGATACTTAGGAGGTGTTTGGTATGAGATAATCCATTCAGATTACTGACAATCTTGTCTTTAAATTATCTGGACTCCACACATTACCTTGTTTGGTGTCTCACTTGTGCAGGTAATGTGAATTATCTTGGTATTCTAGATTGTCATCAAAATGATAATCCAGATTGCTTAATGGAGAGATGTCTATGTGGATTATCTCTGAAGTGGTAATCTTGAATTAATTTTTAGGATAAAATTGCCCTTCTTAAAATCTAGCTTTTTTACAAGTTCTTTACTTATCCCACGACTTCTCCCATGATATAATATTATAATAATATTATAATATAATATTACAATATTATATTATATTATATTATATATATTATATATATTATATTATATATTTTTTATATTATAATTAAATTATTTTAATATTATATAATATTATATAATATAATAATATTATACTATAATATTATATTATATTATATTATATTATATATATTTTTTATATTATATTATATTAACAAGCTCTTTGCTCCTCCCACGATGTTTTCCATGACATAATATTATTATAATATTATAATATAATATTATAATATTATATTATATTATATTATATTACTTTATTTTAATATTATATAATATTATATAATATAATTATATAATTATATAATTATATTATATTATATATATTATATTATATTAACAAGTTCTTTGCTCCTCCCATGACTTTTCCCACGATATAATATTATAATAATATTATATTATATATTATATTATGTTATACAATATAATATAATATAATATAATATAATATAAAATATTATATATATAATATATTATATAATATGATTAATTATAATATTATAATATATTTGTGAAAAGGGTATTTTCGAAAAGTATATCTCATTACTTGGTAATGTATTTGTTATACCAAATATGTCTATGTGAATTATAGCAATCTTATCATAACATTACTTGTGCATACCAAATACTATATTCTACATTACTGGCAATCTTTTTAGTGACAATCTATCTGAAAGGTAATCTAGATTGCTTGGTAATCTGAAAAGTAATGCACGAAACGCCACCTTAGATACAAATATTACTTCTATAGGTTGTTTTCCGCCAACAATTATAATTTTGTCATTGATAATATTAGTGGTAAACTTTTTTTTTTATTAAGAAAAGGCCTCCATCAGGTCAGGTTATATTCGGGTATTGGGTAGAGAAGGCAGAGGATCCATGATCGTGCACTCCTCGCCAAAAACCCGCATACTCCCATGTTCCATTAGGGAAGTCAAAGTTTTATTAATGTCATTCAAATCAATATCAGAGGTTTTTCTGTACAGCAATGGAGTGGCATTTAAACAGTGAGTGCCACCGAAAACAAGCTTATTACATTCAATATTTGAAACTAGCTGAGCATTGAAAAAAAAATTGAATTTTAGTGTCTGAAGAAAGTTTCCATCAGTAGTAACCCAACATACATCATCATCAAAGATCAGAGTTGAACTAGCTAGGCTTGTTTTTTTAAGGTGTTTCAGATTGACTTTGTTGGCCATAACAAGGCACATCCAGATAGCATATAATTCAGCTGCCAATGAGTCAGCTGCAAAAGTTCTACCATAGCCCATTAGAAATTCCTCATTTTTGTCATTAAGGACATGGAAACCAAAACCAGATTGACCAGAATCCTTGTCCCATGAAGCATCACAAAAAATTGAGTAATAGGATCCTTGTTGAGTATTCAGTTGCATAGGAATATCATTATGATTATACCCGGGATAGGACCCAGTATCTTGATGATCTACTGCATTTTGAACAACAACTTTCTTAACATTGTGGTATTGACTGATTTGCAAGAAATTGTTAAACTCAGCCAATGTCCTGTGTACAAGAGTTTTATATCCAGCTCCCTTACCTTTGAAATATTTTTCGTTCTTATTCTTCCAGAGAAACCATAGACCAGCAGCAATCCAACTTCTCAAGCATGCTTTGCTTTCTTTATCAAGAGCCTTACTTTCGTCCAACCATTTTCCATTAACCCATGAATTCTTGTACTCAAATTGATAGTTCAGGATTTCTTCTAGGGAACTCCAAAAGGCCTTTGCAAAATAACAATCAAAGAATATATGCTCAAGGCTATCATCACCCTTATCACAGATATAACATTTGTGACTTAATTTCAATCTTACTGATTTTTGCCAACCAGTTGGGTGTAGGGAGTCTTTCATTTAATAGTTTCCATATGAATAATATCATTTAATATCATTCCAAGGGTGGATGTTTTTATATCTCAAATTCAAGAGGTTGGCCCAATGGATATCTTTTCTGTTAAGGAGAGGGAGTATCCTCTTGGCATGCAAAGAGATTTTAACCAGCTTCAGGTCTCTAATGCCTAGACCTCCCATGCCCTCACTAAGGGTAACCTTCCTCCAGCTAACTAAATGAAACCCATGCTTTTTAGAACAAGTTTTCCAAAAATAGTTCCTAGCAATCTATTCATGCTCCTTAATTACTTTATCACTGATCCATGATGAGGCCAGTGAATGAATGGGGATTGAATTAATCACAGAATTCAGGAGTATCACTTTTTCTGCTTGGGATATGTTCTTACTTACCCAGCTGTTAAGTTTCTTTTCAGCCTTGCAGACCATCTGTCTTTGGAGGTTCAAGGGTATCTTACTTTTGTCAATACAAGTTCCTAGATTGCTGAATGGTAAAGAGCCTTCCTTAATACCCATTAAATTACACAATTTTGTTCTCTTCTTCCCAGGGTAATCTCTTGGAAAGAACAATTCAGATTTATCAAAGTTGATTCTCTAATCAGTGATCATGCCATATTTGCTGAGTAGATCTTTGACAGAAGCACAGGTTCTTTTGCAACATTTGACTGTTAGAATTATATCATCAGCATAAAAAAGATGACTTAAAGAAATATTCTTGTACTTGAAGACTTTTATATGGCCACAGTCCACCTCGCTTTTTATCATAACACTTAGCAACTCTTGGAGGATGATGAACAGATATGGGGAGATGGGATCTCCCTGTCTCATCCCCTTACAGGTTTTGAAACTACTGGATAGAGCCCCATTTATACTGCATTTTAAATTTGCTACCCTTAGGCATGCCATTATCCAATTTATGAACTTCTCAGGAATGTTGATACACTTACAAATATTCCTGATAGCTTCCCAGTTAGCCCTATCAAAGGCTTTCTCTAGATCAATCTTCATTATAAAGTAAGGACATTTCCTTTTGGATTTTCTTATGATGTTGACAACCTCTGAAAGCAAAATAATATTGTCACTCAGATTCCTTTTTTTTACAAAAGCTGACTGCTCCTTTGAGATGATTGTGCTGATCCAAGGCTTTAGCCTATTCACAAGTACTTTTGAAAGAATCTTATAGGTCACATTGCAGAGAGCAATGGCCTGAAGTCTTTAATGACTTTGGGGCAGTCATTTTTAGGAATGAAAATGTGGTTTGTGCTACCCCAAGACTAAGGTAACCAGCAGTCTTTATGAAATAAATCAATTGCCTCCATGTAGTCTTTTCTAATAATCTCCTAAAAACTTATAAAAAAACTCCAAATTGAACCCATCAGTCCAGGGGCCTTGCCCCTACCAAGGCTGTTCATAGCAGCAGTGATTTACTGTTCAGTGAAGCCTTTGGTCAAATCTTGATGCTTGTTTGATGGGATTGAACTCCATTGCAATTTCTTTATCATCTCCTAGTTTGTGCCGGTCTTAAAACCATCTTCCCAAATGCTATTATACCAATTAACAAATTCATTACTGATTTCATTTGTATCAGAGATAGTCATGTCATCCACCTTGATTTCAAAAATAGTATTCCTCCTTTTCTTGAAGTTTGCAAGCCTATGAAAGTATTTTGTATTCTTGTCATTCATATCAACCCATTTAGTTCTAGCTTTGGTCCACCATTTAATGTGCAAGTCTATTGAGAGCCATTGCTTGGTTGGTCAAACTTTTGATCTTGCTAATTTCCTCATCAGTAGCCATACCCTTTTCATCAGCATCTTCCAAGATTTTTAATTGTTCCATCAGGTGCTTCAGCTTCAGTTCAAGAGAGCCTACATTTGATTTACTCCATTGACTAAGCTCTCTCCCCAATTGATTTAGACACTTCTCAAAATGATCAGAAGAATTGAACTGAGCAACATTATCACCCCATTTATCTTTGACAAAGTTGAGGATATTTTGGTTCTCCAACCAATACAATTCAAAAACAAACCTTTTAGTTCTCCTGATTTGACCAAAACCATTTCTTGTGTCAAGCATAATAGGCCTGTGGTCAGATGCAAGCTTTTCAAGATGATAGACCAAGGCATTATGATATTTGGTCATCCAATCTCCATTAGCATAGAACCTGTCTAACCTTGCCATAATCCTTTTTTTTCCCATTCGAGTATTGCACCATGTGAATCTGGACCAGAGAACCCTAGATCAGCAATACCTGCATCTAGACATAATTCATTTAACATTCTTAAAGAATTCCCCATAAGGAAAGGCTTGCCGTCCTTTTTATCTTCTTGTTTCTCAACACAGTTGAAGTCCCCCATTAATAGCCAAGGTACATTCTCAATATTCTAATTTCTCAAATATTGCCACAACACTTTTCTTTCTTCAGGGCAGGTACTTGCATAAATTCTTGTTAGAAACCAAGACAGCTCCCTATGAAGACAGATGGAGACATGGATTGCCTGTTGCCACTTATGAATAAGTTTGAGATCCAAATATTAGTTTTCCAAGCAATGACAAAGCCCCCTGCTCTTCCATTACCAGGAATATAAAGGCCACACCAATCCATGCCAAATTTCCATATACAAGTCTCAGAATCATCAGAGTCTAAGTGAGTTTCTACCAGCAGAATTAGGTCTGGTCTCTTAAACTTTATTAAACTATCAAGGAAGTCCCACCCTGCAGTCTTTAAACCTCCTCTTATGTTCCAAGCTATACGTACACTTCATGTAGAAGATTAATACTGAGTACTTTCTGCATGTCCACCAGATGGATCACCATCTGATTCAATTAAACCAACATCTTTGGAGAATCTCTTTTTCTTGGCCCTATTCTGCTTAACCTCGAAAGGAAAACAATCATGATGGATGTGTTGTGAGGTTGGTTTCCTTATCATACATGCTTTAGTGGCTGGCCTACTAATAAGATCTAGCTTCATCCATATCATCAGACATAGTAGGGAGCTCATTTTTAATTTCACTCACTGTAATTGCAAAGGTAACAGTGAGATTCATGTGTAGATTATCAAGGCATTTGTCAACATCCACTTTCACAAGCTTGGGCTCTTTAGAACTTACAGAGCTGAAGACTATATCCTCATCAACATGATTATTTATCTCCTTCTTTCCATTACTTGTCATCTGCATAGACTTGTCTTTTGGGCTGAATTGAGCAGAATTCATGTTGAGATGTATCCCTTTATCATCAGACTTGCTCAAGTCTCTATCATTGATCGAGAGAGCTTTCTCCGAAGCATGAATTTTAGCATTGAGACCATTTAAGGAATCAAATCTATTTGAGTTCTTGTTAGCAACACGTTCAGGACTTTTGACATGACCCTTCTTCTTTCTGCTAATTATTTGCCAAGGACCATAAATTTCATCACCATCTTTGACTAAAACATTCTTCTCTTTAACATTATTATCAGCATCTTCCAAACTGCTAGAGTTATCAACACACCCAGAGGTATTCTTTGCAGGACATAATACTTCAAGGTGCCCAATTTTGCCACAGTGAAAGCAGAACTTGGGTGTGTTCTCAAAAGCAATTGTTTGCCAGAACTTAAACCCTCCACCATTAATCCAAAGTCCTAAAGGAACCTTGCTTTTCATATTCCAAAGCAAACAGACTTTAGCAAATTTAGCACGTTGTCCCTTAAGAGTTACACTGTCAATTTTAACAACTTGGCTAATACTTCTCGCAATTTTTAAAAGAACATCCTTCTGCAAGTATTCGAGGGGGAGTCCAGAAAATTAAATCCACACAGGGATTTCTTCTGTCCTTTCCAATAAGGGTTGAAAATTTGCCCTCCAAAGTATAAGAAGGAGGGCCTGACCTCTGAAGAACCAGGGCCCTTCAGTAAGGACCTTATTTAGATCATCAACACATGCAAACTTAAAACAAAAATAACCTACATCAAGATCAACAACTTGGACACTGCATTTTAGCTTCTAGATTCTTGGTATAACAGATTGAACCAAGCCTAGAGGAGGAGAGCTGCCATAGAATTTCCCATGAGGCAATTTGTCCATTCTGCCCTAGCTGCTGAAATCATATCAGTTTCGATATTAACCAGGTTTTCCGAAGCATTTTGCATCTTCTTCAAATTCTCATCAATCAGTTTCCCTTGGGGCATATCTTCAAATAGCTGAGCTTCTTTAAAGAGGGCAGCCCAGAAGCTTGGTTTCCGCATTTTGTCATGAGCACTAACAGTTGCATTCTTTTGCGATTGGCTTTCCACAAACAAGGAATTTTCTAAAGCAGTAAAGGATTTTGAAATCGAATCTGGAATTTTAAATCCCTCATTGCTAGAGCTACCAATGGAGTGGTTCATACCTCCATGATGAGGTTTCGAGATCTGAATGAGATTCAACTTCGCAGCACCATCAGATTTACGCCTCCATATAGAGTTCTCGAAGACCTTTTTAGAACCAAGATCTGGAGGCTTTTTTGCTTTACGGATGAGCACATCCGATCCCGGGCGTTTGTCATCGCCCTCACAGTCGCCGTCGCCAGTTTGAACTCTACCCGTCATTCCATATTAGTAGTAAACTTAATAAATGAAATAGAAGAAGTATTTCTCAAGTTGAAAAAAAAAACTTTTGTGCAATTCTATTCCTATTCATGCTTTATGTACTTTCTTGGGTTCATAATAAAATTATCAACAAAATTGAATCAATTATAAAGAATTTTATTAAGTTGTGTGAACTTAATTTTATGGATGAATCATTCAATATGTAGTTAAATAATTAGTTTTTTTATCAAATACTTGAGGAAAATCTTGGAAATTAAATTGAAGAATATCTTATACTTCATTTATGATTGAGAATTTTATTTAATTGATAATCTAAATTTTAAAAATAATGTTTCTTTTTAATCATCTACATTAATTATAGTACATCTTCATGATGAATGCATATTATTTTGCAATGTTAATTATACATTCAAGATATCTTTTACTCTATTATTAATGCACCAAACAGTAGTTATTTTTCTATATGTACTTGTAATTTTATGAATCTCTTACTATTTTTAGTTTTCTTCATATTGTAGTCATCAAAAGTTGGCCCTAAAGGCAAATAAAAAGACAGCCACGTCATGGTAGAATTTTCAAGAGTTTCAACATCATGACCTTCTGCAAGAAGTATAACACAAAAATCGCAACAAGTTCCACTATGTTATCCTTCTCAAAATCATAGTCTTCGATGAAAATTATTATTTTTTAAATGTGAATTTTTCTTCTTATATTTGACTCATTTTTTAGATATCAAGTATGATACTATAGAATATTCATTTTCATCTTTCAAAAAATAATCTTGTATTGTTAAGTTGGATAACCGAGATAAAAAAAATTATCTTTTAAGAGGACAAGAACTTTAGTATTTTAATTTTAATGACTCTATAGTTGTAATATCCTAGATATTTTATTTTTATTTTTCCTCTTATGGTTTGTGTCAGCCAGCTTAGCGGACTAGTCCGAGGTCGAGCCGAGTCGACTCATGGTCCGGTGCGAATTTGCAAACTAGGGTAAGTAAGAATATGAGTTATGTGATTTTGCTTGTGTAGATTAATTCATTTAAATTTTATGTTGTGTATGCATGATTTATATGTATGTATTGGATGATTATGTGAAGAATAGGATTAATTAAGTTAATATAAGTTAGCGGGTTCGGATTCGGCTTGAGGCGGATGCGAGTTGGATAAAGAGTTTAGAGAGGTTAGGGTTAAGGAGGGAGTATAAAACCCCCTCCCCTTGACTTGTGGCTCCCTATTTGGAGCCACACAAGTTACTGAGAAGAGGAGCCAGCCGACAGTCAAGCCGCCAGCCGCCCCTCTCCTCTCTCCCCTTGGAGCCGCCGCCATCAAGAGCCGAGCCGCCCAAGGCTTTCCCCCTTCTCCTTCCTCTCCTTCTTCCTCCCCTTTGGAGCCGAGCTGAGATGAGCCAACCAAGCCAGCGCCTCTCTCTTCCTCTCTCCCTCTCTCCAAGCCGGTGACTTGGAGTGAGCCGCCGCCCCTCTCTTCCCCCTTCTTGAGTCGAGACGTCATCTTTTGAAGCCGGACTTGAGGGCCATCGTCCGAGATTTCTTCTAATCATCCTTCCAAATTATGTGAGTGATTTTACCCTCCTTCTTGGGGATTTCTTCGAGTTTCTTGAAGTCGTTCTTGGAGGCTTGATGTTCTTGATTTGTTTTCGATGATCTCTCGGATTCTTGTCGTTCTTTTTGTGTGTCATGCTTGAGGAGACCCTAAACCCTCCCCTATGGGGCTCGGCAGCCCTAGGATGATCCTAGGGGTGCTCGGCCTACGGTGAATCAAGGGTGCCCTCAAGGTGTTCGGTGAAATGCTTAAGCGAAAGTTTTCAATGATCTTGAGATCCGTGTTTTGTATTGCTTATGAAATCAAGTTTCTATATGTTCAAGCAAGCCT
This sequence comes from Canna indica, assembly GCA_034359265.1. NCBI lineage: Eukaryota > Viridiplantae > Streptophyta > Magnoliopsida > Zingiberales > Cannaceae > Canna > Canna indica. The sequence goes on along the minus strand of CP136892.1, from coordinate 36,850,704 downwards.
TGTGTTTAATATGTGATTTTTAGATGAAATCATGTTTAATAAAAAAATTGAATCTTGATGTTGATGCCATGAGGGTTCTTGAAAGAGGGGTTCTTGATCATGGTGCTTGTTCTTGTTCATGATGTTGTTAGTGCTTGTTAGTCTTGTTGTTAAGCATGGAAATTGGGAAAATTTTCTCAATATTTATATTCTATTTAAATGATAATTAATGGCTTAATTTCTGGGAATTTTGGATTTATTTTTATGCTATGCTAAAAATTTGATGTTGCTGAAATTGCATGCTGAAATGCTGAATATGTGTTGTTTTTAAATTACTTTCTGTGATGTGTGTATTGATCTGAACATAGTCATGTGACATATCGTTTCAACCAGAAAATATAGTTTGGAAATATAGGACTCACTATGGAGACCAGATTCGGTTTACATCATTAGTTTCGGGCAGAACAGTAAGCTAAAACAAAACCCTAATTGTGGTGAACTAAATTTTAATTATATAATTAAAATTGGGCAAATGGGTCAGCATAATCTGTTATGAATCAACATGAGAATTTTATGCATGAAATAAAACCACACAAGTTTATGACATTTCGGGTCTAGGAGTTGGGTTCGGGTATTGGAGTGTTGAGATACTTCAAATAGGGGCACCTATGAGACACCGTAGGAAAGACTTGACTTAGGTCATGGTGCGTCATATCTTTATGAATGACGAAGAGGCTCGTTGAGGAGCCGGATTGCGGGATAGGCCCGGGAGGTTGGATGGTAAATTCCAAACATATGGAACAAGTTCGGAGGGCCTTTCCCGATTGTTCTGATTGGCCTCGTGGGATAAGTTCGGAGGGCCTACCCGATTATCCCGTAGGTGGTTTTTAAGGAATAAGTTTGGAAGGCCTACCCGATTATTCCTGAGATATCTTAGAGGAGTAAGTTCGGAGGGCCTACCCGATTACTCCTATGATATCTTAAAAGGGGCAAGTTCGGATGGGCGAATCCCGATTGTCCCTACGCATCTCGTGGAGCAAGTTCGGAGGGCCTTCCCGATTATCTTAGTTTGTGTTGTTGTCTTAGGGCATGATAGGCATAGGCCTGTTGTTTTTCACCGTTTGGGTGTTGGCTGTCTACGGGCAGGTGGTGGCCAGATGGCCTGATAGCTAGTCACACCTTCGTGACTTTATCCATGTAGAGATAGATGTTATGCTATTGCTTATCTCTGTGTTGTTTTATTGTGGGGGTCGGTAGAACCGCTCACTGAGTTCTTCGAACTCATCCGTTGTCGTTGTTTGTTTTGTAGAGCCTGACCGGTGAGGTGGGCTGGAGCACTTGGGCAGCTGGAGGGTAGAGGAGTCACATGATCTCATAGCAGTCTTAGTTAGGGATCGTTGTCGAGTCTGTAGTAGGTTGTCATGCACTTTTATTTTGGTATTGGAGTTGTAGTCCCGTGGGGGCATTCATGTTTTTAACTAGACTATTATTTGATAAAAGAGCTGTTGTTCTTCGATTTATTTATTTTCACACTTGAGCTATTTATTAAAAACTTTGATGTTTTGAAATAAAAATATGTTTTGGTTCTTTTTATTAATAAAAGCTGTTGTTTGTTCCGCTATTTTTATGAGTTGACATGTGCATGGGTTAGGCTGCGGGGTATAGGCACGTATACCCTGGCCGGTCACGTAACCCTGAACTTGGGGCGTGACAATAGTAATATTTTTAAAATATGAAAATTGACACAGAAATATGTAATCATTATAAGTTATGCTTTAAATTAAATATTTAAAGTTGAATAATTGAAATAAAAGTTAAGATATTCTAAAATAAAAGTAACATAATTTAATCTCACATAAGATTTCATTTATAAACTAAAAGTAAAAAAAATTAACTTATATATAAAAAGTTATAATATTTTAAAATCAAGGAGCAAAGTGAGAAATAAAGGACTTCAAACATCAGGGTTTAACCAACAAATTAGGGTTTATTTTGAGATGATTTATTCAACGATTTCCCTAAAACTGAATAGAAAACCATTTATTCCCAAAATTGTCACGCCCCAACTCAGGGTCGCATGATCGGCTGGGGTATACGTGCCTATATCCCGCAGCCTAACCCATGCATATGCTAACTCATAAATAAACATAGCAAATAGAATAGTAATTTTCATTATGAGCGAGAAAACAAAATATATTTTCAATTAAGAAGTAAGTTTTTAGCAAAGTATTTAAAGTGCGGAAATAAATAAATCAAAGTTCAACAGTTTGCTCTTAACAAATAAAATTTGAAGGAAAGACATGAATGTCCCCAAGGGACTATAGTTCCAAAATACCAAAATATAAGTGCATGACAAACTACCAAAGACTCAACTACGACCCCTAACTAGGACTGCTATGAGATCAATGTGACTCTTCTACCCTCCAGCCGTGTCAAGTGCTCCAACCCACCTCACTGGTTAGGCTCTGCAAAAAAATTAGAAATAAACAACGGGTGAGTTCAAAAGAACTCAGTGAACGGTTCTACCAACCCCCACCATAAAAATCAACCACGGAAATAAATGAATAAATGCTCTTGTCTCATACGGGGTAATGCATCAAGTGGTATGACTAGCTAACAGGTCATCTGGCCATCACATGCCCAAAGGCAAACCAATTCACTTAGTAGTAAAGTACAACATGCCTCAGCCTACCCGTGCCCTAAGGCAACAAATCACACTCAAGGGTTATGAGGATAATCGAGATTTACCCATCCGAGCTTATCCTATAATTAGGGGTGAGCGGGTCCGGGTACCCTCTAATTTTCATGATACCCGAACCCTACCTTATATAGGACCGATTCCTCTATTTAATTTGGACCTGGACCCTACTCTATTGGAACCTAAAATCGGATCCTACCCGGAACCACCGATTTCGGTTCCGATTTTGGGTACCTTGTTAGAACACCTATTTAATTTTGTTAATGTGAATCGAAAATAATGAATTAATGAATGAAAGGGATTGTTAATGTTCACTATAATTTCTATTGTTATTTGTGACAAAAATAATAATATATATAGAGTGTAACCAATAGATTATATTGAGAAATTGCAAATAGATTCCTAAAAGAGATATAGACACTATAAATATTACAAAGAATACTCATGCTGCAAAATGAATGGTATTCTCTACTTCCTTGGCAACTATAACCATTGGAAAAATAGTAGTTGTGGATGCCATAAATTCTCAAAATTCTAGGAATATATCTATTATCTAATATATCAGATTCGAGTTAAATAATTAAATATATATAACCCGGTACCGGTTCTGGGTCCCGACGTGTTGGACCCGGAACCATAACCAATTTCAATCGGTTTCTTGATTTGTTACCCGGACCCTACCCGAATTTAATTCGGGTCTACCCAGAACCTACCCGATCGGATCGGTTCCAACCGATTCTGTGTCTACCCAAAACCCATGCACACCCCTACCTATAATAGAACCCTTAGAAGAAGTGCAAGAATAATCGGGATCCGTCCATCCGAACTTATTCCTTAAATAAAGAAACTCGGGAACAATCGGGATTTGCCCGTCCGAACTTATTCCACGAGAAACGCAGGAATAATTGGGATTCACCCATCCGAACTTATTCCTTAAAGACATCACAGGAATAATCGTGATTCGCCCATCCGAACTTATTCCTTAAACAATCGCAGGAATAATCTGGATTCGCCCGTTCGAACTTATTCCTTAAACACAGGTTGGGAATTAACCATCCAACCTTCCAGACCAAGCCAGCAATCCGGCTCCTATCCGAGCCTCTCCGCCATTCATAAAGATATGTCGCTAACAAGACCTAAGTCAAGTGTCTCATACGGTGTCTTAGGGGTGTCTTTACTGGGAAACGCTGCAACACTGTATGCCCGATCCTAACGCCTAGACCCATAATATCATCAACCCATGAGGTTTTATTTCATGCATATAATTTATTTTGTTAGCTCCTAATAAATTATGCTGCCCCTTAAATTTTAATTATACAATGAAAATTTTCATTTGCCAAAATTAGGGTTTTATTTTAGGATTTTATTTTTAGTTTGCTGTTGAGCCCAAAACTGGTGCATCCAAACCGAATCAAATTTCCAAAGTGTGTCCTATGGATCTAGACTATATTTTTTGGTAAAAATGATAGGTTACATAACTATATTCAGTGAACTATACTCATCACAACAGAGATTAGCAAATCATCCTCCCTAATGGCAATTCAGCTTGAAATTCCAACATGTTGAGTTTTCAGCATACCAAGGTAATTAATCCAAAATTTATAGTAATTAAATCCTTAATTACTACCAAAATAGATTTATAATATTGAGATAAATCACACGAAGATTAAATCATATTTGCTAAATAAGATTTAGCAAACATCAACATCATCTTTAAAACAAGACTCAAGCTTCATAATCAAGAACCCAAATCAAGAACATACGTGGCATCAAGATTAAATCCTTTCATATGTAAAACACGATTAATACGCTGAAATCACATATTTAATTACAAGATATGCATTGACGTCATAGGAACCTAATAAGGTCAGCAATCCAAGATATAGTGTTCTGAGAAATCTGACACTAGAAGAGGGGTTGAATAGTGTCTGTCCCATTTTCCTATATTTGATCAACTTTTTCTTTATACTTAAATTTAACTTAACTTAAATGCAAGTATTTCTTAATAGTGGATGTGATCAAATATTAATAACAATGATAGGCAAACAAGAGAGCAATGCAGACAAGAATAATTATAGTGGTTCCGCCAACTGCCTACTCCACTACCTTGGCTCCTCACCAAGGATTTCTAACCACTACTTTATAGAGTTTGTGTTTCCCTTTAAATGCAATGAGGACACTCTTCTCACCATTCTGAGAATCCCTCAAACCTATTCACCTAGGCAAAACACAATTCTACAAAGTTTCCTGTAAGTGTTTCCCTAGCACACCTTGCAGCTATTACAGATGGAAAACAAATCTAAAATAAAACTTTAAATACAATGTAAAAGAGCTTAAGAATAGGAATAGAAACCACAGTTCTTTTCCCAAGCCTTCACGCGTTCAACTCGCCAGAAGATGCACTGGAGTTGCAGCAGAGTTGAAGAAAATAGGCGATTGAAGAAGAATTTGACGGAAGATTAGGGCGCAACAGATCGATCACTTTGAAGGCTTTTAATAACTTATTGAATGCTCAATAAATTCAATAAGAAGCTTTTAAGAAGGTGGGTGAGGGGTATTTATAACCCCTCAGCTGAACGGCGACTCAACGGGTAGAAAAATAGCCGTTATAGTCGTTCGGTCGCATGTCGGTCGATCGTCGGTCAATCGACCGATCGATCACCCAGCGACCGCTGACTTTCTGTCTATTTTTTGCATTGTTCGATCGACCGATGGGTCAACCGAAGGAGTCGCAACTTCAAAATCCTAAATCTGGTCGACCGATGCAGTGAAGCCAGGGACGCAGCTTTGTGATTTTTGATCCGGTCGACCGATGAGCCTTCTGCCAAATTTTGGCTTCGGTCGATCGACCGACACAGCCTTCTGCGATTTCTTCACCAACTTCGGTCGACTGATAGGTCGACCGAATGACTACTGCCATTTTTTCGCAACATTCGGTCGACCAACCGATCGACCGAATTGGTTGCTGCCAAAAATCTGCCTTGTTCGGTCGACCGAACTCAATCTGAGGCTGATTTTTACATTAAATTTGTTATATGCCTTTTTTGGGGTTTAGTTACCAAGTTTCAACTTGGATAACTTTACAATTTGGCTTGGGATAAAATCATCCTAGGGGTATATTACATGATTTCTACTTAATTTATACCCGAGCCTTTCTTTGACGTTCTTTTCTATCGTTTCTTGACGATCTTTCCTTTCGTTTCTTTGAATGAAGTTAGTCTGTTTATCACAACCTCAACCTGAACTCCAAACTTCATACATAGATTAAATACATGTTTGTTATCATCAAAATGAAGATGGAAGCTTAAGAGAAACCCTTAAGCCAATAATCTCCTCATTTTTGATGATGACAAACATAACAAGGAATTTAAGAAAGCGTATGCATATTTTTTGTGAGTTTGAGTTAAGGCATTCATGAGTTAAGGTATACAAGATATAGAACTCAACATATGCATACAAATGCTTACAACTCACCATATGCTCCCCCTATTAATGTGCATATGATTTTTGTAACTCCCCCTAATTATATGCATCGTGAAAACCAAGAGTGACCATACTTTTTCTCCCCCTTTTGACATCAATAAAAATGGTAAGAATTAAGATACAATTAATGAGTTTCATCATAAAAACCAAGAAAGCCATAAAACCAAGTATCATCTATCACTATAGTCCTTCCTATTAATGTAAGCCTATAGAAGGCAAACATCAATAAGTCGCAAAGCCCCACTACAGAGCAGTACATAAGTGTGATGATACTTTATAGAATGTAAGTTTTGAAAAACATATACATTTTGAAGAAAAACATTTTAATTACTAGGAAAAGCACAAATTTCTAATTGCATCCTTAAATTTGTAAAGCTTTCTTCAACCAAGGGTTTTGTAAATATATCGGCAAGTTGTTTATCGGTGGATACAAATTCTACCGATATATTTACTTTATTCACATTATCCCTAAGAAAATAGTGTCTTAAGTCAATATGCTTAGTTCTAGAGTGTAAAATGAGATTCTTTGTTAAATTTATTGCATTAGTATTATCACAATGAATAGGTATGCAAGAATACTTAAGTCCATAGTCTAAAAGAGTTTGTTTCATTCAAAGAACTTGTGTACAACAACTAGCCGCAGCGATGTATTCTGCTTCGATAGTTGAAAGTGCAACTGAGTTTTATTTCTTTGAGAACCAAGAAACAAGACTCGCTCCTAAGAATTGACAACACCCACTAGTGCTTTTTCTATCTACTTTACATCTGGCAAAATCAGCGTCCGAAAAGCCGATTAAATCAAATGATGTATGACATGGATACCATAGTTCTAAGTCAACTGTGCCCTTTAAATATCTCAATATGCATTTTACTGCACTTAAATGAGACATTTTAGGGCAAGATTGAAACCTAGCACATACACAAACACTAAACATGATATCGGGTCTACTTGCGGTTAAGTAAAGAACACTACCAATTATACCTCAATATCATTTTTCGTCAACTTTAATGCCGTCTTCATCTTTGTCAAGCTTGATGGATGCGCTCATAGGTGTAGAAGCTATCTTGGCTTCATTCATCCCAAACCTTTTGATGGGCTCCTTTGTGTACTTGGCTTGATTGATGAAGATTCCTTTGTTGGTTTGCTTGATTTTGAGACCAAGCATGAAGGAGAGCTCTCCCATCATGCTCATCTCAAACTCATCTTGCATACATTTAGCAAACCACTTACAAAGCATTTCATTAGTAGTACCAAAAATTATGTCATCAATATAAATTTGAACTAATAACATATCATTTTCATGATGCTTAATGAAAAGTGACACATCGGCTTTTCTAACATTAAAACCTTGTTCAATTAAAAAGATTGAAAGTCTTTCATACCAAGCCCTAGGGGCTTGTTTTAAACCATATAATGCATTTTTAAGTTTGAAAACATGGTTTGGAAACTCAAAACTTTCAAATCTGAGGGGTTGTTCAACATAGATTTCTTCATTAATGAAACCATTTAGAAATACACTTTTTACATCCATTTGAAAAAAGTTTAAAACTCTTAAAGATAGCATATGTCAAAAGCATTCTAATTGCTTCTAATCTAGCTACGGAAGCATATGTTTCATTATAATCTATCTCTTCTTGTTGATTGTACCCTTGTGCCACTAACCTAGCTTTGTTTCTAATAACTAATCATTCTTCATCTAGCTTATTTCTAAATACCCATTTAGTTCCAATTATAGTTTGTTCACTAGGTCTAGGCACTAAGTCCCATACATCATTTCTAGTAAATTGGTTAAGTTCTTCTTGCATAGCTAGTACCCAAAACTCATCTTCTATTGCTTCCTTAATGTTCTTAGGCTCTACTTGAGATACAAAAGCTACATATTGATAAACATTCTTGAGTTTTGAACGCATTACCACTCCCGTTGAAGGTTCTCCAATGACTTGGTCCATTGGATGATCCTTTACCAACCGATATCCTTTAGGGAGAGGTGGTAGAGCTTCTTCTTCTTCATCTTCAACCTGAGGTAGATTTGAGGATGGCGGTTCTTCATGTTGGGTTTCCTCATTATCTTCATCCTCCACTTCTTTATCATGAAGTGTGAGATCCTCAAGTTCCTCACCTGCATTCATAATCTTCACATTTCTAGAAAAATCATTAGTTTCATTAAACGTGACAAGCATGGATTCTTCAACAATCATGGTTCTACAATTGTAAACTCTATATGCCTTAATTATAATTAATGGAGTAACTTAGGAAAATCCCTTCATCGGATTTAGAGTCAAATTTTCCTAAATTATCCTTAGTATTTAATATAAAACATTTGCATCCAAAAACATGAAAATATCCCACATTTGGGATTTTACCATTCCAAAGCTCAAAAGGTATTTTCTTAATTTTAGGTCTTAATAAAACTCGGTTAAGAACATAGCAAGAGGTATTTATGGCTTCGGCCGAAAAATACTTAGGCAAATTATTTTCGCATAGCATGGTCCTAGCCATCTCTTGTAAGATTCTATTCTTCCTCTCAACCACCCCATTTTGTTGAGGGGTCCTAGGGGAAGAAAATGTATGTTTAATACCTAAATCATCACAAAACTCGAAATTTTTTTCATTTTTAAACTCCCCTCCATTGTCACTTCTAAATTTTAAAATTGAAACTCATTTTTCATTTGTAACTTTCTTTGCAAACTTTTTGAAGAACTCAAAAGTTTTATTTTTCTTGGCAAAAAAAAAAATCCATGTAAATCTAGAAAAATCATCAACTAATACATAATAAAATAGCTTTCCACCTAGACTAGCTACATCACATGGACCAAAGAGATCCATGTGCACAAGCTCAAGAATTCTAGATGTACTAACTTGATTAATGCTATGAAATGAAGATCTGACTTGCTTACCTAGTTGACATGCATCACAAAGTTTGTCTTTTTCAAATTTTATCTCTTGGATGAGGCTCATGCTAGCATGTCCTAGCCTTCTGTGCCACAACCAAGAGTCATTCTCCATGGCAACTAAGCATCTAACATGAGGATTTGGCAAGACATTTAATTCTAAGATGTAAATATTTTCTTGCCTATTTCCAATAAACATGATATCATTTGATGGTGCACTTCTAATGATATATTTAGATGTTTCAAAAATAATTATGTATCCATTGTCACATAATTGTGATATGCTAATCAAGTTATGTTTTAACCCATCTACTAATAAAATATTCTTTATGCATGGGTAAGGGAGTATACCTATGTCACCAATGCCAATAATTTTACCTTTGGCATTGTCTCTAAATGTGACATGTCCACCATCTTTGCTTGATAAGGTTGCAAATAAGTTGATGTCACCCGTAATGTGCTTCGAGCAACCACTATCCAATATCCAAGTGCTTCTATTTGTTTGAGGATGCTTCTCCATCTACAAAAGGAGAAGAATCCATTTTAGGTATCCAAATTCTCTTGGGTCCTTGAGTATTGTCATTTTGGGAACCCATGTAAATCTTGCATGTGGGTTCCTCCTCAAAGCACAATCCTTGGCCATATGGCCAAATATGTCACAAGAAAAATAATTTCCATTAAATTTTTTTCTAGTGTGTGTGTGAGCGTGGGAGTGTAATAATTTCTTTTTATGGATAACCTTAGGCATGTCATTTTGTATAGTTGTCACCTTTTCATTGAGCATGCAAAGTTCCATTTTTAATGTTAGCATGCTATTATTCAAGTGCTCTACTTGACCACTTAAATACTTGTTTCCATCTTCAAATTTTTTGTTGTCATTTTCTAAGTCCTTCTTAGCTTTCTCTAGGGTGTGTGTTTCTTCCTTAAGGGTATCTACTTCTTTTCTTAAGGCCTTGCATGTGAGTAATAAGCTATCATTTTCAAGCTCTAAAGATTTATAGTCCTTTTTATGGTCTCTAAATTTTTTTCTAATAGCATTAAATTCATCATGCATTTGTTCAAATTCATTTTCTAACTCTTCTTGAGTAAAAGAAACTTCACCAAAAATAAATCTTACCTCATCATCATTTGCCATCAAGCAAAGATTTGCCTTTTCACTCTTTGCTTCTTCTTCACTCGATGAGGCCTCGCTTTCATCCCATGTAGCCATCGTTGCCTTCTTCTTCTTCTTGTATCTCTCCTTTTTGTGAGGGTTGGAGGTGGAAGCTATCTTGAGAAGTGGGCAATCCCTCCTTAGATGCCCAATCTTGTTGCAATGGTAGTATGTGTAGCCTCCTCTTCCCTTCCTCATGCCTCCCCTCATGAAACTCATAAATCTTCTTGCTAGCATCGCCATTTCTTAAACATCATCCGTCTCTTCCTCGGATGATGACGACTCTTTTGCTCGATGTGATGCTTTTAAGGTATGGTCTTGCTTTTGGGGGCCTCCTCCTCCTGATATTGCTTCATGTGGGTCTCATGTGTCATGAGAGACCCAATGAACTCAGTGATCTTCAAGGTGCTCATGTCTTTTGCTTCCATGATAGCTATGACCTTGGGCTCCCAAGCTTTCGGAAGGGAACGAAGGAGATTCCTTACCTTCCGCTCTTCCTTTATTTCTCTGCCAAGGTTAGCTAATCCATTTGTAATATTTTGAAATCTAGCATATATGGCATCAATGGATTTATGCGATAACATTTTAAACATTTCATAGTCATGCATGAGTAGATTTATTTTGGATTCCTTTACTTGTGAAGTCCCTTCATGTGTGGTCTCTATGACCTTCCATAATTCATATGCAGACTTAGAGGTAGAAATTCTATTGAATTTATTAATTGATAGACCGTAATATAATGCATTGACGGCCTTTGCATTTGCATTGAAGAGTTTAATATCTTCTTAGTCCCATTGATCCATATCCTTATTGGGTTGTTTGTACTCTACTAAAATCATCCTCCATACATTTATGCCTAGAGATTGGAGGAAGCCATTCATGCGAATCTTTCAGTAGGCATAGTTGTTTCCATCGAATAGTGGTGGAGTATGAGTAGAGGACCCTTGAGCTAATTGGATTTCACTAGACATCTTAATTTGTAGGGAAGATGGTTAAATCTTATCCTACGACCAGGCTCTGATACCAATTGTTGTGAGAAATCTGACACTAGAAGGGGGGGTTGAATAGTGTATGTCCCATTTTCCTATATTTGATCAACTTTTTCTTTATACTTAAATTTAACTTAACTTAAATGAAAGTATTTCTTAACAGTGGATGTGATCAAATATTAATAACAATGATAGGCAAACAAGATAGCAATGCAGACAAGAATAATTATAGTGGTTCGGCCAACTGCCTACTCCACTACCTTTGCTCCTCACTAAATATTTCTAACCACTACTTTATAGAGTTTGTGTTTCCCTTTGAATACAATGAGGACACTCTTCTCACCACACTGAGAACCCCTCAAATCTATTCACCTAGGCAAAACACAATTCTACAAAGTTTCCTGTAAGTGTTTCCCTAGCACACCTAGCAGCTATTACAGATGGAAAATAAATTTGAAATAAAACTTCAAATACAATGTAAAAGAGCTTAAGAATAGGAATAGAAACAACAGCTCTTTTCCCAAGCCTTCACGCCTTCAACTCGCCAGAAGATGCACTGGAGTTGCAACATAGTTGAAGAAAATAGGCGCTTGAAGAAGAATTTGATGGAAGATTAGGGCGCAACAGATCGATCATTTTGAAGGCTTTTAATCACTTTTTGAATGCTCAATAAATTCACTAAGAAGCTTTTAAGAAGGTGGGTGAGGGGTATTTATAACCCCTCAGCTGAACGATGACTCAACGGGTAGAAAAATAGCCGTTATAGCCGTTCGGTCGCATGTTGGTCGATCATCGGTCGATCAACCGATCGACTGCCCAGCGACTGCTGGCTTTTTGTCTATTTTTTGCACTATTAAGTCGACCAATGGGTCGACCGAAGGAGTCGCAACTTCATCATCCCGAATTTGGTCGACCGATGTAGTGAAGCCAGGGACGCGGCTTTGTGATTTTTGATCCGGTCGACTAATGAGCCTTCTGCCAAATTTTGGCTTCGGTCGGTTGACCGACTGGTCGACTAACACAGCCTTCTGCGATTTCTTCACCAACCTCGATCGACCGAATGGCTACTGCCATTTTTTTGCAACATTCGGTCGATCGACCGGTCGACCGAATTGGCTGCTGCCAAAGATCTGCCTTGTTCGATCGACCGATCAGTAGACCGAACTTAGGCTGAGGCTGATTTTTACATTGAATTTGTTACATGTCTTTTTTGGGATTTAGTTACCAAGTTTCAACTTGGATAACTTTACAATTTGGTTTGGGATAAAATCATCCTAGGGGTATATTACATGATTTCTACTTAATTTATACCCGAGCCTTTCTTTGACGTTCTTTTCTATCATTTCTTGACGATCTTTCCATTCGTTTCTCCGAATGAAGTTAGCGTGTTTATCATAACCTCAACCTGAACTCCAAACTTCACACATAGATTAAATACATGTTTGTTATCATCAAAATGAAGATGGAAACTTAAGAGAGACCCTTAAGCCAACACATAGATCCCAAAACAAGCAAGATTCTTCTCTTAGGCATTTCATCAAACACCTCGAGGGCACCCCTATTTCCACCTTGGCCAAGCACCCCTAGGGTAGTCCTAGGGCTGCCGAGCCTCAAAGGGGAATCTCGGGTCCCCTCCCTCATATCGACAGAAGAATTCGACGATAAAAACTCAAGAATCGACGAAAAATCAACAAGAACGTCACAACGTCCAAATCAGCTCAAGAATACAAGAAGAATTTCAAGAAAGGAGGGGTAAAACCACTCACATGATTAGGAAGAAGAAATCGGGGGAAATTCCCAATCAGCGGCCTCCGAATCCGGCCTCAAAGAGTGCGGCGGTTCGGCTCAAACAAGCGGGAAGGGGCGACGATTCCTACCAAGCCGTCGACTTGGCTTCCAAGGGAGAGGAAGGGAGGGGCGGCTTGGCTCTACTCGGCGGCTCCTCTCTACTCTCTAGGCGGCTGGTGCGGCTCCAATAGGGAGCCACCTAGCCCTAGGGGAGATTTTATAATCCCTTCCCTATCTCATCCGACCCTAACCTCTTTTAACTCATATTCGCCTTAAACCCGGATCCAAACCCGCTAACTCCTCAACCCAAACTTAACCTCAGGCTAAAATACAAGCATCAATCACATGCACACACATACAATGCATTTTAATAAATCAAGCACACACATTACAACAATTAAATAAATTTATCTAAGCAGGAAAAGAAACCGCATAAATCATATTCCTACTTGCCCGAGCATTCAAGCTCGCATCGGATCATGACTCGGCTCAGCTCAACCTCGAATCAGCCCGCTAGATTGGAAAAGATAAATAATAAAAATTATCATAATATCTTGGATATTACAAAAATAAGAATGGCTATTGCTTTTTTCCCAAAACCCTAATCAACTTTTCAAAATATCATTAATGCCCTCACAATTGTTAACGGAGTTAACTTTGATCTGGCCATTTTAAACTGCTTCGGGTTATTTTAAACTGATTCACTTATTAGGCTACATATGTAATAAAATGCATTCTAAATTCACCATGAATTCACAAAAATTATATTATGCATAATAAAATGTGATCCATAACTTGGATCATCAAAATAAGTGTTCAAGAGTGACATATCAATTTATTTTTATCATTTTAAATTACTTCGAACCATTTTAAACTAGTTCATCATATATGCAATGAAATGCATTCTAAAATCATTATAGAGTAATATAAATTATATTATGCATAATGAAATATGATCCACAACTTGGATCATCAAAATAAGTGTTTAAGAGTGGCATATCAATTTAGGTTTATCATTTAAACTGCTTGAGGCCATTTTAGATTGGTTCAGGAAAAATATTCTAAAATCACCGGTTTATGCATAATGGTAGGGGCATTTTAATGCTTTTCCTAAACCAGTTTAAAATGATAAAAATAAATTGATATGCTACTTTAAACACTTATTTTGATGATCCAAGTTATGGATCATATTTCATTATACATAATATAATTTATGTGAATTTATAGTGATTTTAAAATGCATTTTATTGCATATATGACCTAATAAGTGAACCAATTTAAAATGACCCGAAGTAGTTTAAAATGGTAAAAATAAATTGATATGTCACTGTTAAACATTTATTTTGATGATTTAAGTTGTAGATCATATTTCATTATGCATGATATAATTTTTGTAAATTTATGGTGATTTTAGAATGCTTTTCTTGAACCAGTTTAAAATGACTTCAAACAGTTTAAAACGACAAAAATAAATTGATACGTTACTCTTAAACACTTATTTTGATGATCCAAGTTATGGATCACATTTTATTATGCATAATATAATTTATATGAATTTATGATGAATTTAAAATGCATTTCATTGCATATATGACCTAATAAATGAACCAGTTTAAAATGATTTGAATCAGTCTAAAATGACTTAAAACAGTTTTAAATGATTCGAAGCAATTTAAAATGGTAAGAAGTTAACCTCGTTAACGGTTGTGAGACATTAATGGTATTTTGAAAAGTTGATTCGAGTTTTGGAGTTAAAAACAATAGTCTTTTTTGAAAATAAAAGAGTTTCTATTAGGTTTTAGGGAAAATCGCTGTCATTTATTTATATTTATATGAGATTGTTAACCTACTAAGAATTAGGGATTATCTTTAATGCGCCCCTATATAATAACCATTTATCTTTCTCTCTTTCCCCCTCGTTTCGGACTACGACGATGACTCAAAGAAGCGAGAAAGGCGAGAGCTTTGAGACCGGAGGAGACGGAGAACCAAAAGACCTCCTTCCATCCAAGTCCATGGACCTCTTTGAACCCTAGGGTTCGTGCAGGGTCTCTCCTATCGCCGCCATTGTTCAGAGTGAGGATCCATGGCCCGATAAGGAGGCAGCGGCCGGCTCGGAGGTGGAGTAGGAGATGGGACTCTCCTTCAAGCTTTCCAAGACCGGGAAGCGTTACCGACCCAGTCCGCTGAGCTCGGAGCAGGAGGACTTTGGCCCGTCGAGCCAGAGGTCCAATGAGAGCACTACTGTCGTTATCGGAACTGCCTCACGTCGTGAGGTTCGTCGTCTTTTTTCTTCTTAGACGTTTTTGTTCGTTTTGGGCATTTTGTTCGGTTTCTTTGGAATGGTCAGATTATTAATGGTAAATATTGGGTGATTCTTCGTTCTTGATTTCTTTGTTTTGGTGGGTGTTGTTGCGGAAGGATGAGTCTACAGCACACGCAATCGGGAGTATCCGGCATGTTAACCTACTAAAATTTGTTGTTTTTATGAGTGTCATTTTCTTATACGACGTTTTTGTTCTTTTTGTTGTCTGGAATGATATACATCGTTAATTTTGATTCTGCATTGCTATTTAAATTGTTTAAGCTTCATAACTTCTTCAAAAATTTATGATGAAGAAAAAGGACCGATTAAAAAAAGTAGTTTACTGGATTCTTAGATGAAGCATGAAAGCCTCTTCATTTTTTTTAAATGTGATTATGCTTCTCTATGCTCAAAAAAGCTTCTAGAGTTGACACCAAAAGTTGAAGTGATGTAATTGTTTTTGTTCCATGATATACTTTTAGCCATTAGTTGTCACTTTCAGGTTCACGGTAATATTAGTTGATTAAATTATTGAGAGAATTCAAGTAAGAGGCAATAAGGTGCGTCTATATCAGCTTTCATTAATCAAATACCTAACTGACTTCAACAATTCTTGTTGATATCTTGGTAGCTAAATCTTAGGGGGTGTTTGATGCACTGTAAGGTAATTTTGCAAGGCAATCTAGATTGGTTTTACATACAAATTATTAATTGCAACATTGTTGGGAATCCTCCATTGCATTGTTTGGTACGCCCAGAATGTTCTTGTAAAGTTGCTTGGAATCTGAATTACCTTGTTTGGTATGATAACAATATTACTGGATGACTCAATAGAAGAAACTTCTCACAACTTAATGTTTATTGGAAGACTCATAAAAGGCAATTGCCATGCCTGCAGGAATCTCAATATATAGATAGCCCTCTGTCATAGTATAACAAAAATTGGTAACCAGGGAATGATAGATTAGCTATTATCAGTCTTATATTTATTAATGGCCCACATTTAGCCATTTTTAGGATCACTCCTCTTGTTTTATTAATTTTTGAGCCATTTTTTCTATTTTTCGTCATCATACTTAATAGATTGCTTTTTATCGGTTTTCCATCAATAGATTCTTCATTTTACCCATCTCTGAGACTCTGTTGTGACTGAAATCTCATGCTTCTAACTACGTTGAGCCATTACATCTTGTCAATCTTTATAGCTCATTTTTGATGGATGTGTAAAATTCTTCGGTATATCAGGTACCTGATCATTTGTTTATATATTATTATTTCTGGTATGCCCTTGCTTCGTCTGCAAAGAATATATTACATCCCCCTTTTTTTCTAAGAACTTCTCTGTAGGTTGGTATCTCCAACGACGCAAATGGCATTGACAATATAGTTCCAGGTAACATTGTTTTAAGTAGTTAACATATATGACCAAAAGTTCAATTTTAGTAACTTGTTTCTTTCATTATCTCAATATTTTGATAGAACTAGAAGTTTCTTTTACCTTGAACCTTTATCCAAAGGGATACTCCATTGGGAAACCCACCGAGGTTTGTTAAAATCAAATTGAAGCATAATCTAGAATTTGTTCACAGTAATATATCCTAACATGATTTCCGATGTCAGATAGATAACTGTCAGACTTTTCTTCAAGATGTTAAGTCATTGCACCCATATGATAGGGCATCTGAAGCTCTTTTCACTGTAAGTATGAAATCCACTACATGTTTTTTCTTTTTTATGTGGTTTTGATTTTGTGTGTCTATATTGAATTTGTTTTATTAATTGAAGCTTTAGGTAGGCATATCACTGTTGTAACCAGAAGTTTTTGTTAATCTCCGAAGCTTCTTATTGTATTATGTTGCATATTTTTCAGCTAAGCAATCCAACATGTCAATGGATAATATATTTATAATTGTTGATCAATATTTTATCATGTGTGAGATGTTTAAACCTGATTCTAGACTAAGGATACACAAGTTAATTCTTTACAAACAAAATTTAGGATAACACCTTCTTATTTACTAAGTACTGATAGATTGTTTTGTCTAACATGTATTTTGTTAAGCTGGAAAAATATGTCATTTGCCAAAGCTAAATTGTGTAGGTGAGCAACCTATAAATTCGTACAAGTTATGGAACTTGGCAAATGGCATGGGTTATTTCTAAAGACACATGCACAAGTATTTTGTTTTAGGCTTAGCACATTGTACATTTGATGAATACAAAATAGATGCATGTATGCTAAAGATAACTGTACCTACATGTTGATGTTTATCTACAATCAGTTTGCAATGTCATTTTTTCTTAACAAACATAAGCTCTTTATTCTTACGTTTAACATATAGTGTCATTTGCTGTAATAAGATTTTCAACAGAGTCAACATTTTATATGGTCTACTTGATAATGAAACAACAAATGCAAAGTTGGTGACTTATATGAGAGACTGCAACCTGTTTATAAAACCCTATATAGTTTTTTATTAGTTTCGGTATAAGAATTCATGTTTAGTATGATAAATTTGCAGTGGATCTTAATTCAGTTTTTTTGGTTCTTACTTTTCCTTTTTGTACAAGGCACTAGAAAATGTAACATTATGGTAACCTTCTTTATTTTCTAAGTTCTGTTTTGATGTTCTTGGAGGCAATTGAGTCAGGGAGGTTACCGGGTAACATTCTTGATGATATACCTTGCAAGTATTTGGATGGGACACTTATCTGTGAGGTCAGTATACTTGAATCACAACACTTAACCAATTACTAGCATGCTATCTTACTTAAGTGATCTTGTTGTATCAATGCTAAACATGCTCTATGCTTGTTTTAGTATATCCACTTGATCTGGTGCTAAAATAAAGTTATTCCTTCAAACAGATAAGGGATTACAGAAATTGCATATCTGAACTAGAAAGTTCTATTTCATCACCCAATGTTCCCATTTTGCATAAAGTTCAACTAAAGATATCATCCGAGAATGTTGTTAAGGATGTGCCTTTAATAGCTGATGACTCCTGGACCTACAGTGACCTATTGGTGAGGATGCATCCTTGAATCCAGCCTTGCTAATGAATGTAAATTGATATATGAATTTGTTTCACAGGAAGCAGAGGCAAGTATACTGAAAGTTCTGCAACCATGCCTTTGTTTAGACCCCACTCCAGCATTGGACAGACTTTGTAAACATCCCAGTGCTACTAAGGTACATTTAAGTTTCCACAACATGTTGTTAGCACTTAGCAACAAAATCACCTAGGAAACTTTTTGCAGCTTGACCTTGGTATTGGAAGGAAGAGGCGAATGCAACAAGTTCCTGAAGTGACTGTTACATCAAATCACCAAAGTACTGGAAAAAAGATTTGCATTGATAGGGTACCTGGGAATGCTAACAATGGGACAAGGGCAGGAGAGATAGGAACTCAAATAAGAAATGAATCACTTCAAGTTCATGAGAACATTCCCATGCAAAATGCATCTAATGGGGTGTCATTCCTCAGACCCAATAAATTAAGGCAGGAAACAATTACAATGTCTTTGCCCACCCAATCGGAGTTTCAACAGAACTCACCTACGACTTCACAAGAGCAGGCATCTGGACCCCCTGCTATTTTTTTAGGGACTACTGCAAGTCCGTCTTCATCTAATAACATTATGGGTTCTCATATGGACACAGTTGACATTAACTCCCTTGTTACCATGAAGAGAATTTCAGATGCCCAATTGTCACTTTTAGCTGGTATGAAGACACAAAAGCGCACGACAATTCAGTTAGATGTTATTCAGCAGCAGCAACAACAAAGAAGGCCTCAGTCTCTTGATCTCATTGGAAGAGATTTGCAACATAAAAGCCAACTTTTAGCTTCACAACTTGACATAAAGGAAACTCAGTACTCTTCTGGACCCATGGTTCAGTCATTAGTTGCAGGAGATGTCTCTAATGGTTCTGTAGACAGACAGTTCAGTGGTACTGCAAAACTTTCTGCTCTGGTAAAGCTAAACGATAAACTAGCAGCAAATGCTAGTGTTATAGCAGACACCTCTTCTGTGGTTTCTAATCCCAATGACCCTGTGCACCAACAATACAAAATTTCAGGAACTAGGAAATGCAAACCAGATTCCTTCTCCAAGACAGTTGGATCTTCTACCAGTCTTATCAATACAAACAGTCAACTGACTCATGACAACAGATCAATGGAGACTGTTCCAGTAGGCGATCAAATGATTCTAAAGAGATTTATGAAAATTGACATGTTAACCCAGAGGTATGTTTATAAAAATTTAGGGATTATTGTTATTTTTCAAAAAGTCAAGCTTGGTTAAGGAAAAATAAAAGCCAGGTAAGCTTATTCGGATTTAAATCAGGGGAAGTAAATTTAATAGGGAAATAAAAGCCATAGTGGTAGGCTTATTCAGATTTAGATCAGGGGAGGTAAATTTAATTGGTATACTTCCATCATAATATTTATATACCACAAGACTGATAGGGAAGATTATGAGAAAATATTTTTGTTAAACATATTAGATAGTAGTTTTGCATCTAAAATTTTAGTAGATTTATAATGATAGTTCTTTGAACATTTTCAATATCTCCGTAGATTGCTCTTAAACTCTAGCGTTTGCCTTGGAAAGATAAAACACTCAGGGGGCATTTGGTACATTACCACTTAAGATTACTGGGAATCTAGATTACCACCCAGATAGATTATCACTTTTAAAATTATCGGTAATGTTATATTACCATGTTTGGTATGTACTGGTAATCTCGCTAGTAATGTACATTATCTTGTTTGGTATAAAAAAAAGATTACTAGGAAACTTATATATTTAACTAAAATACCCTCAAATAAAAAAGCAAAAAATAAACTAAAAAAGAATTAAAAAAAAAGAAGAATAGAAAAAAAAAATAGGGATTACCAATTTACTATGAGATGAGGCAAATGGGATGAGGCGGAGATTTTTTTCTATGTCAATAGAGGGTATTTTTGTCAAAAATAAAAAAATAATATTACCACCTTACTGGTAATCCACATAGCCACTCCCTCCCTTGGTAATGTGGATTACCACTTGAGTGGTAATGTCGATTATCATGGGCATCCAAATTATCAGTAATCTATTTCAATCAAACGCGGTAATCTGATAGGGCCCAGGTAATTTTAATTAAGATTACCAGTAATCCATTTAGATTACCTCATACCAAACGCCCCCTCACTGTATTCATTTTTTATCATGTTCTTGTTTAGTCTCTTAAATTTGCAAAAATATTCTTAATGGTTTTGGATATTTGATAAGAAAAAAACTTTTGGGTTTACAAAATCAGTAACTGTAGCAATGTTGGTAAACTCGTTGCTAACCTTTTCTATTTTGGCATCAGGTACCACCTTAATGTTAAGAGGAATAAGGTTGATAAGTACCCTACAAAGGGACAAATGCAGTATTCTACTGAGAAAGTTGCTTCTTTACTCTCTGATTTATGTAATGGTGAAGACTTCACAAACCAAATGAAACCCATGTCAGGATCTATAATGTGTAAGACAATAAATACTTGTAAGTCGAGAACAATGACCTTCAGAGACCCTGAAGAGAAAGGTACAGGTTTGCATGAAACCTTGCATTTTGAATCTAAAAATATTATAGAATACTCTAAATTGCAATTGTTATTTCTTCATATGCTTTATTCTTTCTAGTTCCTATGAGATTGATGATGTTTGCAAAGCCCGATGATGGCACAGTCGCATTGAAGTATGGATACATGGATAAATATGATTATGATATTCAAGGTTACAAAATCACATTGCCCACAACTGTAAGTTATTTCCCTAACAAGCTCATTAACCAATTATTTGGCATGTTTGAATAGCATCATTTTGATCAAATCATATATCTTGGTACTATCAGCACCATGCAGATCTGCTTGTGACTCAATTCACTACATTGGTAAGTATTGAAAAGCAAGACCTATGACTTTAAAATATTTTATTCTCAAGTCGATCAACTTGGAAAATTAACTGCTTCCCTATCTTTTGTGTTATTCAGATGGAACGTGACGGGTATCAAAAAGTTGATGATCAAACAGAACCTTTGCCGATGCAAAAGTTTGCTCTTACATGTAAAATTGATCCACTTGCCAGTACACAATCAGATGACAGTTCATGTGAAATAAAAAAAACAGAAAATGCCTCTTGTCAAACGATGGATGTAGCTGCTTCGGTTACCACTAGTTGCAAAGGCTCAATACATCCTTTCCAGAACCCTTATAACAATACAAGGATGTCCACATCTGCTAATAACACCCCGACATTGGCTATACCACACGGTTATCTTCCAAGCGTTGTTATGCCTAATAGGAAACAACATGTTGATCAGTCTTTGCTTCAGCGACAACAGCTGCAGCAGCAACAACAACAACACCTGCAGCAAGCCACTCAACCTGAGTTGCAACAACAAAGGTTATCTCCAATGTACATAATGAATCAAGTCTCTCCATTAATGAGTCAAGGACCAAGTCTACAGATGAGAACTAATCACATGACAAAAGACAAACAGACTTCAATGTTGCATCGACAAGCACAACAACCACCACAGTTTCCATGGAAACAGATGATGGGGCTGAATCCAACCATGAAAGTGGGGAATGTGGGAAACAATATGGTGGGCCTTGGTGAGCAGAGCAATGTCATGCCAATGGCTGGTCTGCGTGGCATATCTCCTTCTATGGGGCCTATTTCAAGCTTGGGCAACATAACTCCTCACCAAATGAACCTTTCATCTGCATCCAATTTCACTTCAGGTCTCCATCCAAGTTCTGTTTCATCTACACAAGCTACTGCTGTTACAATGACAAAGCTCAGAATGACACAGGAGAAAGTAGGTTTATTTGGTCAGCCTAGGATTGCCTGTATGCCTGAGCTTCCAAACTCTTCCCACTTGTCTAAGTTGGGCATGGTGAACCGTGCAAGAATGGTCCCTTTTCAACAGAATTTGATTTCACCTATAGGTCATAGAATTCCTGGATCCAACTTATACATAAATTCTCAGCAGTTACAGCAACAGCTTCGACAGCCATCGCCACAAATGATCTCTCCGATGCAACAACAAATTCATCACCAAATGAACTCTCCAATGCAGCAACAAATGCAACATCCAATGAGTTCTCCAATGCAGCAGCAAATGCAACATCCAACAAGCTCTCCATTGGAGCAACAAATGCAGCAACAGAAAAGCTCTCCACTGCAGGAGCAAATACAACAGCAAATAGGCTCTCCAGTGCAGCAACAAGTAAGCTCTCCATTACAGCAGCAAATGCAAGAATAAAATAATCTCGCCGATGCATCATAAAGTGCAACATCTAAGCTCTCCACTGTAGTAGTTCATCGGAAGCTATTCAACCTGTAGATAGATTGAATTGATTTTGATAGAGATTGATGACCTACTCTAACAGTTCCAGAAATAGGTTGGAATCTCTAAACGTAAATAGTATAAGGTGATGTTGCTAACAGAGTAGGATGACTATATCAACGGTTCCAGTAAAAGTTTGGAAGCGTATAATCTTTAACATGTAAATAGTTTGCCAATAAGTTTGCAGCAGGAATGTGGTTTATATGTGAAACACTTAATTTTTTTAATTCCTCTGTAATTAATGAGGCACGACCTGTACAAAATAAAAGTTTGCTACTATGATATTCATTTTCTATAATTGCAAGTAAAATAATGTTTGTTTCTCTAATTCATATGAGCATTCAACTGCTTTATGCAAATGATATTAATAGAGTTGAAACTTGTATCCCATTGGAGAATGGATACGAAAAGCATTCGTTTTGGTTATGTACAAGTGGATAGACGATATTTTAGAAAGATGGGATTATTATCAATAGATAAATTTGGTGAAATGATAAAATGAGATGTCGTGGTATGGAGCTTTTTTAAGCTTTACATTTTTATCCACCATGTTTACCTGTCTAGATGTAGAAAGCTATAGTTGATGACTTCTACCAGCTTCTGACACTTCTGCTCCTTCCCCTCCTTCTTCTTCTGTCTCTCTATTGTAGATTTGTAGAGGCCTCCCCCAATGCCCTCAAATCTCCCCCTTCTCCCCTCATAATCTGACACTTCAGACAACAACCCTCTCCTAGAGCCGCTTCTCGTCATAGAGACTTTGCGGTTGCTAAACCGGCTTCTACTTGTTGGACTCAAAATATTGAAAGGTATAAACTCTAAAACCTCACTAGAGTCAACCCAGGGCTATTAGTTTTATTGGCAAATTTCTTAGTAGCCTCTTCCATTGTCTTAGGTGTGTGCATTGTCGAGTGGACTGAACGTAGTTGGTTGGATTTTAGATATCAAAGACAGTTTCTTTGTATTCCTATTTGTTACGATTGAAAATAGTATCGGGCCTCGTTTGCTTTGCCGGATTAAGAAAGAGAATTAGATTTTAAAATTCAATCCACTACTTGTTGTAGCAATTGATAAGAA
This sequence comes from Canna indica, assembly GCA_034359265.1. Taxonomy (NCBI): domain Eukaryota; kingdom Viridiplantae; phylum Streptophyta; class Magnoliopsida; order Zingiberales; family Cannaceae; genus Canna; species Canna indica. The sequence continues at coordinate 36,826,957 of CP136892.1, read as the reverse complement.
TCGGGTTAGAAATTGGATGAATTTATTTTGGCCCAAATTACCGCTGACCCAATTTAGAAAACCTAGTGATGGGGTGAGTTTAGGGCCCAAATTCACAAGATAAGAATTTCATATCTTATCCATGCTTTTTATCCTATGTCAATACAAACATAAGATGAGATTTCATGAAATCCTCTTGGATTTCAATCCAACCCTTATCCGCCTTAAATTTTACCTTATCCAAATCATATTCTGCAAAGCAAACATGGTCTTGATGTTCTTACTGGTGGATATATCTTCCATGGGATGTCATCTGATTGACGGATTGGAAGCCTTTGGTTCCGACCACAGATTTCTACTGTTCTAGTTTCAAGTCCACGGCCTTATTCTTGAACTTTGAAATTTTGAATCAGTTGATCATATTGCTGCCAATTTAGGTCAAAATTTGAAAATTGATGATTGTTTTTCAATCCCGGGTGTGGTTGTTATGCTAGGGTTTAGGGTTGAAGTTGATTCATTGACCCCTATTCCCTAGGGAGTTTGGATTGGTGAAACCCTATGATTTATGAAAATCTCCTCTTTGTGTGCTATTCTTGTGGCCTCAAAAGATGATCACAAGATACTTGACTTGAGAAAATGGAATTGTGAGTTATTCCCATATGGACTGACGTTTTGGATTTGCCGCTTGACCTTTAGGGCCCATTTGATAAATTGTATAAGCCTCTTGTATAGTATTGATAATACTATATAGTGTTTGAGAAGGACATTAACTAATACTTGCATTAGAAATAATATCTCATAAGTTGTATTAGTAATATACTCCCAAAGCTCTTCATTAGCTTGCACTATAACTTTCAATATTTTGGATATTCATTTTACCCCAAGCCAAAAATTAAAAAATAATTTTAATTTATGATAATTTTAATGATAAAATATATTGTATTATTATATAATATTATAATATATTACATATAATATAATATAATATAATATAATATAAATATAATATAATATAATATAATATAATATAATATAATATTGTATTTATTATATATAATATAATATAATATAATATAATATAATATAATATAATATAATATAATATAATATAATATAATATATGTGGAAAAGATATTTTCGTAAAGTGGATACTCTATAATGCATTCGAGACTTTTGTACAAAGTCTATATAACTAAATTTAAATAAAAAATTATGAAATAGAACGAAACAGCCGGCTCAATGGGCGGAAAACTAGTTGTTTCAACCGTTCGATCGCTTGCCGGTTGATCGTCGGTCGATCGACCGCCCAGCGACCGCTGGCTCTTTGTGAATTAATCGCACTATTCGGTTGATCGACGGGTCGACCGAATGAGTCGTGACTTCAGCGATCCGCAATCCGATCGGCCGACGGACGCACTGCCAGATTTATGCCTCAGTCGGTCGATCGATCGGTCGATCGATCGGTCGACCGAAGTAGCCTTCTGCCATTTTTTTCACCATCTTCGATCGATCGACCGGTCAACCGTAATAGGCTACTGTCGATTTTTAACACCTTTCGATCAACCGAACCTGGACTGGGCAGTTTGGTTAGGCTTTGTTTGTTCATTTTCTGATTTCGTCTTCGCTAAGTCTACTTATATAATATTTATTAACTTTAAAACATAAATGTTATATAAGGATTACCCCACATTTGGATTCAATAAAAATATCTAAAAAATCAAAATTCTTATGAATGAAAATCTAGTTTTTGGGATCTAGTACAAATTTTCGGAAAACAGAAATTTCCTAACCTTTCGGGTCAAATATAGGTAGGCTAAAAGCTTCCAAAAATTCCTAAAAAATACCTCGTTATCTAATTTTAACCCAAGGAACAATTACCGCTATTTTTTATGTCAAGAAAGTGTCTAGGTCATATAGCTCTCCAAGGAGCTCCCTAGGGTATTTCAAGATGATTTCCGGGTTTTCATATTTTGGGATTCGGGGATGGTTTTGGGTTCTTATGCATCATTATGAGGATTTTACAATATAAACTAGACACCCTAAACCTAGCCTCTATCTTCCCTACGAATTCGAACGCGTCGACCAACGTCCTTCCGATTTCTCGATTTCTTCGATATTTCCGATCGAGGACGTCGTACGCTTACCGATATGGAACATGAAAGATATCTCAATGAAACATTAGTTCCATGTTTGTTACCATCAAAACCGAGATTAAGACCAATGCTGAAAACCTTAAGCTAACATTATATAATAATAGTACAATGGTCATAATATTATTGTGAAAATAATGACACTACTAGAAATGTGATAATCAGCAACGGCTATCAGCAACGGCCGATCAAGCCGTTGCTATTTCTAACGGCATTCTTACAGCCGCTCGGGCCGTTATAGATGTGATATATCTGCAATGGCTTTGATACGGCCTGTCGTCGCCCACCATCGTCGCCCGCTCCAAGTAACTCGCCCTCTCTCTATTTATTGTAGAACCGGCCGAAACCCTAGTTTTAGGGTTTCATGGCCGGCGACCGGAGCATTGTCCAGTGTCCGACATATATCAAACACTAGATGCCGGCGCCGGAGTCCCGAAATAATGTTTTTTTTAAACCCTAATTTTTTTCTTTTATTAAATCCTAATTCTAGATTAATTAAATGTTTTTATGGTAAATTTCCATGTGTAGATTAATTAAATCTTAGATGTTTAGATTAACTAAATGTTTAGGTTAATTTAGATGTTTAGATTAGATTAAATTAATTTTGATTAATGTTAATCTTTAGATTAATTTAGATAAATATTTAGATTAGATTAATTTAAATTATATTAATTTAGATTAATTTTATTGTTAATATTTAGATTTAGATTAATTAGAATCGTCCACTTCGGACTCGCGCCGGAATCGTCCACTTTGGACTCACATCGGAATCGTCCACTTTGGACTCGTGCCAGAATCGTCCACTGTGGACTCGAACCGGCATCGAAATATTTAGAAAATAATCATCCATCCGACGAGTTGATACGTTTCACGTACGCATTAACGAGTCTGATATGATATAGCAAAATCTTAGATCCGTTCGGGGGTTGTATGTTCGTGTAAAAGAAGTAGATGATCTTTTATACGATATACAACCCTTGAATTGCCCCTAATTGAATAATTCGGGAATGTAGTTATTTGTATTGCACTTAATTTTTTTCTTTTAACTGTTAATGTTGGATGAAATGGCACACTAGAGGGGGGGTGAATAGTCTGTTTACTAATTCTTATTGCTAATTCCAGTTTTAAACGTTTCTTTGATTACTATGGCAAATTGCTATTTATTGACTAGATGCGGAAACAAAAATATGACAACTAAGCACAAACCAAATATCAATACTAACACACTGATTTATAGTGGTTAGACCCCAATGCCTACTCCACTACCTAAGCACCCCGCTTAGGATTTCCAAACTAAGTTTACTAGATTAAATTGGTTCCCTTACAAAGAGGACTTTGACCCGAAGAGTCTCACTCTCAATCTAAGGCATTTCCACACCCGGAAGTCTCCACCTTCTTACTGAGAGCACTCTTCCACCTCAACCCTAAGGGACACCTCAACTAATTCTAGTAAGTCATGTTTACACAAGTGGCTTTACACATTCTACACTAAGGTAACCACTTACATACAAAGACCAAACACTAGGTCTTCTTACAAATTCAAATACAATGAATTGAAAAATAAATTAAAACAAGTTTTATTACAAGAAGAGGGATAAAAACTTATCACAAATAAACGCCTCTTCTTTTCGACCCTAGCACCCTTGACGAACCCTTTGAAGGAGAACTCTTTGGTGATGAGGGATCAAGAGCTAGGTTTAATAAATTTTGTCACTTTGAAACTTGGAGGATGCAAGGAATCACGCTTTGAAGGCTTTTTGCATCACAAATTATCTGGGAGAGAGAGGAAAAAGAAGTTAGAAGAGAGATATTTATAACCCCTCAATGAAACGGTAGCTCAACGGGCGAAATACTAGTTGTTTCTGCCGTTCGGTCGCTTGCCGATCGATCGTCGGTCGATCGACCGCCCAGCGACTACTGGTTCTCTGTGAGTTAATCACACTGTTCGGTCGACCGAATGAGTCGCGACTTTAGTGATCCGCAATCTGGTTGACCGATCGGTCGACCAAAGCACCTTCTGCTAATTTTTGGCATTGGTCGATCGACTGACGTAGCCTTGAGCCAATTTCTTCACCATCTTCGGCCGACCAACAGGTCGACCGATTGGCTACTGTCATTTTATGGCTACTACCAATTTTCAACACCATTCAGTCGACCGAACATGGGCTAGAAATTTTTATCTTGGCTTTCTCATTTCGCGCTTTGTTTTCCGGCTTCGTTCTTCAGCGTGCTTTAACTTTAAAAGATTCTCTATGCTATCCAAGTCATTTCTGGTGCACACATTGGTCTGTTTTGGAGATCGATCGAAGGACATGAGGCTTGACTTATCTTTTATCGATCTTGCAATTTTCATACTTCAAGAACTTGTTAAATAGGTTTGTTATCATCAAAATAGTCATGAAGAGAATAAAGCATGAAGGAAGAAACCTTCAGCCAACAATTAACTCTCTCTTGTTCTCCGATACGCGCCCAGATGATATGCGTATTCGGAGAACTGTAGGGAGATGCTACCGAAATTTAGAATGAAGTTAGTGGTTAAAAGAAATACTTAGTGCAATGTGAATAATATGAATCCCGAATGGAATAGGACCATCTCACCTATAAAGACATTGACTGAAGATATTGTCATTGATTGACAGAATCATGTCGGGCGATCGAAGTTGGATGTACCGACGTTTTGATCGTGGAGCTTTAATGAATGAGTTTCGCTTAGGAGTAACTTACTTCCTAAATATTGCCTATTCGAATTGGAAATTCGTTAGTGCCAGTGATAAAATCCGATGTCTGTGCCGCATTTGCATGAATGCACGATTTCTGGATCGGAAAACTATCATTCTGCATCTGTATAGCAAAGGATTTGCACCAAGATATTTTATATGGACTTGTCACGGGGAGTCACGTGAAGTCGGGACGTCGAGCAATCCTGTCGTTCAGATACATAGTGAATCTTCCTCTGTTGATATTTCTTTATCCAGTCCATCTAATCCGTATAAAACTGTGATACTTGATAGTCTTGGGGGTCAATTCTAATTGAATGATAATGTCAATCAACCTATTTCTGAGACGTCAGTTCCACCAGATACTACAGGTGTTATTATAAGCAAACTCAATCAAAGGTAAGTGTCTCTCCCAACTGCCCTCCAGGTCTAAGACACATGCCCTCAGCATATCCTCCAGCGTCTGAATAGTCCGCTCTGACTGATCATCTGTCTGAGGGTGAAATGTGGTACTGAACCGAATCTGAGTGCCCAACGCCTCCTAGAAGGACTGCCAAAATCGAGCCGTGAATAGAGTGCCCCGATATGAGATAATCATAACTGGAACTCCATGATAAGCGACGATCCGATCCAAAAACAACCTCGCATACTGCTCGGCTGAAAAGGTCATCCTAACTGGTATGAAGTGCGATGACTTGGTTAGGCGATCCACCACTATCCAGATAGAATCATTGCATTTCCCGGACTTTGGCAACCCAGTCACGAAATCCATGGTTATCTTCTCCCATTTCCACTCTGGTACCCCTAATTTTTGGAGTAACCCTGCCGGCTTCAAATGCTCAGCCTTCACCTGCTGACACACTAAGCACTTAGACACGAACTCGACCACTTCTCTTTGCATGCCTTTCCACCAATAGTTCTGTCTGAGATCTCGATATATCTTTGTGGCTCTCGGATGCATAGTAGAGGTAGATCGATGGGCCATCTCTAGTACCTGCCTGCGAACCTCGGCCATATCTGGTACCACAATTCGGTTCTTAAACCTCAAGACGCCCTCTGAGTACACACTGAACCCATTATCTGCATCTCCTCTCCTGGCCAGATCTTTAGTGAGTGCACAAAAGACATCCTCCTCCTGCGCTGCCCGCAACATGTCAACCAACGCCGACTGCACTCTCAAATGGGCCACCAGCGCACCCGATTCTGACACTGTCAAGACTGCTCCTCCATCCAAGCATAAAGACCAACTCCTGAGCCAACGGCCTCCTCCTGATTGCCAAATGTTCTAAACTACCCATAGATTTCTTGCTCAAGGCATCAACCACCACATTAGCCTTCCCTGGATGGTATATGATCGTGCAGTCATAGTCCTTCAACAACTCCACCCATCTTCTTTGCCTCAGGTTCAACTCCTTCTGGGTAAGCAAATACTGGAGACTCTTATGATCAGTGTATATCTCACAAGCCTCGCCATAACGGTAGTGATGCCACATCTTTAATGCAAACACCACCGCTGCTAGCTCAAGGTCATGGGCACTACTAGAAAAATGGGCATCAGCAACGGCTGATACCGTTGCTGAGCCGTTGCTGAAGAGCATCAGCAACGGCCGCGCCGTTGCAATAGAGCCGTGATAGAAAGTCACGTTGCTGATAACTTAGCAATGGATCAGCAACGGCCGCTCGGGCCGTCGCTAAAAATATTATCAGCAACGGTTTTGCCACAGACCCGGAGCCGTTGCTGATAACATTAATAGCAACGGCCACTGAGTCCGTAGCAACACCGTTAGTAAAACTCCGTCGCTAAGCCGTTGCTGTAGGTCATCAGCAACGGCTTTCGATACACTTTTAGCAACGGCTTTCCCACGGACGCCCGTGGGAAAGCCGTTGCTGATGACGTATACCTGCAAACAGAAAATTTGAAAATTTCAAATTTCCATTAATACATTGATACATTATCTGATACATAACTCACACACCCATACCCTCATACACACATTCATTCACACATCACAAACACACCAAGATATACATCAAAACAATTATATTTATATTGATAATTATCCACGATAGTATAAAAACAATTCAAATGCAAAATTGAAGTATCAATATCCAAACAAAATAAGTTAAACAAGTTCAATATCCAAACAAAAAATCTCACGAACACGATGGAGGATGGTCTGGATTATATGGCGGGGTCTGGAGTGCTTGAGTGTACACCGGCGTGGACTGACTCGAGGACGATGGATTAGATGATGCCGAAGAGATGCCTGCTTCGGGATGACCTGACATGTTGCGTAGCATAGCTTGTATATCCGCCATCATCTGACTCTGGCGCTCCATCATCTCAGTCTGACGCGCGACCGTGTCCTCTAGAGTCCTTATTCTGCTACTATGATCATAACTAGATCTAGAGGTGGACGGCCGCTCACCAGCGACCGGAGGGGTCGATGCCCCAAGTGGCCCTAGTACGGATCGCGCATGACCACTATCTGCGAAGCCATATACGCGGCCATGGTCCCAGCCACCTGCGGCCTCGACCCACGATGCTGCGTCAAAGTCCTCGGGGGTACCCCCGCGCTGCACCACAGTCTGGCTGTAGGTCTCCTACTCGAGTTTGATTTTTTGTTTAATATTTATCATAAAAATTAAATTATAAATATATAATGAATAATTTAAACAAATATATAATTACCATAATGTATGCAGCGCGGTTGTGGATGTACTCCCCCGTCCCATGTGCTCGACGGTGAGTCCGCTCAAACACCGCCATCGGGGAGGGTCGCTGGACAGTCCCGTCATCCGACACCGTCGTCTACATTTACAAAACAAATACATTAATTAGTACACATAATAACAAATAAAATATATAATTAAAAGATATACTTACCATACGGTTTGCGTGCACTGCAAATGCAACAGAGCCGCCAGTGTGACGCGTTGCTCCCCCCGACATGCGATTTCTAGCCGCATTCCGAGAAACCTTCTGCCATCGATCCGTCGATCATATCCCCACGAGCTGGTCCCATATATCCGGAGTAATCCAACCGGGGCCGTATCCCCGAGTCTCCGCGATGTTAGTGGTCCCAGCTCGGGCCATCGCTTGGGACCGAGCCTGCCCCAGCTGCCCGTTGTACCTTGCCCGGGAAATAGCCTCCCAGGCAGCGTAAATGAAGGGCCTCTGGTCCTCGGCCCATGTATAGCGAGCCTGCAAAATAATAATATCAGTACCAATATTAATATATCATCATGCATGTAAAAAATAATAACAATACGTGCCTCAAACTCGCGCCATAACATGTCGACGTGCTCGCTAGGCACGTGAGACCACGTAGGCCATGCCCCGTGCATGTATCGTCGAATAGTAGAAGAAATGCTCCTCGGCACTTCTTCTTGCTCGAACCTGCACAACAAAAATAAATTTTAATATTATATTATGATATAATGAATTTGTAATGATTCATAATTCATGATATATTACCGCTCCCCAATCACGCTAATCAATCTACGTGACTCTGTGGCTGGTGGAGGCTGCCACCTGTTCGGCCCGCGTGGCCTCCTACGTCTGGATGTACTAGCCTCGGCAGTATCATCCTCATGAGGATCAGCAACAGGAGGATCAGCAGCATGAGTAAGTGCTGGAGTCTCACCGATCGGAGACTCCGAAGCTCTCCTGCGTCGATAACCACGACCAGACATATCTGTCGAACATACATATAATCAGATTATTGTATAAATAGTAGAGATATATTTAATAAAATATATACTTTACAATTATTCTTCATCATCTGAATAATAGTCTTCGAATTCTTCTTCTTCCTCCTCTTCTTCCTCTTCTTCATCTTCTTCATCTCCAGCTTCCTCAATTTCATGATCATCATCATCAGCATATTCAACTTCTAATTGAATTGACGTTGTGTCTGCATCCTCGAGTATTGGAATAATACGATCCACAGCAGGAAGATCATCTTCTTGATAGAAACCAGGAGGATCATTTTCTCCTACTATCGGATCAATTTTTCCTCTACCTTTTGTCTTACAGACTACACGCCAATCTGCTCTATCTTTATTTCGAGCCGGATGCTTCGCGTAATATACTTGTTCGGCTTGTGATGCCAATATAAAAGGCTCATTTGCTACCAATTTTGATTTGTAATTAACCTCAACAAGTTTGTATTTTGGATGAACTTTCATGCCCCTTTCTGTTGTATCGAACCAATGACATCTAAATATGATCACTGATTTCAAGCCAAAGTAGTGCAACTCTATCACCTCTTCCACCAGTCCATAAAAATCCATATCACATTCAACATAGGTTGTCCCTTTCACGCAGACCCCAGCATTCATCGTCTTCTTTGTAAATGAATATTCAACCGTGTGAAATTTATACCCGTTAACAAAATATCCGCTATAGCACGACACAAGTCGCGACAGTCCACTAACAAACTCAAATATTCTTTCATCTATTTCAGCTCTATGATCTTTGCTGTAAGTCTGAATCCAAGTAGGGAAATCACGATTCCATAATCTCTCCAATTCTTCATCGTTGTGAATAGAGTATTTTTGCACCATCTCAATGTCAAATATTTCAATGAATTGTTCAATCTCTGGACAATTGAGTAATACATACAAGTGTGCCAAATGATACTCTTCATCGCTTAAGTGTCGAGATGGACGAGAACCAAAAGCACGACCAGAGTGACAAAATATATTTAAACGTCCATCTGAATGTCGAACACCCCCGTCGTCGTTACGTGGAAGACGATCAAATCTTGTCTGTACTGTCGATTCAAAGTAAAATGAGCAGAATGTTGAAATTTCTTGGATGATATACGATTCAGATATTGATCCTTCAACAGCTGCGGTGTTCTTTACTTTTTTCTTCAGACGATTCATGTATCTTTCAAATAAGTACATCCAACGATATTGAACGGGGCCACCAACTCGTGCCTCGTATGCCAAGTGTATCGGTAGATGCTCCATCGAGTCAAAAAATGCAGGAGGGAAAAACTGCTCCAGCTTGCATATGATTTCTACAATATTATTTTCAAGTGTTGACATATCTTCGACTCGAAGGACATTTGCACAGATGCTTCTAAAAAACATACTTAATTCAGTCAACGGACCCCAAATATTATCAGGTAGAAGATCTCGAAATGCGATCGGAAGTAATCTCTGCATGAATACATGACAATCATGGCTCTTCATCCCTGATATTTTGCAATCATCGACGTTCACACATCGAGATAAGTTTGAAGCATATCCATCGGGTAATCTGAGTTCTTTTACCCATTGACAAACATCTTTGATCTGTTGTTTATTTAACACATATAGGGCCTTCGGTTTCAGATATCGTCTGTTGACCTCTTGTAACTCCAACTCTGGTCTTTTACAAAGTATTTTCAGATCATGTCGGGCTTTGACATTATCTTTAGTTTTTCCAGAAATATCCATCAAAGTGTTGAAAATATTATCAAACACATTTTTTTCAATGTGCATGACATCTAAATTATGTCGAATCAATAATGAACTCCAATAGGGCAATTCCCAAAAGATACTTTTTTTCACCCAGTTGTGTGTTTGGCCAAAACCTGACACTCTTTCATTGCGACCAAATACTATATCTGGAAGTGCTGAAACACGTGCTAACATTTGTTCACCAGACAACATCGGTGGTGGCCCATCTCTTTCGACTCTGCCCTTAGTAAATTTATTACGATTCCTTCGATACTGGTGATTATCCGGTAGGAATCGACGATGACAATCAAAGAATGAGATTTTTCGTCCGTTCTTAAGACTGATTGATTTAGAGTGTTCCATACAATACGGGCAAGAGAGTCGGCCGTGAGTGCTCCAACCCGACAACATGCCGTACGCCGGGAAATCATTGATTGTCCACAAGACCGCGGCCTTTAAATTGAAGTTTTGCTTCCGATGACAATCATAAGTGACAGCTCCCTCAGTCCACAATGTTTTCAATTCATCTATCAAGGGTCTAAGAAATATGTCAATTTCTTTTCGCGGACCCTTAGGACTCGGAATAATCATCGAAAGATAAATAAATTCATCTTTCATGCACATTGACGGTGGCAAATTATAAACTGTCAGTAACACTGGCCAAACTGAATAAGGAGTTGCAAAATGTCCAAACGGATTAAAACCATCTGTGCACAATCCCAATCTGATATTTCTAGTATCCCTAGCAAATGAAGGATAACATGTATCCAAATGTTTCCATGCTTCACTGTCAGATGGATGAGTCATTACTGTATCATCACGACTTCTTGCATGCCAACTCATGTAGGGGGCTGTCTTTTCCGACATGAATAATCTTTGAAGCCTCGGTGTTAGTGGAAAATACCGAAGCACCTTAAACGGGATATTTTTCTGTCGGACCGATTTTTTCTCCTTGTAACGAGGGTGTTGACATACAGGGTATTTATCCAACTGCACATTTTCTTTATGATATAAAATGCAGTTATTTTGGCACGCGTGTATTTTTTCGTACCCAAGCCCCAATTTTCTCATTAGCTTTTTAGTCTTATAAAAAGTAGGCTCAAACTTGTTATCAGTAGGCAGCATTCCATTAATCAATCCAGCAATCCGATCATACGCAACTCCGCTGATATTACAATCGGCCTTGATGTTTAAGAGCTGTGTCATTGCTGAAAACCTAGTGTATTTAGGACAATTCTCATACAAAGGTTCATCGGCAGCTTTCAACATCTTGTAAAATTCTGCAGTTTCTTTATTCGGTTATTCAATCTCTACCGCAGCCCCTACTTCTGTGATATCAACCGCTGTAGTATCTGGTGGGACTGATGTCTGAAGAACTGGCCGATCAACATTATCATTCAGGCGGAATTGACCCCCAAGACTATCAAGTATCATAGTTCTATAGGGATTACATTGACCGGATGAAGAAGCACCAGCAGAGGAAGATTCACCATATGTCTGAACGACAGGATTGCTCGACGTCCCGACTTCGCGTGACTCCCCGTGACAAGTCCATAGAAAATATCTTGGTGCAAATCCTTTGCTATATAGATGCAGAGTGACAGTCTCCCGATCCAAAAATCGTCCATTTGAACAAATGCGGCACAGACATCGGATTTGATCACCCATGCTAACGAAATTCCGATTCGAATAGGCGAAATTTAGGAAGTACGTTACGCCTAATCGAAACTCATTCGTTAAAGCTCCACGATCAAGACGTCGGTACATCCAACTTCGATCAGCCGACATGATTCTGTCAATCAATGATAATTTCTTTGGTTAATGTCTTTAGGTGAGATTGTCCTATTCCATTCGGGATTTATGTTATTCGTACTGCACTTACGTTTTTATTTTAACTGTTAACTAATTATTCTAAATTTCGACAGCATCTCCCTACAGTTCTCCGAATACGCATATCATCTGGGCGCGTATCGGAGAACAAGAGAGATGTTGCCGAAATTTAGAATAATTAGTTAACAGTTAAAATAAAAACGTAAGTGCAGTACAAATAACTATATTCCCAAATTGTCCAATCAGGGACAATTCAAGAATTGTACGTCGTATAAAAGATCATCTACTTCTTTTACACGAACATACAATTCCCGAACGGATCTAAGGTTTTGCTAAATCATATCCGATTCGTCGATGCGTACGTGAAACATATCAACTCGTCGGATGGATGATTATTTTCTAAATGTTTCGAGACAGTTCGAGTCCATATTGGACGATTTCGGCGCGCGTCCGAAGTGGACGATTCCGGCGCGAGTCCGAAGTGGACGATTCAGGCGCGAGTCCGAATTGGACGATTCCGGCGCGCGTCCGAAGTGGACGATTCCGGCGCGAGTTCGAATTGGACGATTCCGGCGCGCGTCCGAAGTGGACGATTCCGGCGCGAGTCCGAATTGGACAATTCCGGCGCGCGTCCGAAGTGGACGATTTCGGCGCGCGTCCGAAATTAATCTAAACCCTAATAATTAATCTAACAAATTAAATAATTAATCTAAACAATTAATTAACAATTATAAAACATTTAATTAACAATTATAAAACAATATAAAATATATATATAATTATAAATTTCGGCGCCGGAGTCCACCCTCCGGCGCCGGCGTACAGTGGCCGGACACACTGTCCGGCCACTGTAGAAGGTCCGGCTGCGGCCATCGGCCGACCGCCACCGGCCGAAACCCTAGAAATAGGGTTTCGGTCGGATTGATTCCCGTCGACCGCAACGGGAAGAGACGACCGGCCGATCAACATACCTGAACAAGTCGGCAGGAGCGGCGGCGGCGACAGCGGGAGGAAGAAGGGTCGGGCGCGAGAGCGTGCCCTATATAAACTTATCAGCAACGGCTCACTCGCCCGTTAGAAAGCCGTTGCTGATAAGTTATCATCAGCAACGGCTCACTCGCCCGTCAGAAAGCCGTTGCTGATAATTAAAATAATCCGCAACGGCTCGGGTTTCTGTTAGAACGCCGTTGCAGATACAAATATCTGCAACGGCTCGGGCGGCCGTAAGAACGCCGTTGCAAATAGCAACGGCTTGAGCGGCCGTTGCTGATAGCCGTTGCTGAAGACCTAATTTCTAGTAGTGGGGTTGGGTAATTCTTCTCGTGAACCTTCAACTGTCTGGAGTCATAGGCTATCACTTTACTATTCTGCATCAGCACGCAACCCAAGCCGACTCAGGAAGCATCACAATAAACAACAAAACCTTCTAAACCCGAGGGTACTGCTAAAATTGGCGCCGACGTCAAGCGGTCCTTGAGCTTTAGAAAGCTCTCCTCGCACTTACTGTCCCATTCGAACTTGACCTTCTTCTGGGTCAGGCGGGTCAATGGCATTGCAATCCTAGAGAAATTTTCCACAAACTTCCAATAATAACCTGCCAACCCTAGAAAACTACGGATCTCTGACACATTAGTTGGTCTCTTCCGGTTCTGAACCACCTCTATCTTTGCAGGATCCACCTTTATTCCTTCCTTGGACACCACATGACCAATAAATCCCACGCTCTCCAGCCGGAACTCGCACTTGGAGAATTTGGCATATAATCTGTGCTCCTTGAGAGTTTCCAGAACTACCCTCAAGTTCTTAACATGCTCCTCCGTGCTCCTGGAATAAATCAAAATGTCATCAATGAACACAATCACAAACTTATCTAGGTATTCCTTGAACACTTGGTTCATCAGGTCCATAAATATTGCGGGTGCATTAGTCAGCCCGAAGGACATCACCAGGAACTCAAAGTGCCCATATCTCGACTTGAAAGCAGTCTTAGGGACGTCATTGTCCTGGATCCTCAACTGATGATACCCTGACCGTAGGCCAATCTTAGAAAACCACTGCGCTCCATGAAGCTGGTCATACAAATAATCAATCCTGGACAACGGATATCGATTCTTCACTGTTACCTTGTTAAGCTATCGGTAATCAATGCACATCCGTATGGACCCATCCTTCTTCTTTACAAAGAGCACTGGAGCACCCCAAGACAAAACACTAGGGCAAATGAAACCCAGATCAAGCAGCTCCTGCTATTGAGACTTCAACTCCCACATCTCAACTGGTGTCATGTGATACAGAGGAATGGAGATCGGCTTCACCCCTGGCTATAAATCGATGCATAATTCAATCTCTCTCTTTGGAGGTAACACTGCAACTCCTCCGGAAACACATTAGAGAACCCGCACACTATAGACGTCCTCCCGATGTCTTTGGCCGCACCTCCACCTTCCTATGCCATTGACACAAAGGCCAAAAATGACTGACACTAGCCAAAAAGTAACTTCCGGGCCTGAAGAGCTGATATCGCCATCAGCGGCTCACCCCTTCCCTCACCCTTGAAGGTAAACTGGGGCATCCCGCGTTTACTAAAGGTCACAGTCTTAGCCCTATAATCTACTGAGGCGAAATGGTCCGCCAACCCATTCATGCCCAATATCACATCAAGCTCCAACATCGGCAGAAGTGTCAAATCGACCATCAGCACATACCCACAAATGACAAACTCGCAGCCTCGAAAGAATGTATTTGTCATCACAGAAACGCTTGTAGGTGTAGACACCACTAGGGGCAATTCAAACACAGAAGATATCCCTGACAACTTAGCAGCAAACAAGACAGATACAAAAGAGTGTGTAGCACCCATATCAAATAAGACATAAGCAATGGCAGACCCAACCATAATATTACCAAACACCACAGCCCTGGACGCTTCAGCGCCCTCTTGGTTCATAGCAAACACCCGTGCAGCAAGCCTCTCTGAACCACCAGCTTGCTGGCCTCCTTCCTGGGGTCTGACCCCTCTAAGCTACAGAACCCACTAATATCGGTGCCTTTCCTCTAATCTGATCAGGCTGCTGACTGCCCTTATTAGGACAATCCTTTCTGAAGTGTCCACACTGCCCACAGCTGAAACATCCCTTTGATCGTCCCCAACAAAGTCCCCTAGTGCCTCCGGGGACATCGGTTATACTGCGGTGGCCCAGATTCCGTTGTGGTCCTCCAGATGACGCCCCTGGTCCTGAACCCATGTGGCCTCTGGAACTGTTATGACCTCCGTCCTGCGGTGGATCTGCTATCCTGAAAGTCCTCTCTGAGTGAGCTGGCCGACCCCCCGAAGGCTAGGGCCAAAATAAGTCTCCTCCAAGTAGTGGATCAATCTGGCGATCTGCAGCCTCAATCCCTCAACAAATCTCTTGACCCTGACGGCCTCTGTAGCTATCATGGTGGAATAGTACTTCGAGAGCCGAGTCAACTCCATCTCATAATATGTTACCTATATACTACCCATCTAACGTAGTAACTCAAACTCTTTCGCCCGCGTATCCCGAACGCTCATCGACAGGTACTTCTCCACCATAGAGGCTTTGAACTCCTCCCAGGTAGGGGACGGTGCATCCACTGCTCGACGGTCCCTCTAGGTATGGAGCCAATCCTTAGCTGGTCCTCTCAACTGCAACCCGATCAGTCGAGCAGTCGTCTCAGAAGAACAACCAAGCTCCTTGCACAACTCATAACAATCTCCCATGAAACTGGTGACCTCCACCCACTGATCTGTCCTTGTGTACTCTGGTGGCCTGAATGCAAGAAAATATGCATAGGAAGGCACTCTGGGGGCTCTGACCATTGGTGCCACTGGTTGAACCACCTATGGTACTGCAGGTGCTGCTAGTACTGGCGGTGGCTGCTACCTCAGCTCCTGCTCTCTACGGAGTGCCTCTGTCAGCTCTGCCACTCGGGCCTGTATCTGCACAACCATGGGATCTGGTCCTACCTCCTCCTGGGCTTGCGGTGGTCTCCCTCAACCCCAGCCCCGGCCTCGGCCTTAGCCTCGGCGCTCAGTGGAGTTGCTTTCAGTACCTCTCCTTGCGGCATCAATAGCCTCCATTGATCTGGAAACACCAGAAAAGAAATAATTCAAGATTAAGCAATTGAGTTCACCCAATGTTTTGCAAACTAAACCACAAATCACGCTGAGGTGCAGACTTAGCCCATTGATCTCATAGCATACCCCTACCGTATACTGACACGCTGGCAATGCCCTATATGGTGACAACTCTAGGTCGTAGTCAGACCGAACCACATGCTCTGATACCAACTTTATCACGCCCCAACTCAGGGTCACGTGATCGGCTAGGGTATACGTGCCTATACCCCGAAGCCTAACCCATGCACATGCCAAAACAAATAATGTAGCAGAAAGAAAAATAATAAGTTTTATTTTAAAGGAAAAGCGAACCAACACCAAGTTTAGTTTAATAGTTCAGAAGTAAAGAAAAATGCGAAAATACAATTAAGTTCAACAATTCAAAAGTTCAGTCAAATAAAATCTGAAATAAATAATATAAATACCCTCAGGGCTACAACTCCAAATCAAACTAATACAAGTGCATGATAACTACCAAAAAGACTTGACTACGACCCTAACTAAGACTGCTATGAGATCCAGCGGCTCCTCTTCCCTCCAGCGGTGCCAAGTGCATCCAACCCACCTCACCGATCAGGCTCTACAAAATATAAATCATACGACAACGGGTGAGTTCAAAGAACTCGGCGAGCGATTTTACCCACCCTCCAATAAACACAAAGATAACATAAATAAATTCAATCTCTAAAAAGGTAAAGTCACAGAGGTGTGACTAGCTACCAGGCCAACAGGACACCCATGCCCACGACATCTAACTCTCCAAAGAGGTGCATCAGGCCGAAGCCCTACCATGCCCGAAGGCAACATCACATACTAGGATAATCGGAAAGGGCCCTCTGAACTTATCCTGCAGGTTGGGAATTTGGCGTCCAACCACTCGGGCGTAGCCCGTAACCCGGCTCCTAATTGAGCCGCTCCGCCATTCCCAAGGATATGGCACATCAAAACCTAAGTCAAGATTCTCCTACGGTGTCCTAGAGGTGTCCTCATCATGAAGCGTCTCGACGCCCCAAACCCGACCTCTACCCCTTAGACCCGTATTGTCATGAACTCGTGTGGTTTTATTTCATGCATATCTTACAAGTTGGTTTATAACAGATTATGCTCACCCTTAACCCATTTTTAATTATAGAATTAAAATTTAGTTCATCTCAATTAGAGTTTTGTTTTAGGATTTTATTTTAGGGTTTTGTTTTAGGGTACTGTTCTGCCCAGAACTGCTATTTCTACTCCTAATCTAGTCTCTATAGTGTGTCCTATGTTTCCAAACTATATTTTTTGATCGAAACGATAGGTTACACGACTATGTTCAGAGATCTAAGCACATAATAACATTAAAATAAAAAACCAGTCCAGATTCAACAAACATCATATAAATTTCAGAAAGCTAACACTACTAGAAACTTCGTCTTCAGCAACGGCTATCAGCGACGGCCGCTCAAGCCGTTGCTATTTGCAACGGCATTCTTACGGCCGCCCGAGCCGTTGCAGAAATCTGTATCTGCAACGGCGTTCTAACGGAAAACCGAGCCGTTGCTGATTATTTTAATTATCAGCAACGGCTTTCGGACGGAAAGGCGAGCCGTTGCTGATTTTTTAATTTTCAGCAACGGCTTGCTAACGGATAAGTGAGCCGTTGCTGATGATAACTTATCAGCAACGGCTTTCTAACGGGCGAGTCAGCCGTTGTTGATAAGTTTATATAGGGCACGCTCTCGCGCCCGACCCTTCTTCCTCCCGCTGCTGCCGCCGCCGCTCCTACCGACGCCACTCGCCGCCGCTGCCGCTGCTGCCGACTTGTTCAGGTATGTCTCTTCCCTGCGGCCGTCTCTTCCCTGCGGCCGGCGGGAATCACCCGACCGAAACCCTATTTCTAGGGTTTCGGCCGGCGGCGATCGGCCGATGGCCGCCGCCGGACATTCTGCAGTGGCCGGACAGTGTGTCCGGCCACTGTACGCCGGCGCCGGAGGGTGGACTTCGGCGCCGGAATTTATAATTTATATATATAGTTTATATTATTTTATAATTGTTAATTAATTGTTTAATTTGTTAGATTAATTATTAGGGTTTAGATTAATTTCGGACGCGCGCCGGAATCGTCCACTTCGGACGCGCGCCGGAATCGTCCACTTCGGACGCGCGCCGGTATCGTCCAATTCGGACTCGCGCCAGAATCGTCCACTTCGGACGCGCGCCGCAATCGTCCAATTCGGACTCGCGCCGGAATCGTCCACTTCGGACGCGCGCCAGAATCGTCCAATTCGGACTCGCGCCGGAATCGTCCACTTCGGACGCGCGCCGAAATCGTCCAATATGGACTCGAACTGTCTCGAAACATTTAGAAAATTATCATCCTCCGACGAGTTGATATGTTTCACGTACGCATCGACGATCGGATATGATTTAGCAAAACTTTAGATCCGTTCGGGAATTGTATGTTCGTGTAAAAGAAGTAGATGATCTTTTATACGACGTACAATTCTTGAATTGTCCCTGATTGGACAATTTGGGAATATAGTTATTTGTACTGCACTTACGTTTTTATTTTAACTGTTAACTAATTATTCTAAATTTCGGCAACATCTCTCTTGTTCTCCGATACGCGCCCAGATGATATGCGTATTCGGAGAACTGTAGGGAGATGCTATCGAAATTTAGAATAATTAGTTAACAGTTAAAATAAAAACGTAAGTGCAGTACGAATAACATAAATCCCGAATGGAATAGGACAATCTCACCTAAAGACATTAACCAAAGAAATTGTCATTGATTGACAGAATCATGTCGGCTGATCGAAGTTGGATGTACCGACGTCTTGATCGTGGAGCTTTAACGAATGAGTTTCGATTAGGCGTAACGTACTTCCTAAATTTTGCCTATTCGAATCGGAATTTCGTTAGCATGGGTGATCAAATCCGATGTCCGTGCCGCATTTGTTCAAATGGACGATTTTTGGATCGGGAGACTGTCACTCTGCATCTATA
The DNA here is from genome assembly GCA_034359265.1 of Canna indica. Lineage (NCBI taxonomy): Eukaryota > Viridiplantae > Streptophyta > Magnoliopsida > Zingiberales > Cannaceae > Canna > Canna indica. Next base: position 36,807,702 of record CP136892.1, on the reverse strand, counting down.
TAGCAAAGGATTTGCACCAAGATATTTTCTATGGACTTGTCACGGGGAGTCACGCGAAGTCAGGACGTCGAGCAATCCTGTCGTTCAGACATATGGTGAATCTTCCTCTACTGGTGCTTCTTCATCCAGTCAATGTAATCCCTATAGAACTATGATACTTGATAGTCTTGGGGGTCAATTCCGCCTGAATGATAATGTTGATCGGCCAGTTCTTTAGACATCAGTCCCACCAGATACTACAGCGGTTGATATCACAGAAGTAGGGGCTGCGGTAGAGATTGAATTACCGAATAAAGAAGCTGTAGAATTTTACGAGATGTTGAAAGCTGCTGATGAACCTTTGTATGAGAATTGTCCTAAATACACTAGGTTTTCAGCAATGACACAACTCTTAAACATCAAGGCCGATTGTAATATCAGCGGAGTTGCGTATGATCGGATTGCTGGATTGATTAATGGAATGCTGCCTACTGATAACAAGTTTGAGCCTACTTTTTATAAGACTAAAAGGCTAATGAGAAAATTAGGGCTTGGGTACGAAAAAATACACGCGTGCCAAAATAACTGCATTTTATATTATAAAGAAAATGTGCAGTTGGATAAATGCCCTGTATGTCAACACCCTCGTTACAAGGAGAAGAAATCGGTCCGACAGAAAAATATCCCGTTTAAGGTGCTTCGGTATTTTCCACTAACACCGAGGCTTCAAAGGTTATTCATGTCGGAAAAGACAGCCCCCTACATGAGTTGGCATGCAAGAAGTCGTGATGATACAGTAATGACTCATCCATCTGACAGTGAAGCATGGAAACATTTGGATACATGTTATCCTTCATTTGCTAGGGATACTAGAAATATCAGATTGGGATTGTGCACAGATGGTTTTAATCCGTTTGGACATTCTGCAACTCCTTATTCAGTTTGGCCAGTGCTGCTGACAGTTTATAATTTGCCACCGTCAATGTGCATGAAAGATGAATTTATTTATCTTTCGATGATTATTCCGGGTCGTAAGGGTCCGCGAAAAGAAATTGACATATTTCTCAAACCCTTGATAGATGAATTGAAAACATTGTGGACTGAGGGAGCTGTCACTTATGATTGTCATCGGAAGCAAAACTTCAATTTAAAGGCCGCGGTCTTCTGGACAATCAATGATTTCCCGGCGTACGGCATGTTGTCGGGTTGGAGCACTCACGGCCGACTCTTTTGTCCGTATTGTATGGAACACTCTAAATCAATCAGTCTTCAGAACGGACGAAAAATCTCATTCTTTGATTGTCATCGTCGATTCCTACCGGTTAATCACCAGTATCGAAGGAATCGTAATAAATTTACTAAGGGCAGAGTCGAAAGAGATGGGCCACCACCGATGTTGTCTGGTGAACAAATGTTAGCACGTGTTTCAGCACTTCCAGATATAGTATTTGGTCGCAATGAAAGAGTGTCAGGTTTTGGCCAAACACACAACTGGGTGAAAAAAAGTATCTTTTGGGAATTGCCCTATTGGAGTTCATTATTGATTCGACATAATTTAGATGTCATGCACATTGAAAAAAATATGTTTGATAATATTTTCAACACTGTGATGGATATTTCTGGAAAAACTAAAGATAATGTCAAAGCCCGACATGATCTGAAAATACTTTGTAAAAGACCAGAGTTGGAGTTACAAGAGGTCAACGGACGATATCTGAAACCGAAGACCCTATATGTGTTAAATAAACAACAGATCAAAGATGTTTGTCAATGGGTAAAAGAACTCAGATTACCAGATGGATATGCTTCAAACTTATCTCGATGTGTGAACGTCGATGATTGCAAAATATCAGGGATGAAGAGCCATGATTGTCATGTATTCATGCAGAGATTACTTCCGATCGCATTTCGAGATCTTCTACCTGATAATATTTGGGGTCCGTTGACTGAATTAAGTATGTTTTTTAGAAGCATCTGTGCAAATGTCCTTCGAGTCGAAGATATGTCAACACTTGAAAATAATATTGTTGAAATCATATGCAAGCTGGAGCAATTTTTCCCTCCTGTATTTTTTGACTCGATGGAGCATCTACCGATGCACTTGGCATACGAGGCACGAGTTGGTGGCCCGTTCAATATCGTTGGATGTACTTATTTGAAAGATACATGAATCGTCTGAAGAAAAAAGTAAAGAACACCGCAGCTGTTGAAGGATCAATATCTGAATCGTATATCATCCAAGAAATTTCAACATTCTGCTCATTTTACTTTGAATCGACAGTACAGACAAGATTTGATCGTCTTCCACGTAACGACGACGGGGGTGTTCGACATTCAGATGGACGTTTAAATATATTTTGTCACTCTGGTCGTGCTTTTGGTTCTCGTCCATCTCGACACTTAAGCGATGAAGAGTATCATTTGACACACTTGTATGTATTACTCAATTGTCCAGAGATTGAACAATTCATTGAAATATTTGACATTGAGATGGTGCAAAAATACTCTATTCACAACGATCAAGAATTGGAGAGATTACGGAATCGTGATTTCCCTACTTGGATTTAGACTTACAGCAAAGATCACAGAGCTGAAATAGATGAAAGAATATTTGAGTTTGTTAGTGGACCGTCGCGACTTGTGTCGTGCTATAGCGGATATTTTGTTAACGGGTATAAATTTCACACGATTGAATATTCATTTGCAAAGAAGACGATGAATGCTGGGGTCTGCGTGAAAGGGACAACCTATGTTGAATGTGATATGGATTTTTATGGACTGGTGGAAGAAGTGATAGAGTTGCACTACTTCGGCTTGAAATCAGTGATCCTATTTAGATGTCATTGGTTCGATACAACAGAAAGGGGCATGAAAGTTCATCCAAAATACAAACTTGTTGAGGTTAATTACAAATCGAAATTGGCAGCAAATGAGCCTTTTATATTGGCATCACAAGCCGAACAAGTATATTACGCGAAGTATCCGGCTCGAAATAAAGATAGAGCGGATTGGCGTGTAGTCTGTAAGACAAAAGGTAGAGGAAAAATTGATCCGATAGTAGGAGAAAATGATCCTCCTGGTTTCTATCAAGAAGATGATCTTCCTGCTGTGGATCGTATTATTCCAATACTCGAGGATGCAGACACAACGTCAATTCAATTAGAAGTTGAATATGCTGATGATGATGATCATGAAATTGAGGAAGCTGGAGATGAAGAAGAGGAAGAAGAAGAAGAATTCGAAGACTATTATTCAGATGATGAAGAATAATTGTAAAATATATATTTTATTAAATATATCTCTACTATTTATACAATAATCTGATTATATGTATGTTCGACAGATATGTCTGGTCGTGGTTATCGACGCAGGAGAGCTTCGGAGTCTCCGATCGGTGAGACTCCAGCACTTACTCATGCTGCTGATCCTCCTGTTGCTGATCCTCATGAGGATGATACTGCTGAGGCTAGTACATCCAGACGCAGGCGGCCACGCGGGCCGAACAGGTGGCAGCCTCCACCAGCCACAGAGTCACGTAGATTGATTAGCGTGATTGGGGAGCGGTAATATATCATGAATTATGAATCATTACAAATTCATTATATCATAATATAATATTAAAATTTATTTTTGTTGTGCAGGTTCGAGCAAGAAGAAGTGCCGAGGAGCATTTCTTCTACTATTTGACGATACATGCACGGGGCATGGCCTACGTGGTCTCACGTGCCTAGCGAGCACGTCGACATGTTATGGCGCGAGTTTGAGGCACGTATTATTTTTTTTTTTTACATGCATGATGATATATTAATATTGGTACTCATATTATTATTTTGCAGGCTCGCTATACATGGGCCGAGGACCAGAGGCCCTTCATTTACGCTGCCTGGGAGTCTATTTCCCGGGCAAGGTACAACGGGCAGCTGGGGCAGGCTCGGTCCCAAGCGATGGCCCGAGCTGGGACCACTAACATCGCGGAGACTCGGGGATACGGCCCCGGTTGGATTACTCCGGATATATGGGACCAGCTTGTGGGGATATGGTCGACAGATCGATGGCAGGAGGTTTCTCGAAATGCGGCTAGAAATCGTATGTCGGGGGGAGCAGCGCGTCACACCGGCGGCTCTGTTGCATTTGCAGTGCACGCAAACCGTATGGTAAGTATATCGTTTAATTATATATTTTATTTGTTATTATGTGTACTAATTAATGTATTTGTTTTGTAAATGTAGACGATGGTGTCGGATGACGGGAGTGTCCAGCGACCCTCCCCGATGGCGGTGTTTGAGCGGACTCACCGTCGAGCACATGGGACGGGGGAGTACATCCACAACCGCGCTGCATACATTATGGTAATTATATATTTGTTTAAGTTATTCATTATATATTTATAATTTAAGTTTTATGATAAATATTAAACAAAAAATCAAACTCGAGTAGGAGACCTACAGCCAGACGGTGGTGCAGCGCGGGGGTACCCCCGAGGACTTTGACGCAGCATCGTGGGTCGAGGCCGCAGGTGGCTGGGACCATGGCCGCGTATATGGCTTCGCAGATAGTGGTCATGCGCGAGCCGTGCTAGGGCCACTTGGGGCACCGACCCCTCCGGTCGCTGGTGAGCGGTCGTCCACCTCTAGATCCAGTTATGATCATAGTAGCAGAATAAGGACTCTAGAGGAGACGGTCGCGCGTCAGAGTCAGATGATGGAGGAGATGCATGCTATGCTACGCAACATGTCAGGTCATCCCGCAGCAGGCATCTCTTCGGCATCATCTAATCCATCGTCCTCGAGTCAGTCCACGCCGGTGTACACTCAAGCACTCCAGACCCCGCCATATGATCCAGACCATCCTCCATCGTCATCGTGAGATTTTTTGTTTGGATATTGAACTTGTTACTGAGATATTGAACTTGTTTAACTTATTTTGTTTGGATATTGATACTTCAATTTTGCATTTGAATTGTTTTTATACTATCGTGGATAATTATCAATATAAATATAATTGTTTTGATGTATATCTTGGTGTGTTTGTGATGTGTGAATGAATGTGTGTATGAGAGTATGGGTGTGTGAGTTATGTATCAGATAATGTATCAATGTATCAATGAAAATTAGAAATTTTAAATGTTTCTGTCCCCAGGTGGAAGTCATCAGCAACGGCTTTCCTACGGCTGTCCGTGGGAAAGCCGTTGCTAAAAGTGTATCGAAAGTCGTTGCTGATGACCTACAGCAACGGCTTAGCGACGGGGGTTTACTAACGGCGTTGCTACGGACTCGTGGTCGTTGCTATTAATGTTATCAGCAACGGCTCCGGGTCTGTGGCAAAACCGTCGCTGATAATATTTTTAGCGACGGCCAGACTGGCCGTTGCTGATAATGTTTTGAGCGACGGCCCGAACGGCCGTTGCTGATCCGTTGCTAAGTCATCAGCAACGCGACTTTCTGTCACGGCTCTATTGCAACGGCTCAAGCAACGGCTCAGCAACGGCATCAGCCGTTGCTGATGCCCATTTTTCTAGTAGTGTAAAATTTCCAGCACCTCATGAAATAAAATCCAAATTTTATAGAATTAAATCCCTAAATTTCCAACATCACATATTCATGTTATCATGCCAATCATGCATGCAATCTCAAAATTTTTACTAAATAAAAGCTAGCATATATATCAAGAATCCCTATATCAAGAATCAAGGAGATCAAGAACATCTAGGACTCCAACATGAGGTTGCATCCAAGATTCGCAATTTTTAAATTATAAAATCACAGATCTTCCATTGAACATATGCCCCATGATATGAGATCAAAATTTAAAATCTAAGCATGACATGGAAAACAAGAAAATCTCAAGAACACAAAAAAAACATCATTAAGATCAAGAATCTTCAAGACAGCTTCAAGAAAATTCGAAAAAAACCCGAATAGGAGGGATAAACCACTCACCTAATTAAGGAAGGGATTGGAGACGAGGATCCAATCGACGGCCTCCGATTTCGGCTTCGAAATCCGACGGCTCAACCCCAAAGAAGAGAAAGCAAAGTGGTGGCTCACTCCAAGCCGCTGGCTTGGAGAGAGGGGGAGAGAGAGGAAGAAGAGGGCGGCTCGGCTCCAAAGGAAAGAAGAGAGAAGGAAGGAGAAGGGAAGGTTCTGGCGACTCGGCTCGGCTCCAGGCGGCGGTCGCTCCAAGGGGAAAAGAAGAGGGAGTGGTTGGTGGCTTGGGCTGTCGGCTGGCTCCTCCTCTCTCAACAATGTGTGGCTCCAAAAATTGGAGCCACAACCTAGGGGAGGGCGTTTTATAACTCCTCAACCCTAACCCTTCTAACTTAAGCCGAAATCCGCATTTACTTAAGCCAAGTTCTACCCGCTAACTCGATAGACTTAATTAATTTAATTAGACTTGATTTAATACAAAATAAACGTGAACATAATTAATAACTATGCACACACAACATACATTTAAATAATGTCAACCACTCAAGCCTAATCTCATAAATTCAAAAATTTATATTCTACTTACCCGAGCTCGCAAGCTCACTCTGGACCATGAGTCGACTCGGCTCAACCACGAACTAGTCCGCTAGGCTGGCAAACACACGCAACATAAAAATAATAATAAATTAAATATTTAGGATATTACATTAATTATATGGATAAGCCTACCGGCAAGTAGAGGTGACAATGGGTCGGGGCCGGTCCGGTTGCAGGTCATGCCTGACCCGACCAGAATAATTTCGGGTCGGGCCAAGCACGACACGTCTGTTCCCAGGAGGCGGGCTGGGCTCGTCCCCTGGGCATGCGGGCTGTGCTAGGCACGACCCGCGCACTGTGCTGGCCCGAGCACGACACCCCTGATCTGGCGCACGCCAGAGCGGATGAATTTTTTTAAAAAAAAATCAAATAAAACTTAGTACAATGGTTAAGCTATCTCAAATAAAACTAGAGGTCCAAGGTTAGAAACTCACCCCTAGCAATTAAATTTTAAACCTTTAAAAATTTAAATTTAAAAATTTAAAATTTTAAAAATTTAAAAATTTAAAAATTCAAATTTAAAAATTTAAAAATTTAAATTTAAATATTCAAATATTCGGGTCGGACTCACTCGGCCCGACCCCGAATGGGCGGGCTCAGGCCCGAGCTGGGTCTCCCCGCTATGTTGTCGGGCCGTGCCAGGCATGACCCGAAGGTGGCCGGGCCTGGGCACGGCCCATTGCCACCTGTACCGGCAAGAAAGCTCGTATCGGAGTATGTGTGGAAGTTGAGGTAAATGATGCTTTAGCGGATCTTATTGAATTTACAATGATGAATTGAAATTATAAGGTACAACTTGAGCATGTCACGTGGAGAGAAATGATCCTTCACAAGCAGGAAAGGATAAGATGTTATGGATTCCAAAGAAGGTGCACAATTACTATTACTATGTTTTCACAATTTCTTACATTGCAGCTCGACAAGCGGGGAGAGGTCTAGAACACTTGTCGTGGCCTTGTTGCTTACATCTTGATAAGTCCTTGGAATTTTGTCATTACGTTAAAATTCTCTTTTATTTTTATTCTTTCTTCTTGGTTGTGCCCCTTGGGATGATTTCACTAAGGGATCAAAAAATTCTCTAGGCCAGTACTGCTTGCTCCTAATAAGAAAAGTTTTAGCTTAGTATAATTTTTATAGGTATCCGTTGTGAAATAATGCACACAATATTGATAATAATCTAAATTGCACCAACCAATAACAACCATCGCATCTGAGCATGAAATATCAAACAACCGAAACCTCCTAAAATCAATTATTACATACTTTACCTTCCTAGTGTGACCATTAAGTTCTTATTAGGGTTTATCTTCTAGTTTAATTTGATCATCCATACAAGTTTCATATTTTTTACTTACTAAATACTTCTTACCACCCTTCGAAAAATCATCATAATACTTATTAGATTCATAACCAAAATATAGAACTTAATGGATGTTCGATGATGAAGAACCATAAATGTCAGTGTCAGGTTTATGTCATGCTCCAATCCGAACGCGTGGCCGGCCAGAGTATAACCCGTACTCCGAAATCTAACCAAAATACCAATAACCAAAATACACATATAACCATAACCTGAACATAACATAATCAAACTAAATCCATTAAGATCAAATAAAACATAAAGTTTTCAAAGCCAAGTTCAACCAAGTCATGTCAAGAAAGCTTCAGCAATTCAAGTTTTAAAATCTAGTTTATCAAACAACATTTGAAATAAAGTATTACTATGGCAATAACATAAGTAAAACTAACACTAGTCCTACAAGACCCAACCAAACTCTACTACAGATACGAGTAGCAACCCTGACGATGACATATCACGAGATCCACTGATCCCTACCGCATTCAAGTTTAAAAATATAGTTTGTCAAACCACATTTGAAAGAAAGTATCAGTATGGTAATAACATAAGTAAAACTAACACTAGTCCTACAAGACCCAACCAAACTCTACTACAGATACGAGTAGCAACCCTGATGATGATATGTCACGAGATCCGCTGGTTCCTACCACATCTAGTTGCGCTACTTCGCACACCAGTACCTCTACTGATCCTACTCAAGAACTACAAAACAAACAAAAACAACCGTAAGTCCAACTAGGATTTAGTGAGTGGTTTGGTTCTCGTCCCACCTTGTCCATGCACAATTATAATCCAAAAGCAATATATATCCATAACAAGGAAATAACATTCAAACAATTATAAATGTCATATAATATCCATAACAAAGAAATCAGCAACCATCCAGTCATAATACAAGTCGATCATTGAGTCATGCTCAGCGAGCTTCTCGCCCATGGCTTCCAGTGCTAGGAAAAACCCTCTAGCATCAGGCAGCCCCAGTTTGGTGGGGAAAACCCTCCAACCAAAAAGGCACTCTAGTTTCGTCGTCAGCGTGGACCACTAACGAATTTCCTGGTCCAGTAACCAAGTGCTGATCAGCCCAGTAAGCCAGTTACAACCACAAGCACATCCACACAACCATATAGATCATCCAATAATAATAATAATAGTAAACATGAACATCAATATAATTAGTAAATATCGAGGACCGCTAGAGTCCTTATCACCCATTTAGGCATGCATGTGCATGCTGTAAGTGGCCTTACCCCGGCCCTTATGTTATCCTGTGCCATAAATTCCATTTCATATTCAATACATAGCCTTTCTAATAATATGGCAAACTTTTCCAATAATAAATAAATGTTCATGCTCATGTACCAATATCCATGCTCTTACACTAAGCCCACATAAATTCCGGAATTTGCAAAATCAAATCGTAACCCGAATCATAATATAGTAACTTGAAATAAATTTCAGAAAATTGTATGTGTAGCTAGCTAATGATGCTCTTCCTCGCAATGTCTACATTCACCTAGGGCTGACCCCTATAAATAGGGTTTTCTCAAGGAAATCCGGCCCCTAATCCAAACGTTTCTCTATCCTATAATTTGATGGCCTAAGGTAAGTAATCTATGTGATAGTTATGCAACTAGATAGATCTATATCCTAATTTCTATTCCCCACATAAAGATACTGCTCAATACATGCTATTAAGCCCTAAAAGTGAGCCTAAGGGGGCGGCACGACCTCTAACAAGTTAAAGGATCCTATGGTTTAACATCTACAATATCTAAGTTCCATTTAAGCAAGTATAGTTGAGATTTCGCCAAGAAATTCCACATAAATATCCCCCTTGAAAGGGGCGGCAGCCAAGGGGAGAAAACAAGAGGAAGAGAACCAAAGTTCACTCACCGAAGAAGAGAATCAGAGAGGAAGAAATATTTAGAGAACCTCGTGACAACCAACTCAGACGATCTTACGAACTCCGGCCACGAAGCTTCTCCCTCCCCCTTGCTACAATCGCCTGATCCAATCCCTAGGCGTTGGGTACTGTGCGGCTGCTGTAGTCATACGGTCCAGGTAGGTTTCATTATATATATATTTTTTTAATTACAAGTGTGCCCCCATAAGTGGCTTGACTAGAGAAATCCATATTAAATCTATTTCAAGTCCGAATTGAGTTCCGATTAAACCGTCGGACTCGACTCGAGGTCTACTTTATCCACAATATGACAAAATCACAAAAAAAACTAATATAATATTTATTTATATTTTTCCACCACAGAACCTTACCTGAAATTTCTTTCGACGATTCCATTAACCCGCTTTGGCTCAAGTTCAAATTCCCCCGCTAAAAAGCCAAAATAATCCATTAAAACTTTGGTTATAACAATTTACATACAAATATTCAAGAACGGAGACGGGGCAGTTAGTCAGTGAAGAAGATGGCAAAGCACCATGAAGAAGATGGCCTTGCCGATGCAAGACCCGAAAAAGTTTCCTGAAATAAAAATTTATTTTGGTGCAGCGCGTCGGACCCGGGGGCAGTCGAGTCGAGCCTCAGGATCGTCTCGAGTGAAAAGGTATAACTCGGCTAGTGATTCATGAAACCTATGTGGATGATTAACTTTCCTTTTTTGAAATCATACCTTAAATTAAGTTAACTCGAGTCATGTTATGGGTTGAGTCGGAACCCAAGTTGAGTTCGGGTTTAGTCGAGTTCCGGGTATGAATTAAGTGAGTCTTGAGGTCATCTTTGGAAAGATGGATGAGGGAATAAAACCCTCTTATTGCAGCCGTGCGACTCACCCTTCGAGTCGCACAAGGCCGCCTAGGGAGAAGAGGAGAAGGAGCAAGGAGGAGGCTTGGGGCTTGGATCGATCCGGGATTCGCTTCGTCGTCGGAAAAACTTCAAGTCGTCGTCACCCGATCCTTGTTTCTCCGCAATCTAGGTGAGTGGTTATGTTTTTGAAGCTTGAGGGAGGTGGGTAGCCGAACCTAGATGGAATAGGTTGAGTTCTCGCGATCCTTCTGACGAATCTTGATTTCCAATGACGTGTGTTCACTGTTTTATGAGGTTTCTTATCGGAACTCACTGTTTTCTTCGTCGTTTTGCAAGATCTTGGGGCTGCCAAGTCATGGGAAAAGGGGAATAGTCATGCTGAAATTTTTCCCGATTCCCTTGACGGCAAGAAGGCCCTTTAGATGACCTTATATCACTATTTGATGTAGTTTCTTTTGTACATTTCGCGTATTATGAAGTATGCTCTCCCTAGAAATCCCTTGAAGTGGCCGAACGAACCCTACAACTCATGAAGAGGGTTCGGCCAAGGGTGAGGAAAAGCTAAATTAGTTCATTAGTATTTGAGTTGTATGTGGAATTGAAGAGGTAAAGGTATAGCTAGAGTCCCCTCCCTCTTTTCCTACCACAAGGGTCATGGCCGAGCAAGGTCTTCCTTGCTCATGGTTCGGCCAAGGTTAGGGAGAGGAGGAGAGATTAGCTTTAGATGGAAATTGCATGATTATAAGGATCATACATAGAGATATGACAATACTTAGGAAGAACACCAAATTTAGCAAGTAGCTTGATTGATTTTGAATTGTAGAAATGCTAGTTTTATAATCATTCTTAGCATTTGATCCTTAATCTTTGGATGTTGACATTGTTACCATGTTTTGAATTTCATACATGTTATTCAAATTCATTACTACCTTGCCATGCTAGATAGTTGCTCCTTAATGTGCTAATATTCCTAAGGTAGTATAAAAATTGTCATGTATATACATTGTGGTCATATATGATGAAGGTTGCAATATTTGAATATTTTCCTTTGGATTATACATGCTGCCCTAAATGTTCTTGGGTGGTATTCCAAGGTTGACACATGAAAATTCTCACCCAAGGCAGTGTAGAAGGATGGGTAACATGTAAGGCGTCACTAAACGTTCATAGCACATATATGGAAACTTAGTTAGGAGACGATAACACTTCTATGACTCCTTATATACTTTTGGAAATTTAGAACTCATAGGTGTCCATATATTGAAAGAGCGGCATAAATTGTTGACCCGGTAGCCGGACTTATGCCAGATACGGGCAAAGGCCCGAAGTGTATATATATGGAAACTCTAGGATATTGATTGTGCGATATGTTTGAGATGGTCCGCCGAGGAGCGAGGAGGTCGGGAATGACCAATGCTCAGCTCGACCAGTATTGGGTCTAGAGGTGCGCCAGCGGGCCCGCTAGGTGCCAAACCCCAGTTGGGTGGGACTAGCTATCCTTACCCCAGACGGTGACCGAAGACTAGTGGACCATCCTAGTCAACGACCCCGAATTGTTTGCTTACTGCTTGAGATGATGTGGCCAATGGCCAATATGATACTACCAGATTTGGTAGGAATGGCTGTAGCCGGGATATTATTCTATGAGTAGGCCTAAGGGCCGGATGTCGAAGGCTTGATAAGCCGAGATGACAAGTTATCATATTCAGTTGGTACAAATGGACCCGTTGGGGTCGGTAATCGCATTAGAAGTAAACTTTACCTCCTTGTATATTTCTTTAATGTCTTATATGATATATGCATGATTGAGGCTCACAATTTACTCTTATTGGACTCACAATTTATCCAAGTGGACTCACAATTTACTCTTATTTTTGCAGAGCATGAGCAGTGACTTGGTATGTCGACATGGTGCAGCTGGTGGGCGGGAGGCAGTGCCATATCTCGTAGCGGCGTCCATGAGTCTTATACTAGTGCTTAGTAGTGTTTGGTTTTGTTTCTGCACTGATAGTTGTAATTGAAAAAGTATTGTTGAATCTTATTTCTTGAACCTTCGGTTTCTTTGATGTTGATGTTTCTATTCGTTTTGGAAAACATATGGATTGTGACTTTGCAAACTTTTTTTTAAAGTATCATGAGATTTCTTTTACTCGATGTGTCTTGACTTTATTGGTGTCAGTGTAGACAGTAGGCTACAGGGCAGGAGGTAGGCCCTGACCGGTCACACTACCCTCAGTTGGGGTGTGACAAAGTTGGTATCAGAGCACTAGGTTAGATCTTGTCTATGACTCAGTGTTGGGTACCGTACGAGGCATATGCTAGCGTGCCGACTTACGGTATAGTTATGCTACGAGATTGGACGACCACTCCTGCACTCAGCGCACCATGCAGTTAGTAAATTTAAGATCACTATGTTAAGAATTTATTATGTGACATGCAACTTCTTTCTTTCCTGTGTTATAGAATGGAGGCTCAAAATGCTGCTTTGAGTGGCAGTGGTAGTAACTCGATAGAACATCGAGGCCGGGCCCAGGGCAGAGTAGAGAGACGTCTGAAGGACAAGGGCAAGAGTCAGTGGTTGTTCAACTGCAAGCTCAGGTGAATCAATTGACTGAGGCGCTCCTTAAGGAGTAGGAACTAAGACAGCAAATGCAACAGCAGATGCAGCAGCAGCAGTCGCAGCAGCCATCGCCACAACCCGTGCCCATGATTTCAGTGGTACCAGAAGTGGCAGAGGTGACAGCACCGGTGGTCAGAACCCCAGAGGCCCCAACTTATGCAAATTTTGTCACACTGAAGCCACCGAAATTCACCGGGACAAATCGTCAGGTGGAGGTGACAGAATTCTTGGGGGATTGCTATGAGCTATGTATGGAGCTGGGGTGTTCATCAGAGGCAGCTGCTCATATGATCGGTCTTTAGATGAGGGGACCGACAAAGGTCTGGCTGCAAACTTGGAAGGCTCGCAGGGCAGCTGGCGCACCAGCTCCCACGTGGGAGGAATTCCAGGCGGCTGTGGAGGAGCAGTACCTACCCATGAGTGTCCGCGACAAGCGCGCCTATGATTTTGAGATGCTGCGATAGGCATAATAGTGTCAGAGTATGAGATAGAGTTCAACCGTCTCTCCAAGTATCACCCAACCCTAGTGGCGTCTGAGGCCGCCAGGGTTAAGAGGTTCGTGGCAGGATTGAGGCCGCAGATTGGCAGGCTTATCCACTACACTGAGGATTCTACTCTGGCTCGAGTTGTGGAAAGAAGCCTTGGTGCCGTTTGAAAGAAATGACGGGCCAACTAAGAAGAAGTTTCGATCGCAGGGTTCTGGTAGTTGGTCTTGGCACTCCGAGGGGGCAATGACTACAGCAGAGCAGCAGCAAAGCCGGGGGCAGAATGGCAGCCGGGGCCGTGTGGGCCCAGGGACCGGGTTAGTGAGGCTAACAGTGTCAGGAGGTGGTTCTCAGAGATTTGAGGCGCCGCAGTGTGGCAGCTGCAGTCGGAGGCACTGGGGGTCCTACCTCAGCCGCACTAATGCTTGCTTCAAGTGCGGTTGAGTCGGACACTCCGGTTCTCTTCGTGAAGAAGAAGGATGGGTCGATGCGCATGTGCATCAACTATAGGTAGCTGAACAAAATGACTATGAAGAATGGCAACCCATTGCCGAGGATAGACGATCTGTTTGACCAACTGTGGGGCTCGATGGTTTTCAAAGATAGATATGAGGTCCGGATACCATCAAATGAGAATCCAGGACTGCGATGTGCCGAAGACGGCCTTTAGGACTCACTACGGTCACTATGAGTTCCTAGTGATGTCCTTTGGCCTAACCAATGCACCTGCTGCTTTCATGGACCTAATGAACAGGGTATTTAAGGAGTACCTGGACAGCTTTGTGATCGTCTTCATTGACGACATTTTGGTTTACTTCAAGAATGAGGAAGAGCACTCTAAGCACTTGATAATGGTCCTGGAAACCCTTAGAGAGCACCGCTTGTTTGCCAAATTTTTCAAGTGTGAATTTTGGTTAGAAAGTGTAGGGTTCTTGGGCCATGTAGTGTCCAAGGAAGGAATAAGGGTAGATCCTGCCAAGATTGAAGTGGTGCAAAACTGGAAGCGGCCGACTAGTGTGACTGAGATCCGCAGTTTTCTTGGTTTGGTCGGCTATTACCGAAAGTATGTGGAGAATTTCTCCAGAATTGCAGCCCCTCTGACTTGATTGACCCAGAAGAAAGTCAAGTTTCTTTGGGATGATAAATGCGAGGTGAGCTTTCAGAAGCTCAAGGCATGTTTAACATCTGCACCCGTGTTGGCAGTACCTTCCGGCTCATGAGGATTTGTAGTCTTCTGTGATGCCTCCCGAGTTGACCTGAGCTGCGTCTTGATGCAATATGGCAGGGTCATTGCTTATGCGTCTCGTCAGTTGAAAGTTCATGAGAATAACTATCTGACGCATGACCTAGAATTAGCGGCAGTGGTCTTTGCACTGAAGCTTTGGCGGCACTACCCTTACGAGGAAACTACCTGTGATGGCAATCTGCGACGAACAAAAAAGTGGTCGTAGATGCGACATTTTTGCTACTGCTGAGAATGCGACGGCACTGCGATCGCAGAGATTGCCGTCACAGAATTAACAACTTAGCGATGGCAAGGCGACCCCATAGTGACCGCTTTTTGCGACGGCTACCACTATCGCAAAACCACCAAAAATCCATTACTTAAACCTATCACGTGCATCTCATCTCTCGCTCTCTCTCTCATACGGTTCTCTCGATCTCTCTCACACAAATGTCGTCTCATCAATTCTCTCGCTCTCTCTCTCTCTCTCTCTTGCGGCTCTCTCGATCTCTCTCTCTAACAAACGCCGCCTCTATCTCTATCTCTCTATCTCTCTCTCTCGCCACCGACTGCAAAAGAGGAGACCCCAGAAACATGGAGCGGAGAGCAGGCAAATTGCGCATCCATGGAACAGTTTGGAGGGCAAGGTCGTGATGGTCACCGGCACCTCATCAGGCATTGGATGGGGCCTCTGCCTCAACCTCGCCAAAGCCGACTGCCGGGTTGTCGCGAGGAGATCAATGGATCCATCTCATTGGAGCCCTCCGCCATTCGATATATGGCCATCCAGCTCGATGTGATCGAGCACGGAAGTACGTATAGAGGGCGTGGGAGGCATTTGGCCGGATCGATGGGTTGGTCAATAACGTTGGGGTTCGAGGCACTCATTTCTTCTTGTTCTTGGCAATAAACTGACCTTTGTTTAAAGAACATGTTTTGATAACTCAATGCTTCTTCCCCGTGAACTGCACTTGTATGTTTATAAATCTAGAACTTTCCCTTATCCGTAGTAGAAATCCTTGGTTTTGTCTGCTTGTTACTACATCTCTGAATTGATCTCTTGCTTAGGTGGTGTGCATTCACCATTAGATTGGTCTGAGGAGGATTGGAATACCAACATCGATGCGTGATGCAAAATAGAAAGGAAAAGTAGTAAACTAGTAATCAATATTTAGTGGCCATTTACATGGAGTTGCATATACTTAGAGAATGTTCCTTGGACTGTAGGATCTGACCACCTTCAGCATCTAGTAATAAATTCTTTCACGGTGTTATTTGTATTATAGGTAAAGTCTAGTCACAAATTAATATTTACTTCATAGGATAAAAAAAAATATAATAAAAAATTAATTAATATACATTATTTATTTAATGTATAAATTAGAAAAAAATAAATATAAAATAAATATTATATTCGATATATATCAAATTTAAAAAAATTATATTAAATTCATAATTATTTATTATTCAATTCTATTTTATCTTATCCTATCAAATAAATATATCATGAGTGTTCTCGTGCCTCTCCAATTTTTCTAAAAGGCTACCTCCTTCGTGGGTTGATTTGGATATCAATTATTTATTTTATTTCATAATTTTTGCAATAGAAAATTTTGGAATTTGATAATTAATTTTCCTAAACATCTGGTACCGCTTGTATGAGTTGTGCACCTCGGTTGTGACGGGCTTGTACGAGTGTGTACAATTTCTGCAATAGAATTTTTTTCTAAAAGACCAGACCTTCTGCATTGTAGCGCTTGTATGAGTGTGTAAAAGTACAAATACCTCATTTTCCTAATCAACTTATATGATTAGGTTCAAAAAAAGAAGGAGCGGTGCATATTACCCCGTTCACGATAAATTACATTAATTTAAAAATATCAAAAATAAATCGAAGGTCTTATTTGACATAGATAAAATTAAAGTAAAATTATTTTTTTAGATTTTCAAAAATAGCTAGATCTTTCTCTACATCATTTTCTTAAAAGACTATTTTGATGAGGAAAACAACTATGAACTAAAATTTTTAATCCTTCGTTCTCGCATCTCATATCATGTGTGTAAAGGAGCCTTTATTTATAATTGATTAAATGAGTCTTCTTCATCACGGGCTTCATTAATCGGGCATACACTTGACTAATCACACCAATTAATGTTAAATGTTTCGAGCTCAAGTCATATGGATCAAATTAAATGAGCCAATATGCATCTCAAATAGGATCACAAGATTAACCCATTTAAATCGAAAACCACAATTGACTGTAGCCCATAAAAAGAATTTTTAAAAATAAAGAAATATATATTTTAATTAAAAAAATATTCTAATATTCTCCCACTCAGTCAAGATCAATTGCAAAATTATAATTTGACAATATTCATTTAAAAAATGACTCTCGAGTTAATAAAAAGATGTTAAAGTCCCACATTGCTTGAGGTTGTGTTCTAGATGGCCTTTAAATAGATTGGACAATCCTCCCCCTTTGAGCTAGCTTTTGGGGTGGAGTTAGGTCCAAGGTTGATTTTTCTAACATGGTATCAGAGCAAAGTTATTGTTGATTGTGGGCCACCTGCAGAACTTCACGCTCCAGGTGTGGATCCTGGGCGTGAGGGGGGTGTGTTAAAGTCCCACATTGCTTGAGGTTGTGTTCTAGATGACCTTTAAATAGATTGGACAATCCTCCCCCTTTGAGCTAGCTTTTGGGGTGGAGTCAGGTCCAAGTCTGATTTTCTAACATGGTATCAGAGCCAGACTTATTGTTGATTGTGGGCCACCTGCAGAACTTCACGCTCCAGGTGTGGATCCTGGGCGTGAGGGGGGTGTGTTAAAGTCCCACATTGCTTGAGGTTGTGTTCTAGATGGCCTTTAAATAGATTGGACAATCCTCCCCCTTTGAGCTAGCTTTTGGGGTGGAGTTAGGTCCAAGGCTGATTTTTCTAACAAAAGAAATGATCACAAATAAAAATATGATCCAAGATGCAACACTTATTACGACTTCTATCAACAAACTAATAATATTGGATCATAGCAGCCATCACGTCATTTATTGACATAAGACTTATCCATGATCACGAATATAGCATGAAAATAGCACTCAAAATGATCCAATAAGACTAGTGCTACTTTCATTGTTAGTCCTCATACTTTCTCTTCTATATATACCATTCGGTAAGAGAAAGCGTATGATTTCAAAAAACCATCATGTTCCTATACTCAAATATGGTGTCAATCAGTGGACAACATGATTCATATGACACAGAGTCTCAAATATGATAAACACATGTTTATAAACAAAGTCATGATGCCTTAGACTCAAATATAGTATCAATCAATGGACATCTTGATTCAAATGACACCGAGTCTCAAATATGCTAAACACATGTGCATAAACAAAACCAATATGTCCCTAAACTCAAATATGGTATCAATCAAGGGACAACTTGATTCATTATGACACCGAGTCTTAAATATGTTGAACGTATATGGATAACTAAAATCATCATGTCCCTAGACCCAAATATGATATCAATCAAGAGACAACTTGATTCAATATGATACCGAGTCTCAAATACGTTGAACACATAAATATGACAATAGAATTTAAAAAAAAGAGAGTATATTATTGAGTATGCAATATAATATCTAACAATTATACATTCAAGTTGCTCAATAATTAACATAAATAAATATAAAACTCTCACTAATCAAGCATATTAAAAGAACTCAAGATACACATATTTTCAAATGCCTCTTAAATTAGACTATGGGTCTTAGTCCCATAGTTAAGGGATTTGCCAATATAAAAATTATCTCTATTTGTTCAACAATAACTCCTTATTTACAACATCTCTAACTATTCAAAAATTTGATTTTAAATGTTTAGAGTCTTATAATGAGATGTACAATGTGAATTCATTATTAATATTTTTAGGTCAAATAGCTTGATATTCAGCAAGTTACTAATTATAAAAAATATTTTCCTCCCACTGACCTTCACATATATATACTAATCTATATTATTTTCTTCACATCCTATGAGGTCACTATCTTATCAACAAGTGATTTAGGAATCAGTTAATCAATGAGAATGCAATAGTTTTTAAGAACATGTTCCCTTTGGGCAGATAGATGTTCTAGACTAATGCACACTCTAATAGTTTCATCACAGTATAATTAGAATATGTTAAATTTAATTATAGGACATATATTAAAATTGAGGCTAACCAAATATTATACATTCCCACTAAGGTAGAATATGCAATCACGAAATAAAGTCTCGATGAGTTAAATAATGAGAATACACTGATTTTCGAAAATCTATCCTCTTTGGGAAGACAAATTTCTAGACCAATGCACACTCCAATAACTTCATTGCAAAACTTCTAATTAAAACACTCAATAATTCTCATTTGCGATAAACTATTAAATAAATTTATCTAAAGCATTCCTCGTATAATAAGAAAAACCACTAATCAGTACAAGTAATCCCACTTTGGCGGTAATTACAAGCAATAATTAGTGAAAAATCTTATACATGAACCAATTGCCCAAATATTAAAGATTTGAATTCATAATATAGTGCAAAATTGGTACAAAAATAAAATACCGCAACCATTATGAATCTAAATCAATAATAAATTTCAAAATATTATTTATGTCTATGTGATTGTAAATTATGCCAACACCTTCATCTAATTGTAGCTATATTAGATTTCGCATATATAAAATGACAGCATAATTTACAATAATAAATTAATATTACAAATAATCCACATAACATAAAATGAACAACAATGCTATCTTGTAAATAATATATTAATCACTTGGATTTTACATCAAGCTAATTATAGCATAAATTTAAAACATGATAATAAAATTTACAATAACAAATCATGAATTGAATCATGCTGGCAAAATTAAGGATAATGTAATATTCTAGATATTTTAATTATATTTTCCTCCTATGGTTTATGTTTGCCAGCCTAGCGGACTAGTCTGAGATCGAACCGAGTCGACTCATGGTCCGGAGCGAGCTTACGAACTCGGATAAGTAAGAATATGAATATGAAATTTTGTTTGTAGATAAATTTATTTAATTTCATGTTCTGTGCATGATTGTTTAATTATGTTGCGTGTGGATGTGCATGTGTATTGTGTTTATATTTATTTATGAGATTAATTTGAGAGTAATTAAGTTAATCTAAGTTAGTGGGTTTGGGTTCGACTTGAGGCGGATGCGGGTTGGATAAAGAGTTTAGAAGGGTTAGGATTGAGGAGGAAGTATAAAACCCCCTCCCCTTCACTTGTGGCTCCCTATTTGTAGCCGCACAAGCCAATTGAAGAGAGGAGCAGCCGCCAGCCACCACTCTCTCCTCTTCTTCTTCCTTGGAGCCGCCGCCCTTGAGCCAGCCGCCGAGCCCCTCTCCTTCCCCTCTCTTTCTCTCTCTCTCTTCCCTTATCCTTAGAGCCAAGCCGACGGCTTGGGTGAAGCCGCCACCCTTCTTATAGAGGAGCC
Organism: Canna indica; assembly: GCA_034359265.1. Lineage (NCBI taxonomy): Eukaryota > Viridiplantae > Streptophyta > Magnoliopsida > Zingiberales > Cannaceae > Canna > Canna indica. Next base: position 36,787,232 of record CP136892.1, on the reverse strand, counting down.
GCCGCCCTTGTTGAGCCGAGCAGCCCCCTTGAGGCCGGATTCCGAGGCCGCCGATTTATAGTTACTCGTATTCCTTCTTCCTAGATCAAGGTGAGTGGTTTTACTCCTCCTCGGGTTTTCTTCGGGTACTTGAAGCCGTTCTTGAAGGCTTGGATGATTTGATTTATTTTCTCGGTGAACTCTCGATTTATCGTTGATCTTTTATGTGTCGTGTTTGAGGAGGCCCTAAACCTTCCCCTATGTGGCTCGGCAGCCCTAGGAGAATCCTAGGGGTGCTCGGCCAAGGTGGACAAAGGGGTTGCCCTCCAAGTATTCGATGAAATGCCTAAATGAAAGGATGTAGATTTTCTTGCCTTCTATAAATCAACTTGATCATCAATCTTGATGTTTGTAAATTTAAATGCATGCTTGTTATTAAATATGTGATTTTTGGAAATATATCTTGTGGATTTAAAAAAGGGTTTGATTTTGGAGGCAAGAGAGTTCTTGGTTTAAATTCTTGAATATAAAGGTGAGTTCTTGATTAAAGAGAGTGGTGATATTTGTTATTCTTGTTTATTAAGCATGGTTTATGTGAGATTTATCTTGATGATTACAAATCTGATGTGATGGTAATTAGGGAGTTAATTTCTATGAATTTTTGGATTTAATTTCATGATATGCTGAAAATTTAATATTGCTGGAATTTCATTCTGAGATGATGAATCTGTATTATTTTTGTAATGTTTGTTGTGGTATTTGTATTTCTCTAAACATAGTCATTTAACCTATCGTTTTGATCAGAAAATATAGTTTGGAAACATAGGACACACTCTGGAGATCAGATTCGGGTTAGATACATCAGTTTCGTAGAGAAAAGTAAGCTAAAATAAAACCCTAATCTTGGTGATCTAAATTTTAATTGCATAATTAAAATTGAGGAAAGGATCAGCATAATCTATTATGAACCAACAAATAAAGTTTTGCATGAAATAAAACCACACAGGTTGATGATATTACGGGTCTAGAGAATGAGGTCGGATATTGGAGTGTTGAGATGCTTTCCAATAGCGACACCCCTAGGACATCGTAGGAGAGACTTGACTCAAGTCATCTTGCGACATATCTTTAGGAATGGCGGAGAGGCTCGTGGAGGAGCCGGATTGTGGGCTATGTCCGGGAGATTGGATAGCTAATTCCCAATCTAAGGATAAATTCGGTTGAGCAAATCTCGATTGTTTCGATTTGGCCTCATGGAATAAGTTCGAAGGGTTTACCCGATTATTCCCGAGGTGCTTTTAAAGGGGTAAGTTCAGATGGGCGAATCCCGATTACTCCTACGTTATTTATTTGGACAAGTTCGGATGAGCAAATCCCGATTATTCTGGTTTGGCCTCGTGGGATAAGTTCGGAGGGCCTACCCGATTATCTCCGATGTGGTTTAAGGAATAAGTTCAGAGGGCCTACCCGATTATTCCTGTGATATCATAGAGGAGTAAGTTCGGAGGGCCTACCTGATTACTCTTGTGATATCTTAAAGGGGCAAGTTCGGATGAGCGAATCCCGATTGTCCCTACGCATCTCGTGGAGCAAGTTCGGAGGGCCTTCCCGATTTCTCCCGTGTTTCTTTATACTAGGATAAGTTCGGAGGGTCTTCCCGATTATCCTAGTATGTGTTGTTGCCTTAGGGAATGGTAGGCTTAGGCTTGTTGTTCTTCACCGTTTGGGTGTTGGCTGCCTTCGGGCAGGTGGTGGCCGTATGGCCTGTTAGTTGGTCACTCCCTTGTGATCTTTTTCCTGCTTGAGTCAGGAGTTTGCTTTATGCATCTTATCTGTGATATTATTTTCTTGTGGGGGTTTGTAGATTCGCTCACTGAGTTCTTTGAACCCATCTGTTGTTGTTGTTTTATTTTGTAGAGCCTGGCCGGTGAGGTGGGCTGAAACACTTGGCGCGGCTGGAGGGCAGAGGAGCTACATTGATCTCATAACAGTCCTAGTTAGGGATTGTAGTCGAGTCTGTAGTAGTTTGTGATGCACTTGTGTTTTTGTATTTTGGAGTTGTAGTCCCGTGGGTACATTCATATTTTTATTCATATTTTATTTAAATATCAGTACTTTGCTCTTTGATTCATTTTATTCCGCGCTCAAGGTTTTTGATAAAATCTATATTATTTAATGAAATCTTTTTATGTTTCTCTTTATAAATAAAACCGTTGTTTCTTTCCGCTATCTTTTGTAAGTTGACATGTTTATGAGTTAGGCTGCGGGGTATAAGCACGTATACCCTGGCTGGTCACGTGACCCTGAGTTTGAGGCGTAACAATGTGGTATCAGAGCATGTGGTTTGGTCTGACTACGACCTAGAGTTGTCACCGTATAGGGCATTGCTAGCGTGTCAGTATACGGTAGGGGTATGTTATGAGATCAATGAGCTAAGTCTGCACCTCAGCGCGACTTGTGGTTAAGTTTTCTTTCTAGTGATTCCAGATTGATGGAGGCCTTTTAGTTCCGCATAGAGCGGCAGTGGCGGTAACTCCACGTAGGGCCAAGGCCGAGGCTAGAGCAGATGCTGATTGCGGGGCCGGTGTCATAAAAGTAGACAACTAGTTGAGGAGGAACTGGGGGCAGTCCCAGGGTAGCACATCTTGAGGTCGTGAATGGCCCTGTGATAGAGAGTGCACCATTTTTTGGGGGCTACCTTTGCCTGGATTAGATATCATTGCAATGATTGCTTAGTGTCTTGAATGATTCATTGGGTCTCAGCATATAGTTAAATATTTATAGTGCAGTGTGGCTAGGGCGGGCCGGTTGATAGAGTTCTGCATAAGGGATTTGTAGGGGTTGGCTGATGGTAAATTTTTCCTACAGCTGAAATTTTGGATTGATTGAAGGATCTTTCCCTTAGATTTCAGGAAATATAAATTATGGGTGTAGAGCGACCTTATGCTTAAGGGCCATGATAATGTGCGGCCAGAGTTGAGCAGGACCCAGAGCAATTTCGCTCTGAGGCATGTTTTGGGTGCGGACAGGCTGGGCATTACAAAAAATGATTGTCCTAGCAAGGGCAGTTAGCAGCCTGATCAGATCAGAGGAAAGACACTGATGTCAGTGGGCTCTGTAGCTCAGAGGGGTCAGATTTAGGGAGGAGGCTAGCGAGCTGGTGGTTCAGAGAGGCCCGCTGGATGGGTATTTGCTATGAACCAAGAGGGCGCGAAGGCGTCCGTATCAGGTAACCTTCTTGTTGGTTCAGCAGTTGCATATGTCTTATTTGATCCGGGTGCTACGCACTCATTTATGTCTGCTTTGTTTGCTGCTAAGTTGTCAGGGAAATCTTCTATGCTTGATTTTCCTCTTGTGGTGTCTACGCCTACGGGCATTTCTGTGATGGCAGAGACAGTCTTTCAGGGCTGCAAGATTGTCATTTGTGGGCATGTGTTGATAGCCGAATTGACACTCCTATCGATGTTTGAGCTTGATGTAATTTTGGGCATGGACTGGTCGGCGAATCATTTCACCTCAGTGGATTGTAGGGCTAAGACTGTGACATTCAGTAGGTCCAGATTGCCCCAGTTTACCTTCCAGGGTGAGGGAAGGCAGAGGTGCAATCCTTCTGGGTGGTTGCCAGTCCTTCTTGGTCTTTGTGTTTGTGGCAGAGAAAGGCGGAGGTGCAGCTAGGGACATCGGAGAGACGCCCCTGGTGTGTGGGTTCTCGGATATGTTACCAGAGGAGTTGCCAGGGTTGCCTCTAGTTAGAAAGATCGAGTTCTGCATTGATTTACAACTAGGGGTGAAGCCGATCTCCATTCCGCTGTATCGGATGGCATCAGCTGAATTGAGGGAGTTGAAGTCCCAATTGCAGGAGCTGCTTGAGTTGGGTTTCATTCGCCCAAGTGTTTCTCCTTGGGGTGCTCTAGTGCTCTTTGTGAAAAAGAAAGATGGGTCCATGCAGATGTGCATTGATTACCGGCAGCTTAACAAGGTAACGGTGAAGAATCAGTACCCGCTGCCTAGGATTGATGATTTATTTGATCAGCTACAAGGAGCTCAGTGGTTTTCTAAGATTGACCCGTGGCCAGGGTATCATCAGTTGAGGATCCAGGATAGTGACATCTCCAAGACTGCTTTTAGGTCGAGGTTTGGGCACTTTGAGTTTCTAGTGATGTCTTTTGGGCCGACTAATGCACCTGCAGCATTTATGGACCTGATGATCCAAGTGTTCAGGGAATACTTGGATAAATTCGTAATTGTGCTCATTGATGATATTTTGATTTATTCCAGGAGTAGGGAGGAGCATGCAGAGCACTTGAGGGTAGTTTTGGAAACTCTCAGGGAGCACAGATCGTATGCCAAATTCTCCAAGTGTGAGTTCTGGCTAGAGAGTGTGGGATTCCTTGGCCATGTGGTGTCCAGGGAAGGGGTAAAGGTGGACCCGCAAAGATAGAAGCAGTTCAGAATTGGAAGAGGCCGACTAATGTCACTAAGATCCGTAGTTTTCTAGGGTTGGCAGGTTAATAGAGAAACTTTGTGGAGAATTTATCCAAGATTGCAACGCCATTGACCCGCCTAACTCAGAAGAAGGTCAAGTTCGAGTGGCACAATAAGTGGGAGGAGAGCTTTCTGAAGCTCAAGGACCGCTTGACGTCGGCACCAGTTCTAGCAGTACCCTCGGGCTCGGGAGGATTTGTTATTTACTGTGATGCTTCCCGGGTCGGCTTGGATTGTGTGTTGATGCAGAATGGTAGAGTGATAGCTTATGCCTCCAAGTAGTTGAAGGTTCACGAGAAGAATTATCCAACCTATGATCTTGAGATGGCAGCGGTGGTGTTCGCATTGAAGCTGTGGCGTCACTACCTTTATGGCGAGGCTTATGAGATATACACTGATCATAAGAGTCTCCAATATTTGCTCACACAGAAGGAGTTGAACCTAAGGCAGAGAAGATGGCTTGAGCTATTAAAGGATTATGACTGCACGAACATGTACCATCCAAGGAAGGCTAACATAGTAGCTGATGCTTTGAGCAGGAAGTCCATGAGCAATCTGGCGTATTTGGCGGTCAGGAGGAGGTCGTTGGCTCAAGATTTGGCCCTATGTTTGGTGGCGGGGCAGTCTTGTTAGTATCAGCTTCTGGTGCGTTGGTAGCTCAATTGAGGGTGCAGTCTATGTTGGTTGACATGTTGCGGGCAGCGCAAGAGGGTGATCCTTTCTGTGCTCTCACTAAGGATTTGGCCAGGAGAGGCGATGCCGATAATGGGTTCAGTATGGACTCGGAGGGCATTTTAAGGTTTAAGAACATGATAGTGTTGCCAGATATGATCGAGGTTCGCAGGCAGGTGCTAGAGATAGCTCATCGGTCCACTTACACTATGCATCTGCGAGTCACGAAGATGTACCGGGACCTAAGGTAGAATTATTGGTGGAAATACATGAAAAGAGATATGGCCGAGTTTGTGTCTAAGTGTCTGGTGTGTCAATAGGTTAAGGCTGAGCATTTGAAGCCGGCAGGGTTGCTCCAGAACCTAGAAGTACTAGAGTGGAAATGGGAGAAGATAACCATAGATTTTATGATAGGATTGCCAAAGTCTGGGAAGAGCAATGATTCTATCTAGGTAGTGGTGGATCGCCTAACCAAGACTTCACATTTTATACCAGTTAGGACGACCTTTTCAGTCGAACAGTATGCGAGGTTGTTCTTGGATCGGATCGTCGCTTACCATGGTGTTCCTGTTATGATCATTTCAAATCGGGGTACCTAGTTCACAACTCATTTTTGGTAGTCTTTCCAAGAGGCTTTGGGCACTCAAGTTTAGTTCAGTACTGCATTTCACCCTTAGACAGATGGTCAATCATAGCGGACTATTCAAACGCTAGAGGATATGCTGAGAGCATTTGTTCTAGTTTTGGAGGGCAGTTGGGAGAGGCACTTACCTCTGATTGAGTTTGCCTATAATAACAGCTACCTCAGCAGCATTGGGATGGCCCCATTTGAGGCATTGTATGGGCGAAGATGTAGGTCACCTATAGGTTGGTTTGAGGCAGGAGATTCCCTTATGATGGGACCTGACCTAGTGGAGGAGGCAGTAGCAAAGGTGAAGATAATCAAAGAGAGGCTGTTAGCAGCTCAGAATCGTCAGAAGATGTATGCTGATGGAAAGGCCAAGGAGGTAGAGTTTGCTGAGGGAGACATGGTGTTCCTCAAGGGATCCCCTATGAAAGAGGTGGTGAGATTTGGTAAGGAAGGAAAGCTAAGCCCTAGGTTCATTGGGTTATTTCCTATTCTCAGGTGCAGGAGAGCTGTGGCCTATGAGTTGACTTTACCTCCTAGTATGGACCGAGTACATCCAGTATTCCATGTATCTATGCTGAAGAAGTACATCCGGGATGAGTCCCATGTGATTAAGCCTACCGCAGTGGATGTGGATTCAGTAGTCACCTATGAGGAGCGGCTAGTTGAGGTGCTAGATCGTGAAATCAGAAAATTGAGATCCAAGGAGGTTCCCTTGGTGAAGGTCAAGTGGGCGCACCACTCCGGGCAGGAGGCCACCTGGGAGGCGGAGCAGGATATGAGGGAGCGTTATCCTTCATTGTTTAATGATTTGGTGAGTCCTTATTTTTTTTTTCCTGAAATTTAAGGATGAGTTTTCTTTAAGGAAAGAGGATTGTAATATCCTAGATAATTTAATTATATTTTCCTCCTATGGTTTATGTTTCCAGCCTAGCGGACTAGTCCGAGATTGAGCCGAGTCGACTCATGGTCCGTAGCGAGCTTACGAGCTTGAGTAAGTAAGAATATGAATATGAAAATTTTGTTTGCAAATAAATTTATTTAATTTCATATTGTGTGCATGATTGTTTAATTATGTTGCGTGTGGATGTGCATGTGTATTGTGTTTATATTTTTTTATGGGATTAATTTGAGAATAATTAAGTTAACGTAAGTTAGCGGGTTTGGGTTCGGCTTGGGTGAATGCGGTTGGATAAAGAGTTTAGAATGGTTAGGGTTGAGGAGGGAGTATATAACCCCCTCCCCTTGGCTTGTGGCTCCCTATTTGTAGCCGCACAAATCAATTGAAGAGAGGAGCAGCTGTCAGCCGCCCCTCTCTCCTCTTCTTCTTCCTTGGAGCCGCCGCTCTTGATCCAGCCGCCGAGCCCCTCTCCTTCCCCTCTCTTTCTCTCTCTCTCTCTTCCCTTATCCTTGGAACCAAGCCAACGGCTTGGGTGGAGCCGCCGCCCTTCTTGTAGAGGAGCCGCCACCCTTGTTGAGCCGAGGCGCCCCCTTGAGGCCGGATTCGGAGGCTGCCGATTTAGAGTTACTCGTATTCCTTCTTCCAAGATCAAGGTGAGTGGTTTTACCCCTCCTTCTCAGGTTTTCTTTGGGTTTTTGAAGCCGTTCTTGAAGGCTTGGATGATTTGATTTGTTTTCCGGTGAACTCTCGATTTATCGTTGATCTTTTGTGTGTCGTGTATGAGGAGGCCCTAAACCTTCCCCTATGTGGCTCGGCAGCCCTAGGAGAATCCTAGGGGTGCTCGGGGAAGGTGGAGAAATGGTGTTCGATGAAATGCCTAAATGAAAGGACGTAGATTTTCTTTCCTTCTATAAATCAATTTGATTATCAATCTTGATGTTTGTAAATTTAAATGCATGCTTGTTATTAAATATGTGATTTTTGGAAATATATCTTTTGGATTTAAAAAGGGGTTTGATTTTGGAGGTATGGGAGTTCTTGGTTTAAATTCTTGAATATAAAGGTGAGTTCTTGATTAATGAGAGTAGTGATTTTTGTTATTCTTGTTTATTAAGCATGGTTTATGTGAGATTTATCTTGATGATTACAAATATGATGTGATGGTAATTAGGGAGTTAATTTTTGTGAATTTTCGGATTTAATTTCATGATATGCATAAAATTCAATGTTGCTGCTATTTCATGCTGAGATGATGAATCTGTGCTATTTTTGTAATGTTTGCTGCAGTGTTTGTATTTTTCTGAACATAGTCGTCTAACCTATCGTTTTGACCATAAAATATAGTATGAAAATATAGGACACACTCTGGGGTCCAGATTCGGGTTAGATACATCAGTTTCGGGCAGAACAGTAAGCTAAAACAAAACTCTAATCTTGGTGATCTAAATTTTAATTGCATAATTAAAATTGGGCAAAGGGTCAGCATAATCTGTTATGAACCAACAAATAAAGTTTTGCATGAAACAAAACCACACGGGTTCATAACATTACGAGTCTAGGGAATGGGGTCAGGTATTAGAGTGTTGAGACGCTTTTCAATAGGGACACTCCTAGGACACCGTAGGAGAGACTTGACTTAGGTCATGTTGCGCAATATCTTTAAGAATGGCCGAGAGGCTCGTGGAGGGGCCGGATTGCGAGCTAGGCCCAGGAGATTGGATGACTAATTAATTCCCAATCTGAGAAACAAGTTCGGTTAAGCAAATCCCGATTGTTCCAGTTTGGCCTCGTGGAATAAGTTTGGAGGGCCTACCCGATTATTCCCGAGGTGCTTTTAAAGGGGTAAGTTCGGATGAGCGAATCCCGATTACTCCTACGTTATTTATTGAAACAAGTTCGGATGAGCAAATCTCTATTGTTCTGATTTGGCCTCGTGGGATAAGTTCGGAGAGCCTACCTGATTATCCCCTAGGTGGTTTAAGGAATAAGTTCAGAGGGCCTATCCAATTATTCCTGTGATATCATAGAGGAGTAAGTTCAGAGGGCCTACCTGATTACACTTGTGATATCTTAAAGGGGTAAGTTCGGATGGGCGAATCCCGATTGTCCCTACGCATCTCGTGGAGCAAGTTCGGAGGGCCTTCCTGATTGCTTCCAAGTTTCTTTATACTAGGATAAGTTCAGAGAGCTTTCCTGATTATCCTAGTATGTGTTATTGCCTTAGGGCATGGTAGACTTAGGCTTGTTATTCTTCACCGTTTGGGTGTTAGTGACCGGATGGCCTATTAGCTGGTTACTTCCTTGTGACCTTTTTCCTGCTTGAGTCAGGAGTTTGTTTTATGCATCTTATCTGTAATGTTATTTTCTTATGGGGGTTGGTAGAATCGCTCTCTGAGTTCTTTGAACTCACCCATTGTCGTTGTTTTATTTTGCAGAGTATGACCAGTGAGGTGGGCTGGAGCACTTGGCGCAGCTGGAGGGCAGAGGAGCTACATTGATCTCATAGCAGTCCTAGTTAGGGGTCGTAGTCGAGTCTGTAATAGTTTGTCATGCACTTGTATTTTGATATTTTGGAGTTGTAGTCCCGTGGGGACATTCATGTTTCTATTCAGATTTTATTTAAATAAAGTATTGTTGCTCTTTGATTCAAATTATTCCGCACTCAAGCTTTTTGATAAAATCTACATTGTTTAATGAAATTTGTTTCTGTTTCTCTTTATAAATAAAACTGTTGTTTATTTTTGCTATCTTTTGTGAGTTGACATGTGTATGAGTTAGGCTGCAGAGTATAGGCACATATATCTTGGCCGATCACGTGACCCTGAGTTTGGCGTGTGATAGATAAATCAATCATATTGCGTCGATTTTGCAGTATTATAATAAAATTTGGCTGGAAAATAAGCCATACCCAAATTTGATAAAAAAGATAATCGTATTTATAGTGGGGCAGAGCTTTTATAATTAGCAATGGGCTGAAAAATTGGAGATGGGTCATTACTAGTATCATACGTATATACAAAGTCCAACAACCCAATTTAGTTCGGGTAGAAGATAGAAAAGTTTATGCAACAACATTAAAATTTAAAATTTTGCAATGAAGGCAAGAAAATAAAATTGACGACAATGAATTATGTGATCAATTATGGAATGATATTTAATATGATAAAGCACAAGGCTCATATCACTATCAAAATCATGGCCCATAAATACACAGGATCTTAAAAAATTAAATACAATGAGAAAGAGCCTCGTTAAAGTTTGAATATTTCAACAATTATTGAGGCTAAAAAATGTTTTCATCAATAGTGGACTAATTGTGAAAAACGGTCCACAAGCATTATTAGGCTCAAATACATCCACATGTATTAAAACAAGCAATAATTTTATCATACATCAATATTATATCAGCTATGCATGAAGTACAATGACAAAACAATAAATCAATATTTTATAACCCCACATGAGAGAAAATATGTCATAATGTACAATAATAAATTGACATTCATAAAATTATGTCAACACGTAGAAAAATAGCATAAATTAGTTAGTCACATTTCTACATACAACAGATATACTATGACAATGATAATAAAATTGACAATAATAAATTAAGCATGATAAATTAATCTATGCTATGTCAATATAGACTCATGAGTGTGTTGGATAGACAATAATATTGTATTCAAAATTTCATGTCATGATCAAATTTTATAGTAAATTGGTCAAAAATATAGTGAACCAATCAAAATTACATTGAACCAATCATAAAATTCATTAATTTAAACATGAACTAGATTCAACTAAGCTAAAACAAACATAATTCATATTGAATCGGAAAAGTTAAGCTGAAAAATCTAGTGAACCGCTGGAAATTGAACCGAACCAATGAAAAACCGGACATAAATCAGTGAACCAAGCATGAACATGTTTCAAATTAAAACATGAACCGGTTTGTGATTTAAAAGAGATGGGTTGGGTTTTGGCTCTTAATGAATCTGCAACCTTAAAAAATAGATCCAGATGTGGATCCAATTAACTAACCCATCCTTAAATCCCAGCCTTTTAATTTATTTGATCAAATCTCAGCCATCAAAAGAAACAATTAATCATAGTCATTGAAAACAAGCAATTTTAATCTCAACCATTAAAAGAAAACCCTGGCATCTTCTTCTCAAATGCACAGCTACAGCCGCCGCCTACTTCCTGCAACGCTCGTCTTCCTCATCTCTGAGCCGACCAACCTCAATTGCTGACCCTACCGACCAAAGACCTGCCTTCTGTCGACGACTAGCCTCAGTCACCGACCAGCCTCCGTCGTGCGTCGGCAGTAGGCGGCGAGAAGGGGATCAAGGCCGAGAAACTCACTGCCGAGAGTCCTCACTACCGAGAGGTCTCATCCTCGCATGCCGGCGAGAGGTCGGTAAGCCTTGTGACGCATGTCGGCGCTGGCTGCTCGCCTCGCTTCTCGCGCAGTATTCTGGCCGAGGCGAACGACGCCACAACAAAAAAAAGAAAAAAAGAAAAGAAAAAGAAAATACAGTCCCGTCTCGAGACAAAGGCGGCGTGCAATGCTGCTGTGCCGCGAGCGAAGCAAGAGTGCCGCGCAGCGGCGAATTCAAAAATTTTTACTAGTGGAATAAATTCATATATAAAATTTTAAAAGAGGACATTTCAAATTTGCGCCGCAAGAACACGATGTATTCTTCTATAAATATTTGCTAATGAGAAGCTTGCTACAACAAGACAATGAGAAGCTTGCTCCAGCAAACTAACTATGGAAGCAAGTTAATGAGAAGCTTGTTGCAGCAAGCTAAGGGAAGCTTAATGCAGCAAGCTTGATGGAAGCAAGCTAATGAGAAGAAGAAGAAGCTTGCTGTAGATGGAAGCAAGCTAATAATAATAAGAAGAAATTTGCTGCAGCAAGCTTGATGGAAGCCAGCCAATGAGAAGCTTGCTGCAGCAATCTAATAATAAAAAGAACAAGAAGAAAGCTTGATGGAAATAAGCTAATGGGAAGAAGTTTGATGCAACAAGCTTGATGGAAGCAAGCTAATGAAAAGCTTGTTGCAGCAAGCGAAGAAGAATGCAGAAGCTTGCTGCAGCAAGTTAAGAAGAATGCAGAAGTTTGCTGTAGAAGTTAAGAGGAATGCAGAAGCTTGCTGAAGTCCAGCAAGCTGATGAGAAGAAGAATTGCAAATGCAGCAAGAAGCGTGAGGACATGCAAATAGTAAAAAGCAGCAAGAAAAAAGTAGTCTATAAGTTTTTAAAAAAATTCAGTGGGGGCAGTGGCTCCCACTGGGCTTACATTGGATCTGCCACTGGTGCCGCGGATTCCGAGAACGAAACGAACATGGATCACACATACAGATCGAGGCGGACGAAGAGATGCACTCAAATTAAGGCGGACAAAATTTTGAGACGACATCCACATCAATGTTTCCGATTAAGAATCCACATGTATATTTTTTATTAGAATAATAGATAAAATTTCAGGCGATGCACGTAGAACACCAAACAATGTAGAAAGATGATGCAATAGATCTGAAAGATATACTGTTCAGATTTCAAACAATTTTTTTTAATTGCACGATTCAGAAAAAAAGCATGAATCATAATCATATTACATCAATAAAATTTGGATTCTTAATTCATATAAGTAGGATCTGAAACCAATGGTAAGAAAAATTAATATCACAATAAATTATATGAATTTAAGAACATCAAAAATAAATCGAAGTAAAGGAAAGATCTTACTTAGGGTTGTCAATAATACCCGTTTAGGCGGGTACCCGCGGGTATTTAACCGTTTATGACGGGTATAGGGGGTAGTTTTCTACCCGCGGGAATTTCGTGAGTAGTTTTTTTTACCCGTTTATTATATGGGGCGGGGGTACGAGTATTATAGTACTTGTACCCGTGGGTATCCGTTACCCACGAGAATTGATAAATTACAATATTACTTTAGGCACATATACTAAAAAAATTCTAACCTAATTCAATATCCATATATTTTATATTTTAAAACCTTATGATGATATTGTTGTCCAAATATTGTGTGTTTATCAAAATGAAATTGTTATACTTGAAATTGTTATCAAAGTACTTGAAGAGTTGAAGTGTTATTAAAACATAGTAATTTACATTTTTTTTAAAGTGTCATGAGTACCTGCCAATACATATGGGTATCCGCCCCCTCCCCCCCCCCGCTGGTAATTAAATGAGTACCCATTTTTTATACCCGCGGGGAATAAACGGGTAGCGGGTAGGCACCCCCCGTACCCGCCCCGCCCCGTTGACATCCCTAATCTTACTTGACATAGATAAAATTAAAGCGGAAGTAATTTTTTGGATTTTCAGAAATAGCTAGATCTTCCTCTACATCACTTTCTCAAAATGCTCTACTTTGATGCAAAAAACAACTATGAGCTAGGGTTTTTAATCTCTCATTCTCGCATCTCATATCATGTGTGTAGAGAGGACCTAGCCTTTATTTATAATTGATTAAATTGGCCCTCTCCATCACGGGCTTTATTAATCGAGCCTATACTTGACTAATCACACCAATCAATGTTAAGTGTTTCGAGCTCAACTCACATTGATCAAATTAAATGAGCCAATACGTAGGGCTGAAAACCGAACCGGCCGGGCTCGATTCAGATTCGGCTCGAAATCGAACGAGCGGGACCCAAATTTGAAATGGATTTGAGCCGAATCCGATCCCCCTTTAGGGTTCGATCAATTAGGCGAGCCGGATATGAATAGAAGGGTACTCGACTCATTTTCTCCTCAAGCTACTCGACTCCTCCCGAACTGTTCACGAAGGCGTCGCCGCTCGAAATCGCTCGAGTTGTTCGAGCGGAGATCCGATGCAATGCAATTACGATTGTCCTTCTGCCGAGTGCCGACTTTGAGTTCGAGACATCGTCTGCCCTTTCTCCATATCCAATATGGCATATCGTAATGGGTAAGTCTTTAAATTATTTGCCCTAATCGAGTAGAGAAGTTGAAGCGATATCGTCGGATCGGCGATTTCCGAGTCAATTTGATGATTTTTTCTCGGTTCCAAGAAGATTTATCTGATGTAAATCTCCGACTTTGTAAGTTTCAAAACCCTAAATTTATTCTTTGCATCGCACGGCTTTCGGATTTATTTTTTTCCACGATTCCAAGAAGATTTATCTGATGTGCTCTAATTCTCTATAAAGAGAGGCCATTTGGCCTCTAATTCTTAGCATTGAGCATTTGAGCAATCAGCAATCTGATGCCAATCTCCCTTACTGTGAGTCTGTGAAGTGTGAACAGCTCGTGTATGTATCAGTGTAAGTCATTTAGGGTTTAGTATCTACTTGACTACTTGTCTATTTCTCTAATCTCCGCGGCTCTACTTCAATACTTCTCCATGTCTATCTCTGAAATTGAAAATGGTAAACAGTGAATCAGTTTAATATGTTCTTTTATATATTTGATTAGTTTCATTCAATTTATTATATATTGTAACTATAATGTAATGTCTTACGTCTATGATGATTTTGTTTTTAAGGTGTTGTGTTGCTTGGGGATAATTCAAACACAGCCCCAGGACCATAATATGAAGAAGGGAAAATTCTGCCATTGTCAATTCAAGCCAAGAGGCTCCTGACGAAGGACAACGTAATACTACGGTTACAACAGAAACTGCTAGGAATGGTGATACTGATACTCCGGAAAAAAGAAAAAAAAACTTCTAAAGTTTGGAATGAATTCACAGTGGTGTCATTGAAGGATGGTACCAAAAAAAACCAATGCAACTATTGTCGTGCTCGTCTAGCTTATCAAAATAGTGGCTCAACAACACATCTAAATAGACACATGCTCACATGTGGAGTTAGGTTGGCTATTATTTCCAGAAAAACTCAGCAGGTATTGACACTCCCTACTATGGAACCTGAAAGAAAAATAGGTAACTTGACGTCATTTAGATACGACAAGGAAAAAGTTAGAGATATACTTGCAAAAATGATTATTGTCCATGAGTATCCCTTTAGGATGGTTGAGCATGCTTTTTTTCAACTTCTCATGAAAACTTTGAATCCTAAATTTGAAAGCATGTCAAGAGTGACGGTTAGGGCTGATTGCATGAAGATATATGCTTTAGAGAAGAAAAAAATCAAAGCTTTGCTTGGTAGTGTTGATAGGATAAGTCTTACTTCTGACTTGTGGACTTCTAACCAAACTATTGGTTATATGTGCTTGACTGCACATTTTTAGACAATGATTGGAACATCCAAAAAAGAGTTTTGAATTTTATAAGCATGCCACCCCCTCATACTGGTCTAATGATCAGTGATAGTATTTTTTTCATGTCTAAATGATTGGGGCATTGAAAATAAAATTTCAATAATCACTCTTGATAATGCTTCTTCAAATGATTCAGCTGTTAGACATTTAAAAGATAGTTTCACTTTGAAGAAAAATCTATTTTTTTGTGGAAAAATATTCCATGTGAGGTGTTGTGCTCACATCCTCAACATCATGGTTCAAGATGGATTGATTGTAATTCATGACATTATTTCTAAAGTTCGTGAAAGTGTTAAATATATAAAGGGGTCACCTGCTAGGCTTCACAAATTTAATGAAATTGCGAGGCAATTACAACTGTCCTCTACCAAAAGACTTGTATTAGATGTTTCTACTAGATGGAACTCGACTTATGCCATGCTTGCATCAGCTTTAGAGTTTAAAGATGTGTTTTCGAGATACCGTGAAAGATATCCTAACTATAAGTCAGTGTCGTCATATGAGGATTGGGGAAAAGCTTCCAAAATTATGGAATTTTTGAAGGTTTTTAATGAAGCAACTAATGTATTCTCTGGCTATGAATACCCGACTGCAAATCTTTTTTTACTTGAAGTTTGGAAAATAGAGGAACTGTTGGAGTTAACTGTAGTTGATGATTGTGAGTACATGAAGGCCATGACTTTCAAAATGAAAGACAAATTTGATAAGTACTGGGGTGAGTGTAACTTGTTAATGACAATTGCATCTATATTAGATCCTCGATACAAGATGCAATTAGTCATTTTCTATTTTTCGAAAATATATTTGAATGAGTTTGAAGCAAAAATAAAAATTGATGTTGTGAAAGATGCAATTTATGATCTTTACAACTATTATGTTGAGATGCATAAGTCACAACAACCTTCTCAAACCAACATGGACAGTGGACCCAGTGGTTCTTCAAATAAAACTTCATTGCTTGAAAAAAATAAAACAAAGAACATGAGTGAATTTGATATGTGGGCTCAAAGTGTAGAATCTGTCACACCTTCTAAATCTGATCTTGATGCGTATCTTGAGGAAGGTAGATACATTTGTACTAATGGAGAAAATTTTGATGATTTGTAAAGGTGGAAAACAAACATTTTGAAGTTTAAAATTTTGTCAAAAATGACAAAAGATGTACTCTCAATTCTTATGACCACGGTGGCTTCAGAGTCCACATTTAGTGCCGGGGGTCGAGTTTTGGATTAGTGTAGAAGCTCTCTAAAGCTTGAAACTGTCCAAGCTTTGATATGCACCGCAGATTGGCTGAAAATGATTACAAAATTGTCAACTATATGGTAAATTTAGACTATTTAGTTAATAATTTTTTATGTTGTTTCTATTTTTTATCTCTTAATTATTATGACTAATGTATACTACTGATATTGATAGGGTGAAGAAGAAAACCTAGAGACTTGAGTACTGTTTTGAAGACTTCCTTTATGCTACTTCTAAAGTATCTTTTGTTTTGAAGACTTTAGTTATGGAGACTGTTTTTATTTCTAAAGTATCAGTTGTTGTTTACTATTTAGTTTTAAAGTGATATTTAGTTTAGTTTAGTTTACTATTTAGTTGTTGCTCAACAAGACATGAGTATGATTGTTCACTGATGAACTTGTTTAATTATTTCTGAGTTCAATTTGTTTGATTTTTTCTGCTGTAGTGATGAACTGGTGCTTGTTTAGTTGTTCTGGACTTCAGGTAGTGATGAATGATGATTGATGAACTGCATGAGTAAACTACTGTATTATTTGAGTTCATCAATTGAGTAAACTAAAACTTCAGCAGTTTTATTTGAGTTCATCAAACTGCAACTGTGGACTGAAGGTAAACTCTTCTTAAACTGCTCTTACTTATTTTGTTGCATGTCTACAATGAAACTGCTAGTCTTCTTAACTAGTTTAAATGTTTAAAGTCTTCTTTTCTTCCATTTTTGCAGCACTATTGACTAATTTAAACTCTTCTTATGTTGTTGACCGCTAGTTTAACTAGTCTGCTGAAGTTAACACTCAACAACAGCAGTCTTCTTCAGTTCTTCCATTGACAACAGCAGCCAACAGTCTTCTAAGTTAACACTTAAAGCAACAACCAGCAGTCTTGTTTGCTATACTTTGAATCCTAAATTTGGTGTTTAATATGGTTAATTGTAAGTTTAATATGGTGTTTGTTTGGACTTTGGTGTTGCCTATCTTAAGTTCTAATTCCAGTTCAGTTTAATATGGTGTTTGATCAGTGATGTATTTGTATTTTAATATGGTATTGATAAGTGACAGTGATGTATTTAGTTCAGTTCTAGACTTCTAGTTTAGTTAATTAGTTTAATATGGTGTTGTGTATCTCAGTATCTGAAGTTTAATGTATTTTACAAGTTCTGTAACTTCTAGTATTCTGTTAATAAATTAATCAATTTAATATATTTAATATGGTGTTGTGTATCTTGGTTTTGTAAGTTCTGTTAAGTACTTAAGTGTTAACTGCAAGTGTTGATCTTAAACTGTTGTATTTAAGTTAACTACAAGTCTGATGAACTTGATCTTAATACTTGCAGTTCATCAAACAAGTTCTATTAACACTTGTATTTAAGTTATTGCAAGTCTGCAACTTGCAGTCTACAAGTGTTGATCTTAAACTATTGCAGTATGGAAGTTTTGTTTAAGTGTTGATCTTAAACTGTTGCAGTCTGCTACTTGCAACTTGCAACTTGCAACTTGCATAGTTGTAGTTTAAGTATTTAAGTTATGTTAACTGTTTAAGATTCTTGATTTGTAACACTTGATCTGTCGAACAGTACTCGGATTCGTACTTGGATTCATTTCAATCGGACTGTTCGATTGAGAACTGAGTAGAGCAATTACGAACTCGAGTGCTCAAATATTCGAATCGAGCTGAATATAACCAGCAGGTCTAGGTAATACTTCGAATTCGAATCAAATTCGAATATGCATTGTTTAAAACCGAGCCGAACATGAGCAGACCAGTACTCGCTTGTGTTCGGCTCGTTTTCAGCCCTACCAATACACATCTCAAATAGGGTCATAAGATAAACCTGTTTAAATCAAAAACTACAATTGACCGTAGCCCAAAAAAAAAACTTATTTAAAAATAAAGAAATATATATATATTAAAAAATATTCTAACACTGCCTTCTCAGATTGCCTGGGTGCTATCATGTTTGACATGGGAACCGCTTTGGAAACGGCTCTGCTCCAAGATATCGATCTTTGGGATTTGACTGTGTTGCAAGCAAGGAGAGGGTCATCAGGGCCTTGGGAGCTATATCTGCGAGATTCTCGTGACTCCCACCTTTTGTCGTTTTGTGGTTATCATCTGTCATGTTTCATAAATTTTGTGCACTCTTTTAGAATGTGAGAGGCCTTTGCAAACTCTCTAAGCGGTATATGGTGGAACATTTTGTCAAATATACTAAATGCAGTCTTTTCTTTTTGTTTGAAACAAAGTTGAATGCTTATTCTAGAAGAATTGTAAGGTAGTTATCAGGTATTCAATCTAATGATAATTTTCGATCTAGTAATGCTTCAGGTCTTTCTGGTGGTCTCCTTGCTATTTGGGATCCTTCAATTTGGTCTTGCACGAATTGCATCATTGGCGAGTGGTCTATCATGTGAGGATTGACTCAAATTTGATCCAAAATCCAAATGCGCCAAATCGATTGGGTTGAATTCAAAGAAAAAAAAGGATATTAAAAGGTTTTCTTGCAGGCGTGTGCGCTGGCAACATCTGCATGAAAGCTTCAAAGGTACTTCCTCCATTTCATAATAAGTGACTTTTTAGGCTTTGACACATAGATTAAGAAAGCTATTTAATAGTCTAATTTTTAGTATAAAAAAATTATTATTAAATTACCCATAGTGTGAGCCTTGGAATTGAGTATCCCCTCCCCCCATCCATTCTTTATATACTTTCTCTGATCTCTATTTATCACTTAATATATCATTAACTATTTCTTGAAAAAATAAGATTGAGTAAAATTCGATTGGAACTTGGTCGATTTTAAAAGAATTTGACAAATTTGAACTTTTCTAGGGCCACACGGTGTTGTATACTCAATGAGAGCTTTACCTTTATTTTAATATGGGAAAAGGTACAAAAATACCCCCGACGTTTTCTCGCGGGTACTAAAATATCCTCAATATTTTTTTGGGATCAAAAATACCCCTCATGTTATGAATTGGGTACAAAGATGCCCTATAGGCAAACGGTGTTAGTTGAGAGATAACGGAGGGCCAAAACATTTTCTCACGGGTACTAAAATGCCCCTGACGTTTTCTCACTGCTACTAAAATGTCCCTGACGTTTTCTCACGGGTACTAAAATGCCCCTAATATTTTCTCATAGGTACAAAAATACGCCTAACGTTTTCTCACGAGTACTAAAATACCTTTAACGTTTGTTTTGGACCTAAAATACCTCTGAGGTTATTGAAAATGGTACAAAAATGACATCAAACTAAGTTTTGTTAGGTGAGACTTAACGAAGATGTCATGGATGCTGATAAAGATGTTGACTTTACACGTGACGCATATGTAGAGAACAACTTGCCACGTAAGCAACACATAATAAATCGAAAACTATAAAATTTGGTTCGATTTCAAACCGTTATGAATTGGGTATAAAAATGTCCCTATAGGCAAACAGTGTTGGTTGAGAAATAACGGAGGGCCAAAACGTTTTCTCATGGGTACTAAAATGCCCCTGACGTACTCTCACGGGTACTAAAATGCCCCTAACGTTTTCTCACATGTACAAAAATACCTCTAATTACTCTGCATATGCGTCACTTGTAAAATCAACATCTTTATTAGCATCCATGACATCTTCGTTAAGTCTCACCTAACAAAAGTTAGTCTGATGTCATTTTTGTACTATTTTCAATAACCTCATGGGTATTTAGGTCCAAAACTAACGTTAGGGGTATTTTAGTACTCGTGAGAAAACGTTAAGGGTATTTTTGTACTTGTGAGAAAATGTTAGGGGCATTTTAGTACCCGTCAAAAAACGTCAGGGGCATTTTAGTACCCGTGAGAAAATGTTTTGGCCCTCCATTATCTCTCAACTAATACTATTTTCCTATAGGGGCCTTTTTGTACCCAATTCATAACGTGAGGGGTATTTTTGATCCCAAAAAAATGTTAGGGGTATTTTAATACCCGCGAGAAAAAGTTGGGGACATTTTTGTATCTTTTCCCTTTTAATATTCTAGATATTTGAGCCTCAATAAAGGCTCTATTGGTTGACCTTCAATATTCTCTTCTATTATACTTCATTGAAGGGAGAAACTTTTATTAGAGGTTAAAATTGGTATATAAAAAAAAATTACATTGGAAGTCTAAAGTGTCACTTAATATGAAATTTTAAAAAATGTCTAAAAAGTCACTTAAGTCTCGTTTGGTTGACCTGTGAAGTAACTTTCTACAGAAAATTATAATTCTCATGAATTAACTTTCCACGTGTATTTTTCAGGAAGTACCTAAAAAGTATTTGGTTGACAAGAAGTTAATTTATAGGAAATGTAACTTCTCACCTATAATATGTTTGGTTGACATGAGTATTTCCTAGGAAGTACAAATAAAATGACCAATATATTATTTTTTAAATAAATTCATATTTTAATTTATATTTATTAGTATATATATAAAAAAATTATTTGTAAATAAATATTATATATATACATATAATATTATATAATATTTTTATTTATAGTTAATATGAAAAATTATATATTTTATTAAAAATAAATATATGAAAAATTTAAAAATTATTTAATCTCATAATATTGACAATATAAATTAAAATTTTTTAATTAAATGTAAATGTGATGCTAATATTAAATTTTTCTTTCAATTACAATATAAGAAGTACAATTTATCTAGGTACTCCTAGGTAAATTATTTTTTTGTATTTTACAAAAAAATTCACTTGCTGAGAAAATTATACTTTTTGCAAAATGCAAAAAATATGTCAATCAAATAAGAATTATTTTAACTATTTTTTCATTATCTAACTTATTAACTTATTGTGGAATGGAGAGAGTAACTTTTTAACTTGATTTCGTCTAATCATGGTCAAAATGAAATAGCTTTAAAATGATCAAAATTGAATGTCATGCTGCTTTAAGAGCTCCCATTTCCATTATGTTCAGAATTGAACATTATTACTTATTGCTGCAGCATTTAATCCATGTTTGGTCAAAATAAAAAAACAAAGCTGCTGTGATTGGATCATGGTCAAAATTGGGATTTATGCTGGAGTTCTTTAATTGCTCCGATTTCATGCGAATTTAAATAGGTGATTTTTGAAATAAATGCAATTAAATATTATCCTTTTATATTAGATCTATTCACCGGTAAAAGGAGGCAATTGCAAGAAATTTATCAGCAATTGCGAAACTTCTTTCTCCATCAATCGGCCGAATGCAAACGACTTCTTCTTCACATCGTTCCAAGCAGAAGTAAGAAGTGCAATTTTTCTTCCTTAGTTCCAGGCAGAGGTTCAGACAGGAATCAAATTTACGAGCAGAAAATTCCTTTATCCAGGTCGGCAATATATTAGATTGTTATTTTTCAGTATTATTCTGGTTCATTTGTATTGGCCGATTGTTTTTCCTCCATCTCATAAATAAAAGATCAGTGTTCTCTTCTCCCCGTGGAGTATGATCGGTACCCCGCCAAGTTCAAACCACGTAAATTTTGGTGTTTTGTTTCATTTGAATTTATTCACTTGGATATATTTTCTTTTGGCATATTCAAATTTTGTCGATCTTGCAGGAATTTTCCCTTAATTTTCTAACAATTGGTATCAGAGCCTATTTCTCCAACCATGACGAGCACCAAAATTGATATCGAAAAGTTAGATTGCAATGTAAACTATGCACTCTAGTCAATGAAGATGAAAGTGATCCTAACTATGGAAAGGATACAGAACGCCATCATTGGTAAGAATAAAATGCAGGGGACTGTGGAGGATAAAGAATACAATGAGCAAAAGACGATTGCAATTTTGTACCTAAGCCTATCGAACGAAGCACTTCGAGATATTGCGTCCCAGAAGACAGGTAAAGATATTTGGGACAAGCTCGCATACTTGTATCAATACACAACTCTCACCGGCAAGATCGATGGCGTTGATGTAGAAGCTTCATTTCCTTCGAATGGTAGAAGGCACATCGGTTAAAAAACATATCAATACCTTTCAAACAATCATCATGGACCTAGAGAATATGAGTGTCAAAATCGAAGAGGAATATAAGGCTTTATTCCTTTTATGTTCACTTTCTTCTTCTTTTAAAAATTTTCGTGAAACTATGCTTTTTGAAAATACTACTATTACCCTAGAACAGGTGATCACTACTCTTGTGTCTAAGAAGCTTATGGACACGCATCTTACAACGAATTCCTCTTGTGGATGGAATGGAGAGGCTATCTACTCTAAGGAATGAGGAGGAGGTAACAAATCAAATCTCACTTGTTATTACTGCAAGATTACATCAAGTCAGAATATCGCAGTCTTAGGGAAAAGTTGCAACAATAAACTAAAGGTCAAGACGCACATATGGAGGCCTCTTATGCATATTTTGAGAAAGTAATGGTATTGGTTGTGACAAATGGCACAGGCACTACTAAGACACGCCGTGGGCGATGGCGGTCTCATCGGCGACAACACACCTCAGGTCAAAAATCCTTTTCCTCTTCTTCTGATATGTGTGATCATGCAAAATATAATCCAAGTCAACAGGTGAAATAGGTCAACCACCGGTACCATTGATGAGTGGTTCTTGGATTCTGGGTATTCCTATCACATGACTCCACACCGGGAGGCCTTTGTGGATTATTAGCGCACTAATGGTGGAGTAGTTTGTGTCAGCAACAACATATCCTGTAAAGTTGTTGGATTTGGAATAGTGAAATTAAAGTTGCATGATGGCTCGACAAAGATCCTAGCAAATATTTATCATATATCGAAAATAGGAACGAATCTAGTGTCTCTCAGAGTTCTTGACACTAGGTGCTACACGACATCCTCTGTAAGAGGAGTCTTGAAGCTACATAGTGGAGCCACGACGGTACTGAAGGCCCTAAAAACGCCGAACAATTAATCTGCATAACGTGGGTGGATTCAACTTTCATGAAGCAGCCCAAATTTCGAGGCAAAACACAACAAAATCAACCACTGATCAAGTATAATTTTTGCTTTCATGGCAAACCCTTCTCAGAGATGCACCGTGGAGGAGCAGACTCGGAGGACTATGTGGGTTCCTAAGTCCAAGCAGGAAGCTAATTTGACCCATTTGAGTACTGATTCGACGTAGGCCCCATACGAGGCCTTGTGGGAGAGGAGGACGACTTCTGAACAGGCTACATCGGACTCAAATTTTCATCAAAGGAGGAAATTATCATGCCCCAACTCAGGGTCACGTGACCGGCCAGGGTATACGTGCCTATACCCCGCAATCTAAATCATGCACATGCCAACTCAACAACAAAACATAGCGGAAACAAATAAATGAGTTTTATTCAAATGGAAAACCAAACCAGAATTCATTATAAGTAAGTTTAGCAAAATAATAAGTGTGAAAATAATAGATCAAGTTCAACTATTCATTTAAAAATGAAATCTGAAATAAAAATATGAATGTCCCCAAGGGACTACAACTCCAACATACTAAAACACAAGTGCATGACTAACTATCAAAAACTCGACTACAACCCCTAACTAGGACTGCTATGAGATCAATGTAGCTCCTCTGCCTCCAATCGCACCAAGCACTCCAGCCCACCTCACTGGTCAGGCTCTGCAAAACAAAAACAACGACAATGGGTGAGTTCAAAAAACTCAGTGAGCGGTTCTACCAACCCCCACGAGAAACCAAACATAGAAATAAAGCATGGAGATGAAACATCTATCTCAAGCAGGAAAAGTCACAAGGGTGTATATAACTAACATGTCATCTGGCCACACATGCCCAAAGGCATCCAACACCCCAAACGGTGAAGAACAACATGCCTAAGCCTACCTTGCCCTAAGGCAACAAAACATACTAGGATAATCGAGATTTGCCCATCCGAACTTATCATAATATCAAGAAACTCGGGAGCAACCGAGATTGACCCATCCGAACTTACTCCACGAGACACGAAGGAACAATTGGGATTCACCCGTCCGAACTTGTCCCTTTAAGTTATCATAGGAATAATCGAGATTTGCCCGTCCAAACTTATTCCTCAAAAGCAACTCGGTAATAATAGGGATTTGTCTGTCCGAACTTATTCAACGAGGCCACACAGGAACAATCGGGATTTGCCCATCTGAACTTGTTCCAAAAAGATAACGTAGGACTAATCGAAATTCGCTCATCCAAACTTATTCCTTTAAGTATAGAATCATGGGAACAATCGGGATTTGCCCGACCGAACTTGTTCCACAAGATACACAGGAACAATTGGAATTTGCCTATCTGAACTTGTTCCACAGGTTGGGAATTAGCCATCCAACCTTCCGGGCATAGCCCGCAATCCGACTCCTAACCGAGCCTCTCCACCATTCAATAAGATATGGCACAACATGACCTAAGTCAAGTGTCTCATACGGTGTCTTAGGGATGTCTCTATTGGGAAAACTCCACAACACCTAATGCCCGATCCCAACTCCTAGACCCGTAATGTCATAAATCCGTGAGGTTTTATTTCATGCTTAATATTTATTTGTTGGTCCATAACAGATTATGCTGCGCCTTGTATTTTAATTATGCAATTAAAATTTATCATCACAAAAATTAGAGTTTTCTTTTCAATTTACTGTTGAGCCCCAAAATGATGTACCCAAGTCGAATCTGACTTCCAGAGTATGCCCTATGGATCCAGAATATATATTGTGGTCGGAACGATAGGTTACACAACTATGTTCAGTGAAATATGCTCATATCAACAAAGAAATCAAAATCAGTACAGATTCACCAAAACAGCATACAATTCCAGCAAGTTTGAGTTTTTGGCATAACATGAAAATAAATCCGAAATTTACATAATATAAATCCAAAATTTCCCTCACTGCATATTTATATCAACAAGAACATCATACATAAACAACTACAAAATTTGCTAATCAAGATTTAACATGCATCAATATCTTCTTTAAATAAGAACCAAGTTTCATGATCAAGAAACCATCACAAGAACATACATGACATCAAGATCAAAACCTCAACTTTTGTAAAACATGATTTCCATTCATAATCACATATTATTTATATTAACATGTGGATACATAAATTGACAAATGAATCATGGCATGGATCTCAAGATTTCACAAGAATTCTCTCTTAGGCATTTTATCAAACACCTAGAGGGCACCCTATGTTGGCTAAGGTTTTCAACCTTGATCTTAATCTCGGTTTTAATGATGACAAACATCCTTAAGAAAATATATATATTAAAGCACCAAGAATATCAAACATGAGATTTCTCCCCCTATCAACATGCATATCTACATAATGAAACTCTCCAAATTTATATGCATGATTAACCTATATTTTTTTTCCTTTTTATCTATATTTTTCTCTCCCTTTTGACATCACTCAAAAAGGGCAAGAAAGGTCAATCTAGTCAAAGTTGAGACTCTAAAATTATTTTTCATGAAACATGTAAATCTCAACCAAAGGGATGAAAAATAAATATTTGATATGAAACTAAATCCTACATGATAGCAAAGAGTGATAGATAGAATCCAAAACTAAATCATGTATGCACATAAGTATGAATATTTTCGTGAATATTGGTTCTTTTTCATGACATTTTTTTATTTCATTCAAACTTTCAAAATACAAAGATATAGTCATGTAAAATATGTATATCAAGTTTGAAGTGAAAAGAATGTCATTTGATCAAAATATGAACTTAGCACGATTTCATTCAAAGTATGCATGAAAGCATGAAAATAGTTAAGTATCAAATTTTGTTATGTACTTATATTTTCTCAAACTTAGGCACTTGGACATCTAACATGAGTGAATCTAAGTATACGAGTCAAGTTTGGACCGAAAATGAGGTTTCTAAGTCACTTTTTGACTTAGGTCAAAGTATACTTTAAGTTTTCAAAAATTAAACTTTTAAATCCATACAAAATCATATTCTTGACAAAAAAATTTGAAACTTTAACTGGACAAACTAGATTTTTCAATAAATCTACAGGTTCAAGAATCAGTCAAAAATTGGTTTCTTATAAATTCATAAAATTCTTGAAAGTTCAGGGGTATTTTTGTAAATTTTAGGTATTTTTTTTTTCAAAAATTGTCAATTTTGCTTCAAACTTTTCAGACATCACTGAATTATCATTTAAGATGTGTGTGTCAAGTTTGAGCTCAAAATAAATAAATTCTCTACGTTTATTTTTCATCCTATTTTGATTTCAATCAAAAACTCATTTTTAAGATATCGCTCAAGATATCAAAATCATTTTTAGAAATGATTTCACTCAAAGAATAGTGAGAACGATATTGGAGATAAAATCAAAATTGTATGCACAAAGTTTCATTTGATGTTTTCAACGAAAAATCAAAGTATCAGAAAGATTGATATTTTAAGAGGATGATACTTTGCATTTTTGAAATACAACTTCAAAATTATACCATAAATCAGATTCTAGATGAAAATTTCTGAAATTTTTACTGAAGAAACTAGATTTTTCAATGAAGATGCAGTTTCAAGAATCAATTAAAAATAAGTTTTCTACATTTTTGTAGAAACAACTGAAAATGCTGAATTTTCAATAGCATTTCCGTAATTTTCAGTTATTTTCAAAAACTATTTAGTTTTCATTCAAAATTTTATGACACCACAAGATGATCATGTAAAGAATTATGTCAAGTTTGAAATGAAAATTATGTCCTTAAGTCAAGATATCACCCTAGCATGGTTTCATTCAAAACTAAACTAGTTATCATGAAACTTGCTAAGTGTCAATCTTATCATTTACTCATGGTTTTTCAAACTTAAACCTATGGACACATAACATGAGTAAATCTGAACATGTTCCCTAAATATGGATTGAAAATGTTACCTTTAAGTCAATTTATT
The DNA here is from genome assembly GCA_034359265.1 of Canna indica. NCBI lineage: Eukaryota > Viridiplantae > Streptophyta > Magnoliopsida > Zingiberales > Cannaceae > Canna > Canna indica. The sequence goes on along the minus strand of CP136892.1, from coordinate 36,760,177 downwards.
GACTTGGGTCAACTTGGTTTAAAAGAGGTTTTCATGAAATCACATTTATGTCAATTTATCCATATCCATATGAATTTTTCATTTTAAATGCATGGAAATATGTCATACCTATTCCTAAATATGTTTATGAAGTTTGGACTTAAAATGAAGTGTCCAAGTCGATTTGTTGACTTGGGTCAAACTTTTCCAAGTTTAAGTCCCCTAAAGTGATCTAGTTATCACATTGTTCATCTAGACATGAATTTTCAAATTTAAATACCTAGACTCATGTGATATGTGTATCTAAACATGTTTGCCAACCACTAACTAAAAATGAGGTCTCTACTATGAATTTCAACCTAGAGCAAATTTTATTCAATCAAGATATCATGAAATTGCCAAAGTTATCAAAATTTTACCTACTCATGAAATTTCATATATTTATCATGCAAAAATAATCATGAGTATAGAGACACCATTAAACATGAATAATCAATTATTATGCAAAGATTTTTGCAAAATTAAACTCATACCAGCCTTATTCTTAGAAATTTTATCAAACTTGTCTTTTTACTTCTCAATTTTCTTCATGATAGCATAGCCTTCCATTAACATTTTCAACTTGTAAGTAAACTTCATTAGTAGATTTAATGAAATTAAAGCTACTAGCAAGCAACCCAAACCAAATAGCAAAGAGAAGAATCAAGTATCATTTTCAAAGTTCACTTTGCTAAATAGTTTGAAATCCTTTTCAAAATATATTATCATGAATCTGAAACGAATCAAGAGATCTCAAAATATAAAATATTAAAAAATAAGATCTCCAACCCTTCCTATTGGTTGAAAACCGAAAGGCCATAATGAGCCTACGATTTAGAACTGCAAGGTCGTATGAACCCGTTATAGGCTACATAGGTCTTCGAAGAGACCAGAAAATCAAAAATTCAAAAAATCATTTGATAAACCATATTAAGAGCGGACAAATCTCAACTGAATTATGCATAGTATCAAAAACTTCAACTTAAGTAGATCAATGTTGATTAGAAGATGATACCAAAGTATTTGTTGCCAATTAATTTTACCTTAGGCATCTAGTCTAGGTGAAGACTTTGAAGTTGCAACCATGTAGGGATCCTTCCTTCAACTCATTGGTCAACTTCAATTCTTCAATTCCTTTACCCTTGTGTGGTAGCTCTCCCTACCAAAGAGCATGAGATTTTTGGTACCCAAATGACTTTGGGTCCTTGGGAGTTAGTAGGCCAAGGAATCCAAAATGTCCTAGCCGCACTTAGATTTCTTTTAAATGCGTAATCATATATGGCATGACCAAAAGTACCACAACAAAAGCAATGTCCATTAAACTTTTTTTCCTTTTTGCTATGGATATGAGATTTATTATTAGAATGCTTAACATGTGAATTATGATTAGTATGAGCATTCTTAAAGGAAATATTTTTCTTTTGAGATTTCCTACATGAGACATTTTGATTTTTAGAATTAAAAGAGGAAGTATTAACTTTCCTACTCAAAATCAACATCTCATTTTTCAAATCATTCATGGATTTATGCAATGCATGCAATTGAGATTTCAACATGTTATTTTCAACTTTTAATTTTTCATTCTCAATTTTGAAATCATCATTCCTAAATTTCAATTTATCTTTTAAACCTACATTTTCATGTTTCAAAGCTTTTAGCTCAAGGTTCAATGTATCATGGCAAGAATCAATAAAATTAGTCTTTAATTTGCCATTTTCTAATTCTCATGCATGCACATGTGAGCTAAGCTCTAAATTTTCTTTCTTCAATTTTTTATTTTTCTTGTCCTTTTTAACTAGCATGGTGTACACTTTCTTATATTCACTTACTAACTCATCATATTGCATATCATGTGAACTAGAAGAGCTAGTACTATCATTATAATTATCATGACTAGATGAAGAAGAAGGTACCTCATTATTTGCAACCATGAGGCAAGCTTTGGATGTGGCTTCATAGTCATGGCTAGATGGTGCTTCAAGTAAGTAAGAAGAGGTGGAGGTGGAAGCACTTGACCTCTTCCTTGCTTTATTCTTCATGCTTGGGCAATTTTTCTTCACATGCCCTTTCTCTTTGCACACATGGCAAATCACCTTCTGTTTCCGATTTTTAGTGCTCCTATGACTAGAGACACTTTGGGCTTCAAACACCATGTTAGTATTGGAATGATGACCATTGTCATCACTTCCTTCAATAAAAGTTTCTAACTCCTCGATTTTAGCATAATCATATAAGACATTTAAGCAAGCCCAAATATCGAATGCGGAAGTACAATGCATGATCTTTTCAAAAATGTTATTGTCCAAGGAACAATATATGCAATTTGTTGACTTAGCATTTAATTCAAACCTATTAATTTGTTCTTGGGTCCATGCATCCATATTTTCCTTAGGTTCAATATATTTGATTTTTACCATGTTAAAAACACCTAAACCTTGAGTCTTTAGAAAAGTATACATTCTATTCCTCCAAAGACCAAAGTTAGATTCATCGAACCTAGGAGGTATAGACGCTACACTCTCTAGAGCCATTTCCGGATCGAGACTAGATGTAGACGAGATGGTGAAATTTCAATCTACGACCCGCTCCGATACTAATTGTTGGATGAAATGGCCACACTAGAGGGAGGGTGAATAGTGTGTTTACTAATCAATTAGCCTAAATTCGATTTTAATCGTTTCTTTGGTTACTTAGGCAAATTACAATTTGAGTGACTAAATGCGGAAGCAATAATAAAATAATTAAGCACAAACAAAATATCAATGCAAACACAAGAATTTATAGTGGTTCGGCCCCAATGCCTACTCCACTACCTAAGCACCCCAATTAGGATTTCCAAACTTAGTTTTACTAGATTAATGATGTTTCCTTACAAAGAGGACTTTGACCCGAAGAGTCTCGCTCTCAACCTAAGGCACTTCCACACCCGGAAGTCTCTGCCTTCTTACCGAGAGCACTCTTCCACCTCAATCCTAAGGGACAACTCAACTAATCCTAGTACACTATATTTACACAAGTGGCTTTACTCCTTCTACACCAAGGATACCACTCAATCATAAGACCTAACACTCAGTCTTCTTACAAGTTCAAATTCAATGAAATAAACAAGAAAATATAGGCGAAATGGCAACACTAGAGGGAGGATGAATAGTATGTTTACTAATTCAATTAGCCTAAATTCGATTTTAATCGTTTCTCAAATCATTTAGACAATTTACGATTGAATGATTTGATGCGGAAGCGATATAAATATTTAAGCACAAGCAACAATAAATAACAATGCAAACACAAGATTTATAGTGGTTCGGCCCCAATGCCTACTCCACTACCTAAGCACCCCGCTTAAGATTTCCAAACTAAGTTTTACTAGATTAATTAGTTTCCCTTACACATAGGACTTTGACTCGAAGAGTCGCACTCTCGACCTAAGGCACTTCCACACCCGGAAATCTCTACCTTCTTACCGAGAGCACTCTTCCACCTCAACCCTAAGGGATACCTCAACTAATCCTAGTAAAAACTAAGTTTACACAAGTGGCTTGACACCTTCACAACAAGGTAACCACTTACACAACAAGACCTAACAGCCTAGGTCTTCTTACAAACTCAAATCAGAGGAAACATATTCAAATAACAGTTAAAATACAATCAAAATAGCTAAAAGAGTAAACCAAGATTAAAAGCTCTTTTCCAAGCCTTGGAACCTCCAACTCGCCGAGTCGTAGAGCTCGATTCAATTCCGGAGTTGAGGCAACAACTGGCGCTTGAGAAAATGTTCGCGGCAAGAATAGAGCACGCTTAATCAATCTCTAGAAGGCTCAAATCTTCCTTTTAATTGCTCAATAAAATCTGTAATCATCAAGGATGAAGTTTAGAGAGGTTAGATGAATGATATTTATAGCCTCTCCAGGAAACGACAGCTCAACTGATAGAAAACTATCTGTTGCAGATGCTCGGTCGATTGGTTGGTCAACCGATCGATCGACCGCGCGCTTGGGCCGATCGCTGCATCTACTCTCTGTGCGCGGTCGACCGACGGGTCGACCGCCAGACGCAAAACCTGCGATCATCAATTCGGTCGACCGCTCGAGGTACTGCCTCTACTTGGCCTCTGTCGGTCGACCCACCGGTCGACCGAAGTAGCCACTGCCAGTTTTTGGCAGTGTTCAGTCGACCAATCGGTCGACCGAATTGGCTACTGCCAATTTCTTACACTCTTCGCTCGACTGATCGGTCAACCGAACAAAGGCTGATATTGATTTTTCAGCCCTTTTTCTTGTGCGCTTCATTTTCGGGTTCTGGCTTTCAACGAGCATCAACTTGGAGAGCTTTTCATTTGATCTTTGGACTCTTCCAATGCGACTTTGGTGCACTCATCAATCTTCGAGAAATTTCATGACGAACTCGAGCACGACGATCAATGTCCTTCCGATTTATCGATTTCTCCAATTTATCCGATCGAGGACATCGAACGCTACTTGATATGGAACCTGAAAGATTTCTCAATGAAATATTAGTTTCATGTTTGTTATCATCAAAACCGAGATTAAGAGATTAAGACCAAGGTTGAAAACCTAAAGCCAACAGAAAATACAATAACATTTTCAAGCATCGACGAGCGTCCTTGCCGATTTCTCCGATCGCGGACGTCGTGCGCTAATCGACTTGTAACTTGAAAGATTTCTCCATGAAACATTATTTCCGTGTTTGTTATTGTATTTTCTTGTTTATTTAATTGAATTTGAACTTGTAAGAAGACCTAGTGTTAGGTCTTGTGATTGAGTGGTATCCTTGGTGTAGAAGGAGTAAAGCCACTTGTGTAAACATAGTGTACTAGGATTAGTTGAGTTGTCCCTTAGGATTGAGGTGGAAGAGTGCTCTCGGTAAGAAGGCGGAGACTTCCGGGTGTGGAAGTGTCTTAGATTGAGAGCGAGACTCTTCGGGTCAAAGTCCTATTTGTAAGGGAAACATCATTAATCTAGTAACACTAAGTTTGGAAATTCTAAGCGGGGTGCTTAGGTAGTGGAGTAGGTATTGGGGCCGAACCACTATAAATTCTTGTGTTTGCATTGATATTCTGTTTGTGCTTAATTGTTTTATTATTGCTTCCCTATTTAGTCACTCAACTTATAATTTGCCTAAGTAACCAAAGAAACGATTAAAATCGGATTTAGGCTAATTGATTAGTAAACACACTATTCACCCCCCTCCTCTAGCGTGGCCATTTCATCCAACAATTGGGGTTTCAAGAATCATCGAAAAATCAATTTTCTGCATTTATTTAAAAATAACTTAAGTCTAGTGGCATTTTCGTAAATATTAGCTATTTTTCAAAAGTTCTCAATTTTCATTCAAACTTTTCAGATATTAAGATCTAATCATTTAAAGCATGTTTATCAAGTTTGAAATGAAATTAGTATCATTTGGTCAAAAATTTACCTTAGTTAACCATGGACCATGGTGAAAGGGAAGGGCGCACCTTCATCTTATACCGTATAGGGCCCGAGCGCCCTCGGCGTTCGAGTGTGACTCGGCCCGCCAGGCCTACACACCACGACGCGATTGATGACTCGACCCTCCAGGCCTACACGCCCATAATCTCCCCCTCAGCAATCGCCAGTCGAGACTCGAACCAGAGACCCAGGCTATGATACCAGCTTAGAGTTGATCAATGATGGCTGCTCCCAGAATCCGGCGCTAACCAACGACCCCCAAATCAATTGGTAAAAGGGAAGGACGCACCTTCATCTTATACCGTATAGGGCCCGAGCGCCCTTGGCGTTCGAGTGTGACTCGGCCCGCCAGGCCTACACGCCATGAGATGATTGATGACTCGGCCCTCCAGGCCTACAAGCCAACACCCTACTCTCCACCTTGGCCGAGCATCCCTAGGGTCATCCTAGGGCTGCCGAGCCCTTTAGGGGGGGGGATTCGGGCCTTCTCAAACACGGCAATAAAAAAGAACGGCGAGAGTTTGAGAGATCAACTGAAAAATGGTTCACAATAACCCGAATTCAAGAACGGCTCAAAGAAAGCTCAAATACAAGAAACCACGGAAAAAGGGAGGGTATATCCACTCATCTGAATAGGAAGAAGGATTAGAGGAGAATTTCTGATCGATGGCCTTCGAATCAGGCTCCAAGGGATGATGGCTCGACTCAAAGAAGGGGGGAAGAGGGGGTGGCGACTCCACTCCACGTTGTTGGCTTCAAGAGAGGGGAAGAGAGGGAAAGAGGGCTCGGCTTAGGCGGCTGGCTCACTGCTCGACTCCAAGGTAAGGGAAGAAGGAGAGGAAGGGGTTCAACTTCGGCGACTGGGCTTGCTTGGCGGCTCCAAGAGATCAGAGAAGGGAGGGGTGGCGGCTGGCGGCTGGCGGCTCCTCTCATCTCCCAATTGGCTTGTGCATCTCCAATAGGGAGCCGCAAGCCCTAGGGGGGGAATTTATAACTCCTTCCCCACCTTTTCAATCCTAACCTACTTTAACCCGCATCCGCCTCAACCCGGATCCAAACCCAGTAACTTCTCAAGCCACTAACACAACTAAGCTTAATTAAATCCAATCTAACCTCATGCTCCACATAAGCATCCAACACATACACACCCAAATGCGATAAAATTTAATAATCATGCACATGCAACATAAAATCAAATAAATTTATCCAATCAAGAAAAAAAATTGCATAATTCAAATTTCTACTTACCCGAGCTCGCAAGCTCGCACCGGACCATGAGTCGACTCGGCTCGACCTCGAACTAGCTCGCTAGACTGTCAATCATAATTAATGACAGAAATAATTATTAATATCTAGGATATTACATAAATTATGAGGATTGACTCAAATTCGACAAACCCAAATGAGCCAAATCAATTGGGCTGAATTCAAAGAAAAAAAAGGAAATTAAAAGGGTTTCTTGTTGGCGTATGCGATGGCAGTAGCTGCATGAAAGCTCCAAAGGTAACTTTTTTATTTGATTTGGTCTCATAGTCAAAATGAAATAGCTTTAATGCTTCAATTAAGACTCGGTCAAAAATTCAAAATGGTCCAAATTGAATGTCATGCTGCTTTAAAAGCTAAGGGTGGCAATTGGAATTGGTTAACCGCGATTAACCGGTTAACTGAACCGCAAAATCCGATTTTGGATAGTGATTTTGCGGTTCGGTTTCAGTTTCAGTTAGTGAAACTCAAAAATCGTTTTAAAACGGTTTGATTTCGATTACCGGGCCGCGGATAATCTGTAACCAAAATCGATTATAAGTTTCGGTTTCAGTTACCAGTTATTCGCGGTTAATCGGTACCCGAAATAGGTAAAATATAAGTTATTAAAATATTTAAACCTGAAACCCGTTACTACTACCCCCTAACCCACTATCCATTACCTTATGTATAAAAACTGAACCTAACCCTAAATCCCTAATTTTCTTCTTCGCCCGCCGCTTCTGCCTCTTTGTCACCCGCGGCGCCGACGCGCACTCGGCGCTCTTCTCCAGCTCTTTCTTCATCTTGGAAGCGCAGGAGGCCCTAAGAGCGAAGCAATGGCCACGGCGGCGGGGGTGGCGCCGTGGAGTTGCTGCTGCTGCTGCTGCTTGACATGCGGGAAGTTGAGACGCGCCAAGTCGCCGCACAGCTTGAAGGCCGCGATGTCGTAGGCCATGGCGGCGTCCTCGACGGTGTCGAAGGTTCCCAGCCACATCCTGGTGCGGTTCCGCGACAGCCTTATCTCTGGCACCCACTTCAATTCCCCAGTGTCGCTGCCTCACGCCTCTGTAGAGCTTCCCGGGGCCCCGCTACGGCGGTCGCCCGAGGGTGAACGCCGTGCCTGCTTCTATGTCGCTGCCAACCGCGTGGTGGTGAAGTTCCTCATATATTGTTTAATATCTCTGTCTGAATGTTCTCTAAAATAAACCTTTGCCTTACTAACTTTGTTTCCACCATTGCTGTTAGCATTGCTTGATCTAGAGATTTTTTTTGTAAACTTTGTATTTTGTAATTTGTAAACAATAATTTTTATCACGTATCATCACTATTTATTTCAAACTGTATACAGTATACTTCAATCTTTGAATCAGTTATCCTTTTACTAATCGGTTAAAGGATAACCGGTTCTATCCGAACCAAAAAATTCGATTTCGGATATAGGTTTTTGAAACCGACCGATTTCGGTTTTGGTTAACGGATTTGAAAATTGGTTTTGATTTCGGATAACTCCTAAAAATTTGGTTAACCGAATCGTTGTCATCCCTATTAAAAGCTCATATTTCCATTATCTTCAAAATTGAATCTTATTCATTGCTGCAGCTTTTAATTCATGTTCGGTCAAATTCCTTTTGGTCAAAATAAGAAAATAAAACTGTTGTGATTCGATCATGGTCAAAATTGAGATTTATGCTAGAGCTCTTTAATTGCTCCGATTCCATGCTGATCAAATAGGTAATTTTTGAAATAAATGCAATTAAATATTATCTTTTTATATTGGCTCTATGCCTATTGTAAGGGATTTATCAGCACGTGAGAAATTTTTTTCTCCACCAGTCGGCAGAGTGCAAATCACTTCTTCTTCACACCGTTCCACGTAGAAGCAATAAGTGTAATTTTTCTTTCTCCGTTTCAGGCAGAAGTTCAGACAAGAATCAGATTTGCGAGCAAAAAATTCCTTCATCCAGGTAATATATTAGATTGTTATTTTTCAATATTATTCTGATTCATTTGTACTGGCTGATTATTTTTCCTTCATCTCATAAATAAATGATTAGTGTCATCTTCTCCCCATAGAGTATGATCAACACTCTGCCGAGTCCGAACCACGTAAAATCTTGGTGTTTTATTTCACTTGGATTTATTCATTTGGATATTTTTGCTTTTGGCATTTTTAAATTTTGTAGGAAATTTTCCTTAATTTCCTAACATATCCAATTGTTTCTCAAACACCGTCTTTCTAACCTTTCCTTTCTTACGATCGGAGTCTATGGATCGTCGTGCCGTACTCGCAGAGCTATCTTCCTTCAGGAATTGCGTCAAATTTTCATAGATAATTTTGAGCTGATTATTGCTGGGAGGATTTTAATATTACTTTGAATCCTAGAGAGAGGTTTAATTTCGTCAAAAACTCCGCTAACTTCGTAAGTTTCTCTCAAATGGTTGCAGATACTGGACTTATGGATTGATTTCCCTATTTTCAAAAACTCGTTTATATGGACAAATAATCAACAACCCCTCGGCCCTGGCTAAACTTGACCGCATTCTCATAAACAATAATTTGGCAACGCTTTTTCCTTTGTCCTTAGCCGCAACAGGGGAAAGGAGGCTTTCCGACCACAACTCATTGATTTGGCATTCCTCCTCTAGGATAGACATGGTGCGCATGCCCTTCAGAATTGAGGCCGGTTGGCTAGCTGTCAACCAGCTAGTTCTCTAACATCACCAAAGCTGGTTTAGGCTTTTCAAATCTGGCTCCCCACTCCCCGAAATCCTCGTTGGACAGATGGTTGATGCACTCGAAGCCTCTACGACATATTATCTTGGACTAGGACAAACTCAAGCGAATCTCCTGGTCTAAACTCATATTAGATATTGAGTCTCACCTCAACAATCTGAGCATCAAGGTTGATAATGCTAATATCATAGATACGGAGCTTGGAGAATTCAAGGACCTTAAGGGGATCCTCGATAAATGCTACAACAATACTTGTACCTACTGGGGGCAGAGAGCCAAGAAGATATGTTTTTGCGTATAAATCGATGTAAACATGAATTTTTTATTTTTTTTATTTCTTTCAGGTTCAAGATAAAACATCGCCGCCAATGACTAGTCATCATGTCAGTAAGCTATCGCTGAAAGCGTATCGTAAAATGCTGATGGCCTAGGCAGCATGGTTATCACAGTTTCTCATAATCTTTAGCTAGGCTAAGCGACGGATAGTTCATCGACGCATTACCAACGGCTGTTGCGGCCGTTGATGATAACATATCATCGACGCCTGCTACCATTACTAATGATTACATATCAGTGACGGCTCTAGCGGTCGTCCCTGATAAGTTATTTGTGATAGCCCCGTCGGTTGTCACAATTTATTAGCGACGTTCGCTTATGCGACAATTTTTTTTGCAACGGTATTTGCTGTCGGTGATATGCTTCGTCGTTGGTGGTTCAGCAACGGGCTGAGCCATCGGTGAAGCTTATATTTCTAGTACTGTTGGAACCTGGAGTTATTTCTCATTCAAGCATTAGTATCAAGTTTGTTATCATCAAAATCGAGATATAAGATCACGGTTGAAAATTTTAGGCCAACAATCATCGCCGACATGTCCGCTCTTCGAGATCAAATGACATATGTGATCTAGTACTTAGGATATATATATATATATATATATTGATTCACTCTTGCCTGGTGCTCCACCCCCTCCATTAGTTGGTGCGACAACATTAGCTTCAGATCCATCGTCATTGTCGATGCCGACTGATATTCTCGCCCACACAGTCCATTGCATCGCCGCAGGTGCTGCCTGATCCCGCACGATGAGCTAATGTTGTATGTTTATTTTGTACTTATACATTGATTAATTTGATACATTTGATGTAGATACTAAAATTTGATGTATATATTATGCGTATATATTGCTTCATGTGTTGATTGATGTCTATTTGTTGTTTGATATATAATAAATATAGTTGTAAACAAGAAATTTTAATTTTCTAAATTATAAAAAAAACAAAATTGACATTCGCGACGGATTTGCCATCACATAAGGTATATATCGTCCTGTCATATCATCGGTCGCGTGCTCCTGTATCACCTGTCACAAACTAAGTTAGTGATGACTTTGTGACGGTTGGCAATCATTGGGCCGTCGCAAAGTAAAATAACTTGCAGTGACAATGGGTCGTCGTCGTTGGTTCGTGACCCTGCGTGCGACACTTGCTCATCATCACGGTAGCAGTTGTTGTTTTGGATTTTCTACGACGGCTATCAATATTTGTCGTCACATGAGTAACTGCGACGGGTTATCGTCGTCACTGAAGGTCTTCGGTGATGGTTTTGCGACCACTGAAATCGTCACAAATGATAATTTTTCTAATTGTGATATATACCACCATCTACAACTGTTAGTTGCAACGATTGGGCCCGTCCCAGATGCACATTATTGACAATTTAGCGACGGTTGTAGCAAGCATCTAGGGTGAGCAACAGTTCGGTTCGGTTACTAACTGAATTGAACCATCGGTTAACTGAATCAAAATTTTGACTTATCCATTAACCGTTTACCGAATCGAAAAATTTGGTTAATTCGGTTCGGTTAACCGAATTTTTCAGTTTGGTTCGGTTAATTTATCGAATTCACCGAAAAAATGATGAAAAAAATATATATCAATAATTTATCAAGATTTGAACTTTGAACCACTCAAATACATATATATCACCTCAACTATTCAAACAAATATTGTTATATATATATATATATATATATATATATATATATATAACAAAAAATTCTTTCCCGCCTAAATCCCTCCCACACCCTCAATTTTTACCTTTGTTTTTATAATTTTACCGCACTTATATTTTCATTTTTGTATGCCTAATTTTTAAGGGCTTCAACTTTAAATTCTAGATGAAACTACTCTAATTTTCCTCCAATTTAATTTTCAAAATTAATTTTTATATTAAATTAATTTTGAATTTTATTAATAGTGAATTTTATTTTCCCTTCAAGTAATCATGCTTACCTTTTAAATTTTCGAATTAAATTAATTACAATTTGAAAATTAATTTTCATATTAAATTAATTTTGAATTTTATTATTGGTGAATTTTATTTTCCCTTCAATTAATAATGCTTAATTTTTTTTTATTTTTTTGAATTTAATTAATTACATATATTGAGAATTATTTATGAAATTTTAATTTAAAAATAAATAAATAAAATCTTAATTTCGAATTTTATTATATCTTCTTAATTAAATATAATGAATTTTGACATTTATTAATTTTTATATGGTTATAATTAAATTAATTATGTCAGCTTAATTTTCAAATATTATATATTATTTAATTTTGAATTTTATTTTTCCTCCATAATTATGTATGATTAATTAAAATAATTTCAAGTATTAAATTAAACATGTTTCAGTTCCAATTAAATATATAATTAAGTTAAACATGTTAGTTCCAAGTATTAAATTAAATTAAAAAATTATCAAGTATTAAATTAAACATATTTAAATTAATTAGACTTAATTTCAAAATAAACATGATTAATTTTTAAAATTTTGAATCCTTCTAATTATGTATAATAAATTTCAAATTTTATTATTTATTCAAATGCATATTGATTTCAAATTTTATTAATTAATGGAAATTAATTTTTAAAATTTTAAATTAAAATTTTCAAATTTTGACGGACATTTAATTAAGCAAGTTTAATTTTTAATTAATAATTTTTATTTTGCAAATTTTCATATGAAATAATTTTAATTTTCTTTCAGTTTAATTTGTAAAATTTTAATTAATTGTGAATTTTATTTTTCTTCCATAATTATTAATGTTTAATTTTAATTTTTTAAATCCATTTAAGTAAGCATGCTTGATTTTCAATTAATCATGCTCAATTTTTAAAATTTTGAGTTTAATTAACTTTATTTATGAAATATTGAATTTTGTTACGTCGGCTTAACTAAACATGCTTAATTTTGAATTTTATTAATTTTTATTTGGTTAGAATCAAATTAATTATGCATGCTTAATTTTAAAATCTTATATATTATGTTATGCATGTTTAATTTTAAATTTTATTTTTTCTTCGTTTATATGTATGATTAATTGGAAATTGTTCGACTCCATTAAATTAAGCAGGTTTCACTTCCAATTAAGTATTGACTTTTATTCTTTAAAATATAATTCTTTTATAATATGATAGCTTATTTCTAAAAATCTAGCTATACAAATATTTAAATTTAAATTGTTAAGAATATTAAATTATAGTTATAAATTTAAATTTAAAATTAATTTAAAATAATTATTTTAAAAAAAATTAAAAATTATTTATTTATATAATTTCAAAATAAAATTATGTTAGAAAATATCAAAAATATAAAAATAAATCAACAAACTATTCTATTTTTATATAATAATATATAAAAATATAAAAAATTAATTTCAAACTTTTGTATTTATAAAACCATGAAATATATAATAATATATTAAAATATAAAATTTATTTTTTAAATTTTTATTTCTAAAATTATATTTTAACGGGTACTACAACTAGTTTGATATAAAATCTTACAACCGAAATTATTATATCGATAATGATCAAAATAAAATAAATATTATGCTTAACCAGGATTCGAACCTGAGTTGGTGAAACAAAATTTTAGCATCTTAACCACCAAAACAAATTGTAACATATGGATATATAATTTTATTTTATATATATTAAAATTATTTTAGGTTATTCAGTAAATTAATCGAATCGTTCGATTAATTTATCGAACCGAACCGAAAACTAAATTTTCAAAAAAAATTAACCGTTAATCAAACCGAATTGTTTTTTGTTAATTCAATTTCAGTTAGGTCGATTTTTTTTTTTTTGAAGCGATGAACCGACAGATTTTTCGTTTTTTTCTTTTTTAAATCGATGAACCTTGTTCACCCTTACAAGCATCTACTGTTCGAGCAGTGATAGTGCTATTTTTTATTATAAAAACGAGTAGATTCAAGTACTGATTCAGCATCCAACCAAAACACTAGTTAGACTGACGAGTCTGTGTGACTACGTTTTTTGAATTCTAACGTACGTAATTCCTATCATTTTTTCATTAATCTTTCAGGATCAAACTGAATTGAATTCTAACAAAAATTGAAGCAAAGTTATTTGATTTTATTCAAAATAAACCTTTACATTAATTGTTGCTCTTTCACAATTAAATATAATTTTGCATACAAAACCAACAACTCTCTCTATATATTATTGTGGCAATTATTTTGGCAACAGAAAGTATATATAGATTAATAACATAATTAATTATTTCTGCAGCAAATTAATTAATTAAAAGAATGAACTATTCGAGCTTGTCTTCTTCCATGTAGTCTTGGTTGCAGTACGCGGCGAAGGCCTCCGCCAACCAGTTCTTCTTCCGCCACGAGCTCCACCCCATCTCCTCGCACATGGCGTCGCTGTGATTGATGCTGAAGGTGGATATGCAGTGCCGCCGGTAGAACCTGGTGGTCCTCTTCATCACCTCGATCTCCTCCGTCGTCTGCCGGAACATCGCCTCCACCGGTGGCAGCTCGAACTGACCCCTGAGCAGCCGCCCCAGCCACTTGCACCGGAGCTCCGACGTGTGCAGGTTCGACACGCTCTCGATGTACCCGACGAACGCCATGTGCGGGATCAGCGGGTGGATCGTCCCGCGGTAGAGCGGCATCACGCCGGAGGAGTCCACTATCAGCCCCCGGTACGGCTCCGGCAGCACCGACCGCAGCTTCTTCTTGCCGTCGAACCCGGTGGCGAGCAGCACGACGTCCGCCTTCACCTTGGTGTTGTCGTCCAGCACGACCCCGCCTTCCCAGAAGCACCACTGCGATGACGACTTCTTGAATTCGATCCTCCCGGCGTCGGCCTCGGCGAAGAACTTCTCTGGTAGTATCGCCATCTGGCACGACGCATAATCCTCGACGAAGGGGTGATCCGGCTTCAGCCCGTACTTTTCCAGCGGAAGCTTCCATGAGAGGTAAGACTCGATGAACTTGGACACTCCTGTTCTCTGCAGGAAGAACAACTAATTAATGATGAGGAGAAGTCGAAGGAAGCTTTAGCGACGAATAGTGATAAGCAAATCAATTACCAAGGGGGATAGAAGGCGGCAGGCGAAGGACCGGAGGAGACCTTGGTTTGGCCTTTCATGGAGGAACTGAGAAAACCTAGTGGAGAAGAAGAGGAAGAAAGGGAAGCCCCAAATGGAGTAGGAGGGCACAGTCCAGTGAAGCGTCCTTATCACCATTGTACAGGGTTGACCATCATCCCCTTCGATCATCACAATAAAAAAAAGTCAATGATCTACTTGCATTTAAAGAGCTTCAACCTTGCCAAAACATTAGTCAGCAATAAAACAGTGTCAAACATTTTCATCAAATTATAGACTAAATGCTTCCTTTTTGTTGTTTATTACTTGATGATCAACAAGTCAATCTTTCATTGTTTATGTTCTGACTTTGGACGCAATTAATTGCCTTCGTGACTTGTGTACCCTCAACAAGTCAAAACATGTAATGACCTAAATTAATTATATATGTGATATGTCCGGTAATTGTCAGGAAAATTAGGCATAACCCAACCACTTCTTCCTATCATTAATTAAATAAATGATGTGGCATTAAGATTGATTAATAACTTAACAACAAATAACACCAGGAAAAGGTGACGTCATCTTATCCCTGATTTCGTCATATAATATTAAAATAATACATTTTCCTGGAGAATATATATATTTATACCTTAACCAATACTTATATTTCTTTCTTCACCATTATATATATAATTAATTATCCAAAAGTGTTAATTAAGTAAACTTTATGAGTGAAAATTAAATTTGAGGCCAACTTTGGTCACTAATATTTCAGGAGTTATACCTTGGTTTGCTTCGGCACATTCGACGGCAAGGTCGATGGCGGACTTCTTGTAACCGAAGATGACGACCTTCTTCCCCTTCATGAGCTGCTTGGATGATTCTTCGTCGAGCTTGCAGTAGTCCAGCGTGTGCAGCACCTTCCCCCGGAAGATCTCCGGCCCCCTTCCCCGAGGGAACTCCGGCATGTTCGCAACGTCGCCGTACTTCCCGATGC
This sequence comes from Canna indica, assembly GCA_034359265.1. Taxonomy (NCBI): domain Eukaryota; kingdom Viridiplantae; phylum Streptophyta; class Magnoliopsida; order Zingiberales; family Cannaceae; genus Canna; species Canna indica. The sequence goes on along the minus strand of CP136892.1, from coordinate 36,744,319 downwards.
ACATCACCACGAAGTCGAACTCGTACCACTGCAGTAAGAAGAAGAAGAATTGAAGTAAATTATTATCTTATATATATTTGAATTAGATAGCACGAATCCTAAAGCACGAAAGAAGAAATTATTAGCTATATATGTATAATCTTTGCGATCAATAATATCGAAGGAGATGGCACGAAAGTTAAAGCATGCATGTGGCTACCTGAACGACGCCGGAGGGGCCAGAGACGACGCCGACCTCCCACGCGGGTTTGTCAGCGAAGGGGCGTCCTTTTCCGCCCCACAGCTCGGAGAAGCTACCAGCGGAGGCGCTGGGGCGGCCGTCGCCGACGAAGCGGAGCTCGACGACCCTGGTCTCCATCTTGATGAACCTCCAGAGGTCGAAGTGGGTGGCGTAGCCGTGCAGGTAGTCGAGTATCTCGGCGTGGGTGGGGAAGGAGGGGTCGTTCCGGTCGGGCCACTGGTAGTCGGAGAACTCGTAGTCCGGGCGCGGCGTCTGCAGCCGCGTCGACCGGAACGAGGCGTGCTTCCAGACGCCGCCGATCGAGTCCGTCGCCTCGAAGAGGACGGGTTCCAGCCACCGGAGCTCCTTCGCCGCCGCGAGGCCGCTGATGCCGCTCCCCATGATTGCCACCCTCGGCATCGGCGCACCCTTTTCCATTAGATACCTCTCGCTCGGAGGAAACCAAAACTGTGAAGAGATGAAAGTGGAACCGCACAAGGAGAACGATTACAAGAACTGGAGATCGATGAAGGCAGTGTCCATGAAGAGCCCGTCTATAAGCTATATATACACGAGTTAACGAATAAATCACGTGAGGAACACGTGAGGCACATGATGGATGTGTTGTGTTAATTTACAAAACAGTTTCGTGAACGTTGACTTTGATGCAAACTATTTCCGACTGCTAATTAATCTCCGGCCGGTTCGGTCAGTGCATGTTCTCAAATTTATACCGAACCGGCCGGTCAATTCACAGAGAACTCGCAAGACTTTTCAAGTCCAAGCTCTGAATTCCAATTCCATGTTCCTAACCCTACTCTTCAGCTGAGGACACCAATTAAGTAGTCTACTACATGTTTGCTGCATGCATTAAAAGACAATGTAAGAAATCTTGACATTGACACATATTTTAAGTTTGACTATAAATAAATCAAGTGATCAAAGCTCAATTAAGAACATATTTGAACCCAAATGAATTCAATATTTATTTTTTTCTCTTTTTTTTATTTATAATTTTCACATTTGAACCTGGACTAGACTAGCTCATTGGGTCTGGTCAACCAGACCAAGTTCGAATGCGCCCATACTCATGAATCAGACTCAGATTGAGCTAACCACAACTTAGCCCGAGGGGCTCCATCGGCCAAACAAGAATATCAACATCCTTCATTAATTATCAGGGATTCTACAATAATGGTCCGTCATCTTCGGGATGAACTTTGACCCGTTCAAAGCATACCCCCACGAGATTATGAGAGACATTATCGTTTGAAACATCCATGATTTGCATCGTAAAACAAACACGACGTACAACATGTATACTCTCGATTTCAATTTCATACCCATCATAAGAGATTTTTTCTTACTTGAGTGTTAGAGTATCTTTGCAGGTCACCTCGAGAGCCGTGCAGGACCAATTAAGAGAAGCAAAGATCCGTATCATCTCGACTTCAAACAAGAATATAACCCAAATGAATTCAATATATATATATTCTATTAATTTATTATATTCCACAATTTTGCTCATGTAACATATATAAAGGAAATTGGTATCTAATTTCCATGAAATAACAAGAATGTTTCAATGAAATTGGTATCTAATTTTCATATATATTTAACGAAATTTGTATCTAATTGGCATCATGCATGTTATTTGAAACATGAATCATCTGTACTAATGGGGTTGACCTAATTAAAGACCCTCCCCACCCCCCACCCCACCCCCACCCCAAATAGTTATTAATAATATTAAATGGGGAGTTGACATTTGAATTTCAAGAAGTTTTTCCATGGTTTTGGTGAACATTCAGAGCTGTTTTAATTAGTTGGTTGATTTTGGAATATATATAGCTAGCTAGTTTTATTAAATGTTAGCTAGATAACACCTAGATTAGGTAGGATCAAAGTTCCTTAATTATTATGATTAACTAAAGGATCCAGCCTAAGTCTTCATGTATAGAAAACTAGCACTTTGAACCCTTTAATATTATTAAAATGTTGATTCACATTAAGGGGTCTGCAAACTCCTAACACTATTGCACCGATGCAAGAGAAACTTCTATTTCACATCCAAACAATTTCTCTCAATATATTGCATATGTCTTTGGCATAGTACGTATTATTAGTATATGAATTAAGATTCTTTGGTAATTTAATTAACCACATAGGATTATTAATTGATCTTTATATAATAATGATCTTGAAATATAAAAAATCAAAGAAAATATGTATTGATAGCTTCTACATCACTTGAGCATTTTTTATTTGTTATCTCCTTTGAACTTTGCTAGTGCATGCAGTCACTCTATTATATATATACTTCATGATTTAAATATAATTAGTAGCATATATATATATATATATATATATATATATAATTTTTATATTTATGACATTGTGTATAATTACCATTTTTTTTTTTTAATGTTGTTAGAGTAATTTTTATCCTTCTATCCGAGGAAATGAGCCTACACTACACTATAAAAATTAAATTGATAACTGACGTCAAATTAGTATCAAAATCAAAGTTCTAATGCTTTTAAAAAATTGAAGCTTGAAATGAAGAGTGAAAAAATATGGATACGGGCGCCCATTATATCAACACCTAGTCATAAGCTATAGTATCGAGAATCAATTTTTTTAAAAAAAACCAATACTAAAATTTTGCATGGGTAATTTAGTTTTTTTTAAAAAATAATAATAATAATTGTAAGATCAATGCATGCTAAGATATGATCCATAAACCGAAAAAGAAATACGTGGTTAATGAATCACTTATGCATGATCTAAGTAATGATAATTAGGGAAAAAAATTGGTCGATTTGTGTGCAACTAATTAAGGAGAAACGGGTGTCGTCGGTGATAAAAAGATGGTGCGGGCGCAAAAATAAAAAATTAATCACCGACGGCCTAGAGAGGACCGCGTGGGCCGTCGGTGATATAATAAATAATAATCTACGATTTACCGACGGCTGTCGAGCCGTTGGTGAAAAAGATTTTTATTTGCGTTCAAGCACCGACCCCTCTTCTTCTTGTGCTCTTCTATCTGCGCTTTTCTCTGCCGAGAAATCGTTGTCGAAGCTACCTCGCCGCCGTCACCGAGTTCGAGCCGCTGATCGCTGACCGTCGTCGTCGTCTGCAAGCCTTCACCGTCCTCAAGCCTAGTCTCATGTGATCGTTGTAAATTGAGTATTTTGTCACCATCTCAATGTCAAATATTTCTATGAACTTCTCAATCTCTGGACAGTTTAGTGTAACGCACAAGTAGGCCAAATGGTACACTTCGTCATTTAAGAATCGAGATGGACGAGAACCCAAAGCACAACCGGGGTAACAAAAGATATTTAAACAACCATCTGATGGTCGAGCTCCCTCGTCGTCGCTCCGTGGAAGACGATTAAGTCTTGTCTTGATGGTTGATTCAAAATAAAATGAGCAGAATGTTGAAATTTCTTGAATTATATATGCTTCTGATATGGAACCTTCAACTGCCGCGGTGTTCTTTACTTTTTTCTTCAAATGATTCATGTATCTTTCAAATAAGTACATCCACTAGTATTGAACGGGGCCACCAACTCGTGCCTCGTATGCCAAGTGTATCGGTAGATGCTCTATCGAGTCAAAAAATGCCAGAGGAAAAAACTGCTACAGCTTGTATATGATTTCAATAATATTATTTTCAAGTGCTGACATATCTTCGACTCGAAGTACATTTGCACAAATGTTTCTGAAAAACATACTTAATTCTGTCAACAGACCCCAAATCTTATCATGTAGATGATCTTGAAACACGATCGGAAGCAATCTCTGCATGAATACATTATAATTGTGGCTCTTCATCCCCGATATTTTGCATTCATCAACGTTTACGCATCGAGATAAGTTTGATGCATATCCATCGGGTAATCTGAGTTCTTTGATCCATTGATACACATATTTCATCTGTTGTTTATTTAACACATACAACACCTTTGGCTTATGAAGTCGTCCGTTGACCTCTTGCAACTCTAACTCAGGCCTCTTACAAAGTATTTTCACATTATGTCAGGCCTTCACATTATCTTTAGTTTTGCCGAAAATATCCATCACAGTGTTAAAAATATTATCAAACATATTTTTTTCAATGTGCATGACGTCCAACTTATGCCGAATCAGTAATGAACTCCAATATGGCAATTCTCAAAAAATACTTTTTTTCACCTTGTTATGTGTTTGACCAAAGCCTGAAATTCTTACATTTCGACCAAAAGTAATCTCTCGAAGCAATTGAAACGTGCTAACATTTGTTCACCAAACAACATCGGTGATGGCTCATCTCTTTCGACTCTACCCTTGGTAAATTTGTCACGATTCCTTCGATACTGATGGTTAGACGGTAGGAACTGGCGATGACAATCAAAGAAGAAAATTTTCTGACCATTCTCAAGACTGAAGGATTTTGAGTGTTCCATGCAATACAGGCAAGAGAGTCGCCCATGCGTGCTCCAACCAGACAACATGCCATAGGCCGGGAAATCATTGATTGTCCATAATATAGTAGCTCGTAAAGTGAAGCTTTGCTTCCGGTGATAATCATAAGTGACAGCTACCTCAACCCACAATATTTTCAATTCATCAATTAGGGGTCGGAGAAACACATCAATTTCTTTGCGAGGACCCCTAGGATCCGAAATAATCATCGAAAGATAGATAAATTCATCGTTCATACACATTGAGGATGGCAAATTATAAACTGTTAACAACACTGGCCATACTAAATATGGAGTTGCCGAATTACCAAACAGATTAAAACCATCTATGCACAATCTCAACCTGATATTTCTAGTCTCCCTAGCAAATGAAGGATAACACCTGTTAATTTTCGTAATTTTATTATCACCGACGACTCTCTCAGCCATCGGTGAAGAGTGTTTTAATTTTTGTGCTGCGTTCGTGCCATTAATTAATAAGCGACAACCACTTCTAGCCATGTCTAATGACTTATTCATTTCACCAACGGCTCTCGCGCCCCTGCTAAGCCGTGGCTAATAACTTATCTTATTTCGCGCCCCATGCACGCCATCAACTATGAGCGACGGCCCTAGGCGGCTGTATGCGAGTCGCGGCTGATTTGGTTATATCAGCCACGACCGCTACGATCGTCGCAAAGCCGTGAATTATTCTAATGGCCAAGGCGGCCGTCGATGATTCCCGGGGCTGATGTGGTATATTCTAGTAGTGTTTATATGAGAATTGTCCTAAATATACAAGATTTTCGGCAATGATGTAACTCCTGAACATCAAGTTCGATTGTAATATCAGCAGGGTTGCGTTTGATCGGATTGTAGGCTTTATCAATGATATGCTACCTCCAGATAACAAGTTTGAGCCAACTTTTTATAAGATAAAAAAATTGATGAGAAAATTAGGACTTGGGTACAAAAAGATACACGTGTGCCCAAATAAATGTACCTATTAAATGTGAATGTGAAGTATATCTTCAATTATTAAATGTATCTATTAATCTATTATATATATTCTAATTATATTCATATTTGACAACTATGGTTAGAGAAGTGCGTGCTCGAGGACGCATTCCTCGTAGGACTACCCCGCGACGATTACCACCTGCACCCTTGTACCCACCGACCCTTCGACCATCATCCCTCCACCTCCGGCCACCATTCCCCCACTTGATGCAGCCACCATTCCCCCACCTGATCCGACCACCATTCCCCCACCTGATCCGTCCACCATTCCCCCAGCTGATCTGGCCACCATCCCCCAACCTCCAGCCATCATCCCTTCAGCCGACCTAGGTCCTTCGACATCGAGACGTAGGCCACGAGGGCCTAATATAATTCTCCCTTCGCCAGCCGAGGGACAGTCGCGCGGATCGGTTAGTGTGCGGTAGAAGGTAAGTAGATGCATTAATTATCCCTTATAATTTATTTATAATTCAATATATCATAATATAGAATTGTACTATATTTGGTGCAGGTTTGAGCAGGACATCCCACACACGATAACGGGGATGATCCGAAAGTTTATGCACGGGGCGTGGCTTACATGGTCTCACGTGCCCCGTGAGCATATGGATTTACTATGGCGAGAGTTTTTTATAAGTACATTTATTAAATCAATGTTAATGTTAAATATCGGTCACTAATAATAAATTTATTTTTTTGCAAGCTCATTATAGAGGCTGCATGGGAGCGCGTTGCCCGCTCTCGCTACAACGGGTTGCTTCAGCAAGCCCGTAAGCCGTGATGAGACACTTGGGGCCACATGCACAGATTGGGTATACTCGGGGACATTCCCCCGAGTGGATTCCTGGACCTGTGTGGGATCAGCTTGTTGAGTGGTGGAACACGCTTGAGTGGTAGGAGGTCTCCCGAACAGTGTCGAGAAATCGCATGTCTGGGGGGGGGGCAGTACGGGGACGTGCCACACTGGTGGCTCATTGTATTTTACGATGCATGAGCGTTGTATGGTATGTATAATTTCCTTACTTTTAATTAAAATATTATATATTGTGTATAATGATACTAATGCATTTTTTTTCTAATGTAAGGCGCGAGTTGCGGAGGATGGCACCATCCAACGCCCCTCGTTGATGGACGTGTTTGAGCGCACTCACCATCGATGACGAGGAGCGGGGGACTACGTCGATAGCAGGGCCTCATTCATCATGGTAACTATTTATGTCTATTTGATTTACACAATTTTTATTTATAGTTTTTATATATATATATATATATATATATATATATATGTGTGTTATTTAAAATATAAACACGTGTAGGAGATCTACACAATGACCGTGATCGAGCGTGGAGGCACGCCGGAGGAGTTTGACGCGGATGAATGGGTCAAGGCCGTAGGTGGCTGGAGAGCACGATCATGTTTATGGCTTTGCAGACAGTGGCCATGCACGCGTCGTATTAGGGCCACTTGGGGCATCGACCCCTCCCACTGCGGGTGAGAGGCCCTCGACATCGCGAACACAGGACCAGAGCCGGATATCGACCTTGGAGTCTAAGCTAACACAGCAGAGAGCGGCGATAGAGGAGTAGAGACAAGCGATGGAGTAGCAGAGATACATGAATGACGAGTTGAGACAGACGATGCAGAACATGCAGGCCCTCCTCACTCAAATTGCATCTCACTCGGGCCTTCTACCAATGATGTCACAGCCGTCGTCCTCCTCGACCCAGTCGATGCTCCTGACCAAGTCGTTGTCGACTCCACTGCCTACACCGCCTCACCGCAATCGTGTGATTTTGGTTTATTATATTTTGGTACTTGTTAGCCTATGTTTGAGGCTTAGATACTTGATAGATGTTTATGCTTTACATTTATATATTTTGATACTTGTTTGCCTCGGGTTTGAGGCTTATAGTTATTTATTTACTTATAGTTGTATATAATTGATATTTTGATACTTGTTTGTCTCCGGTTTGAGGCTTAGATTGATGATATTTAAGTAAAACTTGTATGGTTGGTTGAAAATGTATGTGTATGAGGATTTGTGGTTGTAATCTGTGATTGAAAATGTATAATTGTAATATGTGATTGATGATATCATTGTATATACAAGAATTTTTAATTTTTTAATTTTTTCAGTTACATGATATAACTTCAACCACACGGCTTATCCATGGCCGCTCGTCACTAGCTGATGGCTTCGATAGTATCAAATATCACGGGTGCTAATAATATCAGCGACGGCTCACAGCCGCGGCTGATGTGTTTAAATCAGCGACAGCTGCCGGGGGCCATCACTGATGTGTTTAAATCAACGACAGCGCGCGCGACTGTCGCTGATGATTACATGTAACAACAGAGGTCGACCGCCACAACTTATCCGAGACACGCTCATCAATGACGACCATTTGCCACGGTTCGCATTGTCCATGATAGTTGTCATCGACGGTTCAGCCATGGCTTGAGCCATCGATGACAATGATAATTCTAGTAGTGTTTGGCGCCAGTTTCATGGGAAAATCAGCATCATAAGAAAATTGGTGTCGATTATATCACTACCAAAAATCATGCATTTTGCGACGACCATGTTGCGACGGCTGTTGTTGCGGTTGCAGATGCGATCATTCTGCGACTGCGTACAACGGGGGTTCACGGAGAAGCCACCTTTGCGACGGCATCGCGACCGCCTTGAGTACTGTCGCAAGTTTAATGACACGGCGACGGCTGTACGATTGCTTTGTGACTGCCTTTTTGCGACCGCTAGTGGCGGTCGCAAACCTGTCAAAGGCCCAAATAACTTAGCCCGCGCCGAACCCTTTCTTTTCTTGCCCCCTCACTCGCCCTCTCCTGCGCCGAACCATTTCTTTTCTTCCCCGCTCACTCGCCCTCTCTCACTCGCTAGCCTGTCATCACCCGCCTGCATGCAGTCGCCCGCTTGCGCCGCCCCTCGCAACAGGTCTCTCTCTCTCTCGGGCTGCCGAAACCCTAGCCATCGCCGGCTAAGATTTCGCCCGGAGACAAAAACGTGGAGGGTCGACCGGCCCTCCCTTCCAAAGCAGACCTCTCGACGAGACCTACGAACAAAAATAAGCTACAGGCAGGTTCTCTTGTTGTCATTAGAACCATTTGATGCATGGTTGATGAGTTGATCCATTCAGCTTCTCAAAATTAGGGCTTTCTAATGGTCAATCATCGTATCTTCTCCTAATTCCATTTGATTTCATTGCTGCCATTACCACATGTGTAATGCAAATGAAATTAGACTTTGTTAGGGTGTACTTGGTGACATGATTCTTATGAAGTCCTACTTTGATGTTCTTATGAATGTTCATCTAATCTCAAATTTTTTTTAATGTTCTGTTAATGTATTTATTGACTCATGATTTTACTGAATTTTGTTTAATTTTGTTCAATTTTGAATGTTGATCATTGTGTCAGCATATGCTTTACAGTTCACCTAAAAGCTTGTTTTGCATGATTTTCTATTACTGATTTTGGAAAGTAATGACAACTTGAGTGCTTGGTTAGTTTGTTGGGATGAAGTATTGTTTAAGGGCCCTTTAGCATCACTCTACCAACATCTCTAATTCCAAGAGTAAGGCTTCTACATGTAACAGAACTAAGTCTATATATATTTAGATTATAACACAAATTAGAACATAATAAAAGAAGAGCCGGAAGTTTCCAATAATGACCATGAGAACAACTTCCTTTAAAAAGAATGCTTCAGCTGTTTCTTTAATCTACCATGATGCTGGTCTTAATTGTGCGTGGATTGAAATCCTGAGGGCACCATTCCTGGTCTATGACCTGGTCAAAATGAATTCTAAGTTATCTCAAAATGAATCTCGTAGATGATAAAAAAACAAGTTTAAAATGAATCTCAAAATGACTTGGTCTTGTGCGTGGTTGGTTTGCTTCTGTTCCAGCTTGCCTGCTTAGTTTGTTTTTCTTTCTTCAATTGTTAAATTTATTTTGTATTTTATTTTCCTTGGTTTAGCCCTGTTTCATTTTTAACAAATATATGCATCTACTTTAATTTTGCATAGACAAGTTTTTAAGTTCATTTCAGGTTTAATATATAGTTTTATTTCCATGATTAGTTGTGTCATAATCTTACGAGACAAGTGAAGATGTCGGGACCACCACCACCACTAGCCCCGGAGGCTCGAGGTCGTCAAAGGCCTAATCAGGGGGCTCATGCACCTTCGTCGACCGACCAGCGTCGGCGGATATCCCTGCACGGTCTAAAGTAAGTATCAAAGTTTATTTTTTATAGTTGTTAATTAATTAATTACTACTTATGTTGTTATACTTGCATTGTAGATTCGAGTAGGACGATGTTGCTTGCAACATCACCTCTATTATTAAGAGGTTCTTTCGGGAGTCGTGTTGTTCATGGACCCACGTGCCGCAGGATAATCGAGATTTATTATTGTCCGAGTTCGAGGTACATAGTTTATTAATTTTAGATACCGTACGTAAAATGTTAAGAATTGACCAATGATTTTATACATGAGGGACATAGATTGATGGAATATTTAGTAAGAATTTGAAAAGCTACGTTTTTCTCAATGTTTGATAGTTTATAAAAGTTTTCTTCTTCCTGACACTAGTAACTGTACATGGCTGCTTGCAGAGATCCACCTGGTGCACAAAATCTATTTCTATCATGTGTTTTTGTTGCAAATATTGGAGCAAGTGATGTTAAAGTATATATATTTTAAATGCATGATCATTGACCGGTCATTATTAATTAATTAATTAATCTACAAGATGATGAACAGGTGAAAGTTGAGAGCACACGTAGTGCATTTATCAGCCGAGGAGTAGATGCTGGCTCTTATTTAGGCAACAATGTGCATATAATTTTTATTGTTGAGGGAGAGAAGCAAAAGAGATGAGACATGCATGCGTTTTATTAGTTCATATATCTCTCCAGCTCCTTCAACTACAAGCAACCTCCTGCACCCAATATTACTCATTTTAATTATGAGTATTATAAATCCTTTGTCGGATATCATCAAATTTAGAGTTTGGTATGCATGCAAGATATACCTTCCTAGCTAACTGGTTGCCAATTTAAAGCAAAAAGAAAAAGAAGAGAGAAAGAATCAAGATATATATATAGGCATCATCAATTAAGGTTGTATCTTTAACTTGTAGCAACAGGGAAATAGGAAGCTGCTTGAGTGGTCTAGGGTGCTATATATATAATTAAGCTGAAGAAGAAGCACTTCTTTACAGGGCAACACAGATTCATAAAGAGTAGTACTTGTGCTGGACTGCAGCAAGAAATTAAAGGAGGTCCCTCGATGGTGCCTTCCCTTCTAATCCAAACAAGTTATGCAAGTTATGCAAAGGGAAATCCACCGTTGAATGGTCTCCTTTGTATGATCCTATAGTTATTAATCCTTGTCTCTGTCCAATTTGTGAAGGAAACAAGATCATATAGTTATTAATCCTTGTCTCTGTCCAATTTGTGAAGGAAACAAGTCAGTATATTTGTTGATATAATATTCTACTTTTTATTAAAGTATCAAACATTAATAAATTTGATATATTTGTTGCTCTAGGTTTCTAATTGAATTAAGTATCAAACATACATTAAAGATAGATTTTTAGTTGTCTTAAGTCATGCACGGTGAAAAAACTCTAGCTTACACTTTAAGCTAATCATACCCTTTATGTGCTATGATCATCATGTTTCCCTATATAGTATGTTTATAATTGACAGAGGACTAACAGTTATATAGAGTGTTTGCTACTTTATCATTAAGTGAAATGAAAGAGTTCAAATGATATATGCAACTTTTTAGCTACAGTTTAGAGAAAGCATACAGTAAAATATATCCAGTAGATCGAGGCAGGATCTGCATGTTTTAAATTTGAAAAAGGATATTATTTGATGATATTGGCCTAAGGGTTCAATCTTGGCAACACTCTTAGTTTTGATGATAACAAATATGGTACTAACAGTTTCATCAAGGTTTGATCTCAGGTTGGACATACGATACGCACTCGAAGCTCTTTGGAAAAATCACGAAAAACCAAGAATCGAAGGCTTCGGAGTTGAGCATGTCAAAATTAGTTTAGGACGTAGTTTCTTTTATTGTAAATGCTCCTAAGCCTTAGTTTGATGTCCTCTTTGAATTCATAACTAAAAAACCGAAATCCGAATCTCGAAAACTTAAAAACTAGAAAAAATAAAAAATAATTTTGAAAATTTCTAATTATAGGGGCTCCTTGGAGGACTACATAATATAGATATTTTCTTAATATAAAAAATCTCAATAATTATTCCTTATGTAAAAATAAATTAAAGACATATTTTTAATGAATTTTTGAAAATCGTTAACCTAAAAAATAAGGCTTGAAAGGCTAGAAACCTCCAAACTACCCGGAATTCCCAAATGCCCCTAGCCAGTTTTTTAAAAAACTGCCCAGAATTCTCAGAATGTCCCTAAACAGCTCTTTTTCAAATTAGACAAGGTTTGAATGACTCTTTGCTTCCATACTCCAATACCAACTCTATAAATACACTCAAAACTCCATTCCTAAGGCTCCCAACTATTCCATTGAGCTACCAAAATATTTTCTTGAGCCTTAAAGAGTGATTTTAAGTGCAAACCTCAACTTCTCATTCTCAAAGTCTTCAAAACTTCATTTCAAGTCTTCAATCCAAATTTCTACATCATCTTGAGGCCGAACCACTCTTTGTATTCTTTAGGAAACATTCAAGTTATAAAGATTTAAGGTTAGAAATTCTTGGTGAGGAGCCAATGTAGTGGAGTAGGCGGTGTGGCCGAACCACTCTAAATTTCACATGTTAGCATTGCTTATCTATTTAGTCTTGCTTGGTATTAATCATTACTCATTTGCATCTTGAAAGTATATAACTCAAAATAGCAAAAATTCATACTAATTAAGCCAACTTTAAAAATAAAAGAAAAAAGAATTAAACTTAGCGTATTTAGGCTACACACTATTCACCCCCCCTTTCTAGTGTGGTTATTTGGTTTGCAGATGACTACTACCTAAATGCCTACTTATGGTGAGTGAACAGAGTGACTTTCAACAAAACAACTATTATTAAGATATTAGGATTTATTTGAGTTGTAGCTTTTAGAATTTATGAAACAACTTTTATTAAGATATTAAAGTAAGTAGTTATCATGCTTTTTGTTTAGCATTCTAAAATTATACTAGATATAATTTTTCAAGCTAATGTTTTCTTTTTGTAGGCCCGATATACCTAGGATCCCGCCATTGAGGCTCATGTGAAGAATTCTTGGGAAGCTTACAATAAAAAGCTTTTCATTGATATCCTCCATCGGGCGTGGGATGAGGCGCGCACGAGTATAGGCGGTAATAGAGATACACCTATGGATGCGCTCAAGGGACACTGACCAATCTGGATGGAGGTCGACGTATGGGATCGGCTATGCGACATCTAGGCATTGGAGGGATGGCAGGGTGCCTCCCGGACGGCGCACCAAAATCGGATGACGCTGATCGAGGGATCCGTCGCCCAACATACTGGTGGGTCCATCCCATTTATCAGCCACGAGCGTCGATTGGTAAGTAATTTAATAACTATTTTTATTATTCATTTATTATTATAGAAAAATTAATTATATTTATTTTATTGTAGGGGGTGTGAGATGAGCAGGGGACGCTCATCCCTACTAATTCCTTTGAGGGTCTTCGAGGAGATACATAGATACCAGCGTGGTCCTCGCTAGGGTGAGTTCATCAGCAGGAGGCTGGAGACGGTACTGGTAAGTTAATATTTTAAAAAGAATATCTAGTTGTATTATGTATAATTAATTTACTTTTATTTAAATTAAAGGCTGCGTATAGTGACTTGGTAACCCAGCGGGGAGGTGATCCTGCGCAGCATCAGCTTGATGCTGACGCATGGATGTAGGTGGCAGGCATCCGCCATGGCCATGTATATAGCATTGGTAACCCAGCGGCCCACGCACGAGCGTTGTTGCAGCCACATGGTGCAGGGCCGTCTGCTATCACCTCCTCCGTGGCTGGTTCATCAACATCACGTGTGGATTAGCACCGATTAGCGGTCATCGAGACTGCTCAAGCACGCCTCAACGTCGACATGGTCGCTATGAGAGATACTTTGACACAGTATATGGCGCAGATTACCCAGTATATGACACATATATCTTCTATCATACCTGGTGCTTCGGCTCCTCCGCCTCCCCCATCATTCGGCGCGACGACATCAGCATCAAATCCATAATCATCGACGTCGACTGATGTGCTCCCCACACAACCCCTCTCCACGCCGCCGCCTCATGCGCCTGATCATTGATTTACTTTTTTGATATTTTATTTTGATATGATGTAAACATTATTATTTTGATACGATGTAAATAATATTTGATATCCATATATTATAACTTGTTATCTTTTGTTTCATATGTATTTTTAATTAAATATTGAAACAGAAGTTTATATATTTTTCTCTTTTTTAAAAAAAATATATATACCACTGCGACGGCTCTGCGACTGCGAGGCCGTCGTAGATTATCTTCGACTTGGTCGCCAAATGCGGTCGCAAATTCTGCGACGGCGTGACCGGTCGTAGTCGTATATATATGCGACGGTGGGTGGTGGTCGCAAGGCCGTCGCAGATATCAAAGTGCGACGGTACATGTACGTCGCAGATGTAACACGACCAAATTCTGCGACGGTGTTTCGCCATCGCAGTAAGTTTTTACTTGCGACCGCTACGGTTGTGATCGCAATGCATCAGCGACTCCTTCTTTTGCGACCGACGTATGCGACCGCTTTCCGCTGTCGCCGATGACCTTTTGCGATGATTTGGCGACGACATTGTCCATCGCAGATGGCCAATTTTAGTAGTGTATGGAAACCGGCACCAGTTAACTCATATCGATTTTTGAATTAGCTAGGGCCAAACACTAGTTTAAAATTATTATTATTATTATTATTATTATTATTATTATTTTGTAGTGCTAAAATTATTGTGTTTAATCAAAGCGAGAGTGAAGCAATTAATTAATTAATTAATTAAGTTTGTAGAGTGAAGATTCCTATCCATTTGTTGTAGATTTCATGTTCTTGATCATGAGGATCAAGAGGCCGAATTTAGGGAAATATTATCCTCGTTGATTCATATAATTAAGTAAGTTGAATGTTTGAAATATATTATTACCAGTTAATTAATGGAAACTTCTAAATCTTATTGATCTCTTCCATCGGTATGAGTTCAAATGACTTAATTCAAAGACCATTGAATTATACTTTTCCTTTATACAAAATAACAAAGACCATTGAACTATACTTTTCCTTTATAATAATTCAAAGCTGTAAGGAGTACGTACGTAAAACAGGTTGGAAATTTATAATTAATTAATGCATGTCTCCTCACATGCAAGTTTTTCTTCTTCTTTTTTATTCTTGACCAAATATTAATTAATATTTATATATATAACCTAGCTAATAGGTTGATGGATTTCTATCAATTTCAATAATAAACTTAGTTAAAACAAATTTGGCAATGTGATAATCGATCATCAAGATCACGTCAACTTAGTCGAGTTACTTTTTCTATAAGGTATATATATATATATATATATATATATATATATATATATATATATATATATAGAGAGAGAGAGAGAGAGAGAGAGAGAGAGGGGGGGGGGGGGGGGGGGGAAGTTAAAAATATGAAGAGTAAGTTGGAGTTTTATAAGAAACAATTAAATGGTAGAACACAAAGGACCAAATCTTTTCTTTGACCAATGTTGTTGTCATTCCCTAGTCTTTTCCTAGTATCTGATTCTCCAATTAAAAAATAAATCAGCGATGGTTTTCAGTTATTTCCAATCTCTCATAAGTCTTGTCTCGAGGGCATGTGCATGCATGCATTGCAGTGCATTTCACACTACCACTTGCACAATCCAATAATAATACATGCACAGCTAAGCTAATGGTGTTGGGAAATTTAATTAAAATGTCCCTTTTTAAAATTAATTTTATCATTGAATTCATAGTTTATATTTTACTGAATGAACTATTTAAATACAAAATGAAAAATAATTCAGACAAATTATTTCTTTAAAGTTAATTTATCTAGGTGAGCAAAAATTTTAATGAGGAGGGCCCAATTTAAGATATAAAAATTTAATAAATATTATTTTAACTCTTTATTTTAAATTTTTTAATTAAAATCATAATTTATAATAGTACAAATTTCTTTTTCTATTTGTATATTTTAAAAATATTACTAAAATATTTAAATTAAAAATAATTAAAGTTCTTGTGAAAATTCTTTCATCTAAATTAATTATCCAAAGCAAACTCTACTATGATGCGGTCGTCACATTACTCATCTAGAGTGCCAACTTTATGAACCTATATGAAAAAAACTAAAAAATTAGTAAGAGATTAATAAAATTATAAATACATACATAAAAATAATTATTTTTTGTTGCACTAATAGTACTTAATATTACATTAAAAGTAAAAACTATCTTGACACCGTGAAGATGTATTATATAATTAATATAGATGTATTTTAGATTTGAATTCTCAATTAAATAAATTTCACAATCATGGATGAAATATAACATAATTTTTATTTATTTTCTTGGATGCTTGATGAGAAAATTAATTATTCAATCATATATTGAATAACTCACGCAAAAGTTTACACAACTTTATAGTATGAGCATGGATAATAGCATAGAAAAAAATATTAGAAATAAGTTAAACCAACATGAGAGCTTTAGATGTAAAAAAAATAATGGAGAAAATTTTGAATTTAGCTTATAAATTAATAGAAAAAATTTTGAAGTTAAATGAGAAATTAATAGAGAAAATTTTAAAAAAATTTAAATTAAAAAATCAAATTTTATATTTAGCCATTACGAAAAAAGGTAAATAATGAATATAGAAGACAAGAGATGAGATTCGAACCTAAGATCTATAAGCAAACATTTAAAATAACCAACCACTAAGCCATGAATACATTAATGAAAGAAATTAAAATTAATAATAGTAATCCAATTGTACCATATATATATTTTAAAATTATTAAATTATATTTAATATTTGATATTTTGGAAAATTTCGGGGGCCCAATGACCCCCTTGGCCCTAGTGTGGGTCCGCCCTTGGGTGAGAGGGTTTTAAAGAAATTGGAAAGTATAATTTATCTAGGTGAATGGGTTTTAAAAAATTGTAAATTATAATGTTACTAAATCCAAGTTAGATCAATCGATTTGATAGAATCATATCCAAATATTTAATTGATTAACAATGGGTCAAATTTGATCAAGAACCAATTGAACTAGCATTCAAACTTGGTCAACTAGACCAATTGAATTGATTGGATCAGTCTCTATGAACTTGTTTCGATCACATGGAAAGTAACTTTATGCATTAAGTTATTGTTCTAGCTCGCATGAGATCGGAAACACTGCAAGTTCTCCTGACTCGTCTTTGAACGTGGCTCCAGGGCGACCTACAAATATAGTTTGTCGCTCAAGTGAGGACAAATTCGAGATGTGTATGTATGGAATTGGATCAGAAAAAAATACATGTAGGTGCAGGATTTGGTTTATAAATACATGGTTTAAAGAAGGTTATTGGTGAAATACATTCAACAGGTATTTCTCCTTAATTAGCACGAGAATATGCTTTGAATGAGCTGATTGTCGAATTGTGACCCTTAATTGTATTGTGATTATGTTTGAATTATACGAATATAGGCCAAAGATAAAAATACACTCGGGACCATTGGGTGCAACCCTTGGGCCTAACTTGGGCCAGGGCCTAACTTGGGCCAGCCTAGAACGATTTGAGTCCTTGGGTGGATAGGCTAAGCTGTGCTTAGTGGGCTTATCAGATGGGCCCGAGGAGTTAGTATGGTTAACATCCCTCGAGCTTGGTCGTGATCTAAGGATTATGCGTTGAGCTCTAAGTATGCGCTAATATCTACTCGCTCGCCGAGCTTTAATCACTTGCCAAGCTCTGTGTGGCTTCTCGGGCTCTACTTGTATGCTGAACTACTATAATGTGCCGAGCTCTAACCTTGGGTCAAAATGCGAACACCTGCCAAGTTTTGACCTCGGAATGAACTGCCATCATGGGTGAGCTCAGCGTATCATGGTTCTGACACCTCGTGGTGTTAGGCTTTTATGTTCCCCATCCTCGTGGTGCTAGGGAGGAAGGTTCCTTTTCCACGTGTATGTTCCCCATCCGCGCTTGCTTTTTGAGCATTTAATTTTGGTAGGGACTAATCATGCTCCGGAGATCCGTCCATTTAGCTTTGAGGCGATTGAGCTTCCGTTGCTGTTGGAGTGTTCGATCAGGATTTGCTCTGTCAATGGGCTGTGAATGTCGACCGTTGGATGGGGAGGCTACCGCCCACTAGGCTTCAAAATTTCCCTACCCTCTCCATTCGACTCTTCATGCATTCTGTCCTCTTTGCTCTCAGGCTTCTGCTGTCGGTCGTCTCTCGCATCCGAGATCATCTCCGGCATGACACACCGTTCACTTCCTCTCCTCCAAGTTCATTCATTCCCGGTGAGTTCTCTAATTTGTGTCGTCATTTGTGTCTCGTTGTAGTTGGCCCTAAGTCGATAGTTGGTACTAACTCATCCCTCGTCTATCTAGGGTTCCTATTACATCGAGGTTATGGGGAAGAAGGGCGTGAATCTTGAGTTGGTAGTCAGTATGTCGGGCATCATCGTGGACCCGTACCACTATGTCCACGAAGAGATAAAAAGGGATAAGTCGATCATGAGCACCCTAAACAACATCGTGGAGTTTTGCAACAATATAATGTTGTCACGTTCGGGCGATGAGGAGGTGTTCGAGTGCCTCCCTTGCTCTGCCTGTCACGCCCCAAAAATCGAGTCACATGACTGGCCAGAGTGTAGACAAATACTCCGAAGCCTACCAAACCATACACAACCAATCATAAGAAAAATAGATTTCCATGCAACATACCAACTCAAAATGACACTAATTTATATTCCAAAGTATCAAATATCGATCCAAATAACTGAGATAATACCATAAGGAAATATATCCAAAGAAAGTAACATAATGTTGAAAGATTAGACACTAGGGGCTCGTTTATCGTATAGTACTAGCCTGTATAGTACTAGTCTGTATTGACTAACTTGTATAGTACTGATCTATATTGTACTATAATTATATAGTATTTGGTGCACACGTGTACTAGCCTGTATAGTACTAGTACGTATTGACTAACCTGTATAATATAATATAATATAATATAATATACACTATAATATTATATTATATATTGTTTTATAAATTTTTTATATTTTCAATGTTATACAATAATTAAAATTTATTAATTTATTTTGATTAAAAAAATTATGCTAAATTAAATGGTGATTTAGAGTATAAAATAATATTATTCCGAGTTTAATCGATTCAGTTGTAGTCGATGAATTATTGTTGGGGTAAAATAATTGATTTACCCTTTTACCTCTATTTGCTTGTTACATCTTCTAAATTTCGTTGAACTCATATTCATATTATTGTTAGAACGATTTAGGCTATTTTTTTGGCATATCTCCGGCTAGATCGCATGTTGTTTTGATGCTTAGCAGCTCTTGCTTGCTCCTTCGATGATTCATGGATTGATTTGTGCATGAGACGGATTATGGATTGCACCTTTCAAATATCCATGCGAGCAGCTGCCTCCACTTGAAGCGACAGACATTGGGTCCTCTACCGTGTCGGGACATTCTGGGTTCCCGTCAATCCTTGGGATTGTTCATCCAGTGACGTTCCGAGTCTGGGACCCCGAGACCGGCATGACACGGAAACTAACGTGCCAGCACGACCTAACTTGTTATCATGATAACGAAAAAGAAAAATAATTAAATCTTAATTAATCTTAGTTTTCAAAAAAAATAAATAACGAAAACTAAACGACCCGCTCTTTCTTGAGTTGCACTACAAGAAAAATGGGTATCAATGATAGATATTTTGTGACTATCAAATTCCGTCACAACTTGTGACGAAGAGAAATGCATTTTTTTCTTTTAAAATCAGTGATGGATTTGTGACAAAAAGTCCGACACAGTATGATTTCGTCACAAATCCGTCACAGAATTTGTGATTCATTTGGCGTGAATTTTTAATAAATATATTTAGTGACAGAATAGTGACGAATATTTTTCCGTCACTAATATTCGGACACTAATCTGTCACTGAAATCTTTTATTTGTGTTTGTCATAGATCTGTCACTGATCTGTAACATATCAGTTATGGATCAGTGACAGATATTTAAATCCGTCATAAAATTTAAACTAAATTAAAAAAAATGTTCTGCTAATATTTGAACCCCCGAGACCTAAAAATTGTTCCAACATAATAATTTTTTTTCCTTAAGTATATTAGTGATGGAAAATAAAATCTGTCACAAAAATTAAACTAATCAAAAATAATTTAGCTAAAATTCGAACCTAGACCTCAAGATACTAGAATAACCTCTTCCAACACAATAAAGTTTTTTTTCCTATAGAACTACAGGTTCCGCATCATATTAGCGCACAAAAGAATCAATTTGTTAAATTAACTATAAAAAAAATTGTATCTCTCTATGTTCAAACCTGAGACCTTTTAAGGATAAAAACCCATCTCTTCCATCATACCAAATATAATTTATTATTAAGTTTTATATAATTATTGTATATAAGCGGATCTTGAAATCCATTACAAAAATTAAACTAAAATGTTACTATAACGGGAGCTTAACACACTGTTCTTACTTTTCTTCTCCACCTTCACCTTGCGATTACTCGACTTCTCCACTTCTCCTGCGTTGGACGAGTCTCCCTCTCCGCAGCTGCTGGTGTTCCTTCTTCCTAACATCTCACCATTCTTCAGGTCGGAGAAGAGGAAGGAGGTATGTAACCCTAAATTTGGGCATGGTTTCCTTTCTAACTTTTTCCTGACTTCAACATTTCGGCATGATTTCATCTACTGACTTCAACATTTGGGTATGATTTCATCTACTGACTTCACATTAATGGATCTTCTCCCAAATTCATAATCCTGTCTTTGTTATTTCATGCTTCCCTTGTCTTATTTACAGTGATAGGAACATTTCTAAATGACAACATTCTTTAGACATGCTTTACAAAGAAAGAGGGAGCTGAGAAGTGCATGTCTGCAAGCATGCATTTACAGTGATAGGAATATTTGAGTTGTGCCCTTATTTCTGTTTATCTATGCTTTGATAACGTAGTGCATGAAATCTCAGTTACTATGTGTATATGTTGTTGGCTAAGTGGGTTTTTTGTTGTGACTTTGAATGATCTTTGTGGATGCTGATGAGCAGATCATTTTAACTGCACCATTACAGAGATTGATCAACATATTGAGTTTAAACATTAGGCAAGTGCAAAATAGAGTAGGGCTAATTGTTGCAAAATTTAATTAAATTTTAGAAGAGTTCTAAATGAATTTAGAACATAAAATTACTAAACAAATAAATTAGACTGATGTTTTTTCTAGAAGAAATCAAATATAGTAATGTTTATATGATTTGATGATATCTTAATGTATTAACTGGGGATTGAAATGGTGAGTAGATTACACTACATCTAAGAATCAATTCCCACATGTATTTCCTTTCTCTCATTCGACATTGCTTCATATCCTTTACAATAATTCAAGAGGATATGAATCACATCACTTGCTTTCGCTCCTATATTTTTAATTCCAGATCCATCTCTGGTTCTCATCTCACCCTATCCAAAATAGGATTACATAGTCCAAAAGTGCTTGAAATGGGGCTCATGTCTCTTCAAGTTGATTAAGTATTAGAGGCATGAATTTGGAGGCGTGCTTCAACATACACTACAAGAAAACAGACTATCACCGACGGATTTATTACCGACGAATTAATTTTGTTGGTATTACCGACAAAATTACCGACGGATATAAAATCCGTTGGTAATTCAGCCTACCAATTTATGAAATCTATAATTTTTTTCGTTCCCCCTTCTTTTTTAGCCGATTAAAATATTCTCCTCCTTTTTTTGTTATTACTGACAAAATTACCGACGGATACAAAATCCGTTGGTAATTCAGCCTACCAATTTATAAAAATTTATATTTTTGTTCTTTCCCTCTTCTTTTTCAGCTCATCAAAATATTCCCCCCCCCCTTTTTTATTCGACCAAAAAACTCGTTCTTCCCCGCCCTCGCCTCTTTTTCCCTCCAACCAAAAAACTCGTCCTTCCCCGCCCTCTCCTCTTTTTACCTTTTTTTTTTCTTACTCGACAACATAACCCTTCTCCAACTCAGCCTCCTCCAAGCCAGTCTGCTCCCATTCCATCAGCTTCCTCTCATCCTTCACCGTCGACATCCTACTAAGGATAAACTTATCCTCCGCAGCAACAGGATCCGAATGTCAAGGTCAGGGCATCTGACATGCCACCCGCGTTGCAGAAGCAGGCATTTCGGTGCGCTCACGAAACCCTTGCTTCCATACCCAAGTTTGAGAGCAAGCAGCTCGCCCTAGCCCTCAAGAAGGCAAGAATCCCCTGTGGCTGTCGCTACCGCCGCGTCAGCGGCCGCTTCTCCATCCCTCTCCTTCCGTCGCTCCTGCGTAAGTCTCCCCTGCCATCATCGCCCCCCTCACGGTCTCTTCGGCGGCAACTCCCGCTCCCCGTCTGTGCCTTCCTGAAGAGGAACCCCAAGCGCTTGAAGTAATTCTCTCCTCATTTCTTCAAGGTCGGGCCTTCTTATCCGTTCATCAACTTTGATTTGCTTCTAGTGTAGAATCTTAATTGACGTAAATACTCAGAATTTGAAAGAAATGGGAATCAATTCTATACGTGGATATGGAGGCTTATGGGGTCCGAGACTTGGATGCTTGAGCCTGTCATCAAGCTTATCAAGGAAGGAGCCGTCGGCGTGATCCCTACTAGTATCGTGTATGCTGTCACTCTCTTCCTCTTTTTTCTCCCCTCTCTTCTGACTACTTTTTGATGTTCCAAACTTGTGATTTTTGGGAGTCGATTAGTAGATTTGTTGTTGATTTTAATGTATCAATAATAATGTGGTTGTTGAAGTTCTCATGAGTATTGATTTGCAAAAGGCTTCAATTTTAGCGTGCAGGACTATTAAGATTAGCTGCCATTGCTTATTTGAAATTTATGAGTAATGCAATGAACAATATTTATCAATAGGAATCTCATACTTCCTTTGAAATCGACCAACAGGAATCTCATACTTCCGTCGATTTTAATGTATCATGGTTATTCCTTGAGTAAATCTAGATTTGAGAACACCATGTAATGCAATGAACAATACTTAGCAAAATCTCGTACTTCCTTCAAAATGGACCTAGTAATCCACCAGCATCTCATTTTTCTTAGTATTACTTGCAAATGCACATGAGATCTATGTATTACTTCCTTTTTCTTTGTAAAAGGTCTTAACAACACTTTTATTTGCACATGCGGAATCAAAGATATAGAAAACAAGAAGACAAGAGTTATAGTGCAAAATATACAATGCTTTTATTTTTTGTGCTACTCGATAGTTCAATGCTTTTATTCTCTACTAATATGTTTATTAGCAATGAATCTGATAATAACTAGTGTCAGCAAACTTGTGTACAAGTATCTGCATTCTGATACAACTATAATTTTCATTCGCTAGTCATGTTCTTAAGTCAACAATGCTAAACTTATTTTTATTCACTAATGTTGTAAGTTCATTATATCTTTGTAGATCCAATAACCCAATCAAATCAAAGTTGGACTAGAGGTCTGATAAGTGACACTGGATCCTTATTTACATCATTGTTTCTTATGTTGCTTAATTATTCATAACGTTCTTAAAAGGATGAGATCGAATATGGTAATTAATTTCTTCTTGGATTCCATCTATAGTCAGCTACTTTCTTCATTCATGCTATGTTTTCTACAAGTCCTGGTAACATGTATTATTATTATTATATATCCTTGTCAAGTTGGTCTGCGAATTGAGTGTCTACAAGAACTTATTAATAAAATTTAGGTAAAGCTAACTTGGTCCGGCTTGGAACAACTTTAATATCTTATTTACTTTAGAATTGCTTTATGTTCAGAATTGCTTTCTTAGGTTCTCATTTTTAACCTTCTATGTATAAATTTAACAATTTACAAAATTCTAAATTTGTATTCCTGCCTGTATGCTTCCACCATGTTTGTTCTCAATATTATTTCCTTTCAATATCTAGATCAAATTTCTAGTTTGTTTTATGTACTTGGTATTCTTTTCTATTTCATGTCATTTGATAGTTTGCAAAGGAAACATGCAGCTAAGATCTTGATGATTTAAATTATTATACTTTGAATTATGCAAAGTATTTTTTGGTTTTTTGAATAATGCACTATTTCTTTTATTCAACTCCATATTTTCTTATATCCAGTGCAGCTTGCTTGTTTTTTTCCTCATAATCCTTTAGCATATCTATAAAGATAACCTTTTTAGAACATCTTATATAGTTCACATCAAAATTATTAAAACAGAAAATGAAAAGCAGATCTATAAAGTTGAATTTTAATTACTAATAAAAAGTTACTTAGCTGATCACTACATGTATGTAACACAAGCTAGTTTAATTTTCAAGTTCAGCACCTTGCATGTTATAAGAATTGTATACAAGATATATCTTTAGCTGTGCTGCATATATATTTTCTTAAAAGTTTTTATATGAAAAGTAGTAACTTTTATTAATTGGATGATATATATTTCTTTCTTTAATAGAATTAATTATCTCATATATATTACCCTTGAAACTCCGGTGCTCAAGAATTCTTCTTTAGAGCTCCTTCCTTAGTCTACTTCTTTGATCTTTGTGAAAAATATGTCATTTTGCTGCCATGTTTGCCTCTTGGAAGCAGAAGGTAGTAGAGATAATTACAATTCCTTGATTAAGAGGAATTATTCTCTATATATTTATATGTGAATTAATTAATTTAAGGTGCACCTTGAGGGGATTTAATGTTTGCAGGGCTTCTTCCTCGTGTGTGCAGAGACGTTGAACATCTTCCCTTCTCAGCCTATGCATGTACAGCCATTGACGACAAAGGTAAAAAATCAAGCTTTATTTGATGGATGCATTTATCGTATATATATATATATATATGATATTCTTAATTAATATGATAAAATATTCAGGGTGGAAAAATCTTGGATTCTCCATCTTGCAAGAAGCCATCAGAGTCGACCATGGATTCTAAAAATAGTAATCATCTCCCAGCTGTTGCTATTCCTGATCAGCTTGAGGACACCAAAGCAGCAGTGATCCAGGTGAAAACCCTAATCATTCTCTCTCTACCTCACACTACAAGAAATTAATTCAGCATCATCCAAAAAAGCTTTATTGCAAAATAATTTAGTACTAGAATCATACTACTTAGTGGCAAAGAAGTATCATAAATTTAACTATTCTTTAATTTTTATCACTGATATGCCACAAATTACTCTGCAAGGGTAATTATATATTTATCTTTCTCCCTTGCAGAAGGAAGGGAACAAGAAGGGCACATCAAGTTTAGAGCATGAAGGGCCTAAGACACCGGATCCTAAAGTGAATTAATTAATTTAGGAATTTCTATGATCGATTAATTCCTTAGAATTATAGGTCATTTTATAAGAGTGTTAATATTTATTTAAATGTGTTGGCAGACATTGAGAAGGCTTGTAGTAACTATTATTTTATCTTTCTCTACAACTTTCTTGTGTTGTACAAAAATTTATTTGGAATATTCAAGGATGCTTCTATTTGATGTTGATCTTAATCTGTATTACTTAATATTAGTGTTTTCGCTCTGCATCTTCACTGAGCCTTGTTGTGACTGAACAATCTGTTGCTAACTTTTCTATGTAAATTAAGCTACATTTTTGTCTGCTAACTTTTGAAATGATTGGCAGCCTTAAGCATGGGCTAAGTATGTTGCAGAGCTTCCAAAATGACACTAAGAGCTTAAAGAGATCATTGAAGGTTTGATTTTCTCATATCTATAAACATGATTTGGATTGAAAGAGTTTCTCTTTCTATACTATTGGTTATTTGGTTTTTATGATATTTCATTGTACGTTTCCCTTATATATTACTTGGTGATGAAGTCCCACCTTTTCAAGGTGTAATAACTGAGAATGAATTTGAGAAAAGACTTCTATATGCTATTTCCATGATCTTACAAGGGGAAAAGTTCTTGCCAAATTCTAAGATGTTAATTTCTAGGTAGTAAATGCTTTCTATATTTGTTTTGATTGTTTACACGGAGAGTTGGATATCAAGGGTAAAAGAGATACTGACAAGTTTTCCTTGTTATAAATTGGTTATAATCTTATTTATCGATCCCTTATTTGGTTCACTTGAAGATAATTATCTGCTAGTGCTCAAAATAGTTAGATGTCCTATAATGCTTTAGCTATTAATGCCTTTGTGGTTGTAAAACTTCTAGTAGAACATTTCAATTTCGCTGGATCTCTAGACTTATTGCAAGATTTTAAATGTCAAGTTTTGATAGGCATATACTATGGAACGAATGGTTGAATTATATGGCATATCTCTAATCATCTTTGACTGATTCAATTATATACTTGTTGCAGACAGAGTTTTTGATCCTACCACTACTACTGAAGCAGTTTATAATGTTGCTGCTCGGCTGTCGTTAAAGCTGCAATTCATCAGGGCATAAATGGTACATAAAACTTACCATTTTTCGCATTAAGTCATCATTGTGAACATCTTATCTTTATATGCATGAATTGTTTGATCTCATCATTGTTTGTGATATTCCTTCATTGATTAACCATCAAATGCATCAAGAGGAAGCTAGGAATCTTTCTTTGAAGCTAAGTATTTTATTGTTTGATTTATTGCTCCATTTAGTGTTGTATTTTCTTGCTTATTTCTTTGTAATTGAGTTTGTGTAAGACCTAGAGTGTGGATCTTGAAATTGAGTGGTAGCCTTGATGTTTGAGGTTTAAATTCACCGGTGTAAACGTAGTTACTAGGATTAGTTGAGTTGTTCTTAGGTTGAGGTGGGAGAGTGCTCTCAGTAGGAAGGCGGGATACTTCCGGGTGTGCAAGTGCCTTCAGTTTGAGAGCAGAGACTTTTCGGTGTAAAGTCCTCATTGTAAGGAAACTAATTAATCTAGTTAAACTAGTTTGGAAATCCTAAGGGGGTGCTTAGGTAGTGGAGTAGGCATTGGGGTCGAACCATTGTAAATCATTATGTTAGCATTGATATCTTTGTGTGTGCTAAATTGCTTTATTATTGCTTCCACATTTAATTGATAAATTGCAACTTGCCTAAGTAATCAAGTAAATGATTAAAATCGAAATTAAACGAAAGATTTAGATAACACACTATTGACCCACCCCCCCTCTAGTGTGTCCATTTCACCCAACATCTACTGGTCATGCTCAATGCATACGAGACATCTTGTCAAAGTACATAGCATGGCATACATGATAGATCCAATAGCAAACACATACACGATCTTGCTCATGCGCTCTCGTTCATCTTGTAAAGCAGTACTTTAAGGCTTGCTAAGCTTAATGCCATGAGACATTAGCAGGAATCCCCTTTTAAAATCCTGTATGCATTAGACATTGCTAAGTTTAACCGGCTTGCATGACTGCTGTAAGACGTTAGAGCTTCACCCTAACACTTTTCAATTTATGCAAGATTAAATCTAACGGAAAAAGATCTAAATTCCTTTGGGGTTCCAAGAAAAATGTGTTGGCCTAAGGTTTTCAACCTCGGTACTAATCTCAGTTTTGATGATAACAAACATGGAACTAATGTTTGAGCAATAAATTTTTCAGATTCCAAGTCGGTTTACGCGTAACGTTCGTGATCGAAAAAAATGAAGAAATAAGCAATGACGCTCATCAACGCTCGGGATTCATCGAAAGATAGAGTTTAGGTTTAAGTAGTCTAGAATACTTGTAAAATTATCTTTACAATGCAAAAGAAACCACGAAAATCCGAAACCGAAACCCAAAGCCCTGAAATGTTGAAAAGGCTGAAAAAGGGCTGAATCTCGACAGCAACCCTGCTCCCCTAGATCAGCCCAAGATCGACTGAAACTGGCTGAAATTGTTAGTTTGTTTTCGGTTGATCGAGAGTCTACCAACAGAGTCGACCCGCGGTCGACCAAAAGTGCCAACGAATCTTTTTAGATCCGTTGAACGGATTTTTTTGAGTCTCTGGCCTTGGGATCTCTATATATACTTCCAAGACAACATTCCTTACATCCTTAACACTTCATTAAGCCATTCTATAAGATTATTTTCAAGATTTCTTGAGTCATTTCATTACAAACCCTAGTTTCTATGCTTACACCTTGATCTTGCCTTTGAAACTTCAAAATTCATCTTCTCAATGCATCAAGAGGACTAGGGATTCGTTATTGGAGGTAAGTATACTTTGTTTGATTTATTGCTCCAATTACTTGTGTATTTTTTAGGTTTATTCTTTATCTTTGAAGTTGTATAAACCTAGGTTTCTAGGTTTGTTTGATTGGGTGGTAACCTTGGTGTTTGAGGCATAAGTCCAACGGTGTAGCTTGATTTACTAGGATTATTGATTGTTGTCCTTTAGGGTTTGAGGTGGAAGAGTACTCTCGGTAGGAAGACAAAGACTTTCGGATGTGAAGTGCATTCAGTGTTAGAGCGGAGACTGTCCGGGTAAAAGGTCCTCATTATAAGTGAAACAATAACAATATAGTAAAGTTAAGTTTGGAAATCCATAGCGATGGTGCATAAATAGTGAAGTAGGCATTGGGTCAAACCACTATAAATCTTATTATTTACATTGCTTACTTTGTGTTTTGATTACTTGACTTATTTACTTGCTTGTGCATTCAGTTAGTCTTTGAATTGTGAATTGCCTAAAGTAATCAAGAATTAATTAAAACTGAATTTAGGTTAAGCTTTTAGTAAACTCACTATTCAGCCTCCCTTTTAGTGTAGACCATTCGACCTACAAAATATTGATACTTTATAAATACTTCCTGATTGTATTTCTTTGAAAATTCAACAGTCAAGCATCTTAACCGTAGTGCCTCTGACCATGATCCTATAGTTCTAACTATTAATACAAAACAATCTCACAAACCTAAACTCTTCAAATTTTAGCCTTTTTGACCGGAATATGAAGAATTCTATGAAATCATAACGACATCAGTGACAGAAATTTAGTGATAACTAAAATCCATCACAAACTGTGATGGATTTATGATGATTAGTGATGGCGCGAAATGAATTTTCTTCTTTCCAAAACAATGACTAACTTGAGACAAAAAATCCAGCACAGGACGATTCCATCAAAGATCAGTCATAGAGTTTGTGACTAATTTGGTCTAAATTTTTTAATAAAGAGTAAATATAAAAAAAATACGAAATTTGAACCTTTTCTCATTTTTAGCATAATTTTTTCCGTTAGCAAGAAAATACACGAACTATCATTCTGTTACCCCGTTTAGCACGCACCGTCATTTCTGATGAATTTAGCTGATGTGGCACGTTAACGACGACGATGTGACAAATTTTGTCCTGCGTGAATTATTTTATTTTTTTTAACCAGTTTTATTATTATTTTATTATTAAAAAAGTTTTATATTATTATTTTTCATCTTCCTCTCCTCTGCTTTCTACTCGTGCAAAGCTTCCCTCCACTACTTCCTCCCCTCCTCCTTCCTTCCTCACCGGGCTCATCGACGGCGTCAACGCCACCGCATACTTTTTGCTCCTCAACCACAACTCCTTCATCCTCCTCCTTACTTCGCACCCTTTATCCTTCATCTTGGTGTGTCGTGAGAACTACACTGTCATGCACCTCGACCTCAATAAGCTCGCTGGGTGAGCCTCCACCATGCTCGTTGGCGATTCCCTGCAACATTGAAGTTTGAACCTAAACGATGAACTACCGGAATAATGGATCCCCCAAATTAGCGACGAAGAGAGTGTTGCTGGTGATTGCGCCGACGAGGCAGCAAGACCCCACTGACGTGATACGCAGCCGCGACAGCCACGACCGCTTCACGGCAAGGTGCCGCTGTGATGGCAATCTACATGTATTGTAGAGCATAATCTCAAATAAAGAGTTAAATCTACGTGTATAGGCTCTACAAGGTGCTGCTATGATGGCAATCATGGCGGTGGGAGAATGGATGAGGAGGAAGACGAAGGCTCAGCAAGCGACAATGACAAAAAGCAACGCCTTTTCTGAGCTGATTGAACCACTCCATGTCGAAGCTGTGGGTCTTAACGAGGCGCCTCTGCATGGCGGCAAAGTGGGTCTTGATGGGCTCCATCACATCCCACGATAGCTCCCAAAATATGAGACGCATGAAGTCTGTCGTCTGCAGCGCCAAAAAGCCCAATCCGCACCACATCTCCCTCCTCATGAGCGACTCCGCTTTGGCATCGATCGACGCCTTCTTCTCCTCCACCTCCTTCAGCTCCTCCCTCTCTTCCTCGGGCAACGACGTTGGAATCATGTTCTCGATCGCCTTCGCTACCTGGGGAATCATGTCCTCGTAGGAGACGCAGCTCCGCCTGAGCCCCCTCAACCTCGCTCGGACTGCCTCCACCTGTGCTGTCCTCAGCACCTTTCTCACCTGCGCCATCGAGACTCGCTCTGCCAGCGGTAGGGATAGCCCCTCCATCGGATAGGCCTCCTTGCTCATACCTATCTCCTCCTCATCCTCCCGGGCCTCCTCTCCTTCTCCTTGATACATCCCAATAGGATCTACCTCCGCTCGTAGGGCGTCACACGGCCACTCACCGCGGCCGCCGCACTTGCCGCCGCTCACCGCCACCATCTCCAACATCGCCCTTCTCCTCTTCCTCCTCTCTCACCACCATGGCGGCGGCGGCAGCAACGTCGAGGAAGAGACCCCGCCGAAGAAGGCCACATGGCGTGAAATGGCCTTGTGCAACGAAGGGCATGGGAATGACAAATTATAAATTTACCCCTCACTACTTCACATAGATCTAAGGAGAAATTGTAATATAGGCCACGTAGGATAGTCACTTGCCACATCGTCGTCGTTAACGTGCCACATCAACTAAATTCATAAAAAATAACGGTGCGTGCTAAACGGGGTAACAAAATGATAGTTCATGTATTTTCTTGCTAACGAAAAAAATTTAAGCTAAAAATGGGAAAAGGTCCAAAGTTCGTATTTTTTTAGTATTTACTCCTTAATAAATAGCATCATTGACAGAATAGTGACCAATTTGGTTGTGACTTCTCCTTCGACCTCGTTCTCTTCGGCGATGGATATACCTGCCTAGGTGTCCTGAACGGACCAAATCCTCAAGTTGGTCATCGAGTACCACACAGTCCTCGGTGGTGTATCCATAGGTGTCGTAGAAGGCACATTTCTTGCTCATATCGGCGTTATGTGGTAGTTTTTGCTTTCCCACATTGGCATGGTACTTGATAAGCTTCAAGTTGTAGATGTCGCGAATGATGATTTCCTTTCTAGTATTGAAAGGAGTATACCTTTCATATTATGCGTTCAGATGAGGTGGTGACATTGGCCCTCTGCCATTTTTTTGCTCGTGGCGATTGCAGTCTTCGCTTTTCCTATCCGCTCATTTGGATTTTCTGTCTTCAACAACGACTTTGAGATTCTGCTTGTTGGCCTTTTTGGTCTCTCGAAGTTCTTCCATCTCTATGAAGCTGACAGCTTTCTCCTAAAACTTGACCATATCCTTGGGATTTGTCAGGGTGACCTGGTCGGCGAAATGCCCGGGCTTCGCCTGAATTTGATGGAGAATAACTTGACTGGAGGGTCAAGGTTGGGGATTTCAGTCGGTGTAGCCTGAAACCCGCATATATACTTCCTTAAGAGCTCATGTTGCCCTTGCCTAACATAGTGAAGGACATCCTCCGTTTTGTAGTAGACCCACGATGTGGAGAATCGATTGAGAAAGGCGCGGGAGAGATCCTCGAAGGACTGAATACACCTCGGCGGGAGGGAAGCAAACCATAGTAAAGCATTTATTCCCAAGAAAGGCTCTGCAGTGAGCTAGGTCGATCGCTCCATTGTAGAGCATCATGGTCCTAAACGTCGTCAGGTGTATTGTAGGATCGCCCGTACCACTATAGGGCATCAAAGTGGTGGGCAACTTGCTCTTATATAGAGGCTTGCTGCCATAATATGCTCGGCGAAAGGTCCCGCGTTGATAAGGAGTGCAGTTGTAGCCTCCCTAGATTTGGAGTCCTCCTTTTCCTGATGGGGGGTGCTAGAGATCTCACCTCGAAGGATGGAAATCGATCTCCTCCTTTTCGAGCGGTTGCTTTCTTTATGTTCTGAGCGGCAGCGTTCGTGGTCAATCGGGAGTTTTAACATGACCTATCAACCAGCCTCGATTAGCATGACCTATCAAAAATTTTCTTTGGAAATTTTATCATTACATATTACCAACTTACATCTTGTTGTGAAAAAAATATTATTTCCAGTCCAATTTGTCCTTTTATGCAAAACTGTGTCAGAAATAATTGATCGTGACATTACACGAAATTCCCCTCGACTATAGTCGATGTGCGCAAGAACTACCTAAACTATCAAGTGTGCACAGAACACCCCCCCCCCTCAACTACATTATTAGTTCTAATAACCTCCTATGTTAGCTAGTCCGTTAGTAACTTAACGGTAAATCTCTCCCGTGCGTAAAACCCCCCTCTGGTCCCTTCTTTTACCTTCTCTTCTACAAATTTAGTCGCCACCGCCTCCGCCTCCACCACCACCACCTTCTTCTTCTTCTTAGGAGGAGGAGGATTCTTGAGGGAGAGGAGAGGTCTCCTCCTCCTCTTTTTCTTGTAGAGGGGGAGGATTCTTGAGGAGGCTCCTCCTCCTCTTCTTCTTGTAGAGGGGAAGGATTCTTAAGGAGGAGGAGGAGGTGGTGGCAGCAGTGGCGGCGGAGTTTAGGGCAAGGGGAGGAGTGTAAATAGGTGAGGAATGGGTAAAAGAAGAAGTGACGTTCGTTGGATGAGATAGAAGGTGAAAATTGCTGCCACGTGGCACTATTTTGATAGAGAGCTAACGGAGGGCTAACGGAGGAGGGTTATTGGAACCAATAATGTAGTCGAGGGGAATTCTGTGCACACTTGATAGTTTAGGTAGTCCTTGCGCACATCGACTATAGTCAAGGGGGGTTTTGTGTAATTTACCCTTTTTAATATACATTAGCTTCTCGTATTTGGGATTTTGTAGTGGCTTCTTTCGCAAAAACATTGGTTTTAGATGATTCTGGGTACGTAGGTGGTATACCTCTATTGCTGGATAATCCCAAAGTGGACAGTTCCTTCAGAGGTTTTATTACAAGTACCTTATGATTTATTTGGTTTTCTATAAATGAGTAAGTTCACAATGGTAGGCAACATACCATTCATTTTCTGATGAATAAAATTTATGTGTTTACTTCTCAGTTATCCATACTTCAAAAAACTGAAGGCAAAATCACCGCAAATAACACTTACATCTAATGCATCAAAATGGGTTCTCCCAAATGATGGCTGGATTTAAGATAAATTGTTATGTGGCTTGGACGATTTAAGTTGTAGGATTGAGATTCACGGTAAGGAGACAAGATGAAGAATGTGTTTATGCTGAAACTAGACTCATTCAAGAAACTACATCGACGACTGTTGAAGTTGTTATTTTAGCAACAGTTGAATATGCTAAAAATATCAACTTCTCATTTGTTCACATAGAATCCGATGTTAAAGTGCCGGTGGACTCCCTAAACAAGCAAACAAAATTCTCCTTGGCGGCTCCTTCCAACTATTATGAAAATCCGTAAGCTGAAAATTGTCAATGTATTTTGTATTCATTTGTTAAGAAAAATTATAACAAAGCTGCACATTGAACTGCAAATTATGATAAATGTTTTTGTGAATCATGAAGCTAGCATCCCGTTAGACCCCTTAGTTTGCAAAGATCGTTGATCAAGATCGTTTCGATCTTGATTCCACATAATTAATAAATTTTACTATATTTTTATAAAAAAATATTATATATATATATATATATATTATCAAATATATAAATTAGGATGGACTAAAAGTACATAAAATTATTGAATATCTAAAATGACATTGTATTGGTAAAAATTGACATTTTATTTCTTGATTTATTTTCATTTATCATCATCTTTTTTTTTCTCTTATCTATTCATCTTTTAAAATCATTTCAAGTCATATTTAGGTTTAATCATTTCTTCAAAGTGTGGAATATATATACACACACGTATATATTGCATGTGATGAACTAGAATCCCAAATCATAAATAGAAAAAAATAATGCATCCCTCAAAAAGAAATCCATTGAGTTTCGACATTTTAATTGAAAAATAATATTAAATTAAAGTTAGGAGAATTTTTTCCATCAGCATACCAAAAATCAAAATCTAAGAAATACAATCTCATAAAAGTCAATAACAATATATACAAAATGTTTTTTTTTTTGAAATATCTTTTCATATTTACAAATTATTAATTGAGCACTTCACGAGATCATAAACATATATAATAAATTCTCGATCAAACATATGGAACAAAAGTAAGTGCAAAGGATTTAGCCACAAAATCTACCTGAGAAATAATGCAGCTTCAAGAACAATGCAAAGAACAAACTTAAGAACAAGAGGACCCATCAATTTTAAGAATAAGAACTACAATTCTACGAAGTAAGGGCTTCAACAACTTCCAAATTCCAATGGAGCTAGGCCAGCAGGACTGCAATCATTGTAGCTACATCCTGCTTTCCATCTTTCAAACAAAATAAGTTGTAGTAATTTAGATCTGTATTTATCTTTAGAAAGCATTTTTTTATGAGATCAAGAAGAATAAGAGAGAAGATGAATAAAATTAATATTATGTCTTATATATTAATTTTAAAAATTATAAAATTCTTCTCATTTTTGATGCGGCTTAATTAATTATTTTTTATTTTGGCATAATTGATTTGACATAATTGACTCATTCATGTTATAGTGTAATTGACTCCTATTAAATAGGAAGTCAATTTTTAATTTTATTGTTCTTCCTATTATGCATGAATTCTTGTTTAATTTTAAAATTCTAATTAATTTATTTCCTAGTTGAGTCCTAGGCTAATCAAGAGAGTCTATTTAAGTTATTTGTAAGTCTTTTTTAGCCAGGTTGTTGGTATTATTCAAAATATTCAGACTTTTATCTTTGAGAGCTTTCTCTCTGTTTGTGAGTTTTTTTTATCTAAATTCAATTTCCGCTATTCGTTGCGTCAAGTGGTATCAGAGCAGGTATAACCTAACTGATGGAGACCGGTGTTGGCAACCATCCCAGTGACGGTGATCAAGGGATGCAGGCCACCAGGGATGATGTCTTATCAACCCTTCCAGAGGTTGTAAGAGCCCAGGGGGCGGCGCTTAGAGATCTAGAGCAAAGGTTTGGCTGATTAGAAATTCTGATAACAACACAATTTGCACAGATTAATCGGTTGCTCGGTGAACGCGTCAATAGAGATTGGGATAACATTGGCGCTTAGACGAAGATTTGCCTCGCGATGCACCCAATGTTAGACCTTTTCTTGCTGAACCAAACCAGCATGCTTACCAAGCTCCTCTAGAGAATTTGGCGAGGGGAGCCATAGGAGGATATTATGGTGGTTACGGTGGAGAAGAGGGACGTGGTCAATTTAATCATGATCGTAACATATTCCAATTGAAAGTGGACATTGCTGGCTTTAATGGAGATTTGGGAGTAGAGGATTTTATGGACTGGCTTGCTGATTGTGATAGGATACAGCAGTACACTAGATGGTCAGAAGTAGATATGGCACGTATGGTGGCGATAAGGTTGGAAGGAGGGGCTTCCTCTTGGTGGAAAAGGGTGCAGGATGATTTAGAGGCACAAGGGAGGCGACCTATTACAACGTGGACTCGAATAAGGGAGATGTTAAGCGAGAGATTTCTACCCCCAGATTACTCGCAATACTTATTTCACAAGTTTCAGAAGTGTATCCAGGATGGGAAGACCGTCCATGAATATACTGCTGAGTTTTTGAACCTAGCAGAGCTTAACCAACTGCGGGAGACTGAAGATCAGACAATTGCTAGATATATGGATGGTTTGAGGCCAGTTATCAGAGATAAAATTGGTGTGCAGATAGTGCATACGCTCAATGATGCACGAAATCTTGCTTTGAAAGCTGAGACTTTGATGCAAGAGAGGTCATATAACAATAACAGATTTGAAGCAACTCGAAGAGTGTATGCTGAAACTTTCAAGACTGAAACCAGTCGAGCAGGGGCTGAAAGGGGAAAAGCAATGGCTACTCGACCTACCCAACAAAAATGACCGTCAAGAGATCGTTAAGCAAGACAAGACAGTAGCAGGGAAGCAAAATGAGGTAGCTAAGCCAGCCAATCCATATGACAGACCAGTACTTATGAAGTGCTTTAAGTGTGGCCAACCTGGTCATCGTTCTAGCGACTGCAGAAGGCAAAGAGCTGTCAACATGGTGACGGGGGACTATTCAGAGTGTGATGATGACGAGTTGTGTGGACCTGATGGTGATGGTGATGATGATGATGAGTATGATGAAGGGGGAGAGACTTTTTTGGTGAGAAAATTGTTATTATCACCAAAGCTATCAGAAGGATCTCAGCGGCACAAACTATATCGTACCAGGTGCACTATTAATAATGGTTTATTTGATTTAATTATTGATAGTGGTAGTTGCAAATATATAATTGGAAAATGGGCGGTAAGAAAGTTGAATTTGCCTATTGAACCTCATCCTGAACCTTACAAAATTGGGTGGATTAAATTTGTAGGAGAAATTAGAGTAACAGAAAGATGTAAGGTTCCATTCTCTATAGGAAAATATAAGGATGAGATATATTGTGATGTGGTAGATATGGATGCATGTAGTCTGATATTTGGTAGACCTTGGCAATATGATGTGGATGCTAGACATTTGGGCAAGGAAAATGTGTATAAGTTATGTAAAGGAGGTGTGAGTTATACTTTGATACCATTAAAGGGAAAGACTCAATCCGAAGCTTCTAAAGTGGAGGGGAAGGCTTTCTTGACCATTGCTCATTCAGAGAAGGAGTTGCTTGTTGATGTTGAAGAAACTAGGGAGGTTCATGCCTGATTGTAAAGTCTTTGATGGTTGAGAGGGAAGTACAAAAGACTGATGTTCCTCAGGTAATTCAACCCTTACAAGCAGAATTTGCGGAGATCGTGCCAGATGAGTTGCCTAATGGTCTACCACCATTAAGTGATATACAACATCAAATTGACTTGATACCAGGAGCTAGTTTACCGAATCTACCTCACTACAGGATGAGTCCTAAAGAAGGGGAGATACTCAAAGATAAAGTTGAAGAGTTGCTGAAGAAAGGACAGATTCAAGAAAGCATGAGTCCATGTGCTGTTCCAGCACTACTCACGCCAAAGAAAGATGGAAGTTGGCGAATGTGTGTAGATAGTCGTGCCATCAACAAGATCACAATTGGTTACAGGTTTTCCATTCCTCGTTTGGATGATATGTTGGATCAATTACATGGGTCCAAGGTATTTTCCAAGATTGATTTACGCAATGGGTATCATCAGATTCTATAAGGCTCGAGGATGAATGGAAGACTGCTTTCAAGACGAAAGATGGGTTATTTGAATGGTTAGTGATGCCCTTTGGATTGTCAAATGCTCCCAGCACATTCATGCGGCTAATGAACCAGGTTTTGCGTCCATTCATTAACAAGTTTGTGGTTGTTTATTTTGATGACATTCTGATTTATAGTAAATCCGAAGGGGAGCATGTCAATCATTTGAGACAGGTTCTAGAGGTGCTAGCAGAGAATAAATTGTATGTAAATATGAAGAAGTGTAGCTTCTTGTCCGAGAAGTTGCTTTTCCTTTGTTATGTTGTTAGTTCTGAAGGTATCCATGTTGATGAAGAAAAGGTTTGTGCCATACGAGATTGGCCAACTCCCAAGAATGTGACCGAAGTGAGGAGTTTTCATGGTTTAGCCACCTTTTATAGGAGGTTTATCCGTAACTTTAGTACTATAGTTGCTCCAATAACTGAATGCATTAAGAAGAGCAAGTTTAATTGGGAAGAAGAGACTAAGAAGAGTTTTGCTTTAATTAAGGAAAAGTTGAGTACTGCTCCTGTACTAGCTCTTCCAAATTTTGATAAGTTGTTTGAGGTGGAATGTGATGCGAGTGGAGTTGGTATTGGTGGTGTTCTGTCCCAAGAAAACAGACCGATTGCATATTTCAGTGAGAAATTAACTGATGCAAGGAAGAAGTGGTCTACCTATGACAATGAGTTTTATGCTATTGTTCAAACTCTTAGGCATTGGAAACCATATTTAATTGATAAAGAGTTTGTTTTATATTCTGATCATGAGTCTTTGAAGTTCCTGAACAGTCAGAGGCAGATTGATGGGGGTATAAATGCTAGGTGGGTTACCTTTCTCCAAAAATTCCCAATCAGATTAGTGTATAAACTTGGCGTTCAAAACAAAGTAGTTGATGCTTTGAGTAGGAGAGCTGCCTGATGTTGACGTTCAGATGTGAGATAATTGGGTTTGATTGTTTGAAGGAGTTGTACAAACAAGACGAAGATTTTCATGAGATTTGGAGGCAGTGTTAAGAGGACAGAGTTGTTGATGAGTTTCACATTCATGAAGAATTTCTTCTGCGTGGTAATCAATTGTGTATTCCTCGGTCTTCTTTAAGGGAGAAAGTGATCAGAGATCTATACAGTGGAAGTTTGGCAGCACACTTGGGTATGTCAAAGACTATTGATGTTGTTCTTGACAGGTATTATTGGCCTCAACTGAAGAGAGATGTGGGAAAGTTCGTGAAGCATTGCTATGTGTGCCAGACTGCCAAAGGTCAAGCTCAAAATACAGGTTTATACATGCCTTTACCTGTGCCAAAAAATATTTGGGAGGACTTATCTATGGATTTTGTTCTCGGACTACCACGTACACAAAGGGGTGTGGATTCTATTTTTGTTGTTGTTGACAGGTTTTCCAAGATGGCACACTTTATTGCATGCAAGAAAACTTCAGATGCCACAAATATTGCTAAGTTTTTCAGAGAAGTCGTTAGATTGCATGGTGTACCAAAGACTATTACTTTAGATAGGGACACTAAGTTCTTTAGTCACTTTTGGAGGACTTTATGGAGGATGTATGATTCTTCTCTGAACTTCAGTAGCACTACGCATCCTCAGACAGATGGACAGATTGAAGTTACCAACAGGACTTTGGATAACTTAATTAGGAGCTTACGTAGAGATAAACCAAAGCAGTGAGACTCTTTTCTAGCGCAGGCTGAGTTCACCTACAATAGTGCAAAACACAGTGCTACTGGTAAGTCTCCATTTGATATTGTCTACCAGTAGAGTCCAATGCATGTTCCAAATTTATCTCCTGTTGCAAAGGGTCTTGGTTATAGTGCTACTGCAGAATAGTTTGCTGGACAAATGCAAACTACTCAAGCAGAGGTTAAGCAGAAATTGGAGGAAACAAATGCTAAGTATAAGGCTGGTGCGGATAAGCAGCGTAGGCACAAAGTGTTCAAAGAATGTGATATGGTAATGGTGTTTCTTCGCAAAGAAAGATTTCCAGCTGACACGTACAATAAGTTGCAGCCCAAGAAGTATGGTCCTTATCAAATTCTGAAGAAGATCAATGACAATGCTTATGTTATTGATCTACCAAGTAGCATGGGTATTTCTAGTACGTTCAACATATCAGACGTCTATCAATACTATGAGGCCAATGCACCACTATACCCTGAGTTCAATTCTGACTCGAGGTCGAGTCTTTCACAAGTAGAGGGGACTGATGTGGCGTAATTAATTATTTTCTATTTTGGCATAATTGATTTGGCATAATTGACTCCTTTTTGTTATGGTGTAATTGACTCTTATTAAATAAGAAATCAATTTTCAACTTTATTGTTCTTCCTATTAGGCATGGATTCTTGTTTAATTTTAAATTTTCTAATTAATTTCGAAATTCTAGTTAATTTATTTTCTAATTAGGTCCTAGGCTAATCAAAAGAGTCTATTTAAGTTATTTGTAAACTTTTTTTGGCCAGATTGTTGATATTATTCAAAATATTCAAACTTTTAACTTTGAGAGTTTTTCAAAATATTCAAACTTTTAACTTTGAGAGTTTTTTCTCTGTTTGTGAATTATTTTGAATCATATTTCTGCTATTCGCTGCGTCAATTAATTTGATTGAATAATAAACGAGAAATGATTGAATATAAATTTCGTAATCGTATGTGCAGTATACAAAATCATTCTCAAATTCGATATCCCAAATTAAATAATCTCTAATCATTTGTTTACTTTGCAGGTAATATTGGATAAAAATTATTAAATCCAATATTTAACAGGTATAATATCAATTTTACATTATTTTAATTATATTTTTTTTCTAATTTATAGATAATAAATTAAAATTCATATCTATCTTCTTCCTTGATTACCGAAGCAAATAAGCTCTAAAAGATACATCATTTCTCTTGAATAAAATATTATCCATCAAATTTATCGTCATTTCCCTATCCAATCATTTCCATTCAAACAAACCAAACGTTAAAATATAAAATCCCAACTCATGTTATATGCATGATAATTATTATAGTTAGTAATAGTAAATATAATTTATAAGCCTAACAAAACTATTAGACCATTATCATTTATAGATGTCAAAAATATGAGAAATTTGCACAGGCGGAAGTAGAACTCCACAACACAAATTGTAATAAGAGAAAATTGTCTACAAAATTTGCATAGGCTGGATGACATTCCAGGCATCCAACAAGTGAAAACAAACCTAAAAAAGATGTATCTTTAGCATTGATATAATGAGATAAACTTAACAATCAATTCGAATGGATCTTTGCTAAGATGAGAGAACTGCCATAACATCAGATGCTTTTAGAACAATGTACTCACCACCATCACTACTCTTGAACTCGCTTCCTGCATACTTCGAGTACATGACAGTGCTCCCTGCGCTGAGCTCCAATGGCTTTCTATTTCCCTCGGGATCCAATGAGCCAGGTCCGACAGCAATCACCTGTTACATCAAACAGTTGAAGAAGCAAATATTTAGCTGCAATCATTGTTCTGAAAATAGGTCCTCACCAGGAATGCGATTGCAGTTATGCCCCAAAAACCAGCTTGATCGAGAAAGGAACAAACCCAACCAATGCAACATGGCAACAGAAAGACCAGTTCAACTAGATTTTCTACTTTGATGTAATTTTATTTTCTAACTTTGCTTTCGTGACCCAGACTGTTTGATCATGACAATAAACTTGTGCCCCAACCTAACACTGGCATTCGTAGCTAAGTCCTAGATGATGCAAGGTATATAACTAAGCAATATAACAACAGATAGAATAGGAGGGTGCTTCCACTTTCATTCATTACAAATGAAGTGAATTTGAGAATATAATAAAATAGAAAAGAAGGGAAAAAAAAACAGAACGTAGGAGAATTGAAGAAGAGAGATGCTACAGCACCAGAAAATAGATCATCTTCCATTAGTTGATAAGAAGCAAAGTTGGACCTAAAAAGCTATTAAAAGTTGCTGAAGAATCTTAATAACGAGTATTCACTGTAAGAATAATTTGTAAGACTGGAAATCTCACCGTCCCAACTGAAGGCTTCTCCTTTGTGGCCTCAGTCAGTAGCAAACCACCAGCAGTCTTCTCTTCAGCTTCCGCAACCTAAGAAAAGAAGTAGAAAAACACACAGAATGATCACTAAGAGCAAACAGAATCCAAATTTATTCTACAAAACATGGAAATGCCATAAGCTTTCTTAGCAGAGCCTCCTAAAGGTATTATATATATGCAACAATGAACCATCTAAGGTGTCGTCACATAACCTACAAATGCCCAATTGGTCAAAGACCCCATTTGGCATACTGTAAGGCATGATAAGAATAAGCTTATACAATTACACCTTGCATAATGTTAGGATTAACATATCTTATTATATAGTTTATATAGTATTAAATTCTTATATGGCTATTATTGTATAAGTTTATACGGGATGAAAGCGCTGAATAAGGCCTGACAAGAAAAAATCAAGACCATGCCCCCAATAAGAATTTAAAGTAAATGACAATTTGGTTATTTTTTTATTTTTTTATTTTTTAAATAAATGATATATTACAACCATTACCAATTGTTCTTTCTCATGAGCCTACAGAATTTTTACAATTTATGGAATGATTTTCAATTAAATTTTGAAAAACCAAATACTAAAATATTAAATAAAATTCATAGGAGATTTTCAATTAAATTTTTAAAAATAATTATTTTAATATCAGATATTAACATGAAAATATTATATGATTCATATAATAAGGGCATTATGGTAATTGTATTGAAACCTTGTTGTATTTTTCAGTGAGATATCATACATGAGTTTAAAGTTATTTCATATGATGAATTATCCAAACGCCAACAGAAAGTTTTTAGAGCGGAAAACCTTTTCTGCACCCATATCCTATAACATATTCAACCAACGGATCATGGTTAAAATTTCTCAACTTCTAAAACTTTTTAAACTGAACATCTGCTACATGAGCAGCCTCACAGACTGGGCTACACTTATTTCCATGCAATTGATGCATTGAAAAAGGAGTTTTGAAGGAGTGGACCATCATGCAAACAAACCTTCATCATATGGTATGGAGAACTGAGTACTATATAAGGTTTAAAATCTCGGTCGGTACGGTACGGTAAGTCCGGTATTTACCAGTTTTTTAGGTTTCCGGTATACGATATACCCGGTATTTGAAAAAACCGGGTATATTGTGTATACCGGGCGGTATATGGTGGTATACCGCCCGGTATGGGCGGTATATGGTGGTATGTCACGAAAAAAAAAAAAAAAAACCCGGCCGGTATGCATTTTCATACCGGTCCGTACCGTGTGTCGGTACGGTACGGTACCAGTATATACCGGTACCGGCCGGTGACCGAAACCGGTACCGGTACCGAGATTTTAAACCATGGTACTATATGAAAATAAAGTCGAAACAAACCTTGATTAGAACTCTATCATTAAGTGGTTTGAGGTCCTTGACATCATCAGTTTCTAGAATGCCGAGGAGGTCATCTTCCTTCATTAAAAGGTGCTTAGAACCATTGAATTCAAGCTCTGTTCCTGCATACT
This sequence comes from Canna indica, assembly GCA_034359265.1. NCBI lineage: Eukaryota > Viridiplantae > Streptophyta > Magnoliopsida > Zingiberales > Cannaceae > Canna > Canna indica. The sequence goes on along the minus strand of CP136892.1, from coordinate 36,701,345 downwards.
TTGAATAGATGACCTGTTTACCCGCCTACAACAACATATTACAAATTATCAAACTATAGTGCTAAGAAAGTATGTTATGAAATGCAAGTAAAATGAATAATGGATAATCCAAATATTTTCTTTTAACCAGTAAAATGCTCTATCTGACAACCCAAACTACTCAGAGTAGACTAAGTTAATGCAGAGCAAATATGTATATATGAAGAAGCATAAGACAAGAGCTAAACAAATTTCAATTTTCACTTTCCAACAGGTATTCTAACTCCCACTTTCCTCATTCAAATGCAAATGTCAAATTTAAATGTCTGAAAGGGGTAGCATGGTTTGACAGCAAGCAAGAAAAGGCAGAAGCATCAGTCTTTTTAAAGTTTAATGCTGTGAACCTCAAACAAGTGGCAACCTTCCTAACACCTAAAATATTTGTTACAAAGATCTAAATATGACTAATATTGGCACACACCACAAAAATTGGTACAAATGCTTTAGATAAATGAAGATATCCAAGTTGTCCAGTGAAGAAATACCTCAACGCCGATGCTTATATGTGTGTTTCCAACTGTTCTACCTTCTCCGACAGCAACAACCTCACCTCCTTGAGGTTTTGACTGTGCAGTTGATGGAAGCAGTATACCTCCACTGGTTTTCTCTTCCGAGGATTTGATCTTAACTAGAATTCTATCACCACAAGGCTTGATGGTTGAGTACTGCATAGAAAATGAAGAGTCTTAAAAATCAAGTACATGATATCTATTTTAAAAGTGTTTTGGATTCTTCATAATGTCAAAAAACATAGAGCCATGAATGAAATAGCTACAACATCCTGAAGGAAATGAGAAAAGTTCACAGTAATGCAATGAACTTTGGTGGACAAAAATATGGAAATGAATACTGTATGCATAGCATGACGTATAAATGCACCCAAACCTGTGGTTTTAACTATTTAGACAAATGGAAATTTTTCTCAAGTCAATAGGCAATTTACATGTACCTAATAGATGTGGTCACCTAGTAGCTACCAAAATAAACTGGAAAAGGCCAACAAGAAAATGGCTACTTATTTATCATTTTGGAATTGATACTTAAGCTATATACCCAGAAATCATTTTCAAACTTCTATAAAGTAAAAACACTGGGCTAAATTTACACTGAAGCATATCATATCGAGTATAATGCTACAAAAAAAAAATCAAGCTTCAAATATGAACTCTTTCATAAATCACAACTTATCCACAACAACTTCACATTAAAGGCAAGCATGAACACCATAAATAAATCAAGAAGCATATAACTGCAACAACTAAATGCATGTTATTATATTTACAAATTAAGGGGAAAAAAAGCTTCAATATAGAAGTTTGTGATGGCTATGAAAGGATCTCCTTATATCACAAGTGTGACAGGATAACTAATCCATTAACTTCAAAGGCCTAAACCACCAGCAAAAATGTTTAAGTGTGGAAGTATACTCTTAAACCACCATCAATTAACAAATCTTCTCACAACCTCCTCATGAGGTAGTAAATTGGGATATTACAAATTCCCTCACTTAAGTCTTGACTCCAGTAGAACCACATCCTACTCTACATGTGAGGCCTGGACAAGTGGTCCCACCTTATCCTGAGGCAACCCTTTCTTCCAAAGGCTGCCTCCCCATGCTTAGAAGTGCATGCTCCGCCCTCCAACAATGTTGGACCTCATCAACGAATCTCCTAAGGATATTTGGAAAAGAACTCTATATAACATAGTATAACGAATGCCTCGGGAACAAGACTACCTCTTGAACAAGTTTACCTTGGGACACAAACTTATCCTTGCTTGGGTCTTGAAATTATCTCAACCTAATGACCCTCTGCTTCTATGAACTATCCCTTCCTTTAGAGCCAACATCATGTACTTAGACATTGAGCTGCTCAAGAAAACTAGCTGAAAACTCCACCACCACCTGCACCAACAATGCTACCCTGCCCCTCAGCCTCCGTTTCAGCAACCTCAAGAATGAAGTCAAGGGCCTCATGTCAAGTACCTGACGAGGTACCCTCTCCATTTGTCTTGAACCCCTCTACATAGTCAAGCAACTCCTCAAGTGGCCCCATGGGCAACTCGACCAACATGTCCTTTTCATGAGATGACACATCCTATGCTCGCAGTAAACTCTATATTTCTATCAATATACACAAGTTAGTTCAATAAATCAAACACTACTACAAGTAAACTTAATCCTTACTTGTCTTAATACAAGTGTAAGCTTTGATACCATTGTTGCCACGGGTCAAGATAAGATCTACTTGTTTATCAATGCGAGTATAGGTGTGGCTCACTGATAATCAAGTATACCCTATTTTGGTGTGCAAAATCAATGGTATTAGAGCTGGGTTTCTATTAGAACAAGGATTAGGAAGTAGAATGTAAACATAAATGTTTTAGTGTTTGATTTATTGTACTAACAATGGTTTCCTTCTTAATGGTATGGAGTATGTTGCAAGCACGAGATCTATCAACTGTATAGTGAGACGAGCGATAGGGCTATGCTCAAACCAATCAACATATCATAACAGCTCGAGGAATGCAGCTACCAGGGGTGACGATTTAGCCCCACCCACGGAGCTGCTCTATTAGGTACCCAAAGTTCATGACACTGCCTCATCCTGCAAAAGCAGTGGCAAAGTCAAGATTGAGGGCGAGGCAGCAACAACCAGAGGTGCAACCAGCCAAGGATCTCTTGAGCAAATTAAGATCAATTAATGATTTAGTCTCACATCTTAATTGTGAAGTTGTCTTAGTTAATAAGGTTGACTGATATACTACCATGAAATTTAGTTTATGCATTTTGGTTAGTGATTTAAGCCTTCAAAATTAATGATTACGTGGGTCCTGGCATTCTAAAGAATCAAAACAAAACAATTCAAAAACAAAAAATTGGCAAAGGGCAATGATATTCAAATGTAAACATATCATGCAGCGGAATCAAAAAGTAAAATGAGAAAGTTTTAATTCGATAATAATTGATAAAAACACCATTAAAACGGAAGCATTTCTATTGTGTTGAAGCTCATCATCCATATGCAAGTTATCTACGACAGCAACACTAATTAGACAACAAGTAATGCATGTACTTCACTAAAACATAGTGATCCTAAAATAAGATATACATGCATGAAAACAATACATTATGACCACAATCCATTACAACACCCAAGAATCCCACACGAAGACACAACTTCACAAATTTCTAGGCTAAAAAGGCAATCAGATGAAGTTTGCATACCTTGGGAGCGATGACGGTGGCAGCCTTTACAACGAGGGCAAGAGAGCTCCTGCGTTTGAGCCCCACCCCGAGGGTTAAGGACGACGACCGGGGGACGGGTGGGGCGAGGCGGAGGCCTTCGAACAAAGGCAAGCTCCGCGCTCCTACAGCACCACATCCGAATGTCTGCAGGGTCGCCATGAGTCCACTCACAAATTATCCACCTGGTATTAAATAGAAGCGCCAAAGCGAGACAAAAATCAAAAGTTGTACTAATTTGGCGAATCAAAAATACATCTTGTCTAAAAGAAAGAAGGAGAAAATGAATTTGAAGCAGACTTAAAAGAACAACAATATGAAAAAAGAATCTAGGAGTGAGAGAGACAGGAGAACAGGATGGGGATGGAAGGGAGCATACGAAATGAGAGAAGAGCAGGAAGTGAAACCCTAGAGAGAGATAGCGGCGCAAAAAACCCTTCTTGCCTACGGTGAGAAAGACGACGACTGCTGGCGGAGTATTATCCAAGATGGAGTTGCGGTGTCTCGCGGGGAAAGTTTAACAAAGTAAGTTCCTCGCGAGGACAGGAGACGATTCTAGAATGTTGTAGGCTTGTACTCGCAGTGTATGCTGAAAAGAGGACAAATTTAGCTGTTAATTTCTTTGGACAAATAATTCCATTTCTAAGAAAAAAAAATCATCCGTTTTTCTTTTCATTTTTTAGTATTGCACAAACTATTTCTAATTTGTGATGTCTAAAATAAAGATTATGCATCTTTTATATTAATGAATTGAGGTAAAAAAAAAATACAAATGAATTAAGAAATCAACGTTAACTAAAAATGTGACAGAGTCGTGCTCATGCCAACCAGGCCCAAGCCCGGGTAGGCTGGCCCACATCAACATTAGTTTTTAAAGAAAAAAAATTCAGATTTGATCTTATAAATTTTTAATTTTTGAATTTTGATTCTATAAATTTTATTTTGGTATTTTCAGTCTTATAAATTTGCTCCGTAGCATAAATTTGGTATGATCCATGATGGTCCATTAACTCTCCGTCAATGTGGACTAACGTTGTTTATACACGTTGATAGATTTGGTCATATAAATTTCATTTCAAAATTTTCAGTCCTATATATTTGCCTCGTAGTACAGATTTAGTCTTATATGTTTGCCCCGTAGCACATATTTGATCCTATTTGCGACGGTTTGTTAACTCTTCGTCCACGAAAAAATAAATGACATTATGTCCATGTTGACGAAGTTAACAGACCGTTGATAATGAATGATCGATTCACCATTGAGAGCATTAACCCCAAAAGAAGGAATATTGTGGTGTGGTGTTCCAACAGCGGCAGATCAAAGAAGAACTTGATGAGAAAAATAAAAAGAATATGAAGCTCACCTTAATCCATTCTTTTATTGAGGGTCTGGCTCTTTCATCAGGTCAGTAGAGGAGCATTGCATGCTTGCTTGCGGTACCGTTGTCCCATCCTTTCTTCTTCTTCGTCATAGAACGGAAAACACTTCGTCCAGTGCTCAGGCTTCTTCTTCTGGTCCTACTTCTGATTTTTTTTGACGAAAAAGGGAGGGGAGCCCGAATTTTAAACCGGCGTGGCACTGCCTTCTGATCAATAGAACAGGAAGAGGAGAAAATAAAGACCACCAAAAGTGACGACCACCAAGATAAGCATAGTGATTCGATCTTTTGATAACTCTTTTTTTAAAAACGACCTTTTAAAAAAAATCTATATGACGGACCGACATATAGACAAGTTGGTATGTTAACTCTGTAACATAAATTTGCTCCATAACATATATATAAGTTTGCTTCGTAACATAAATTTGGTTATATTCATGACAGTCAGTTAACTCCGTCAACATGGACATAATGTTATTTTTTTGTTCGTGGACAAAGAGTTAACGGACAATCACGGATATGATCAAATTTATACTATGAGACAAATATATTGGACCAAATTTGGGACTACGAGGTAAATATATTGGACCAAATCTGTGCTATAGGACTGGAAATTTCAAAATAAAACTTATAGGACCAAATCGATGAACGTGTATGAACGGCGTTAGTCTACGTTGACGGAGAGATAACGGACTGTCACGAAAATAATTAAATTTAAATTACGGAGTAAATTTATAAGACTGAAAATATCAAAATAAATTATATAGGATTAAAATCTAAAAAATTAAAAATTTATAGAATCAAATATGCTCGTCAACATGATCAAACTTAAAGTTCTTTTATAAAAAGACTTGCAATCTACCCACTGAGCCACTCGTACTTATTGTTATATTTATATATAAATTAATTATATACATAAAGAGACTTGCGCTTTAACCACTGAGCCAATCCTACTAATTTGTTATATTTATATATAAATAAATAAATTATGTAATACATTTTAGTAGCAAAATTAATTGTAATTTCTCATTAAATAAATTATTTTTAAAATTCAAAATTATATTTAAATTTTAAAATATTATTTAATATAGACGACATTGAAGAAAAGCTACCTACATATATTCTATAATACTATTAGAATTGAGAAGCATCATGTCTACGTGGACCTTAATTTTTACAATTTGAAAAAAAATATTAATATGAATCGCCCCATAAAAAGGTTGTCTGCATACATTCTATAATTCCATTAAAACATAAAAAGATCATGTTTATGTATTTCTTTCTACATTTTTTTAATCAATGTATTTTTTATTGGGTTGCAGATAGAAAACGTGACGGAAAAAGGCGAAAAAACATATTTTAGAAATTTTTAGGACACTCCAAAAAATAGCGATCTACGTTAGCGACATTGAGGAATTTGATAGGAGAGCAAAGAGTAGTTTTATACCTTAGTCGGAAGGAAAGAAGAACTGCTCTGATCCAAGCTTCGAGACGAACACGCGCATGTCCTCTAATGATAGTCCACACCAAGCGGTCTCAACTTCGGGAAACTCCTTAATTTCCTGGGTAGCGATCACCTGAGGCTCGACGTGCTTCAACGGACAAGCGTCACATTCTCCGGTTTGCACCAAAAGGGTTCGACCTTTCGACCAAGAATTTGAACAATAAGAGGAGGAGAAAGACGATGAGAAACTACGATAAAAATTCACACAAGAGAAGGGTGCCCAACTTGCTGGAATTTTTAGACTCGTTTGAAACTCCAACTCGGCAGTGGTTTCCGATGGTGAAACATCGGCAAAAATTCCTTGAGACTTGCGGCTATGAGAGAGGAGGAAGAGGGAGGTTCGGCTAGCCTAGAAGTAGAAGTGGACTTAACTTGGCTAAAACTTAGGAGGTCGGCCACAAGAGAGAGCCTCCCTTCTATAGGTGGTTCTCCAACCACCTAGGTCGGCTACACCTACCTGACCTAGTGCCAAGTCAAAGGGTTGTCTACCATAGCCGACCATAAGTGGATGACGCTCGGGTATTCAAAATCCGGCCTTATCTCTCCTAAATTTTAGGAGTCAATCAACTGATTATAGACCATGCCATCCCTGGCTTGGTCTTAGCTAAAATCAAGGAGTCAAATCCCTTGATTATAGTCAGCTATTCAAAATAGCTAGCTTCCTCAATTTTGACTCAACCGACCACATCAAATGTGGTCGAGTCCAACCCTAATCAATGGTCAGGGCTCATCCCATGAATATCCGGCCATGGTTTGGTTGAGTCGCATCACATGTTGATCCCTACTGATTAGGGTTTCAATGAACTCCTTCCTCGGGTACGTGTGATTTGTTCAAAGGGGGGATGCTTTCCTGCTTTTGTCCGTAGACAAGAATGGTGATCGTGTTGTGGCATGTTCGTGCTAGCAGACATTAATTGTCGCGTCCGAGTTTTATCTCATAAAATCCGTTACGAGGAAAGTCTATTTGTGTGTGACCCATTGGGCCCTACACTAAGCCAATAGTGAGTCGTGCAGAGGTGAGTATTCTTAATTCGATAGAACGCTTTCTATTCGAATTTTCACAACCATTAAACAAACCCCTTTAATGTGATTGTGCGATGAAAGGACGTCTGCTTTCAAGAGGAGGCAAGCTTACTCTTATGAACAGTGTGCTTAGTAGCTTGCCTAGCTAATTTCTTTCCATCTTTAAGATGTCGGTCTGGGTGCGCTCAGAATTAGATAGAAGAAGGAGAATGTTTTTTTATAGTGGTTGCTTGGACCACAATAGATCTCCCTCGTTGATATGTTGGGATGACATCACCAACCTCACCCACAACGGCGGTCTCAGTATTCTAGACTTAGAAATGCACAACATTTCTAGAATAGAGCGCTAGTGGTGGTGCATAGCTACAAACAGTGACCTCATGTGGGTCGAAATTGTCAGGTTCAAGTACTTCCGATGGAAAGGATAGTTTGATCCCTATAACATTGCGACGTGGTCCTATATCAGGAAAGGAACTTATGCATCGAAGCTCCCTTTCTCAGTTGGGTTGGAGGTCAGGATTGGATGAGGGGACTCGACTGATTTTTGGAACGAGCGTTGGCTCCTCAACTGTAAATTGTCGATTCTATTTTTGGACCTGTTCGAAGCCTTTGACAGGCGGAGAATCACTATCAACTATTTTTTCGATTCGCACGACCAGCATGGCATACTAGATGGTATGATCATGTTAACCTTGATAGAGTGATTAAATTTCTGAACCTATTAGGTCGCCCCGACTTCTTAGACACTGATGATCCCAACTTTGGCGTTGGAATAACAATGGACGCTTCTCCACGAGATCATTGTACCGTATGCTTATGGAACATGGCGTCACCAGGGAGGCCAGGCGCACCCTATGGAAGGCTAGGTGCCTCTAAAGATGTTAATACACATGTGGATCATGTTTAAGAACAGGAGAGGCTGACTAGGCACGTGATCATGCTAGGGAATTCACTATGCACCTTTTGTAATCTTCATATTGAAACTCAATCACATGGCCACTCATGCCCCAAGATACCCTGTGTCAAGCGTGACTTTAGTGCAACGGGGGAAAACCTAAGAAGGCATCTCTTATATAATGTTGGATACTCGAGTAGGCAAGAACTAATATTATGTTAGAAAATGTCTCGGTGAATGCTGAACGTATTTTACGTGGAGCTATAGACTCCTAGCTTAGGATCTCTTGATTAATTTGTTTGTTTTCTTTTCCAGTTCCTTGCTCCTCCAAGAAACCATCTGTCTTTGTTTTATGTTGTTCTCTTTGTTGCCCCTCCTTTCACTTGTACTTCTTTCATTTCGAATCTCTTAAAATGAAATGAAGCGTGTTGCAGTCGGCCTCACTTTTACTAAAAAAACTCTAAATAAAAGTGTAAATGAATTTAATAATATTTACTATGTTAAGAATACTAGAAAGAAAAATCTTTTATTTAAGAAAACTTATGCTCATCACCATTCTCATGTTAAGCATTTTAACTTTAAACCTCATGTTCATAAGAAAAATGAAAAGAAAAAAATTAATAGACATTATTTTTGTTGTGGCATATTCTCGATTCATTTCGGTATCGTATTGTACCTTATGAAACAAATTTAAAACTATTTAGCAAAAATGAATTTTGAAAATGATACTTGGATCCTTCTTTGCTATTTGGTTTGATTTACTTGCTAGTAGTGATATGATCATTGTGCTACTATTGAATTTTGCTTGCAAATTAAAGTTCAATTTAAATGAAAGACTAAATTGAAAAAAATAGAAAAATATTAGAAATGTTTCTAGAAATTCATTTGAGCAAATACATAGTATAACACCTCAATTTTCTTGTAAACATGTTTGGATTTTCTCATGTTATGTATCCATTTATTTAAAATTGAGAATTCGTGAGTAAATGCATAAATCGATACTTAGACAATTTCATGTTACATAGCTTAACTTTGAATGAAATTGTGATAGGTCTATACATTGATTTAACAACATAATTTTTAGTTCAAATTTGATATATATGCTTTTAATGATTATTTATTGGTGTTCTAAAAATAATTTGAAGATTACTAATATTTCGAAAATACCATTGGAAATTCAAATAATTTTATAAAGGGAACTTACCTAAATATATTATGTACTTTGAAGTTTTTCTTATTTGTGGCATGTACTTTTATTTGTTTCAATTGAATCACATACTTCTAAATTTATTTTAATTGAATCCTAACGTCTAATTTGCGTCAGTAGCCTCGTTAAACCAATGATGTTACTCGCTAACGTGTAATAAAAAATAATTTTATAAAATGATAACTTAATATTAAAGGGTCTCTCTCTCTCTCTCTCTCTATATATATATATAATGGTGAAGAATGGGAAGCTTGGCAAGCTCAAATACATGATATGATAAAGCGCTAGCATTCCTCGAGTAAGATCACACGCACCACCGGGGGTGGCAGCGACTTGTCCTCCAAGTCGCGGGAGGAGGAAACAATAGGGTGGCACTCGGCGTCGTTCCACAGCGACATGATCCCGACCGGTCTCCACCCCGTGTACGTCGGCAAGTCCCGCCGACGGTACCTCGTGGACCACTCGCTCCTCCAAATCCTGATTGAGAGGACAGGCGGCATCACCGACGAAAATACGATGGTGGGCTGCGAGGTGGTGCTCCTTGAGCACTTGTTGTGGATGTCGGAGAATGCCGATCCGCAACCCGAGTCATTGGATGAGTTGGTGGACTACTACTCCTGCTGCTAATTATATATATTTAGACAAGTAAATTGTATGGGTTTTGTAGTTGAATTAATTTCTGAATTTAGCTTAGTTCTTGACGGAATTAAAACAAAAAGAATGCTTAGGTTCGTAGGCATTCTCTTCCTTTCTATTAATTCTTGTAGTTATATATTGTCTTGCAAAATAATTATGTTCATCAATTCAATGTAGCTAGAGAATTAAATCAATCTCTCTCTCTCGCGCGCGCTGTGCCACCTTCTTCTTCTTCATGAAAGAAATAGTATCATATATTGAGCCAATCACATATTGATGTGTAGGAAACTATTTTTGATTAATGAATAATATGAGACAACTTTTCATCATATGTTGCATCTATATTTTATATATATTAGATTGTGATGAACCACGTGAACCCGGACAATTGATTCCAAGGTCATGATGAGATCATGCCAGTAAGACTTGGAATCCAGATGCCCCTATTCCAAATGTTCCTAGTCGTAGGATCACCGATTAGCGGATTGGTGATTTCGGATAGACTGGTGCATTTGGTACATCCATTATACGATAAGGGGTAGCTGATCTCACAGTTACCTATGAGTCATCATTTAATGTACAAGTGCGGGTGCTCATTAGGGAATGAGTTCACTGAACGGACCTACACAAGGAACACATAATAAAATCATTATATGAGTGTCGATAGGATATTCATCGGGTGATAGTAGGTGCAAGCAGTCATTGGACCTAAAGTTATCATGGTTACCTTGTGAGTGTCGACCCATTGCTTTGGACTTATCCTTACGTGATCTTCAGTGTCATGTGCTGGATACCTCTGGGCATAGGAAAACACCCATGGAGGTATGTGAACAACCAATATGGAATCAATTACTGCTAGTGAGAGGACATAATATCCTATGTGTCTCTACAAGTGTCGACTTAGGAATATCTATTCAGCGTAGTATTCGAGACATTGTAACTGAGGGACTTAGTGTTGTCCTAAGGTTTTCTACCTTGGTCTTAATCTCGGTTTTGATGATAACAAACATTGAACTAATGTTTCATTGAGAAATATTTTCAGGTTTCATATCAGTTGGCGCTCGATGTCCTCAATCGGAAAATCGGAAGAAATCGTAAAATTAGAAGGACATTGGTCGTCGCGTTCGGGTTTGTCGTGAAAATCTCTAGAAGTTCGACATGTGCACCAAAGATGTCTTGGACGAGTCTAAAAAACACATGGAAAGCTCTCCAAGTTGACGCACGTTGAAGGCTGGTACCTAGAAACGAAGCGCGCAAGAAGAAGGCTGAAAAAATCAAGCTCAGCCCAGGTTCGGTCAATCGGTCGGTCGACCGAATGTGGTGAAAAATTGGCAGTAGCTAATTCGATCGACCGAAGTGTGCCCAAAAGCTACAGATTACCTTCGGTCGCTTGGCAGTCGCTCGATCAGTCGACCGACGATCGACCGACAAGTAATCGAGCGTCAGCAATGGGTAAAAATACGCCCGTTAACGAGCTCTTTGTTTGGGGGGTTATAAATACCCACTCCAAACTCTCTCCCAAGCTCTTAATAATGCTTAAAAACCTCAATGAGTGATCTTTAGCATCCTCTAAGCTTCTCATTGATTAAATCCTTCAAACCTAGCTCTTGATCCCTCATCTTCAAGTGTTCTTCATTGGAGGGCTCATCAAGGGTGTTAGGCTCAAGAAGAAGAGGTGCTTTCATTGTGATAAGTTATCTTCACCTTCTTCTTGTAATAGATTTGGTTTTGATTTGTTTTAACTTTAATTTACTTGAGTTTGTAAGAAGACCTAGTGCGTGGTCTTGTGTGTAAGTGCTTACCTTGGTGTAGAAGGTGTAAAGTCACTTGTGTAAACAAAGTTAGGAGTAGGTCTTAGGAATTGAGGTGGGAAAGCTCACTCGGTAGGAAGGCAGGATACTTCCGGATGTGGAAGTGCCTTCGAGGTGAGTGTAGAGTCTTTCCGGTGTAAAGTGCTCAATTGTAAGCTACTCATAATTTAATGGATTTGGGTGTGAAATCCTAAGCACGGTGCTTAGGTAGTGGAGTAGGCATTAGGGCCGAACCACTATAAATCTTTGTGTTAGCATTAATATTTTATTTATATTAATTGCTTTATTATTTATCGCTTCCACATTTAGTCATTCAATCGCAAATTGCCTAAGTAGTTTAAGAAATGTTTAAAATCGAATTTAAATCTTTGTGTTAGCATTGATATTTTATTTGTATTAATTGCTCTATTATTTATCGCTTCCGCATTTAGTCATTCAATCGTAAATTTCCTAAGTAGTTTTAAAAAAGTTTAAAATCGAAGTTAGGCAAATAGATTTAGTTAACATACTATTCACCCCCCTCTAGTGTGGCCATTTCATCAACACTTAGTTGCCCGGTAACTAATCATCGAAGGGCGTTCGTGTAATATCCTAGATATTCAATTTATTATTTTTCTGCTGCATGTGTTTGCCAGCCTAGCGGATTAGTTCGTGGTCGAGCCGAGTCGATTCATGGTCCGGAGCGAGCTTGCGAGCTCGGGTAAGTAGGATATAAATTTTTGAATTTATGAAATTAGGCTTGAATGGTTGAAATTATTTTAATTGTTGTGGGGTGTGTATATAATTATTAATTATGCTCATGTAGGTGCATTAATTAAATGCATATGATTTAATTTTGTGTTTAATCAAGCCTAACTAATTTAATTAAGTCTATCGGGTTAGCGGGTTGGACTTGGCTTAAGTGGATGCAAGTTTGGGCTTAAGTTAGAAGGGTTAGGGTTGAGGAGGAGATATAAAACCTCCTCCCTAGGTTGTGGCTCCAATTTTTAGAGCCACCCAAGTTTTGAGAGAGGAGAACCAGCCGCCAAGCCACAGCCGGCTCCCCTCTTCCCCTTGGAGCCGCCGCCTGTGAAGCCAAGCCAGCCGAGCCAAAATGTCTTCTCCTTCCTCCCCTCTTCCTCTCTTCTTTCCTTTTTGGAGCCACCCAAGTTTTGAGAGAGGAGAGCCAGCCGCCAGTCGCCAAACCAACAACCGACTCCCCTCTTCCCCTTGGAGCCGCCGCCTGTGAAGCCAAGCCAGCTGAGCCAAAATGTCTTCTCCTTCCTCCCCTCTTCCTCTCTTCTTTTCTTTTGGAGCCAAGCCAAGAGGAGCCAGCTGAGCCACCCTTTTCTTCCTCTCTCTCTCTCTCTCCAAGCCGGCGGCTTGGAGTGAGCCGCCGCCCTTGCTTCTTCTTCTTTGGGGTTGAGCTGTCGGATTTCGAAGCCAAAATCGGAGGCCGTCGATTGGATTCTCGTCTCCAATTCCTTCCTTAATTAGGTGAGTGGTTTTATCCCTCCTCTTCGGATTTTCTTTGAATTTTCTTGAAGCTGCCTTGAAGACTTCATGATCTTGATGATCCTTTTTATGTTCTTGAGACTTTATCTTGATTTCCATGCCATGCTTAGATTTTAAATTTAGATCTCATATCATGGGGCATATGTCTAATGGAAGATATGTGATTTTCATGATTTAATCTTGTGAATATTAGATGCAACCTCATCTTGGAGTTCTAGATGTTATTGATGCTATAGATTAATTAATTTCCTTGATTCTTGATTATGAAATTCTTGATATATATGCTAGCTTTTATTTAGTAAAAATTTTGAGATTGTATACATGATTGGCATGATAACATGAATATGTGATGTTGGAAATTTAGAGATTTAATTATGTAAAATCCGGATTTTTATTTCATGATGTGCTGAAAATTTTAGCTTTTTTGAAATTTATATATTGTTTGTTGAATTTGGGCTGATTCTTGTTTACTGTGTTATTATGTGATTATATCTCTGAACATAGTTATGTAACCTATTGTTTCGACCAGAAAATATAGTTTGGAAACATATGACACACTTTGGAGACTAGATTCGGATTAGACACAATAGTTTTGGGCATAACAGTATCCTAAAATAAAATCCTAATTGAGATGATCTAAATTTTAATTCTATAATTAAAATTGGGTTAAAGGGTGAGTATAATCTATTATGAATCAACTTATAAAGTATGCATGGAATAAAACCATACAGGTTCATGACAATACGGGTCTAAGGGGTAGGGGTCGGGTTTGGAGTGTTGAAACGCTTCATGATGAGGACACCCCTAGGACACCGTAGGAGAATCTTGACTTAAGTCTTGACGCGCCATATCATTGAGAATGGCGGAGTGGCTCGATTAGGAGTCGGATTACGAGCTTCGCTCGGGTGGTTGGACGCCAAATTCCCAGCCCGCATAACAAGTTCGGAGGGCTTTTCCCGATTATTCATGTGATGTCCTGAAAGAGTAAGTTCGGAAGGTCTGCCCGATTACTCTTGCGATATCACGTCTCGTGGAGCAAGTTCGGAGGGTCTTTCCCGATTGCTCCCGAGGGTTTTATACTATGATAAGTTCGGGGGGCCTTTCCCGATTATCCTAGTATGTGTCGTTGCCTACGGGCATGGGAGGCTTCGGCCTGAGGCACACCTTTTAGGGTTAGATGCTTTGAGGCATGGTTGGCCTACTAGCCTGATTAGCTCGTCACACCTTTGTGACTTGGCATTCATTAGAGATGAATTATATTTTTATTATATCTGTGCTTTTATTTATGAGGGTTGGTAAAACCGCTCACTGAGTTCTTTGAACTCACCCATTGTCGTTGATTTTTGTTTTGCAGAGCTTGATCAGTGAGGTGGGTTGGATGCACTTGATGCCGCTGGAGAGCAGAGGAGCCGCAGGATCTTATAACAGTCCTAGTTAGGGTCGTAATCGAGTCTTTTGGTAGTAGTCATGCACTTGTATTAGTTTGATTTGGAGTTGTAGACCTGAGGGCATTTATGTCATTTATTTTAGGTTTTATTTTGTCTAAACTTTTGAACTGTTGAACTTAATCGTTATTCCGCTTTTTTTTTGAGCTATTAAACTAAACTTGGTGTTGGTTCGCTTTTTCTTTTAAATAAAACTTGTTATTTCTTTCCGCTACATTATTTGATTTGACATATGCATGGTATAGACACGTATACCCTGGCTGGTCACGTGACCCTGAGTTGGGATATGACAGTTCAATCCCTGTAGATTGAACCTCATACTACCCGAGTAGTATATAGATGAACTGATGGAGGATAGCCAAAAACCAAATAGCAGCATACATTTTTTCAACAAAAAAATAATTATCTACCGAATTCAACGGTTCCAAAAAAATAAATGAAAGAGATAGATAGAATTCGAACAGGATCTTGGTATCAAAGAGGATATGGCAAAATTAGTAGACGCTACGGACTTGATTGGAGATACGAATGCAATTCCTCATATGCAATTCCTTTGTAACATTGTGACCTTTAATTTTTATTAGAGATACGAATAAAATTGCTCATTGTGCACATAAGAGAGTAAGGGACTCGTCATTAATTCGATCTTCAGAATAAAAATCAACTTATATGATGATCGTTTTGGGCATGGTAGAAGCCATTTAATAAAGCTATGATTTTATTTCTCGAATAAAAAAAAACACCCTTCCTTAAATTATTCCCGTTTATTTTTTAGATATTTTTGTAAATTTATTAAATTGATATTTATATAATGTTCATTTACAAAAAAACATTATTATTTTATTTTTTTTAATGAATGAATATTTTTTTGTTATTTTAGAATACATTTTCAAAATTATTTATAATTTATAATTCAAAATTTTTAAAACTCTAATATTATCGATATAAATAAACCAAAAATTATTAATTTAAAATCCAAAATTTTCAAAACTCTACTAAAAGTAAAAAAAGTCTGTGTAAAAAAAAAGCCGAAATTTTTAAACTCTAATAAAGGTAAATATGTAAATTTGTCTATATTAACTATATATTGCTGAATTTGATATAGTATCCATCTAATTAAATTAAAAATATCGAATTTAAAATTTATTTACCACGAGATTTTTTTAGAAAATTTATCAATAACGGAATTAATTTAATTTGGTAAATCAATTTGATAGGATTAATTACCTATATAGGTTAATAAAAAAAAAATTCCCACTCATTTTTTTTACTATTCCAGCTCATTTCATTCACCAAAATAGAAATTTCATTCACTAGAAAATTATTATAGTAAAAATAATTTTAGGATACTTTGAAAACATATTCTAAAATTTTTAAAAAATCTCAAAAATTCTATTTTGATTTTATTTACGAATGAATTCTTTTTGGTGATTTTTTTTGAAGATTTTATGTTACGTTTCCAAAATTATTTTTAATTTAGGATACGAAACTTTTAAAAAATCCAAAAATATATCTTAAAATTCTCCAAAAATCACAAAAAAATATTTTTGAATTTTTTCCGATCATTTTTGAAAATTTTAGGATATGTTTTCAAAATTATTTTTAATTTATAATTCGAAATTTTTAAAAGTTCTAATTTAATAAACTTTTGAAGTCGGATTTGCATTAGTAAGTCAACGCGCAATAAAAATATGTTTTTTTAAGAAAATAAGATTTTCTGGAAATTTTAGTAAAATTATAATTAATTTAATTACGTAGATCAATTGAATATAATTAATTACTATATATGTTAATAAATTTTAATAAATAAATTAATTTGATATGTCAATTTGAACTTATATGACAGTCAAATTTTATTAAATGTCAACTATATTTATATGTAAATATAAATTAAATTTTAATCATCTCTCATTAATTATTATAGTAAAAATAATTTTAGGATACTTTGAAAATGTATCCTAAAATTTTTAGAAAATCACAAAATTTTTATTTTAGGTTTATTTACGAATGATTTTTTTTTGTGATTTTTGGAGATTTTGTAATATATTTTTAAAATTGTTTTAAGTTTAGGATACAAAACTTTTTTAAAATTCAAAAACATATCCTAAAATTATCCAAAAATCATAAAAAATCTTTTTTCAATTTTTGTAGGAATGATTTTTTTTTGATATTTTTTGAAGATTTTAGGATACGTTTTCAAATTTATTTTTAATTTATAATTCGAAATTTTCGAAAGTTTAATATAATAAAATTTAAAAGTCAAATTTACATTAATTAGTGAACCTGTAATAAAAAAAAATTATTTTAAAGATGAGATTTTTTTGGAAATTTCAGCAAAATTTTAATTAATTTAATTAGGTAGATCAATTTGATATGATTAATTACCTATTTATGTTAATAAATTTCAAATAATCAAATTAATTTGATATGTCAATTTAAACTTATATGACAAGTATATTTTATTAAATGTCAACTACATTTGATATATGTCAAATTTGCATTAACAAGTGAACGTGCAATAAAAGTATTTTTTTATTTAAAGATGAGTTTTTTTTAGAAATTTTAGTAAAAACATAATTAATTTAATTAGGTAGATCAGTTTGATATAATTAATTGCCCTGTATATATGTTAATAAATTTCAATAATCAAATTAAATTGATATATCAATTTAAACTTATATGCTTGTAGATTTTATTAAATCTCAACTACATTTATAGGTAAATATATATTAAATTATAAACATCCTTATTAAAATCACGTTCCTTTCTATACCAACAGGAATTTATACTTATATCGCATTCCTCCCTCTACAATACTAGAAAAATTGTATTCGCTCAAGAGCGTCTAGTAGGCACAAGAAGTTAACGAGAAGCGCTCTCCGTACAAATACACAAAGAGATCGAGAGCGACCAACACCAACTGTCTGTTGAAAGAAGTAGATAAATATGTATTTAATTAGTTTTCCTTGCACAATATATTTTTCCCCATTTTTAGATTTAAAATTTCTTATTCAATATATTTTTTAAAATATTGAAAATAGGATGGCTCCAAGATTAGTTTTTATCAATGATATTGTACATGGTAGACTTGATAGGAAGATTAAAGTCAGAGTGACTCGTTTGTGGGTTGTGCCTGATTACATGAATCATGTAGCAACAAATATCGTTGGGATGATTTTAACTGACGAGAAGATTGTAATTTAAGTTTTTTTTTTTTGAAACTTTATGAATCTTCTTAATTTCCAATTTTTTTATTTTATCATTTAATTTATTATAGGAAGGAAAAATTCATGCAAGTATTAAACGTAATATGATGGGAAGGTTGAAGGAATTAGTCAAAGAAGGCACAACATATGTTTATTCTGGAATAAATAAGAAAGTAATTTTTCACTCTTTTTGTTCTCATTCTCGCTCATCTTTATATAATAAAAGTAAAAAAGTCTAGTGTAAATAAGGAAGTAATTTCTCGCTCTTTTTTTGCTCATTGTTGCTCATTTAATAAAAAAAGAAGTTTTCCCCACTCATTCTGGGCTATTCCTGCTCATTTCATAGACATTTTTGTTAAATCATTAAATGGACATTTATATAATGTTCATTCATAAAAAAAATTGCATTGTTTTACGAATGAATATTTTTTGTGATTTTTTGAGATTTTAGGATATGCTTTCAAAATCGTTTATAATTTAGGATCCGAAATTTTGAAACTCTAATAAAAGTAACAAAGTCTACGTGTAAAAAAAAGTTATTTCCTGCTCATTTTGAGTCATTGCCGCTCATTTCTTATACATGACATTTTTGTAAAATATTAATGAGAAAAGATAATTTTTTCCCGCTCTTCATGGACATTTTCAAAATCATTTTTAATTTGAGATTCAAAATGTTTAAAACTCTAATATTGTCGAGATTTTTTGGTCAATTTTTTTAAATTTAGGATTCGATTTTTTTTTAAAAAAAAATCGTAAATTATATTTTAAAATTTCCCAAACATCACGACAAAAATAATTTTTTAAATGAATGATTTTTTTAATATTATTTTTGGGAGATTATAGGATATGTTTTCAAAATTATTTTTAATTTAGGATTCCAAATTTTTAAAACCGTAAAATTTTTAAGATTGTGGAGCCAATTTTTTTTATATGTCAACCTGCTACATTAATTTATAAATATGAATAGGTAAAATGTTGTTTGTATTATAAAGGTAAATATATAAGTTTATCTATATTGATTATAAATTGTTGAATTTGATGTAGTATCCATCAAATTAAATTACAAATTTCGAATTTAAAAATTATTTACCACGATATTATTTTTTGGGAAAATTTATCAATAATGAAATTAATTTAATTTGGTAAATTAATTTGATATGATTAATTACCTATCTTTATATACTAAAAATAACAAAGTCTACGTGCAAAATGAGAAGTAAATATCCGGCTCATTTTGGGGTATGGAATGTTGACCTAAGATTTTTAACATTAGTCTTAATCTCAGTTTCGATGATAACAAACATGAAACTAATAATTTTATGAAAAGTTATTTTCAGGTTCCATATCGGTTAGCGCACGCCGTCCTCGATCGAAAAAATCAAAGAAATCAGAGAAATTGGCAAGGACGCTCGTCGTCGTTAGGTTTCGTCGAGAAGATAGAGTTTAGATTTAGAGCGTCTAGAATGTGTTATAAATCCTCATGATGATGCAAAGAAATCCAAAAACTAAACCCGAACCCCAAAACACGAAAACCCAGAAAATTAGAAAAGACCCTGAAATTCACTAAGCTTAGGGAGCTCATTAGAGGGCTATATGACCTAAATATTTCTTGGCACCAAAAGTGTCGATAATTGTTCCTTAGATAAAAACTAGATAACGAGATATTTTTAAGAATTTTTTGGAAGCCTTTAGCCTACCCATATTTGACTCGAGAGATTATAAAAGTTCTGATTTTCGAAAATTTGTACTAGACCCCGACCAAAAGTTAGATTTTTATTCTTTAAGGATTTTAATTTTTTAGATATTTTAAGTTTAAGGGTAATCCTTACATAACATTTATGTTTTTTTATAAACTTAAAATTAAGAAATGTTATGTAAGTAGACTTAGCGAAGACGGAACCCAGAAACAAACAAACGAGCAGAAAAATAAACAAGCAAAAAATCTGCCCTGTCCAGGTTCGGTCGATTGACTGGTCGACCGGCAAAAGGTGAAGGCATTTCGATCGACTGACCGTCGGCCGACAAGCGACTGGGCGTCGGCAACGAGCAAAAATATATCCGTTGACGAGCCTTGAGTGTTGGGGGGGGGGGGGTGGTTATAAATACCCATCCCAAACTTATTTCTACGGTGTTGTTGATGCATCTAAGCTTCCATTGAGCCATCTTTGATCATCTCTAAAGCTTTTCTTGAGCCATCTTTTTGCAAACCCTAGTTTCTATGATAAAATCTTAATCTAGCATTTGAACCTTCAAGATTCATCTTCTCAATGCATCAAGAGGACTAGGGAGTTTCTTTTGGAGCTAAATATTTGTTATTTGATTTATTGCTCCATTAGTTGTTGTATTTTATTGTTTATTTCATTGTACTTGAGTTTGTGTTAGACCTAGAGTATAGGTCTTGAAATTGGATGGTAGCCTTGGTGTTTGAGGTTTAAATCTACCGGTCTAACTTAGTTTATTAGGATTAATATTATTGTCTTTTAGATTTGAGGTGGGAGAGTGCTCTCGGTAGGAAGGCGGAGACTTCCAGGTGTGGAAGTGCCTTCGGTGTGAGAGCGGAGACTCTCCGGTGAAAAAAGCCTCGTTGTAAAGGAAACAATTAATCTAGTAAAGTTTAGTTTGAAAATTCAGACCTGTTCACCCATAATTTTAGGATGTATTTTCATTGTTATAAACCATTTTATGAGTGCCACTTTCAACTTTATGTTACAGACTTTAAAAAAAAAAAAAAAAAAAAATATTTATGAAAACTATGAAATAAAAATAAATTTCAGGAGTCTAAAATATTTTCGTCCAAAAATCTAGGAAATATAGAGTTTTTAAAATTTCAGATCCTAAATTAAAAATTATTTTGAAAATGTATTCTAAAATCGCCAAAATATCACCAAAAAATTTATATATAAAAAAATTCAATTTTTGTTTGTTTGTGATTTTTTAGAAATTTTAGGATGTATTTTCAGTTAAATAACTACTTTTACGAGTTTCACTTGAAACCCTTTATTGTAGACTTTTACAAAAAATCAAAAATAAAATTCTAAAAAATATTAGATATTTATGTCACGCCCCAAACTCAGGGTATACGTGGTTATACCCAGCAGTCTAACTCATGCACATGCCAACTCATAAATATAGCGAAATAAATAAATAGTTTTTTATTATAAAAGAGAAACCAAAACAGATTTCATTTAAACAGTAAAAATTTTATCAAAAAGTTCAAGTGCGAAAATAAAATGAATCAAAGACCAACAGTTCTTTTTAACAAATAAAATATGAAATGAAAGACATGAACATCCCCAAGGGACTACAACTCCAAATCACCAACATAGGTGCATGACAACTACCAAAGACTCGACTACGATTCCTAACTAGGACTGCTATGAGATCAATATGACTCCTCTGTCCTCTAGCCGCGCCAACTGCTCCAGCCCACCTCACCGGTCAGACTCTACATAAAAAAATAAAAACGGCAACAGGTGAGTTCAAAGAACTCAGTGAACGATTCTACCAACCCCCATAAGAAACCAATCACAAAAATATAACATAATGTAAAACACATATCTCAAACAGGAAAAAGGTCACAAGGGGTGTGACTAGCTATCAGGCCATCTGACCACCACATGCCCGTAGGCAACCAACACTTTAATAGTGAAGTATAACAGTGTCACGCCCCAACTCAGGGTCATGTGACCAGCCAGGGTATACGTGCCTATACCTCGAAACCTAACTCATGCACATGCCAACATCATAAACAACAAGTAAATAACAGCTTTTAATAATAAAAGAACCAAAACAGATTTTCATTTCAAAACAATATGATTTTAAATACATATCTCAAGTGAGGAAATAAATCGAAGAGCAACAGTTCTTTTAATAAATAAAACTGAATAAAACGTGAATATCCCCACGGGACTACAACTCCAAATACCAAAATAAAAGTGCATGACAACCTACTACAGACTCAACTACGACCCATAACTAGGACTGCTATGAGATCATATGACTCCTCTGCCCTCCAACTACGCCAAGTGCTCCAGTCCACCTCACCAGTCAGGCTCTGCAAAACAAAACAAAACAAAACAACAACAATGAGTGAGTTCAAAGAACTAAGTGAGTAATTTTACTAACCCTCACAAATCAACATCACAGAGATAACAAGAATATGTCTATCTCTACAGAGGCAATATCACAAAGGTGTGACTAGCTACCAGGTCAATAGGCCACCCATGCCCACGGTATCTAGTTCTTCAAAGAGGTGCATCAGGCCGAAGCCCTACCATGCCTGAAGGCAACGTCACCTAAAAATGTGCATCAGGTCGAGCCCTACCATGCCCAAAGGCAACATCACCACCACAGAGGTGCATCAGGTCAAAGCTCTACCATGCTCAAATGCAACATCACCATCAATAAGGTGCATCGGGTTGAATCCCTACCATGCCCAAAGGCAACATCACCATCAATAAGGTGCATCGGGTTGAATCCCTACCATGCCCAAAGGCAACATCACCGTCAAGAGGTGCATCGGGTCGAATCTTTACCATGTCCAAAGGCAACATCACCATCAAGAGGTGCATCGGGTCGAATCTCTACCATGCCTAAAGGTAACCGCGCATATATCAGGATAATCGGGGGCCCTCCGAACTTATCCTGCAAGTTGAGAATTTACATCTAACCACACGGGCGTAGCCCGTAACCCGGCTCCTAAATGAGCCGCTCCGCCATTCCCAAGAATATGACACATCAAGACCTAAGTCAAGATTCTCCTACGGTGTCCTCACTATGAAGCGTCTTAACACTTCAAATCCGACCCTTACCCCTTAGACCCGCAACATCTCGAACTCGTGTAGTTTTATTTCATGAATACATTATAAGTTGGTTCATAACAGATTATGCTCACCCTTAGACCCAATTTTAATTATAGAATTAAAATCTAGATCATCTCAATTAGGGTTTTGTTTTAGAGTTTTATTTTAAGTTATTGTTCTGCCCAGAACTGCTGTGTCTGACCCGAATCTAGTCTCCAAAGTGTATCATATGTTTCCAAACTATATTTTCTGGTCAAAACAATAGGTTACACGACTATAATCAGAGATCAAATCGCATAATAACAGAGAAATAAAAAATTAGCCCAGATTCAATAAACAACACATAAATTTCAGAAAACTAAAATTTTTAGCACAACATGAAATAAAATCCGAATTTTGCAGAATTAAATTCCTAAATTTCTAACATCACAGATTCAAGTCATAATGCCAATCATGCATACAATCTCATAATTTTTACTAAATAAAAACTAGTATATATAACAAGAATTCCTTAATCAAGAATCAAACATTAAGATCAAGAACTCCTTCTCAAGAATCCTTAATTAGTCATTATCAAGATCTTAATCCTACCACATGATTTCTACCAAAATCACAGATTTAATCCTAAGCATGTAATCCACAAATCAAGAAACCAAATTGGGAGAATAAATCATGATTTGCACATGAAGAAAACATGGCAAGAACTCAAAGAAAATTCAAGAACAAGGCATAAATACCGAGCCGTCATGAACGACTTCAAAAAAATCTGATTAAAATCCCGAAGAGAGAGGGTAAACCACTCACATTAATTTGAAAAAATATTAGGAAAGAAATCCCGGACAACGGCCTCGAATCCGGCTTCGAAAGGCCAACGGCTCAACCAAAAAAAAATAGCTCCAAGGGGAAAGAAGAGAGGAAGAGGAAGCAGGCGACTCGGCTCGGCTCCTCTCGGCTCGACTGCAAAGAGAAAGAAGGAAGAGAGGAAAAGGAAGAAGAATCTGGCGGCTCGGCTCTAGGTGGCTGCGGCTCCAAGGAGAAAAGGGATAGGGGGCTGGCGGCTTGGCTTGGCGGCAGCTCCCTTTCTCAACTTTTTAGGTGGCTCCAAAAAATAAGAGCCACAAGCCTTGAGGGGGGTTTTTTATACACCCTCCTCAACCCTAAGCCCTTACACCCTTAATTCACAACCCGCATCAATCTTAAGCCAAAACCAAAACCCGCTAACCCAATAGACTTAAATAATTTAATTAATCTCATTCAAATAAATCATGAATAATTAATTAAATACTCATATGAACATAATTAGTAATTATGCGCACACAACGCCAAATTAAATACTCACAACTACCCAAGCCTATAAATTTATAAATTTATATTCTACTTACTCGAGCTCGTAAGCTCGCTCCGGACCATGAGTCGACTCAACTTGACCATGAACTAGTCCGCTAGGCTGGCAAATATACATAAAGAAAAAATAATAATTTTAAATATCTGGAATATTACAAACATGCCTAAGCCTACCGTTCCCTAAGACAACAAATCATACTCAAGGGTTACTAGGATAATCGGGATTGGCCCATCTGAACTTATTCTATAACAAAGAAACTCGGGAGCAATCAGGATTTGCCTGTCCGAACTTGCTCCATGAGACGCTAAGGAACAATCAGGATTCGTCTGTCCGAACTTGTCCCTTTAAGATATCACAGGAATAATTAGGATTTGCCCGTTCGAACTTATTCCTTAAAAGATATCACAGGAATAATCGGGATTTGCCCGTCCGAACTTATTCCTTAAAAGAAACTCAGGAACAATCGGGATTTACCGGTCGAACTTGTTCCTCGAGGAAACACACGAATAATTGGGATTTGCCCATCCGAACTTGTTCCAAATAGATAACGTAGGAATAATCGGGATTCGCCTATTCGAACTTATTCCTTTAAACACAAGTTGGAAATTAACCATCCAACCTTCCGGGCCAAGCCCGCAATCCGGCTCCTATGCCGTCTGCCATTCATAAAGATATGGTGCATATGACATAAGTGAAGTGTCTCCTATGGTGTCTTAGGGATGTCTTTATTGGGAAACACTACAACACCCAATATCCGATCCCAACCCCTGGACCCGTAACATCATAAACCCATGAGATTTTATTTCATGCATAAACTTTATTTGTTGGTTCATAACAGATTATCCTGCCCCTTGAATTTTAATTATGCAATTAAAATTATCATCATCAAGATTAGGATTTTGTTTTAAGGTTTTATTTTCAATTTACTGTCGAGCTCGAAACTGGTGTACCCAAGTCGAATCTGACTTCCAAAGTGTGTCCTATGGATTCAGACTATGTTTTCGGATCAAAATGATAGGTTACACGACTATGCTCAGTAAACTATACACATAACAACAAGGTTTTCAAAATCAACCCAGAATCAACAATTCAGCATGGAGTTTTCAGCAAAATTGAATTTTCAGCACATCATGGTAATTAGTCCGAAATTAACAGAAATTAAATACTTAATCACTATCAAAACATATTTATAACATTGAGATAAATTTCACAAAAATCATATTTATTAAACAAGAATAGCAAGCATCAATATCATCTTTAAACAAGAATCAAGCTTTATGATCAAGAACCCATATCAAGAACACCCATGGCATCAAGATCAAATCCTATCTTTGTAAAACATGATTAATATCCAAAAATCACAAATTTAATTTCAAGGCATGCATTAACATTATAAGAACCTAAATTGGTAATCAATTCAAGGCATAGATCTCAAAGATAACCAAGAATCCTCTCTTAGGCATTTCATCAAACACCTCGAGGGCACCCCTTCTTCCACCTTGGCCGAGCACCCCTAGGGTAGTCCTAGGGCTGCCGAGCCACAAAGGGGAAACCACGGGTTCCCTCCCACAAGTTGACACAAGATTTCGGCGATCAAAACACAAAATCGACATGAAACGATCAAGAACTCACAATGCCCAAATTGGCTCAAGAACACAAGTGAAAACCTGAGAAAAGGAGGGGTAAAATCACTCATCCGATTGGGAAGAAAGAATTAGATAAGGACTTCCAAGCGGAGGCCTCCGAATCCGGCCTCAAAGGGAGCGTCTCGGCTCAAAAAGAGGCGGCAGCTCCACTTCAAGCCGGCTGCTCCAAGAGATGGGAAGAGAGAAGGGAAGAGGGGAGGCTTGGCTCGACAATTAGGCGGCTCCTCTCTTCCTCAAGGCTCGGCAACTCCAAGAGGGGGAAGGAGAGGGGCGGCTTGGCAGCTGGCTCCTCTCTTCCTCAAACGATTGGTGCAGCTCCAATAGGGAGCCGCCTAGCCAAAAGGGGGGTTTTATACTCCCCTCCTCAACCCTAAATCCACTAACCCTCTTAACAAACCAGCATCCATCTCGAGCCCGAATCCACCCCGCTAACTCGCTAGCTCAAAATAATCCTATGCTAATTACAATCATCAATCATATGCACACACATGCATTATAATTTAATAAATCAAGCACACGCAATAGAATAATTAAATAAATTTTTATCTACGTAGGGAAGAAAATTGCATAATTCAAACTCCTACTTACCCGAGCTCACAAGCTCGCAACAGATCATGAGTCGACTCAGCTCGACCTCGAACTAGCCCGCTAGGCTGACAATCATAAACAAAAATAGAAAAAAAAACATTAATATCTAGGATATTACAATCTATTTCTTAATAAAAATATATTTCAGGGGTCTAAAAAGTTTTTGGATCGAAAATCTCGAAAATATTAAAGTTTTGAAAATTTTCAATCCTAAAAAAAATTATTTTGAAAACGTATCCTAAAATGTTAAAGGAAAATAAAAAGAACTTCATTTACTAAGATTCAAAAAGAATTTTTGTGATTTTTCTATGAATACAATAAATGTAACAAATTATGTTTGCAAAAAGAGAAGTAGATTTTCCGCTCATTTTGGGGTATAAAATGTCAATTTTTCGCTCATTTTGTAGATATTTTTTTATTAAATAAATAAAATTTATAAATAAAACTATTAATTTCCGTACTAAGAATGAGAAAATCAAATTTCAACTAAATCTATATGGCAGCTAATTAATGGTAGCCATAATTTAATAATTATAAATTTAAATTTTTTTATATTTGGTAAGTAAATCACAATCCAACTTGATTATTACACATAATTCTATATTTATTAAATTATTCTTTTTGGTAAAAAAATATTAAATTAATCTCATTAATTTTTTTCTCATAAAAGTTTCTCTTTTTTCTACTAAAGTAAAAATATAATTTTATCTAACAAAACTATAAAAGTCATAATTCATTTTGGTTAAAGTTTTTTTAATTATAATTCTTTTTTTAGGGCAAAAAATAAATTTTCCAAACAAGCTATTAGTTTTTCTACTAATAATATTACACTTTAAAAATTTAAAAATAATATGCATAAAATATAATGACTATTTACTTTGAGAAAAACTATTTTTTAACTTCTTTTTTTAAAAAAAAAGCAATAAGATTCTTTTAATTTTTAATAAAAAACATCTGGATTCAAAAATTTAAAAATTAAGTAGATAAAAAATTAATTTTTCAAAACTTATAAGGATAACATTTATGTAAGGGCAACATTTATATTAAAAATAGATTTTAGGCGTATGTAATATTCGAGATATTATGATAATTTTTACTATTTATCTTTGCTAGTCTAGCGGGCTGATTCGAGGTCGAGCTGAGTCGAGTCATGATCCGATGCGAGCTTGAAAGCTCGGGTAAGTAAGAATATGAATTATGCGGTTTCTTTTCCTACTTAGATAAATTTATTTAATTGTTTTAATGTGTGTGCTTGATTTATTAAATTGTTTTGCATGGGTGTGGATGTGATTGATGCTTGTATTTAGCATGAGGTTAGTTTGGGTCGAGGAGTTAGCGGGTTTTGATCCGGGTTTGAGGCGGATGCAGGTTAGAAAGGGGTTAGGGTTTGGATGAGGTGGAGAAGAGATTATAAAAATCCTCCCTAGGGCTAGGTGGTTCCTTGTTGGAGCCGCACAAGCCGCCGAGAGAGAGAGAGAGAGAGAGAGGAGCCGCCGCCCCTCTCCCCCTCTCTTGGAGTCAGCCGCCGAGGGAAGGAGCCAAGCCGAGCCTTCTTCCTCCCCCCTCCCCTCTCTTCCTTCCTTTCCCTTGGAAGCCAAGCCGTCCGACTTGGTTGGAGACGCCGCTCCCTTCCTTGCTTCTTGGAGCCGCCGCCACCTTCTTAAGGCCGGATTCGGAGGCCGGCGATCAGGAAGATTTCTCTCTTTCCTTCCTCCCAATCAAGTAAGTGGATCTTCCCTCCCCATTTTTCTTGAAATTCTTGTGTTCTTGAGCTGTTGTTGGAGATTTAGAAATTCTTGTCGAGTTCTCCGTTGTTTCTTGAAGTTTTGTCGTTGGTTTCACGTATTTCCATGAAAGAGGAGCCCGGAGACCACCCTTTGTGGTGCGGCAGCCCTAGGACTACCCTAGGGAGGCTCGGCCAAGGTGGGAGACGGGTTGCCCTCAAGGTGTTCGTTAAAATGCCTAGGAGAGGTGCTTGAAGGTTTTGAGATCTAGGCTTTGGGTTAATTGTTTTAATTAAGCTTCCATGATGCCATTGCATGATTGGTACCTAGATACAAAATTTCGGCATATGAATCTACGTTTTGCATGTGAAAAGATTAAATCTTGATGCCATGTATATTCATGTTGGGGTTCTTGGTTTAAAGCTTGAATCTTGATTTAAGGGTGATGTGGATGCATGCTAAATCTTGATTAGGAACCATGATTTAATTTTTGTATGATTTATCTTGATGTTATAAATCTGTTATGGTGGCAATTTAGGATTAATTACTATGATTTTCTATCACGCCCCAACTCAGGGTCCCGTTATCGGCCAGGGTATACGTGCCTATACCCCGAAGCCTAACCCATGCACATGCCAAAATAATAGTGTAGCAGAATAAAAATAACAAGTTTTATTTTAAAGGAAAGTGAATCAATAACAAGTTTAGATTAATAACTCAGAAGTAAAGAAATTACAAAAATACGATTAAGTTCAACGGTTCAAAAGTTCAGTCAAATAAAACCTAAAATAATAACATAAATGCCCTCAGGCTACAATGTCAAAACAAGCTAATATAAGTGTATGACACTATCAAAAGAAAAACTCGACTACGACCCTAACTAGGACTACTATAAGATCCAACGGCTCCTCTGCACTCTAGCAATGCCAAGTGCATTCAACCCACCTCATCGATCAGGCTCTGCAAAATAGAAATCATACGACAATGGGTGAGTTCAAAGAACTCAGCGAGCGGCTTTATCCGCCCTCATAAATAAACACAGAGATAACATAAATAAATTCTCTCTCTAAAAAGGCTACGTCGCAAAAACGTGACTAGCTACCAGGCCCGAAGGCCATCCATGCCCACAGCACCTAACTCTTCAAAGAGGTGCATCAAGCCGAAGCCCTACCATGCCCGAAGGCAACATCACCATCAAAGAGGTGCATCAGGCCGAAGCCCTACCATGCCCGAAGGCAACGTCACCTAAAAATGTGCATCAGGTCGAAGCCCTACTATGCCCGAAGGCAACATCACAATCAAAGAGCTGCATCAGGCCGAAGCCCTACCATGCCCGAAGGCAACATCACCATCAATGAGGTGCATCGGGTTGAATCCCTACCATACCTAAAGGCAACATCACCATCAAGAGGTGCATCGGGTCGAATCTCTACCATGCCCAAAGGCAACATCACCATTAAGAGGTGCATCGGGTCGAATCCCTACCATGCCCAAAGGCAACATCACCATCAAGAGGTGCATCGGGTCGAATCCCTACCCGCACATATCAGGATAATCGGAAAAGGCGATCAGAACTTATCCTGCAGGTTGGGAATTTACATCCAACCACACGGGCGTAGCCCGTAACCCGGCTCCGAAATGAGCCGCTCCACCATTCCCAAGGATATGACGCATCAAGACCTAAGTCAAGATTCTCCTATGGTGTCCTAAGGGTGTCCTCACTATAAAGCATCTCAACATTTCAAACCCGACCCTTACCCCTTAGACCTACAACATCATGAACCCGTGTGGTTTTATTTCATCCATACATTGTAAGTTGGTTCATAACAGATTATGCTCACCCTTAGACCCAATTTTAATTATAGAATTAAAATCTAGATCATCTCAATTAGGGTTTTGTTTTAGAGTTTTGTTTTAGGATTTTGTTCTACCCAGAAGTGATGTGTATACCACGAATATACTCTTCAAAGTATGTCCTATGTTTTCAAACTATATTTTCGGGTCAAAACGATAGGTTACACGACTATAATCAGAGATTTAATCACATAATAACAGAAAAATCAAAATCAGCCCAGATTCAATAAACAGCACATAAATTTCAGAAAGCTGAAATTTCCAGCACAACATGAAATAAAATCCGAATTTTGCAAAATTAAATTCCTAAATTTCTAACATCACAGATTCATGTCATCAAGCATACAATCTCATACTTTTTATTCAATAAAAACTAGCATATATATCAAGAATCCCTAAACCAAGAATCAAAGAAATTAAATTAATTCTTTAGCATCAAGAACACCTAGAACTCCAAGATGAGGTTTGCATCTAAGATTCACAAGATTTAATTATAAAATCACAGATCTTCCCTTAAACATAAATTCCATTATATGATATCAAAATTTAAGATCTAAACATGGCATAGAAACCCAAAAAATCTCAAGAACACAAAAGGACATTATCAAAATCAAGAATCCTCAAGGCGGCTTCAAGAAAATTCGAAGAAAACCCGAATATGAGGGATAAAACCACTCACCTTGATTAGGAAAATAATTTAGAGAAGAACTTCCAAGCGGCGATATCCAAATCTGGCCTCAAAGGGGGCGGCTTGACTCAACAGGGGAGAAAGAGGGGCGGCGGCTCCAAGGAAAGAAGAGGAGGGGCGACTAGCGGCTTGGGCTGTCGACTGGCTCTTCCTCTCATAATTGTGTGGCTCCAAAATTTGGAGTCATAACATAGGAGAGGGGGTTTTATAATTCCTCCTCAACCCTAACCCTTCTAACCTAAGCCCAACCCGCATCCACTTAAGCAAAGACCAACCTGCTAACCCGATAACTTAATTAAATTAATTTAGGCTTGATTAAACACATAATTAAATCATAAGTATCTAATTAAATGCACCCACGTAGGCATAATTCATACTTATCCAAACACCACAATAATTAAAAATAATTCCAATTACTCAAACCTAATTTCATAAATTTATATTTTTCTTACCCGAGCTCGCAAGCTCGCTCCGGACCATGAGTCGACTCGGCTCGACCACGAACTAATTCGCTAGACTGACAAACACACGCAACAGAAAAAAATAATAAATTAAATATCTAGAATATTACATTTTTGGATTTATTACCTTGACACGCTGAAATGGTTAATTCAAGGCTGATTTTATAATCTCTGTTGTGATGCGTATGGTTTACTGAACATAGTCGTGTAACCTATCATTTTGACCAAAAAAACATAGTCTGGAACCATAGGACACACTTTGGAAATTAGATTCGGCTTGGGTGCACCAGCTTTGGGCTCAACAGTAAACTAAAAATAGAACCCCTAAATTCAAACTCTAATTTTGGCAAATGAAAATTTTAATTGTATAATTAAAATTTAAGGGGCAACATAATTTGTTAAGAACCAACAAAATAAATTATATGCATGAAATAAAATCTCATGGGTTGATGATATTACGGGTCAAGGCGTCGGGATCGTGTCACGCCTAAAATACAGGGTCACGTGACCGGCCAAGGTATACACCTATACCCTGCAGCCTAACTCATGCACATACCAGCATCATAAGAATAAACAAATAGCGGAAAGAAATCAACAAGTTTTTATTTCATCTAGAATCAAAACAGAGTTCATCATAAACCAATTTTAATAAACGAGAAAAAATGCGGAAATAATACATCAAATCCAACAGACCAAATACAAAAAATTTTGAATAAAAGACCTAAATGCCCTCAAGGGCTACAACTCAAAAGACCAACAAAAGTGCATGACACACTACCAAAAGACTCGACTACGACCCTATCTAGGACTGTTATGAGATCATGCGGCTCCTCTTCCCTCCAACTGCGCCAAGTGCTCCAGCCCACCTCATCGGTCAGGCTCTGCAAAATAAAACAACGACAACGGGTGAGCTCAAAGAACTCAGTGAGCGGTTCTACTGACTCCCACAATAAAACAACACAGAGATAAGCAATAGCATAACATCCAACTCTATAGAAATAAGGTCACAAAAGTGTGACTAGCAATCAGGCCATCTGGCCACCACCTGCCCGAAGGTAGCCAACACCCAAACGGTGAAGCTCAACAGGCCTAAGCCTACTATGCCCTAAGGCACAACACATACTAGGAAAATCGGGAAGGACCTCCAAACTTATCCTAAGATACAGAAACTCAGGAGCAATCGGGAAAGGCCCTCCGAACTTGCTCCACGAGACGCGTAGGGACAATCGGGATTCGCCTGTTTGAACTTGCCCCTTTAAGATATCATAGGAGTAATCGGGTAGGCCTTCCGAGCTTACTCCTAAAAGATATCACAGGAATAACCAAGAAAGGCTCTTTGAACTTATTCCTTAACACCACCTCGGGGATAATCGGGTAGGCCCTCCGAACTTATCCCACGAGGCCAAACCAGAACAATCGAAAGAGGCACTTCGAACTTGTTCTGCATATTGGGAATTAGACATCCAACCTCCTGGGCAGAGCCCGCAACCCGGCTCCTCAACGAGACTCTCCGCCATTCATAAAATATGGCGCACCATGACCTAAGTTAAATCTTTCATTCTGTGTCTTAGGGGTGCTCATATTAGGAAGTGTCTCAACACTCTAATGTCTGACCCCAACTCCTAGATCTGTAATGTCATGAACCCGTGTGATTTTATTTCATGCATAAACTTCCCATGTTGGTTCATATCTGATATGCTGACCCTTTTTCCCAATTTTTATTATGCAATTAAAATTTAGTTCACCATAATTAGAGTTTTGTTTTAGCTTATTGTTATGCCCGAAACCGATGTATCTAATCCGAATCTGATCTCCAGAGTGTATCCTATGTTTCCAAACTATATTTTCTGGTCAAAATAATAGGTTATATGACTATGATCAGAGATCTAATTACATCATAACAGTGAAAATAAAAATCAGCTCAGATTCAACAAACAACATATAAATCTCAGCAAGCTGGAATTTTCAGAACAACATGAAATAAAATCTGAATTTTACAGAATTAAATCTCTAAATTTCTAACATCACAGATTTATGTCATCATGCCCATCACGCATATAATCTCATAATTTTTACTAATTAAAAACTAGCATACATATCAACGTTTCCTTAATCAAGAATCAAGGTAACAAACTAGATTATAACATCAAGAACATCTAAAATTTCAAGATGATATTACAACCAAGATTCCACCAGACTAAATCTAAAAATCACAGATCTTACATTAAACACATGCCCCATGATATATGATCTAAATTAATAATCGAAACATGGTATGGAAATCAAGAAAAACCCGAAATCATCACCTAGGCATTTCATCGAACACCTTGAGGGCACCCTAATCTCCACCTTGGCCGAGCACCCCTAGGAGAGTTCTAGGGTTGCCGAGCCAACTAGGGGAGTCCCCGGGGTTCCCTCTCACAAAGCCACACAAGATTTGACGGCTAAAACACGAGTTTCAATGGAAAAACAATCCAAGAAGAACATGAGCCAAATCGGCTCAAAAACACGATGAAGAAACCCGAGAAGGAGGGGTAAAACCACTCACAAAAATTAGGAAGGGATTAGAGAAGAAAATCCAATCGATGGCCTCCGATTTTGGCTCCAAAATCCGGTGGCTCAACCCAAAGGAGAGGAAGGGCAGGTGGCGGCTCCTCCCAGGCCGCCGGCTCCAAGGGGAAAAAGGAAGGAGAGCAAGAGGGGGCAGCTGGCTTGCTGGCGGCTCCCTCGGCTCGGCTCCGCAGGGAAGGGAAGAAGGAGGGGAAGGAGAAGGAAGGCTCGGCGGCTGTCTGGCTTAAGGGCGGCTGGTGGCTTGCGAGAGAGAAAGGAAGGGGTGGTTGGCGGCTGCTCCTTTCTCCTCTTGCTTTTGTGGCTCCAAATAGGGAGCCACAAGCCAAGGGGAGGGGGTTTTATATCCCCTCCTCAATCCTAACACTTCTAAACCCTTTATCCAATCCGCATCCACTTCAAGTCGAACCCGAACCCGCTAACTTAAATTAACTGAATTAATCATATTCTCCATATAACCATCCAATACACGCACACCCATATGCGACATAATAAAATAATACACCATAAACATTAAATAAATTAAACTACTCAAGCAAAATTTCATATTCATAATCCTACTTACCCGGGCTCGCAGGCCCGCACCGGACCATGAGTCGACTCGGCTCGACCTCGATCTAGTCCTCTAGGCTAGTAATTACAACCATAAAGGAAAATAATATAATTAAATATCTAGGATATTATAGATCGGGCATAGAGTATTGCGGTATTTTCCAGTAAAGACATCCCTAAGATACCGTAGGAGACACTTGACTTAGGTCTTATTAGCGACATATCTTTATGGATGGCGGAGAGGCTCAGATAGGAGCCGAATTGCGGGCTTGCCCCGAAAGGTTGGATGGTAAATTCCCAACCAGTGTTTAAGGAATAAGTTCCGATGGGCGAAAACCGATTATTCTTGCGATTGTTTATGGAACAAGTTCTGATGGGCAAATACCGATTGTTCCTGCGATTATTTAAGGAACAAGTTCGGATGGGCGAGTCCCGATTGTTCCCGAGTTTCTTTATTTTAATGAATAAGTTTGAATGGGCAAATCCCAATTATTCTTGCACTATCTTTAAGGGTATGATTATAGGATAAGATCGGATGGGTCAATCCCGATTATCCTCATAATCCTTGAATGTGAATTGTTGCCTTAGGGCACGGGTAGGCTAAGGCCTGTTGTACTTCACCGCTAAGTGAATAGGTTTGTCTTTGGGCATGTGATGGCTAGATGACCCGTTAGCTAGTCATACCACTTGATGCATTATCCTTGTATGAGACAGTGGCATTTATTCATTTATCTTTGTGGTTGATTTTTATGGTGGGGGTTGGTAGAACCGCTCACTGAGTTCTTTGAACTCACCTGTTATTTATTTCTATTTTTTTTGCTAAGCCTGACCAGTGAGGTGGGCTGGAGCACTTGGTGCGGCTGGAAGGCGGAGGAGTCACATTGATCTCATAGCAGTCCTAGTTATGGGTTGTAGTCGAGTTTTTGGTAGATTTGTCATGCACTTGTGTTTTTGTATTTTGGAATTGTAGTCCCTTGGGGACATTTATGTCTTTCATTCAAATTTCATTTGTTAAAGCAAACTGCTAAACTTTGATTTACTTACTTCCGCGCTTTAAAACGTTTTGCTAAAACTTTACTTCTTAATTAAATAGAATCTGTTTGGTTTCTCGTTCATAATAAAGTATGTTATTCTTTTCGTCATGATTTATTATGAGTTGGCATATGTATGAGATAGGCTACGGGGTATAGGCCCGTATATCCTAGTCGGTCACGTGACCCTAATTTGGGGCGTGACAGCATCTAAAAAATTTTGACCCGAAAATCTTGGGAATTTAGAGTTTTCAAAATTTCGGATCCTAAATTAAAAACTATTTTGAAAATGTATTCTAAAATCTCCAAAATATCACAAAAAAAATCATTATAAAAAATCTATTTTTTTGTGTGATTTTTCGGGGAAAATAGGATGTATTTTCATCGTCAAATAACCAATTTTATGAATTTCACTTGAAACTTTGTATTACAGACTTTTGCAAAAAATTTAAAAAAATTCTGAAATATATGAAATATATTTTTATTATAAAAAATATATTTGATGGGTCTAAAAAATTTTAGACTAAAAATCTCAGATAGAGTTTTAAAAATTTCAGATCCTAAAATAAAAACTATCTTGAAAATGTATCGGGAAATCTTTAAAAAAATTACTAAACTTTTCATTTACAAAAATTCAAAAAGGATTTTTGTGATTTTGTGTGTATATAATAAAAGTAACAAAGTGTGACAAATGAGAAGTAAATTCTCCGCTCATTTTGGTATAAAATGTCAATTTCTCGCTCATTTTGTTATTAAACAAATAAAATTTATAAATAAAGCTATTAATTTTCCTAATAAAAATGAGCCAATCAAATTTCAACTAAATTTATAGAGCAGCGAATTAATAGTAGCCATAATTTAATAATTTAACAATTTTTTTCATTGGTAAATCATAATCCAACTTGATTATTAGTGTTATGCCCCAACTCAGGATCGTGTGACCGGCCAGGGTATGTGTCGGTACCCCGAAGCCTACCACATGCACTACACAATAATATACATGAAAACACTGTACATCAAGGCAACACAAAATAAGGAAGAGCGGCGCAAATCTTTATTCAAAATCAAAACAATTTTAAAGGGTTTCAAATTTGAAGGAAACAACTCGATTTTCAAAGTCTAAAATAATTACAAGTTTACAAGATCAAAACTACTCAGTGCATGTCCAACAACCATACTCGACACGACTACGACTACATGATTACCTACTACGAGACCTGCACGAATGCCTGCTCTCCAGTCGCACCATGCCACCGAGTCGTACCTCACTGGTCGGGCTCTACAAAACAACAACAAACAAAACTATGAGTTCACAAGAAACTCAGTGAGCGGTCCTTCCGAACCTCCACTTAAATCCCCGATATGATAACATATAAATATATACACAAGCACATATATGAGAAGTCTATGCTAGTCATATCATGGTAATCGGCCAATTGGCCATACTTTGCACATAAGTAGGTCTGGCCATATCAGCTCCTTTAGACTGAGTATCATTCGGCCAGTATGGCCTCATCTTGCATGACTGGTCTGCCTCTATTCGACCTTCACCACAATACAGTACTCGGCCGCACCGGCCTATACAACATACAAGGAATGTCAATAACAATCACCGGGCTCGTCGACTAGGATGGTCAACTAGTCTCAAGATCCCACCGGGTTAGGGATAACTATTTCCACCCGACTTGGGTCTAACACCTAGCGGGCCCGCTGGTGCAATCTCAAGACCCTAATCACCGCTGAGTCGAGTAGTAGTCGTTTCGGCTATCGGTACTCCTCATTAGATCATCTCAATCACAATACACAATCAAAGTTTCTCAAAGAAAAACTTCCATCAAGATCCCAGGGCATCAACCCGGACCCGACCCCTTCCTCGGGTCGCACTAGTCGAGTACTAATGTCTGCTATGCTTCCCTAGGAGTGAAACCTAGTGTATGCATTATGTTCCTTAAGTGTAATCACATTTCATAAACATGAAAATGTCAACTTTCGGGTTCATCACAACATATATAACATAAGAAATTCGTTCTACAATTATCCACATGAATAATCACATGATTTCCAAAAATAAGGAGATTAAATTCAGTAATAAATTTCTAAATTTCGATAAGGAAACAAGGAATATAACATGGCAAGGATTGGGCATTTACATTAGAAAATAAATGAAACATTTCGATGATTCACATGCCATTCTAAATCCTAACCATATATGTGCGCTCAAGAACATTTCCTTATAGCATGATAAACTCAATCTATCACTACTAACATATCATACATCAAGTGAGAAATCTATAGCATAAACGATGAAATAAAACTCTACATGTAAGCATGAACCAAGTCGAGCCTCTTTCCCCTCCTCACACCCACTTGGCCAAACCTAACCTAGGTTACTCATGCTCGGCCGAGATTGATCATGGTGGAAGAAGAGGGTTTTTGGCCATGATCAAGAATAATTGAGCCACCAATCATGAAAAGAACTCGATCCAAGGGGTTACGACAACTCTAGGAAATTGGAGAAAAATTCGGCATGACCTTTTCCCTTTTTCCTTCATGGGGCCGACCCCTAAATCTGAGGAAAACTCTGTGAAACTTTGTCATCAAACAACATATACACAAGAGGATCAGATCTCGATAAAAATTTCGACGAGACGACGGAAATATAATGAGAAATCGATAAAATCCCCAATACCTTGGGTCGGCTACCCGCCTACCCTATGGATCTCTTTTAGACCACTCACCTCGACTAGAGAAGAAGATGGACGAGATGAAGATGGTCCCGATTTCTCCGATGACGACGCAGATCTAGCGCCGCCCAAGAGCTCCTCTTCTCCTCTCCTCCTCACCTCGGTTTGTGTGCGGCTCAACTTGTCTTGAGCCGCACGACAGCTTGGGGTGAGGGATTAATTCTCTCTTCTCCCCTTTTTTTTGACAATTATGCCCTTCTTCACTTAACCCCCTCACTCGGCTCCACCTAAGCCCGGATTGGACCTCGACTCGATCCGCGAACCCAATTTCAACCCGACTTGAGTCAACCCAACATATACATTTCAAAAGCATTAACCATGAGTTTAAAATTTAACTCATACCTCCTACTCACGGTGATCTCGCGACTCAGCCCGGTTAGTTCTCGATCCAATGGGCTGCACTAATGAAATTTTATATTAGGAAACCCCGGGTATTACAACCTTCCCCCCTTAAGGGAAATTCGTCCTCTAATTTTGTTAAATTATAAGGACTTACCAGTTCTTCAAACAAGGAAGGGTAGCGTTCTCTCATGTCATGCTCCACCTCCCACGTAGCTTCCTGCCCGAAGTGGTGCTCCCACCTGACTTTCACCAAGGGGATTTTTTTGGACCTTAATATTCTGATTTGACGATCAAGAACTTCTACCAGCCTCTCCTCATACGAGACTGCGGAATCCACCTCAACCACAGAAGGTTCAATTACATGCGACTCATCTCTCATATACCGCCTAAGCATTGACACATGAAAAACTGGGTGAACTCTGCACAAGCTAGGGGCAAGGCTAGCTCATAAGCCACAACGCCCCTCTGATTGAGAATAGGAAAAGACCCAATGAATCTAGCGCTCAACTTTCTCTTTTTCCCAAACCGAACCACCCCTTTCATGGGGGAGACCTTCAGGAACACTAGGCCGCCCTCTACGAACTCCAATTCTCTTGCCTTCTTATCAGCATACATCTTCTGACGACTCTGAGCCGCCAATAACCTTTCTTTTATCAATTTCACATTCTCTACCATTTTCTCAAACAGATCTGGACCTACCATGAGAGTCTCTCCTACCTCAAACCAGCCCACAGGTGATCTGCATCTTCGCCCATACAAGGCTTTGAAAGGGGCCATACCAATGCTACTGTGATAGCTATTGTTGTAGACGAATTCGATCAACGACAGGTGTTTCTTCCAACCACCAGCCATGTCGAGGACGCATGCCCTCAGCATATCCTCCAGGATCTGGATGGTTCTCTCTGACTGTCCGTCCATCTGCGGATGAAAAGCTATGTTGAACCGCACCTGAGTACCCAAGGCCTCCTGGAAGGACTGCCAAAATCGTCTTGTGAATTGGGTACCTCGATCTGATATGATCATCACTCGGGTACCATGGTATGCCACAATCCTGTCTAAAAATAGTCTGGCGTAATGCTTAGCAGAAAAGGTCATTTTGATTGGGATAAAGTGCGCGATCTTAGTCAACCGATCCACTACCACCCAAATGGAATCAAACCCTCCTCTTGACTTAGGTAGCCCGGTCACTAGGTCCATGATGATCTTCTCTCACTTCTACTCGGGTACCTTGAGGTTTTGAAGTAGCCCGCGGGTTTCAGGTGTTCAGTCTTCACTTGCTGGCAAACCAAACACTTGGATACAAACTCTGCTACCTCTCTTTTCATGCCCTTCCACTAGTAGTGCTGCCTTAAGTCTCAGTACATTTTGGTGGCTCCCGGATGCATCGTATAAGTGGAACGGTGGCCTATTTTCAAAACCTGCCTGCGCACCTCTGCCGTATCAAGCACCACAATCCAGTCTCTAAACCTTAGGACACCCTCTGAGTTGACCCTAAAATCGTCATCTGCGTCACCTCTCTGGACCAGATCCCTTGTTAGGGAACAAAATGTGTCCTCCTCCTTCATGGTGCGCAACATGTCCACCAAGGTGGACTGTACCCGCAGGTGTGCCACTAGGGTACCCGAATCAGATATAGATAGGACTGCTCCCCCATCAAGGCACAGTTCTAGTTTTCGAGCTAGTGGCCTTCTTCTAATTGCCAAATAGGCCAAGCTGCCCATGGACTTTTTGCTCAGAGCATCCGCCACTATATTGGTTTTCCCCGAGTGGCACATAATAGTGCAATCATAGTCCTTTAGGAGCTTCAGCCTCCTCCTCTGCCTGAGATTCAGCTCCTTTTGGGTAAGCAAGTACTGGAGGCTCTTGTGATCAATATAAATCTCACAGGCCTCCCCGTACAGGTAGTGGCGCCAGAGCTTCAGTGCAAAAACCACTACTGCTAGCTCTAGGTCATGCGTCGGATAGTTCTTCTCATGAACCTTTAGCTTGCGGGATGCATACGCTATGACTCTGCCAAACTGCATCAGAACATAGCCTAGGCCAACCCGAGAGGCATCACAGTAGACTATAAATCCTCTTGAGCCTGAAGGTACGACCAACACGTGCGCTGACGTCAAGCACTCTTTGAGCTTCTGGAAGCTCACCTTGCACTTGTCATCCCATACCAATTTGACCTTTTTTGAGTCAACTGAGTCAAAGGAGCTGCAATCCTGGATAAGTTTTCCACAAACTTCCGGTAATACTCGGCCAACCCAAGGAAACTGTGGATCTTGGTCACGCTGGTCGGCTGCCTCCATTTCTGCACAACCTCCACCTTTGCGGGATCCACCCTTATCCCCTCCTTGGACACTACACGACCCAGGAACCCTACACTCTCCAACCAAAATTCACACTTGGAGAATTTGGCGAACAATCGGTGCTCTCTAAGGGTTTCCAGGACCATCCTCAAATGCTCGGAGTGCTCCTCCTTACTCTTGGAGTATACTAAGATGTCATCAATGAAGATGATCACAAAATTGTCCAGGTACTCCTAGAACACCTGGTTCATCAGATCCATAAAAGTCGCAGGTGCATTGGTTAGACCAAATGACATCACTAGGAACTTAAAGTGGCCATAATGAGTCCCGAAGGCAGTCTTAGACACATCGCAGTCTCGAATTCTCAGCTGATGGTATTCGGACCTCAAACCAATCTTTGAAAACCATTGTGCCCCCTGCAGTTGGTTGAACATGTCATCTATCATTGGCAGTGGATAACGATTCTTGATCGTCACCTTGTTAAACTACCTATAGTTGATGCACATGCGCATGCACCTGTCCTTGTTCTTCACGAAGATCACTGGAGCACCCCACGGTGATACGTTCAGCCGGATGAAGCCCAAGTCCAGCAACTCTTGCAATTGTGCTTTTAACTCCCTGAGTTCGGCCAATGCCATCAATGCAGAACTATATCTCCCTTCTTGGCGACAGACCCGATAACTCCTCAGGAAAGACGTCCGAGAACTCACAAATCACCGGTGTTCCTTTGACGTTCCCTGCCGTGTCTCTATCCTCCTCG
The DNA here is from genome assembly GCA_034359265.1 of Canna indica. Lineage (NCBI taxonomy): Eukaryota > Viridiplantae > Streptophyta > Magnoliopsida > Zingiberales > Cannaceae > Canna > Canna indica. Next base: position 36,660,060 of record CP136892.1, on the reverse strand, counting down.
GCCACAGATACTAAGGCCAAGAAAGACTGACAGCCGCCCACTAGTAACTTACGAGCCTTCAGGGCTGAAATGACTCCCATAGGCTCACCTCTTCCATCTCCTTGGAAGATGAACTGCGGCAACCCGGGCTTACTGAAAATAATAGTCTTAGCCCTACAATCCACTAACACAAAGTGATCCGCCAGCCAATCCATGCCGAGTATGACATCTAGTCCAAGCATTGGTAGAAGTGTCAACTCTGCCCTCAATGCATGCCCGCATATGAGCACCTCGCAGTCGCGGAAAATTATTTCGGCTATTACTATATCGCCTGTAGGCGTCGACACCACATACGACACATTAAGCAAAGAAGGTGCTATAGGTAACTTAGCAGCAAACTTTGCAGATACAAATGAGTGCGTGGCACTCGGATCAAATAATACATAAGGTGCGGATGAACTAACTAAAATAGTACCTATCACCACTGCCTTAGATGCCTCTGCCCATCACGGTTCATGGCGTAAACTCGGGTAGACGGTCTCTCAGAGTGACTGGCCTGCGGTCCCCTGCTCTGCATTGGATCCTTCTGAGCTACTGACCCAACTGACATCGGTGCTTTTCCTTTCGACTGCTCAGTTCTCTGGCCATCTCTGTCCGGATAATCATTCCTAAAGTGTCCAACCTGCCCACATCTGAAATATGCATCCATGCGGCCATAGCAAGTCCCTAGTGCTTTTTGTTACAACGACCACACTATGACATTTCTGACTTCTTAGTGGCATCCACAGACTCTGCTTGTCGCACTGCTCTTGACCCTGGGCCTCCACGGCCCCAGCTACTGTTGTGCCCCTGGCTCGCCTGGTGGTCTGCAGCAGCAACAGTCCCCTCAGAGTGCCAAGGCCTGCCCCTGCCCCCTAAGGTCAAAACTTCTTCTTTGCGGGTCCGTCAATTTCTCGAATGGCACTAATGCTTCCTTCCTGAGTGCCTCAACCACTACCCGAGCAAATATGGTGTCCTCGATATAATGGATGAGCCTGCTGATCTGGGGTCTCAACCCCCCGACGAACCTCTTGACCCTGGCGGTCTCAGTAGCCACTAGGGTTGGGTGGTACTAAGAGAGCCTGGTGAACTCCATCTTTTAGTTTGACACGGTCATACCACCCATCTGACGTAGCATCTCAAACTCCCTTGCCTGCTTATCGCGGACACTCAATGGTAAGTACCGCTCCACTACGGCCGCCCTGAACTCCTCCCAAGTAGTGGGTGGAGCATCTACTGTCCAACGGTCCCTCCACATGTGTAGCCAGTTCTTTGCCGGTCCCCTGAGCTATAAGCCTACCATGCGAGCCGCTGACTCGGATGAGCACCCAAGCTCCACACACAGCTCGTAGTAGTAACCCAAAAAATTAATGACTTCTACCTGCCTATCTATCCCGGTGAACACCGATGGCCTCAGCTTAACGAAGTCTGCGTAGGTGGGCGCCCCTGGGACTCTGACCACAGGTGCTACTGGCTCAATCACTTCTGGCACCACGGGTACCACTGGTACCGGCTGCGGCTACTGCTGTTGCTGCCTCAACTCTTGCTCCCAGCAGAGCACCTCTATCAACTAAGCCACCTGAGTCTGCAGCTGAGCAACTTTGGGGTCCTGTACCCCCTCCTCTGACTACTCTCTTCCCCGCCCCCGACTCGGACCTCGGCCTTGTCCCCGGCCTCGGCCTTGGCGTTTGGTGGAATTACTACCGCTACCGCTCAACGCAACATTGTGAGCCTCCATCACACTAGCATATTTTATTTTTATATTTTTTTTACCACTAATACTAACAACTTATAACTAAAATTTAAAGTACTAACCGCAAGGTTCGTTGAGGTGCAGTTGTGGCCGCCTGATCTCGTAGCATAACTATATCGTATGTCGACATGCTAGCCTATGCCTCATACGGTACCTAATTCCTAGTCGTAACCAAGACCTAACCAGAAGCTCTGATACGAACTTTGTCACTCCCCAAATCAGGGTCGTGTGACCGGCCAGCGTATGTGTCGGTACCCCGAAGCCTACCACATGCACTACACAATAATATAGATGAAAACATTGTACATCAAGGCAACACGAAATAAGGAAGAGCGACACAAATCTTTATTCAAAATCAAAACAGTTTTAAAGGGTTCCAAATTCGAAGTAAGCAACTCGAGTTTCAAAGTCTAAAACAGTTATAAGTTCTCAAGAACAAAACTACTCAGTGCATGTCCAACAACCCTACTCGACACGACTACGACTACATGACTGCCTACTACGAGACCTGCGCCAACGCCTGCCCTCCAGTCGTACTATGCCACCAGGTCGTACCTCACTGGTCCGGCTCTGCAAAACAACAACAAACAAAACCATGAGTTCACAAGGAACTCAGTGAGCGGTCCTTCCGAATCTCCACTTAAATCCCCGATATGATAACATATAAATATATACACAAGCACAAATATGTGTATATGCTATTCATATCATGGTAATCGGCCAATTGGCCATACTATGCAAATAAGTAGGTCTGGCCATATCGGCTCCTTTAAACTGAGTATCATTCGGCCACTATGGCCTCATCCTACCTGACTGGTTCGGCTCTATCCGGCCTTCACCACAATACAGTACTCGATCGCATCGGCCTACACAACATACAAAGAATGTCAATAACAATCACCGAGACCGTCGACTAGGATGGTCAACTAGTTTCAGGATCCCACCGGGTTAGGGATAGCTAGTCCCATCCGACTCGGGTCTACCATTGGTGTGGCCCACTGACGAAATCTCAAGACCCTCCCTAATCACCGCTGAGTTAAGTAGTAGCCGTTCCGGCTATCGGTACTCCTCAGTAGACCATCTCAATCACAATACACAATCAGAGTTTCTCAAAGAAAAACTTCCATCTAGATCCTCGGGCATCAACCCGGACCCGACCCCTTCCTCATGTCGCACTAGTCAAGTACTAATGTCTGCTATCCTTCCCTATGTGTGAAACCTACTGTATGCATTATATTCCTTAAGTGTAACCACATTTCATAAGCATGAAAATGTCAACTTTCGGGTTCATCACAACATATATAACATAGGAAATTCGTTCTACAATTATCCACATGAATAATCACATGATTTCCAAAAATAAGGAGATTAAATTCAGCAATAAATTTCTAAATTTCGATAAGGAAACAAGGAATATAACATGGCAAGGATTGGACATTTACATTAGAAAATAAATGAAACATTTCGATGATTCACATGCCATTCTAAATCCTAACCATATATGTGCGCTCAAGAATATTTTTTTATAGCATGATAAACTCAATCTACCACTACTAACAGATCATACATCAAGTGAGAAATCTATAGCATAAACAATGAAATAAAACTCTACATGTAAGCATGAACCAAGTCGAGCCCCTTTCCCCTCCTCACACCCACTCGGCCGAACCTAACCTAGGTTACTCATGCCCGGCCGAGATTGATCAGGGTGGAAGAAGAGGGTTTTTGGCCGTGATCAAGAATAATCGAGCCACCAATCATGAAAAGAACTCGATCCAAGAGATTACGACCACTCTAGGAAATTGGGGGAAAATTCGGCATGACCTTTTCCCTTTTTCCTTCATGCGGCCGACCCCTAAATTTGAGGAAAACTCCATGAAACTTCATTGTTAAACAACATATACACAAGAGGATCAGATCTCGATAAAAATTTCGACGAGATGACGGAAATATAACGAGAAATCGACAAAATCCCCAATACCTTGGGTCGACTACTCGCCTACCCTATGGACCTCGGTTAGACCACTCACCTCGACTAGAGAAGAAGATGGATGAGATGAAGATGATCCCAATTTTTCCGACGACAACGCAGATTTGGCGCCGTCCAAGAGCTCCTCTTCTACTCTCCTCCTCTCCTCGGGTTGCGTGCGACTCAACTTGTCTTGAGCCGCATGGAAGCTTGGTGTGAGGGATTAATTCTCTCTTCTCCCCTTTTTTTGACAATTATTCCCTTCTTCACTTAACCCCCTCACTCGACTCCACCTAAGCCCGGATTGGACCCCGACTCGATCCGCGAATCCGCTTTCAACCCGACTTGAGTCAACTCAATATATACATTTCAAAAGCATTAACAATGAGTCTAAAATTTAACTCATACCTCCTACTCGCAGCAAACTCGTGACTCAGCCCGATTAGTTCGCGATCCGATGGGTTGTACCAATGAAATTTTATATTAGGAAATCTCAAGTATTACAATTACACATTGTTTAATAGCTATTAAATTATTCTTTTTGGTAGAAAATATTAAATTAATCTCATTAATTTTTCGCATAAAAATTTCTTTTTATTTCTACTAAATTAAAAATATAATTTTATTTAACAAAACTATAAAAGTCATAATTCATTTTGTTTAAGTTTTTTTTAAATATAATTATTTTTTAGGGCAACAAATAAATTTTCTAAACAAAGCTATTAATTTTTCTACTAATATTATTACACTTTAAAAAATAAAAAATAATAGGCATAAAATATAATGACTATTTACTTTGACAAAAATTGTTTTTAAACTTTTTTAGAATAAATAAATTAATAAGCTTCTTTTAATTTTTAACAAAAAATAATTGTATTAAAAAATTTGTAAATTAAGTTGATAAAAATTAAATTTTCAAAATTTATAAGGACAACATTTATGTAAGGGCAACATTTATAATGAAAATAGATTTCAGGGGTCTAAAAAAATTTTGGCCCGAAAATCTCAGAAATATTAGAGTTTTCAAAAAATTTGGATCCTAAATCAAAAACTATTTTGAAAATGTATTATAAAATCTCCAAAATATTAAAAAAAAATCATTCACAAAAAAATTCATTTTTTTATATGATATTTCAGAGATTTTTGGATGTATTTTGATGGTCAAATAACCACTTTTATGAGTTTCACTTGAAACTCTCTATTTAAAACTTTTACAAAAAATTAAAAAAAATTGAAATACATGAAATATATTTATGGGTCTAAAAACATTTGGATCGAAAATCTTGAAATATTAGAGTTTTAAAAATTTCAGATCCTAAAATAAAAATTATTTTGAAAATATATCCTAAAATCTATATAAGTTGCAAAATTTTTCATTTATAAAAAAAGATAAAAAGAATTTTTGTAATTTTCTGAGAATTTTAGGATGTATTTATTGTCAAATAAAAACTTTCAAGAGTTTCATTTGAAACTCTACAAGGGGCTCAAATGTACAAGGGGTTGAAATGTATAAGCGGCTATCAGAAGCAATCTCGAGAGAAGAAACCAACCCGTATGCAACTAGAAAACATGTCATGTTGACATCCTTTTTCGCTGGAGGTACACAGTATATGATCCAAAATTATCAAGATTCGATGATTATTTGAAAATTTTCAAGTTATCCTTATTTGTTCATCACTTTCACATGCAATCAGAACTGGCCGAAAATTTCTAGAGTGTTGAATAGAGAGGGTTTGAAGGCTTATGATAGAGAGGATTTGATGTGCAAGGTGTTCAAGATCAAACTTGACCAACCTATAATAGAGATAAGACAAGGAAATGTTTTTGGAAGAGTTAGAAGTGTTGAGGCATTTTCCAAGAGGATTTATTAACAAAACTTATATTGACGAAGATGGATAATGATAATGATAATTTTGTTGTCCCCTACAACAAAATTAGGAAATGTTTATAGAAGGACTGATAATGATAAGAGTCATAAGGAAAAAACATTGAAATTGATAACATATTTGCATATTTGTTGTCCCTTACAACAAATATCTGTTGATAAGATTTAATACACATAAATGTCGAGTGGTGCAACAAGTCCAAATCGATCAAATATATGTTCAAATATGTAAATAAAGGTAATGACTATGTGTTATGCCCAAAAATCCTAAATAATATTGTATTCATAAGCAGGGGACCTTGGGCTCGAGTTAGCGCGGATTGGTGTAGAGCCACGAAATTTAATTCGGGTAACCTTTAACTATATAAAAAAATTAGAAAAAGTCTTCTTCTTTTTTTTAATGTTATTTAGCATGCTAATATGATAGAGGGTATTGAGACGAATTTAGCGGTTCAATCATAACTCGAATCGGAGTTAGAACGGGTTAGATACAGGCTATTTTAAGTTGGATAACTTAAGGAGAGATATTTTAGTCATTTGGACCCAACCAGGGTCTATAAATTAGAGCCTGGGCGTGCGGCAAGGGGTTTTAGCCGCACACCACCCGAGGCAAGAGGTAGAGGAGAGAGAGGGCACCATCGAGGAGGAGGAGGAGCCACCGGAGCCGGAGTTCCACAAGTTCGTCAGTGTCGATTGAAGGAAGATCCTACGCGTCTTCTCCCTTCCCGTTTTCTCCAAAAAGGTGAGTGGGTTTAGGCCTTCTTTCCCCCGATTCTTCATTCATGTCGCTGTCCTCATGACTCGAGGTTTCTCGTCGATTGTTGATGTGTTTTCTCGTATCGGATCGATTGTTTTTTAATTGGATCATGTAGTTTATCCTTTGAATTAATTATTCATTTTTTATTTGTTTCTCTCTTTGCATCGTACCCCCCTTGTTACCGTCGGCTGCAGTGTCATCTGCGCCGAGTGGTGGCGCTTAGTGAGGCATCACGGCGGTAGTGGCACCCGACGAGCAGCGGTGCCCAACGTGGCGTCACTGCCACGCGCAGGGCAGCCACTGCCGCGTGACAGCCCCTTGAGGGCAGTCGCACGAGGCGGAGGGGCCGCCACCGCCGCGTGGTGGCGACAGTGCATCTGTAGGCGTTAGCTCTGCCCAGTGACCCGACCGGTCGGAGAGGGAGGCGGCGGCGGCTGTGTCATGGGGATTGGGGAGGGGGAGGAGAAGGTGGATGGGATACCTAGATGGGATGATTTAATGGAGGGCTAGGATTTGATCTATGGTAGATGGAGGGCTAGGATTTGATCTTTTGTAGATGGAAGGCTGAGATTGCATCTTGATAGATGTAAGGCTGTGATTGCATCATGTAGATGGAGGACTGTGATTGCATCTTGATAGATGTAAGGCTATGATTGCGTCATGTAGATGGAGGGCCGTGATTACATCTTGATAGATGTAAGGCTACGATTGCACCATGTAGATGGAGGCCTGTGATTGCATCTTGATAGATGTAAGGCTGTGATTGCACCATGTAGATAGAGGGCTGTGATTGTATCTTGATAGATGTAAGACTGTGATTGCATCATGTTAGATGGAAGGCTGAGATTGCATCAAGTTAGATGGAGGGCTATAATTATATCTTGATAGATGTAAGGCTATGATTGCACCATGTAGAAGGAGAGCTGTGATTGCATCTTGTTAGATGTAAGGCCGCGATTGCATCATATAGATGGAGGGCTGAGATTGCATCTTGATAGATGTAAGGTTGTGATTGCATCATGTTAGATAGAAGGCTGAGATTGCACGCATCCAGTTAGATGGAGGCATGTGATTACATGATAGATGTAAGGCTATGATTGCACCATGAAGATGGAGGGCTGTGATTGCATCTTAATAGCTGTAAGGCTGTGATTGTATCATGTAGATGGAGGGCTGTGATTGCATCTTGATAGATGTAAGACGATGATTGCATCATGTAATGGAGGGCTGTGATTACGTCTTGATAGATGTAAGGCTATGATTGCACCATATAGATAAAGAGCTGTGATTGCATCTTGATAGATGTAAGGCTATGATTGCATCATGTAGATGGAGGGCTAAGATTGTATCTTGATAGATGTAAGGATGTGATTGCATCATATTAGATGGAAGGCTGATATTGCATCAGCTTAGATAGAAGGCTGTGATTGCATCATATTAGATGGAAGGCTGTGATTTTATCCTGTTTAGATGAAGGGCTGAGATTTTATTATCGATTTATTTGAATTGTAACACCGTCATATTCATTCGTAACAGTGATTTATTAAATAAATTTAAGACTCTTCTTCTATTATTCTAAACAATTATTTTGAGGCTTTAAAATTAGCAAAAGTATTCATGTTATATATGAATGTTCACCTAATCGACGTTCTAGATTCATTGGCGATGTTTGTTTGCCATCAGACCATCGAATTTTGAAAGCAGTAGGCGGATGTCCCCTCGTTTTGCATGCCGAGTTAAAAAATCATGTTTTATATGTTTTTATAATTTCAATCTGAGATGATTCGTGGTTATAATATTTGATGAGATGAATCTTATCCTAGATCAGTTGTTCGTATGACAAAATATTTTATCTGATTGTTCTATTCCATTAATTTTACAGTTGTAGTTCCTTTTGCACTGCTTATATGATACACATGCTTCTCTTCTTATGATGATTGGACGTGTTATACTCTTATGTCATGATTATTTATTTATGCTGAGAATTCACGATTAATGAGCAGTATTTCTATATATATATATATATATATAAATATTGTCATGCCTCATCTTAGGGTCATGTAACCGGCCAAGGTATACGTGCCTATACCCCACAGCCTATCCCATGCATATGTCAACTCAGAATAAAACATAGCGAAAATACGAAACAAGTTTTATTACAACTAAGAAATCAAATCGGTTTTCATTTTAAGAAATATAGTTCAACAAGCCAAGTAGAGTGCAGAAATAAATGATGAAAAGTTTATCAGTTTTCTCAAGAAACATAATCTGAAATAAAACATATGAATGTCCCAAAGGACTACAACTCCAAGAATGCTAAAATACCAAGTGCATGATCAAATACTAACAAGACTCGACTACGACCCCTAACTAGGACTACTATGAGCTCAAGGTAGCTCCTCCGCCCTCCACCCGCACCAAGTGCTTCAGCCTACCTCACTAGTCAGGCTTTGCAAAAAAATAAAATAATAAACAAGGGTGAGTCCAAAGGAACTCATTGAGCGGTTCTACCAACTCCTACCACAAAACCAACCACAGGGTAATGAACATATATACATATACACACCTATCTCATACAGGGAGATCGCCAAACTGGTGGTATGTCTAACTAACAGGACACTTGGCCATCTCATGCCCAAAGGCAACCCTATTCACATGGCAGTGAATACACAACAGGCTTAACTGCCTACCCATGCCGTAAGGCATACAACTCACCCACAAAGGTTATGAGGATAATTGGATTTTACCCATCCGAACTTATTCCAAATAGAGATGGGAATAATCATGATTTGCCCATCTGAACTTATTCCAGATAGAGACGGGGAATAATCAGGATTCGCTCATCCGAACTTATTCCAACTAGAGACGGGAATAATCGGGATTCGTCCATCCGAACTTATTCTTTTTTAAACACAAGTTAGGATTTACCCATTCAACCCTCCGGACATAAGCCCGCCAACCGGCTCCTACCTGAGCTTCCCTACCATTCATGGAAGATATGACACCAATAAGACCTAAGTCAAGTGTCATCCACAGTGTCGTAGGGGTGTTCTTACTGGGAAAATGCCGCTACATACTATGCCTGACCTCGACGCCCCAGACCCGCAATATAATCAGCCCATGACGTTTTGTCTCATGCAATTAAATTCTTTAGTTGGCTCTTTAATAATTTATTCTACCCCTTAAATTTTAATGCTACAATTAAAATTAAAATTCTTGAAATTAGGTTTTGTTTTAGCGGTTTTATTTTCAGCCAACTGTTTGAGCCCAATTCTGGTGTACCCAAGCCGAATATGGTTTCCATAGTGTGTCATATTGTTCCCGACCATATTTTCTGGTTAAAATGGTAGGTTACACGACTATATTCAGTAATCTTCACGCATCAAAACAATAATTTCAAATCTCAGCATCATTAATGATAATCCACCATGAGATTTCAACATTTTTTATATTTCAGCATGTCTAATTAATTAACACAAAAATCACAGCAATAATTATTCCTAAATATTGTCAAACCAGATTACAACATCATACAACAATTTAAAAATAGATCTATTCACTAAGCATAATTAGACATGCATCAAATTCTACATCAACATCAAGATTCATGCTTCATAAAACAAGAGCCATCAAGAATATAAAACATGCCACCAAGATCCATTCTTTCCACATGAAATCACAAATTTCATACACTGAGATTTATGATTTTGAAATTAAACATGCTCTAACATATGATCATACCAAGATTTATCATTAAGAAGTCTAAATCTCATTTAACGCAATAAGTTCTCTTAGGCAATTTCACAAACACTTTGAGGGCGTCCCTTCACCCACCTTGGCGAGCACCTCTAGGATAGACCTAGGGCTGCCGCACCACAAAGGGGGGGGTCCTCGGGCCTCCTCTTCCACGGAAACACAAGAAAGCGATGAGAAATCCCAATTTCAAATGGTAAGATCGACAAAATTTCTCAAATTCCAAAGAATGGCTCAAGAACACAAGAAAACAAAAGGAAATAGGAAGGAAGAACCACTCACATGATTAGGAAGAGGGAAAAAGAACAAAAAAAGAACAATTCCCAATCGGCGGCCTCCATAATCCGGCCACACGTGACGCGGCGGCGGCTCGGATCCACCAAGGGGGCGGCGGCTCCTCTTATCCTTAGCGGCTCAGCTTTACAAGAGAGGGGGAGAGGGGCAGCGGCTTGCGGGGGGGGGGGGTGTTATTTTATAATCCCCTCCCAAATCCTCATTTACACCCTACCCCTTTAGCTAATCCGCCTTCTCCACAAACTCGTATCCAAAACTCGCTAACCACAAGCATCAATAATGTATGCTCAAACATATGCAATACAAATTTAATTAACTAGTAAAGAAAATACACAACTTATATTTCTACTTACTTGAGCTCTCAAGCTCGCACCGGATCATGAGTCGACTCAACTCGACCTCGAATCAGCCTGCTAGACTGGCAAACAAATAAAAAATGAATAATAGCAATTAGACATAATATCTCGGATATTACAATCCTCCCTCATTAGGGAAAATTCGTCCCCGAATTTTTAGCAAGGCTTAAGGACTTACCAAATTCTCAAATAGTGAAGGATATCGCTCCCCCATATCCTACTCCACCTCCCAAGTGTCCTCCTGCTCGGAATGGTGCTCCCACCTGACCTTTACCAGAGAAATCTCCTTGGACCTCAATTTTCTAATCTGACGGTCTAGCACCACAACTAGCCTCTCCTCATAAGAGACTGTCGAATCCACCTCCACCGCGGTAGGCTCAATCACATGGGACTCATCCCGGACATACTTCTTTAGAATGGATATATGGAACACTGGATGCACTCGGTCCATATTGGGAGGTAAGGCCAACTCATAAGCCACTGCTCCCCTACGTTTGAGAATAGGGAATGACCCAATGAACCTAGGGCTTAGCTTCCCTCTTTTCCCAAACCTCACCACCCCTTTCATAAGGGATACCTTAAGGAAAACCATGTCCCCCTCAACAAACACTACCTCCTTGGCCTTCCCATCAGCATAGATTTTCTAGCAACTCTGAGCTGCCAACAATCTTTCCCTGATTACCTTCACCCTTTGTACTGCCTCCTTTACAAGGTCGGGTCCCATCATAAGAGAATCCCCCGCCTCAAACCAGCCTACAGGTGACCTGCATCGCCGCCTATACAATGCCTCAAAAGGGACCATCCCAGTGCTGCTATGATAGCTATTATTGTAGGCAAACTCAATCAGGGGCAAGTGCCTCTCCCAACTGCCTTCCAAATCTAGGACATACGCTCTCAGCATGTCCTCCAATGTTTGAATGGTCTGCTCTGACTGTCCATCTGTTTGAGGGTGAAATGCAGTGCTGAATTGGACTTGAGTGCCCAACGCCTCCTGAAAGGACTGCCAGAACCAAGCTGTTAACTGAGTACCCCGATCTGAGATGATCATAACAGGGACACCATGATATGCGACGATCCGATCCAAAAACAACCTCGCATATTGCTCAACTGAAAAGGTCGTCCTAACTGGTATGAAATGTGTTGTCTTGGTTAGGCGATCCACCACCACCTAGATGTAACCATTGCCCTTCCCCAACTTCGGCAACTTTGTCATAAAATCCATGGTTATATTTTCCCATTTCTATTCTGGTACCTCTAAGTTCTGGAGCAATCATGCCGGCTTTAAATGTTCGGCCTTCACCTATTGACATACTAGGCACTTAGACACAAACTCGGCCACCTCTCTCTTCATGCCTTTCCACCAATAATTTTGCCTTAGGTAATGGTACATCTTTGTGGCTCCCGGATGCATGATATACGTGGACCGATGAGTCATCTCTAGCACCTACTTGCGGACCTCGGCCATGTCTGGCACCACTATCCTGTTCTTAAATCTCAGAACGTCCTCCGAGTCAATATCAAAACCATTATCAGCATCACCCGTCCTGACCAAATTCTTAGTAAGTGCACAAAAAGCATCCTCCTCCTACGCTGCCCGTAGCATATCTACCAACGTGGACTGCACCATCAGGTGAGCCACCAACGCACTAGAGGCTGACACTAACAAGACCGCCCCGACATCCAAACACATGGCCAAATCCTGGGCCGACGGCCTCCTCCTAACTGCCAAGTGCGCTAGACTGCCCATAGATTTCCTGCTCAAAGCATCTGCCACTACATTAGCTTTTCTCATATGGTACATGATCATGCAGTCATAGTCCTTCAAGAGTTCAAGCCACCTTCTCTGCCTCAAGTTCAACTCCTTCTGGGTGAGCAAATATTGGAGGCTCTTATGATAAGTGTATATCTCACAAGCCTCGCCATAAAGGTAGTGACGCCACAGTTTTAATGCGAACACCACTGCTGCCAGTTCCAGATCATGAGTCGGATAATTCTTCTCATGAACCTTCAACTGACGGGATGCATAAGCTATCAGCTTGTCATTCTGCATTAAAACATAACCCAAGCCGATTCGAGAGGCATCGCAATAAACAACAAACTCTCCCGAGCCCGATGGTACGGCTAGAACCAGTGCTGATGTCAAACAGTCCTTGAGCTTCTGAAAGCTCTCCTCGCACTTATTATCCCAAACAAACTTGACTTTCTTCTAAGTCAGGCGGGTCAATGGTGCTGCAATCCTGGAGAAGTTCTACACAAATTTCCTATAATAACCTGCCAATCCCAAGAAGCTGTGAATTTCTATGACATTAGCCGACCGCTTCCAATTTTGGACTATCTCTATCCTCGCGGGGTTCACCTTTATCCCTTCCCTCGACACCACATGGCCAATGAACCCTACACTCTCCAGCCAAAACTCGCACTTGGAAAATTTGACATATAACCTGTGCTCCCCCAGAGTCTCCAAAACCATTCTCAAATGCTCAGCATGCTCTTCCCTGCTCCTGGAACCTGGAATATATCAGAATGTCATCTATGAATACAATAACAAATCTATCCAGGTATTCTCTGAACACCCGATTCATCAGGTCCATAAATAGTGCTGGTGCATTTGTCAGTCCAAAGGACATAACCAAGAACTCAAAATGGTCATACCTCGACCTGAAAGCAGTCTTAGGGATGTCACTATCCCGCATCCTCAACTGGTGGTACCCTGACCGCAGGTCAATCTTAGAAAACCACTGAGCCCCCTGAAGCTGATCAAATAAGTTATTAATCCTGGGCAGCGGGTAACGATTCTTCACTATCACCTTGTTAAGCTGTCGGTAATCAATGTACATTCGCAAGGACCCATCCTTTTTTTCACGAAGAGCACTGGAGCACCCCAAGGCGAAACACTCGGGCTTATGAAACCCAAATCAAGAAGTTCTTGCAACTAGGACTTCAACTCTCTCAACTCAGCTAGTGTCATTCGATAAGGTGGAATGGAGATAGACTTCAGCTCAGGCTGCAACTCAATACATAACTCGATCTTCCTCCTTGGGGGCAAACCTGACAACTCTTCAAGGAAAATATCGGAGAACCCGTATACCACTAATGTCCCCTCAGTATCCCTGGTCGCACCTCCGCTTCCTTCTGCCACAAACATAAAGGCCAAGAAGGACTGACAACCGTCTAAAAGTAGTTTCCGGGCCTTGAGAGATGAAATGACCACCAACGAGTCTACCCTTTCCTCACCCTCGAAGGTAAACTGGGGCAATCCGGGCTTATTGAAGGTAACAATTTTAGCCCTGCAGTCCACTGAGGTGAAATGGTCTGCCAACCAGTCCATGCCCAATATCACATCAAGTTCTAGCATCGGCAGGAGTGTCAATTCGGCCATTAGTACATGCCCACAAATGACCACCTCGCAGCCCCGAAAGACTGTCTCTATCAGCACAACATCGCCCGTAGGCGTAGACACCACAAGAGACAAATCAAGCATAGAGGATTTCCCTGATAATTTAGCAGCAAATAATGCAGAAACAAAGGAATACATAGCACCTGGATCAAACAAAACAAAAGCTATAGTGGAACCAACAGTAAGGTTACCAGTCACTATTTCCCTGGACGCCTCAGCGCCCTCTCCGTTCAAGGCAAAAACCTACGCAGCAGGCCTCTCTGAACCATCGGCTCGCTGACCTCCGCCCTGAGTCTGACCCCTCTGAGTTACAAATCTCACTAACATTGGTGCCTTCCCTCTAGTCTGATCAGGCTGCTGACTACCTCTGCCAAGACAATCCTTTCTGTAGTGCCCAACCTATCCACAGCCAAAACATGCCTCTGATCGTCCAAAACAAGCTCCCCAGTGCTTCCTGTGACATCGATTACACGGCTGTGGCTCAGGCCTTCGTTGCGAGCCTCTTGTTGACGCCCCCGATCCTGGACCCATGCTTCTAATACTACCATGTCCTTTGCCCTACTGTGGATCCACCGCTACGTGAGTCTCCTCTGAGTGAGCTGGTCGACCCCCCGAGTTCTGGTGTCAAAACTTTTTCTTCTGGGGTCCATCATGCCTGTCAGTCGATAACAATGCCTCTTTTCGGAGTGCCTCATCCACAACTTGACCAAAAGAAGTGTCCTTCGTGTAGTGGATAAGTTTGGCGATCTGCGGCCTCAGCCCCTCAACAAATATCTTGACTCTGGTAGCCTTTGTGACTACCAAAGTGGGATGGTACTTCGAGAGTCGGGTGAACTCTATCTCATAGTCCATTACTGATATACTGCCAGTCTGGCACAGTAGCTCGAACTCTTTCGCCCACTTATCTTGGACGCTCAACGGCAAGTACCGCTCTACTACAGCGGCTCTGAACTCCTCTCGGTAGGGGGTGGTGCACCTATTGCTCTGCGGTCCCTCCAAGTGTGAAGCCAATCCTTGGTTGGTACTCTCAGCTGCAACTCGATCTTCCGAGCAGTCACCTCAGAAGAACAATCGAGCTCCACGCACAGCTCATAGCAATCCCTAAGGAAACTGGTGACCTCTACCCACTGATCTGTCCCTGTAAACTCCGGTGGCATGAATTTGACAAAATCTGCATACGTGGGTGCTTAGGGAACTCTAACCACTGGTGCCACTGGCTTGACCACCTTCGGTATCGCGGGTGCTACCGTCACCGGTTGTGGCTGCTGCCTCAATTCTTGCTCCCTGCGGAGTACCTCAGTCAGCTCAGCCACTCGGGCCTGCAACTGCACAACCATGGGATCCTCCCGGGCCTCCTGCGCTCTCCCACGGCCTCGGCCCCGGCCTCGGCGCTCTGTGGAGTTACTGCCACTACCGCTCAATGCGGTATTAAAAGGCTCCATCACTCTGGAATCACCAGAAAAAAAACATCATAATTAGATAATTCAATTCACCCTTGAATCTTAAAATAAACTAACCACATGTCGCGCTGAGGTGCAGGCTTAACCCATTGATCTCATAACACAACCCTATCGTATACTGACACGCTAGCAAGGTCCTATACGGTAAATAGACTCTAGTTCGTAGTGAGACCGAACCACAAGCTCTGATACCACATTGTCACGCCCCATCTTAGGGTCACGTGACTGGCCAGGGTATACGTGTCTATACCCCGCAGCCTATCTCATGCACATGTCAACTCAGAATAAAATATAGCGAAAATACGAGATAAATTTTATTACAACTAAGAAATCAAATCGATTTTCATTTTAAGAAATAAAGTTCAACAAGCCAAGTAGAGTGCAGAAATAAATGATGAAAAGTTTATCAGTTTTCTCAAAAAACATAATCTGAAATAAAACATATGAATGTCCCAAAGGACTACAACTCCAAGAATGCTAAAATACTAAGTGCATGATCAAATACTAACAAGACTCGACTACGATCCCTAACTAGGATTGCTATGAGATCAAGGTAGCTCCTCTGTCCTCCAGCCGTGTAGAGTGCTCCAGCCTACCTCACTGGTCAGGCTCTACAAAAAAAAATAGAAAATAAATAAGGGTGAGTCCAAAGAAACTCAGTGAGCGGTTCTACCAACCTCCAACACAAAACCAACCATAGAGTAATTGAACATATATACATATATACACCTGTCTCATACAGGGAGATCGCCAAACTGGTGGTATGGCTAACTAACAGGCCACTTGGTCATCTCATGCCCAAAGGCAACCCTATTCACATGGCAGTGAATACACAACAGGCTTAACTGCCTACCCATGTCGTAAGGTATGTAACTCACCCACAAGGGTTATAAAGATAATCGAGTTTTACACATCCGAACTTATCCCAAAACATACCATTAAAGAATAATTACAGGAATAATCGGGATTCACCCATCCAAACTTATTCTAAATAGAGACGAAAATAATTGGGATTCGTTCATCCGAACTTATTCCAGATAGAGACGGGAATAATCAGGATTCGTCCATCCGAACTTATTCCAACTAGAGACGGGAATAATCGAGATTCGCACATCCGAACTTATTCCTTTTTAAACACAGGTTGGGATTTACCCATTCAACTCTCCGGTCTCAAGCCAACCGGTTCCTACCCGAGCCTCCCCATCATTCATGAAAGATATGACGCCAATAAGACCTAAGTCAAGTGTCATCCACGGTGCCCTAGGGGTATTCTTATTGGGAAAATGCCGCTACACACTATGCCTGGCCCCGACGCCCCAGACCCGCAATATCATCAGCCCATGAGGTTTTATCTCATGCAATTAAATTATTTTATTTGCTCTTTAACAAATTTATTCTACCCCTTAAATTTTAATGCTACAATTAAAATTTGAATTCTCAAAATTAGATTTTATTTTAGGGGTTTTGTTTTCAACCTACTGTTTGAGCCAAATTATGGTGTACCCAAGTCGAATCTGGTTTCGACAGTATGTCCTGTGGTTCTAGACTATATTTTTTGGTTAAAATGATAGGTTACACGACTATGTTCAGTAATCGTCATGCATCACAATAATAATTTCAAATCTCAGCATCATTAATGATAATCCTGAATGAAATTTTAGCATATTTTAGATTTCAGCATGTCTAATTAATTAACACGAAAATCACAACAACAATTATTCATAAATATTACCAAACCAGATGACAACATCATAAACAACAATTTAAAAATAAATCTGTTCACTAAGCATAATTAGACATGCATCAAATTCTACATCAATATCAAGATTCATGCTTCATAAAACAAGAACCATCAAGAATATAAAACATGCCACCAAGATCCATTCTTTCCACATGAAATCACAAATTTAATACGTTGAGATTTATGATTTTGAAATTAAGCATGCTCTAACATCATATGATCATACCAAGATTTATCATTAAGGAGTCTAAATCTCATTTAAATCAATAAGTTCTCTTAGGCAATTTCACAAACACTTTGAGGGCGTCTCGTCACCCACCTTGTTTGAGCACTTCTAGGATAGACCTAGGGCTGCCGCACCACAAAGGGGGGTCCTTGGGCCTCCTCTTTCACGGCAACACAAGAAAGCGACTAGAAACCCCAATTTCAAACGGTAAGATCGATAAAATTTCTCAAATTCCAAAGAACGGCTCAAGAACACAAGAAAACAAAAGGAAATAGGAAGGAAGAACCACTCACATGATTAGGAAGAGGGAAAAAGAACAATTCCTGATCGGCGGCCTCCGCAATCCAGCCACACGCGAGGCGGCGGCAACTCGGCTCCATAAAGGGGGAGGCGGCTCCAAGAAAGGGGAAGAGGGGCGGTGGCTCCTCTTCTCCTCAGTGGCTCAGCTTCACAAGAGAGGGGGAGAGGGCGACGGCTTGGCTTCACAAGAGAGGGGGAGAGCGGCGGCAGCTTGGCGGCTCCTCTCTCTCTTGATGGCTTGTGCGGCTCCAACATGGTTTCGTCTAGCCCTAGGGGGATTTTATAATCTCCTCTCTAATCCTCATTTACACCCTACCCCTTTAGCTAACCCGCATTCTCCACAAACCCGAATTCAAAACCTGCTAACCACAAGCATCAATAATGCATGCTCAAATATATGCAATACAAATTTAATTAACAAGTAAAGAAAATACACAACTTATATTTCTACTTACCTGAGCTCTCAAACTCCCACCGGACCATGAGTTGACTCAACTCGACCTCGAATCAGCCCGCTAAATTGGCAAACAAATAAAAAATGAATAATAGCAATTATCCATAATATCTCATATGTGTGTGTGTGTGTGTGTGACAGGAGGAGGTGGAGGTTGAGGTATGCCCTTGACATACCGTTTATTACCTGTTGATAACACATGATGTTTATGCTTATATACCTGTGTGTGTGGTGTTGTGATGTGCTTGTTGCATTTCCTGAAAGCCTCGCTGGTGAGGGGAGGGTATGCCCCCAAAGAGACAGCATTGGCCTTATTTCAAAAGTCCGACTGGTGAGAGGAGATCATACCCCAAAGAGACAGTCCGGAGACCCGACCGGTGAGGGGAACATATACCCCAATGAGATGGATCGGAATAGCTACTGCCGATGAGGGAAGGGCATACCCCAAAGAGACGACACTGAGCTCGGTGGTAGTTCGGCGGCCACCCGTCTAACTACCCTATGAGGTTATGTGGGACTGACGGGTCTGGGGAGCATGCATATGATTGAGGTGTTGCATTCATCCGATTTTTATTGTTGTGGATATGATTATACTTATTGGTGGATGTTGTTGTCGTGAGTAGAGTAGTGGATATATTATTATTGATTTCTCCTAACATTATTGTTACATTATATGGTCTTCTATTTCATTGTTTATGCATGATGATTGATTTGATGGATTGATGACTGATCTGCTCACTAAGTCATGATGGACTTACCCCTCATTTTTTGATATTTTTCAACAACTAAGCGAGATCAGAGAGGTACCAAAGTGCAGTAGCACGACTGATGACGGCAGGGCAGTAGGCCTCGTGACATGTCTTGGTCGAGAGGGATACCTGAGTTGTTTAGTGTCTCTTTGAGTTGTTGAGTCATGTTGACTCGGGTTATTATTTTCACATTTTATTTTATCTTTGTTCTAGGAGTCTTGTTTATTTATTTGATTATGTATTCCTTTTTAATAACTTGTTCAGTGTATTCTTATCTAGCTTTAGGTTCAGTATGACATGTCTATTCTTTTTTTAAAAAAATCATCCACTGTCCAGGTTGTTGTTGTTGTGTTTGAGTTGGGTTACGTGGTGTATCCTGGCCGGTCACTTTGGATTTAGGGTGTGACACTGTGTGACTGTAACTTTTTATGAGAGAACTCCACAATTTGAAGATGAAGTTACTACATATGTAGATTGTGGATACTTATCTCCATGTGAAGCGGCTTTTGAAAATTATTTGGTTTTGATATTAATTTCAGAGATCCATCTGTTGGACGTTTGTCTCTGCATTTGCCTGATTAGCAAACTATTATTTGGTGATGATGACCCAATTGAGCCAGTTATTAACATGACCAACACCCATGAAACAAAGTTCATAAAGTGGATGGAAGCAAACAAGAAATATTCAGAAGCAAGGTTTTTGACATATGCAAAATTTCCTACAAAATTTGTATGGAAACATACACATCGTGAGTGGTTGCCTAGAAAAGAGGGTTTTCAATAGGCAAAGTCCATTTTATTCCTCCTGGAGTGGTGAATTATACTATTTGAGGACCTACTTAACAAATCAAGATGGTCCCTATCTTATGCAGATATAAGAACAGTTAACAGTGTTATATACTGTACATTTAAAGTGTTATATACCGTACATTCAAAGATGCTTGCTATGCAATGGATTTGTTGGAAGATGATATATAATATATTGATGGAGTAAAAGAAGCAAGTCATTGGGGTTTTGCCAACTTATTGCGAAATATGTTTGCAACTTTGTTGTTATCAAATCAAATTACGAGATCAGAGGTTGTTCGGAATAGCACTTGGGAATATTTATGTGATGATATTCTTCATAGACATAGACAATTGTTTTGTTTTAATGGTATTGTTCTATAAACTTTTCTTTCTTTTAAATATAAGTTTTAATCGAACATAAATACTGAAATAGTTTAAATCATAATCTTAATGCAACATTGGAGTTAAGTGAAGATCACTCGAAGAACTTTGCTCTTGCAGAGATTGATAATATATTAAGGACTAACAACATGAGTCTTACTGATTTTCTCAAAATATCATTTCGAGATATCTCATTCATTCCTCTATGCAAAATAGACTTACTCAGAATGGGCTTAACTACGATAAACAATCATTAGCTATAGATCATGCCCAACTCCTGTCTAATTTTACCATTGAGAAAATAAATATGTACGATTAGATCATGCTTAGAATCACTAGAAAAATATTCATTTAGAGAACTCTTTCAGCAGCTCTCATATCAAAAGGTGAAATTATTCTAACAATTGCTTCGAGTGGAATAGCGGCTTTGCCCATTCCAGGTGGGAGGACGACACATTCAAGATTTGCAATTCTTATGAATATTGACGAAGACTCCACATATAATATTAATCAAGGTAGTCCATTAGCTAACTTGATAATAAAAGCGATACTTATTATGTAGGATGAAGCTCCATTGATAAAGAAGCATTGTTTTGAAGTTGTTGATCGAACCTTCTGGGATATTATAATATTCTCAAATCCAACAAGCTTTAAGTAATCTTTTGGAGAAAAAATAGTAGTTTTAGGGGGTAATTTCAGATAGATTATGCATGTTGTACCCAAAGGGTCAAGATAAGATATTATACATACTACAATTAATTCATCTTATTTGTGGAGATATTGTAACGTGCTGACATTGACAAGAAATATGATGTTGCAGTCAAAAAAATCATCGTCTGAAGTTCAAGAACTTAAGGGTCTGTTTGGTTAGTGAAACAAAATCTGTTTTCATGGTTTCAATTTCACTGAAATCAAAACTGCTTACGAAAACGTGTTTGGTTCAATGTTTTCATGAAACTGAATCGAAACCAGAATGAAAACGAAACTAGTTTACTTAATAAAAATAAAAATACCAGAATATTATTTTCTTTGGTTTCGAGACTGTCGGTTTCATTATCAAAATGCAGTGGCAATTTTGTAATTATAAATATTTTTTATAAAATTAATTAATTTGAAAATAAATCAAACTATATCTAATTTTAAAAAATAAAAATAAAAATCATCATTTTCAACTCAAACTATTATCTTAAATTTATAATTAATTAAACTAATTTATATCTAATTGACTCAAACCCAAATTTTAAATAACTCAATTTTCTTAAAGTTGATCTATTTATAATTTAATCAAAACTAATTTTAGACCATTGAACTTATTTTTTTTTGAAATTTTATAATAAATATTAATTAATTTTTATATCTGAATGAAAAAAATCTTAAATTATTAATAACTTAATTAATTAAATCATATAAATATTTTATAGCAATATTAACAAACATTGAATTTTGTAAATTAACTAAATATTTAATTACTAGTAAAAATGTTCAAGGAAAATTAATATTATTTTTTATAACCAAATAAATATTCACTGGTTTCGACTAACTAAAACTGATGTTGTTTTCATTAACCAAATACGTTTTCAAAAAATTGAAAACTAGAAACCAAAACTAAGTTTTCGAAACTAAGTTTTCAGTTTCACTGAAACCAAACAAAAATATAGTTTTCGATAACCAAACATCACCTAAAAATTTCTCCAATTGGGTATTAAACATTATAAATGGGACAATTTGCGATGATAATGATGGGGAGATCAATGTAAAGATTCATGATGTTTTACACATAGAAAAAATATGTGATCCACTTGTTGCAATTGTGAATGCTATCCATCGTTTTTTAACAATATGAGTGATCCTAATTACTTGCAGCATAGGACTATCTTAGCACCTAGCAATTGAATCGTTTAAAAGGTGAATAATTTTATGTTGTATTTGGTTTCTGGTGAAATGAAGATTTATGTCGGCTTTGCCAACCCATATTAATTTTTTAACACTATTTCATGTTCTGGTCTCCCAAACCATGAATTGAAGATCAAAGTTGGTGTTCCTATCATGCTTTTGAGAAACATGGATCGATCGTCAGGTATATGCAATGAGACTCAACTTGAGATAATTTGAATGGGTCAACATGTGTTAGAAGGAAAAATAATATTAGGAACCAATATATAGGATAAGGTTTTTATTCCAAGACTGACATTAACGCAGTCAAATATAAAACTTTCTTTTAAATTTCAACGGAGATAGTTTCCGATATTTGTTTGTTTCATTATGACCATAAGCAAGAGCCAGGGTCAAATTAAGTCTTAAACATGTTGGAGTATATATTGAGAAACATGTGTTCTCTCATGGTCAATTGTATATTTTATTTCTAGAGTAAACAACTGTCGTGGTTTGAAATTTTTTATACATGACAACGATTACAATGAAACAAATAGCACTACAAATGTTGTTTACAAGGAAGTCTTCCATAATGTATAATAAATGAGTTATTTTGATTTTTTTGAGAGGTTAGATTTAGGGATGGTAATATTACCCGTTTAGGCGGGCACCCGCGGGTATTTACCCGTTTATGACGGGTATTGGGGGCAGTTTCCTACCCGTGGAGATTTTTTACCCATTTATTATATGGGATAGGTACGGATATTATAGTACTCGTACCCGCGGGTACCTGTTACCCACGAGAATTAGTAAATTATAATATTATCATCGGTACATATACTAAAAAAATCCTAACCTAACTCAATACCCATATACTTTATGTTTTGAAATCTTATGATGATGTTGTTATCAAAATGAAGTTATTATCAAAATACTTGAAGAGTTGAAGTGTTATTAAAATATTATAATTTATATTTTTTTAAAGTATCATGGGTACCCGCCAATACCCATGGGTATCCGTCCCCCGCGGGTAATTAAATGGGTACTCATTTTTGTTACCCGCGGGAAATAAACGGGTAGCGGGTACCCGTTTATTTTGTGGGGCGGGTAGCGGGTAGGCACCCCCGTACCCGCCCCGCCCCGTTGACATCCCTAGTTATGTTACAAAAAAATCTTCCACAATGTATATTTTTATCTTTTGTTATATTTAAATTTAAAATAAATCTCAATTTTTCTTTATAAATAATTTAGTATCTAATATGTTGATATATAATTCAATATTGTTATGAAAAATTATTTAAATTTTCTTTCTTTTATTTATTTTTTAAATTTTAAATTTTACATCCCAAAATATACTTTTCATAATCAATTACATTTCTAAATTTCTACGTATGCAATAAATGATGATATCTAATTCAATATTATTATAATAGATATAATTTTCATTTTAAAAAAATAAATACAATTATTTTTACTCCATAATTAAATTTATAAATACACAACTAATTAATTTATCTCTATTTAAATATTTTTATAACTTAATTAAGCCGTGACTACGCACAGGGTCATACTAGTTGTGCTAACAGAAGCTTATATATAATATGTTGGGAAGAATCCAGTGGAAGTTTGAATTGGGAGTTTGACTCGGTTTGATTTGAAAAAAATATGGAAACTTAATTTAGACCGATTCAATTCGTTTTGGTTCGGTTTTGAATCAGTCCTAATTCCAACTATATATTTGTAACGTCTGCTTGAAGGCATGGATGAAACACATGCTCCTTTGTAGAATTCCAATCCCAAGTCCCAAGCAAGAGGTTGACTCTTAATTATGCCTTGTGATGCTCAAAGTCTAGGGAGGAAGCTTTCAAGTCATTTTCAAGCTATATATGCATGTATGTAATAAAAAATTACATGATGTTATTTTTTCTCCACTTAACAATCATTCATATTGGACTCAGAAATGTCAAGTGTATTCCCAATGGATGTATATGGTACTTTCATAGTACGAAGAAATGAATTAGATTAGTCAAAATAGAATGGATGTAGAGGTAAATTATCTTTTAATTCTTTTAGAAAAAAATATGTTCATTTCGTATCTTATGGAATGTTAAAGATGGAAGAAAAAGAGATATTTTAAATGATGTGAAATGTTAGAAACACTTGTGTTCATTATTTGAATCAATTTTCAAGATCAATTGTGATTTTTCATCTTATCACTTTGCGCATATGTGTAGAATATTATTACTACATTGGGTTCATTATTCCCTGTGTTTCTTTATATATATAAAAATAACGTTCCATAAAAATACAATTAATAGAGAATAAAATAGCTATATTCATTAATCACAATAGGGATAAGTTAGCGAAAAGAATAACACGTTAGGAAATTGATGCATCTACTTAGAATCAGTGAAAAAGGTGAAAAAGATCGAAAATGATGTAAGGATGAATAGCAGCGTTTTATTTCGACCCAATTGTTGGCCCTAGGGGTGAGCGAGTTCGGGTACCCTGTATTTTTTATGATACCCAGATCATACCCTGTATATGATCGGTTCCTAAGTTTTGGAACCGGACCCTACCCGGAACCACAGGTTCCGGTTTCGATTCCGGGTACCTTGTTGGAACCTATTCATATACAAATTCCAGAGTATAGATTTCGGGTACCCTATTGGAACCTGTCCTGGAACCTCTAAATGAACATGTTCCAACAACTTGTTCTAGAACTTGTAAATGTACATGTTCCAAGAGGGTACCTTGTTGGAACCTGTACCATGTAACATGTAAATGAACAGGTTCTAGAGTACAGGTTCCGAGTACCGGTTCGGGTTCCTGGTACCCAATGTGTTGGAATCGGAATCGTGTTGAACCAGAACCGATTTTAACCGATTCCTAAATTTTTATCCCAGATCCTACCCAAATTTAATTCGGGTCTAGCCGGAACCTACCCAAACGGGTCGGTTCCAACCGGTTTCGGGTCTACCCGGTACCCATGCACACCCGTAGTTGGCCCAAGGTTTTCAATTTTGATCTCAATATTGATTTTAATAATAACAAACTCAAATCTAATGGTTAACTTAGAAATAATTTCAGATTCTAAGTCGAAAAACGCATGACATGCATGATCGGCTTTAGATTAACCCTATTATCCTTAAGATGACCGATGGCGAAGTTGAAAACCAATCCAAACCCCAAACTCGAAAAATTCAAAATCAACCATGAATGCGAGTTTCAACCAATATCCAACCGATCTTCGAGCAAGCGAAGTTCGACCAAGTTCAACCTACTAGTACTGGAAATTTCTAGTATGGTTCGACTGAAGCTCGACGATCTTTGATCAACAAACATTCGATCGATGATCAAGCAACATTGTAACAACTAGTTTTCCAACCGTTGAACCCAAGCTTTGTTGCCTTGACTCTCTATGTATTTATGTTCCCTACCTTCCTTTAAGTTTCTAATGCATGTTGAGTCTTCTGACCATTGTCTAAGCCTTCTTGAGCCAATCTTGTGAATTAGCCCTAGTTTGCTTATCCTCCTTGTTTAAAGCATTCAAATTTGATTGTTTCATTTCAAATGCATCAAGAGGAGCTAGGAGCTTTGTTTGAAAGCTAAATTGTATTTGTTTGAGTATTGCTCTCATTTGTTTGTAATTTTAAGTATTATTTTTCTTGATTTAAAGCTTGCGTAATAGACCTAGGGTTTAGATCTTGGTTGAGCTACCGCCTTGGTGTATGCGTAAATCCACTTGTAACTAGAATTGAGGGTTGCCTTGGAGCTCGAAGGGGGAAGGTGCCTTCAAAGAGGTTTTATACTTCCGGTGTAAATCCTTTTGAAGGAACCTAATATAGTGGTTCGGTTGAAATTCTAAGTGGGGAGCTTAGTAGTTGATGTACGGTTGGTTAGAAGCTGAACCACTATTTGTATTGGTCTTATTGATTGTGCACTTATCCCTTATTAATTGCTTCGGATCATTATATTGAATTTAATATTTGCCTAATCAATAATCAGTAAAATTAGAATTAATTTAAGCATAATATTTAGAAACACACTTCATTTCCTCTCACACTAATCACCAATTATAAGGCTGATACAAGTATGGAATTTTGATATCAAGAACACGGACAAACACACTTAATGAAAGAAGACAACCAAGAAAGAAAATAGCAGACTTGTCTTTCAATTTGTGATATCTGAACATGTTTCAAGCTTTCCGCTACAACCGGAGAACAATACAAATCTCAGTAATCTTCAATTCAATACCACTTGATATTAGAAAAGGAGGTACATGCATATACACAAACAATGCACTTTATTTCCTTCATTTCTAATTTGTAGCATCAGCTATAACCTAAAAAAAAGAAGAATTATGTAATCTGTCATATCGATATAACTTCTTACAACAGGAAGACAAGTTCCTCAAAAAAAAGAAGTTAAGAGAAAATCACGATTAATCCGCTTCTACGAGGAGAAGCTTCTGCAGTTGACTTAGGTTTGTATATATGATATTGTGACGTGATCCTATCTGCTATATTCAGAACTTAGACTGAGGCTGGAACTGGAAGTTGAAAACTGAGGACCCAAACCAAGCCATGATTTGGTGCCATCTTGCTTCACAGGAACGGCCACCTCAAAGGAGGGACTCACTTGATATGGTGCTCTTGCATTGATCCTGAAAAGTTTTGTAGGGAAACCAATTAAATTTAGCTGAAAGGATAACAGTTGGTATGATCACAAATCTTAAAACAAGGATTACCTACCGATCTTTTCTCTTCTCCAGGAATCGTTGGAGAGATGCTTTTCTAGCAATAGGAAGATCTGAAGTTCAACGAGACAAGAACAAGATTAGTAACTTGCAGATTCAGTCAGTTATCTTTTACAAGTATCCAAAAAGACTGATACATTACCAGAGAGATTAGGCTGTGCTGATGGTCTTGGCAGATTGACCTGGGGAACCATTGAAGAATTAGCAACATCAGGAACCCAAGATGAACTTCGATCAGAGAGTGTTCTTGAGCTTGCCATAGTTGCAGTAGTAGTGGAAGGGGGGACATAGCCAAGGTTTTGAGCAGTTAAGCTCTCCTTGTTTACCAGCTGCATGAGATCTTTGGCCTTTTCGGCCGGGAAGTTGTCGAACACCAGCACCTTTCCTCCGTAGAATATTGTAAGTTGGGCTCTTTCTTTGTCCCTGCAATAGAAGCGACCACAGAATTCTTTAGATCACCTTTAAATTCATATTGCAGACGAAGGCTAAAATAATCTCACGCCTCTTTTAGACATTTTCTCGAATTGATATTATACTTTATGATCTAAAAGCTTTTATTTGGTCGATGACGGACAAACGATAGTATATATGGATGGATTAGGGACAATTCATCATGTCAAAGAGTTCATTTTATTGAGTTCTGGGGAAGTATTGTATTAATACCTGATATCCTCCGATGCAACACGATGGGGAAAGGACTCCTTGGTGTTCTCCTGGGAAACTATTTCCCCTTCGGTTTCCCTCTCGCCTTCATCTCCGCCGGAGACGTCCGCCCCCGGCAGCAAGCTCATGGTCGTTGGCGGCCGAAACTGTTCCGATTTGCCTGAAACAACCGATCAAATTAATCAATAAAATTAATAGATCGAAAGAGATTTAGGCGTATGGTTTCTCCCAAACAACAACTCTGAAGATAAAGAATAGAAAACAAATATTTCTCATCCAAATGAATCCACAAATCTAACATTTCAGACGAAATCTCAAATAGAAGCTCAACATTTGATAATGAAATCTCAAATTTCATCAAAATTTGAAGAGAAGACGAGTTTCAAAAAACCAATCACATTTCCCATCAAAATCCCAGCATTATCTCACCAAAAATCAAGCTTCTAAAGAAAATAAGGTTGAAAAACTCAATCTTTCTCAATCAAAGACATCCCATGTACAAAAACAAAGAAAAACCCCGAATCCCCAGCAAAATGGATTGATCTCTCACCTTTAGCGGCATCCTTCTCCATCCCAAGCCCCAAATCAGCGAGGCTGCCCTTCTCCTTGATGTACTGGCTCAGGAGACTGCAAGCCATTGCGAAGTTGGTCTTCCGCGCCGCTTCCGCCATCGCTCTTCCTGCTCGCTCCTCGATCTCGAATCCCAAAACAAGCAAAGAAAATATAAATCCACCGCAGCTCAGCTCAATTCAACCAGGTCGGTCGCGGCCTCTCCTTCCTCCCCTCTTCGCCTTCATTTATATCCGGGTCCGATTTAGCGCACGTTGTTCTCGAGAAGAAAAGGCTGTCCGAGAATAAATTATTCAACTTTATCTAAATAATCAAAGGAAAGTAGATGATGCACGTGGTGCCGGGAAATATTATTTTAATGATATTTATTTATGGGTTGTGGACCTTGTGGTAAGTACATGGTAGGTTGAGCTGGTTCGGGAATGAGGCAGAAAAATAAGTAGGATTAATTTCAATTTGGCCCCTGTCATCTCATTTTTATCAATTTGGTCCTTGTTTATTTTGCCTCAGTTTAACATTTAATATTTTTAACGATATTTTTAACTTAGTTAATGGGTAAAAGTGCATAGATTTTTCTTGCATCTTTTGCATCAAAAATATATATTACAATTTCAGGAATAAAATAAGACTAGGGAATTATTGGGAATGCAAAAAATGATACTTTTAAGCGTAAAGATCACAACAAAAAACACTAAAAATTATAGGAATCAGTTTGAGATAAAATAAATTATGGGTATCAAAATGATAAAAAAAGTAAAGTTATAACAGCAATTTATCTAAATCGGATTTTGGAAATAAAAAATTTCCAAAATCGGATTCAACTTTGGAGAATTTTCCAAACAAAAATTGAGTGGATTCAATACCGATTTTGCCCCTGGCCAAAGTTTCTAAATAATTAGAGACTTTGGTTAAAAATTAAATATATATATATAATAATTTTAATTTATATAAAAAAATGTATAATAAAAATAAGGGGTTAGATTTTAAAAAATATATTTTAAACTCTCTAATCAATTAGAGACTTTGATTAAAAATTAAAAAATATATATATAAGAGATATAATAGAAATGAGGCATTAGATTCTAAAACATATATTTTCAAACTCTCTAATGATACAGAAATGATGTGTTAGAGTTTAAAAAATATATTTTCAAACTCTCTAAATCATTAGAGAGTTTTGCACAAAGTCTATAAATATAAATTTAAATTAAAAATTATAAAATATTTTTGATATTATAGACTTTGGGCAAAAGTCTCTAATGCATTAAATTTATTTAGAGACTTTTGTCCAAAGTCTATAGAACTAATTTTTAATTATAATGTTAGTGAAATATTTTTTGTCTAAAATATTTTGATAGACTCTAGCATATTTTTTATATCACATATTTTTTTTTTGTGAATTAAATTTTATTTTTTATAATTATAAAATTATTATAAATAAAAGTCTATATTTCATTAGAGACTTTTGTGCAAAGTCTATAATAACTTCATAATTTTTTTGTAAAAATATTTGAATTCATAAAATAATTTTTTAACGAGACAAAAGAGAAATTATGATCTAGAAAAATATTTTACATCAAAATATTTTATAATTTTTAATTTAAATTTAAATTTATAGACTTGGTATAAAAATATTTAATATATTAGAGAATTTGAAAAATATATTTTTTATTCTCTAATATCTTATTTTTATCATAAAAAGTATTCAGGGAAAAATTGATATTGAATTCATTCAATTTTTATTTGGGGAATTCTCCCAAATTGAATCCGATTTTAAAAATTTTTGATTCCTAAAATTAGATTTGAATAAATTGCTAAGTTATAACGAGGAATATGAAGTTACTGAAAACAAATAAAACGTGGGAAATGTGTTTGTTTCGAGAGTGGACAAATTAATAATGCATAATAAAATAAATGGGTGGCGGTGGATTTAATAGTAGGTGGTTGGTCACAACTCACAAGTGGAAGCATGTGATTGGGATTTGAGATGATCTCTTTCAATATCTTATCTACTCTACAGTAATTTTAAAAGTTGGGAGGAAGGGGTCTGTATGAAAAAGCTCTCTTCACATTCTACAATTTTTTTTTTGTTTTTTTTTTATATAAGAAAAGAGTACCGTACTGCCCATTTTTTCTTTCTTTTTTTATTAAAAAAAATACATTATCGTTGAGAGCAGCGTCGAGAGCAGTGCTCTCCGCGGTACAGTTTATAAAACGACAGCATTGGTTGCCTATCCTTCTTCTACTTTTCTTTTTTTAATATTAATTATTTTATTTGTTTTTTTTATTCAAATTATTTTGCTTTTTTAATTTTTTTATATTTTCTATATCAAAATTATGATTTCAAATTTTATTTTAGTAGTATTAAATAGTATTATTATTATTATATTTATTTATTATATATTAAAATTTAAACTTTTATAATTTGATTAATTTATTCAAATTTTTAGTCAATTCAACTTTTATATTAAAAAATTCAAAATTTCGAATTTTTAAAATTATTTTGTAAAAAATATTTTAATTCCTATTATAATTTATACATCAAAATTTTGATTTCAAATTTTATTTTGATAGTATTAAATTATATTATTTTTAATAAATATTTAACAAAATTATTATATCTACCCATGGTAATTTTGAAAGTTGGGAGGCGTGGTATGTACGGAGGAGCTCTCTTCACATTCCACGTTTTTTTTTTCATTTTTTTTTATATAAGAAAAGAGCAGCACTGCCGGTGCTGCCCATTTTTTCTTTTTTATTAAAAAAAAAGTACATCATCGTTGAGAGCAATGCACACAGCGCTACAGTTTCTAAAAGAATGGCAGCATTGGTTGCCCATTCTTCTTCTACATTTCTTTTTTTTAATATTAATTATTTTATTTGTTTTTCATATTCAAATTATTTTGCTTTTTTAATTTTTCTTATATTTTATATAGTAAAATTATGATTTCAAATTTTAGTAGTATTAAATTATATTATTTTAAATAAATATTTAATATTATTATTATTATTATTATTTATTATATATTAAAATTTGAACTTATATAATTTGATTAATTTATTCAAATTTTTATTCAATTCAACTTTTACATTAAAAAATTCAAAATTTCGAATTTTAAAATTATTTTTTTAAAAATATTTTAATTATTTTGTATTTTTAATTCTTATTATATTTTATACATCAAAATTATGATCTCAAATTTTATTATTTTCAATAAATATTTAACAATATTATTATATTTAATTTATTATCTATTAAAATTTAAACTTTTATAATTTGATTAATTTATTCAAATTTTTATTCAATTCGCCTTATTAAATTAAAAAATTCAAAATTATAAATTTTAAAATACATGAGGTTATCTAAATGTTAATTTTAATTAGATTTGATTTGAATGTAATCAAAAATTTAAATTGATTCAAAATTTTTCAAACTATTGTCAGCAAAAATAATTGCATGATTTTACCATTCCAAAATTTTCACATCTTTTAATATATATATATTTTTATATAAAATATATTTTATAAATATACATATTTTCCCTTTATATATTATATATCATTTTTTTCCTTTTTTGACTTTATACTTGAAAAATTAATTTCTAAATTTATAATACTATCTATAATCTAATTTAATTTCCTTTTACTTTTTTTTTTAATTTAAATTTTTATTTTGGTAGTATTAGTTCATATTATCTTTTAGTATATTTATTATTATCTTTTCTATTTTTTAAATTTTTTTTTAATAAGTTCATATATCTATTTTAGAAAACAATTGATATTTTAAATCAAATCAATATATTTTTATTATATTATTTACTTAAATTTTATTTTTTTACTTCAGCTTACTTTGATTAATAAATTTTCATTAAAATTTTTAGTTATAAAATTTGCATTCTATAATAAAAATTTAAAATCTCGAATGAATATAGTTTAGCCGATTTGAATAAATTAGTTTTATATAATATGTACATATATAATATATGGAATATATTCCAAAACATTTAAATAAATTTTACTCAAATTGAATTAAAATTTAAATTAATTCAATTTTTAAAATCTTAAAATTGAATAAAAGATGTAATTTCAAATATGTTTAAAATTTGAATATTTATTCAAATAAAAAATATCAAATTATATATTCAATAAGCAGAGACGTTGATATTCCTTTGTATTTCATTAGTATATTGAAAGAGCCTCCTTCAGTCCTTTTATTGTTTTCCAATTGCTTTTTATAGTGAAAATCACATCACCTGCAAAACACATATGGCTCATCTCAAATTCATTGAGTTTAAAAGGATCTATCCTTTTGTTCTCCACATAGTATCTGATTATGCTTGATAGCAATTCTTCCAAAATTATGAACAAATAGGGAGATATGGGGTCTCCCTGCCTTATGCCCTTATACCCTACAAACTCATTTGAGCATATTCCATTTGCCTTGCAACATATTTTTGCTTCTTCAATGCATCCTTTTACCCATTCTATAATTTTCCCAGGAAATTTCATTCTTTTCATCACTTCATATAAAGCCTTCCATGATACTCATCACAGTGTCCCAGTTATTTAAGTAGAATTCAAGTATATACCCATCCTTCCCTGGGCTTTTTTCCTTTCCTTAAAGAAAATGCAGCTCTTCTTACCTCTTCCATTATTAAGTCCTTTTCCATCTCCTTTGCTTCCTCATCGCTGATTTCTGCCCATTTGAATTTGTCCATTATATCCCAGTTTGTCGAACTGTCCTCTCTTTTCCATAATGATTTATACCATTCTGCAAATGCATCTACTATTTCTTTATCTTCTGTTAACTGCTTCCCCTCCTTAACCAGCATATCAATTTGATTCCTCTTCCTTCTTATCATCACTAAACTATGGAAGTATTTTGTATTCTTATCTCCTTCCTCTATCCATTTTTTCCTACTCTTGGACCACCATTTGATTTTTATCTGCCTTGTTAATGCCAAGATTTTGTTTGATAAACTTCTCATATTCAATGTCTCTTCTTCAGATAAAGCACAAATTTCCTCTTTGAATTCCAGCTCCCTTAGTCTTCTACTTGCATCTTCTAATCTTTCCTCCAGATTTCCTATACTATTCTTGTTCCATTTTTTGAGAACTGGTTCCATACTTTTCAGGCATTTCATTATTGATTTACTTTTTCCCTCAAATTTGTCCCAGAAGTTTGCAACTGAACTTTTCAAATCTGGTTGTTCTAGCCAAAAATGCTCAAACATAAAGTTCCTTTCATTCCTCCTCTTTTTTGCTTTATTGCTCTCACAATTGATTAATAAAGGTCTATGGTCAGATCCTACCATAGCTAGATGCTCCACACTTATTTCAAACTCCATATTCACCCTGTCTGAATTAAAATACCCTGTCTAATCTTGCTAATATTTTCTTTTCATTTTTCCTTTTATTAGACCAAGTGTAACTTGGTCCTTTGAACTTTGCCTCAATCAGTCCTGCTTCTTCAGTGATTAATCTGAAATTCAAGACTGACTGATTTATTTGAAATTGCCTTCCTCCCATTTTCTCATTTGCTTGCATTAAACAATTCATATCCCCAGCTATTATCCATGGAGTATTTTGTACATCCAGCTCTGGAAACATTTTCCATAAGTATCCTCTTAACCTCCTATTTGTGCTTGCATATACACAAGAGAGCAAAAATGCCTTTTTATTTACCATTTCCATTATACAATTTATTACTTGACTGTTCTTGTAAACCAGCTTTCCTTTTAAACTGTTCTTTCTCCATAACAGCAATATACCCCCAGCTCTTCCAATGCTTCCTACAGCTATGTAGTCCCATATTCTTTCTTTTGTTTTCATGTAGATTTTCACTTCTTCTTCACTGATATGAGTTTCCTGAAGAATTATTATATCCACTCTGTTTTTCATTGCTAATAACCATAGATAATCATCAGCTTCCTTCTTCAAAATCCCCCTTATGTTCCACGATATTAACTTCATTTTTTCACTTTAGTTCCTGATATCTTCTGCTTTCTACTGTCCTGGGCCTCTATCTATTCCCTCTTCCATCGATAATTTATGTTGGTCTACTTCTTCCATCTCTTTGTTCTTGTCTAAGGAAATTCTTTTCTTTTTCGGCTTCAGCTGCTTGTAACTTATTGGAATGTTGATCAGATTCTTACATATACACATTCCTTTTCTTGCTTTAATTGGTCTGCCTTCCAAGTTTCTTGACAATTCTGGATCCAATCCCTCTTCTAAGAAGTCTTCTTTAGCAAATTCATTTTCTAAGATTTTGGAAAATGAATTACTAAGTTTCATTGACAGTTCTTCTAGTGATGACACTTTTTTGGTTTTTTCCTTTTCTTTCTCTTCCTTATTTTCCTCCACAACTTCAGAAGCCTTGAATTCAATCTCCATTCTACTAGTTGTTCCTTCTTCAGATGCTGGTTCACTTTTCTTCACTTTTTGAGAATTAGAAATAGGCATCCATCTAGTGCTAACACTAGATTTTTCTTTCAACTTTTCCTGATTTGAACTGCTTGTTTTCAGAATAGGTTAATGAACTTCCTTTTTCTCAGATATGCTCTTGTTTGGCAGGTTGAATTCATGATCTGTGTCTTTCATCATTACATCTTGACTTTTTCCCTCCTCAAACATTGGATTATTCAATATACCGAAAGAATTTTTTGCATTGCCAGTATTTGTTTCCTTTCTACTTAAATTTCCTCTTCTCCTTCTTTGAACCTGAATCCAAGGACCTAGCAATTTTTTCTCATTACTTTCCTTTGCTTTTAGTTGATCGGCCATTGTGCTATTCTCCTCCACAGATGTTTTTATTTTCTCATTTTGATGTCTGCAACTTTCTTCTCTATGCCCCACTTTTCCACATTTGAAGCAAATGTTTGAGAGGTTCTCATATGCCACTAATTGAAAGAACTTCCCTTCTTTGGATTCAATCCATATCCCTTGTTGAATTGGCTTTTTAATGTCCAGTAGAACACAAATTCGAGCAAATTTTGCTCTTGTTCCAGCTGCTGTAAAATCATCTATCTTTATTGGATTACCAATCACTGCCGCAATCTGGGGTAGCACTTCATTATGCATGTATTCATAAGGCAAGCCTGAAAATTGAATCCAGATAGGCACCTTTGATATTGTCTCTTTCAATGGCTGGAAATCATTTCTCCAAGGAACTAATGATAGGGCTTGTCACCTGATGAACCATGGACCACCCATAAATACCTTCTAGTAGTCCTCTTCATCAGCAAATTTAAACGCAAAAAATCCTCCAGCAAGGTCAATAATGATATAATTTGCAGATAAATTCCATATTTTTGGCATCAGGTTCTTAATCAATTCGAGCGGAGGAGTTCTCCCAAAAAACTTTCCATACAAAATGAAATTGCATTCATACCTAGCTTTCTGGAGATCACCTTCACTGATGAACACATTTCCTTTTGCATTGGCTTGGATCTTTTCAATCTTTTGCTTCAGACTCGATGAAATCGACCATTCTTCCTCCCTTCTTGCCAGATTGAAAAGACCTGCCCATGAGTTTGGTTTGCCCTTTGTACCTCGTATTTGATCCTTCGCAGATTTCTCTAATCCTGAATCTTTTTTTTTCTCCTGAGGTAGAAGAGTTATCTACCACCGATTTGGTTGCTACTAGAGCTTTCGGATACGGGGGATCTGGCGGCTCCTTTTGCTTTTGAAGAGTAGCTGCTTTCGTCGCCTCCGTTGTCACCTTCCTCGGAATTGACGTCATTTTTAAATCCTCAAATTACTTTATATTAAATATATATTATATACAATATTTATTTATTATATTAATTATTTTTTTATTCTTATTCTTTGTTAATTGTTATAGTTTATTAAAGATCTAATCTTTTACTTTTATTTTCCTTAATTTAATTCAAGTTTTATAATTTTTTGAGTATTTTTTTTTAGTTTGGATTGATGTATCATTTTTTTTTTCTAAAATTTAAACTTTAATATAGGCTAATTATACATACTTATATATTTTTAAAATTCTTATTTTATTTTTCTTCTTATATACGCTATATTTTATATTATTTATTATTACTATCATTATTTTATATTTTATTTTGTTATATATTATTTATTAAAAAAATATTATTTACCATTAACTTGATTTCATTGTCACGCTCTTTTACTGATTTTTAAATTAGTTTAAGCTTTTATATTTTTGAGAGAGCTTAAAAATTTGAAGCAAAAAACTATATATACCTAATATATTTACCTAATGAATGTTGTAGTAAAATAAATTATATGCTAATCAAGTTGTATATGAAAAGTGGTATATGAGAAGTAAGACATTTTTTAGTAAATGTGATCAAAATTTCGATTAATATTATACTAATTATTATTTATATTATCTATTTTTATTTTACTATTTAAAAATACGTAGACATTCAGTCTTATTATCCTTAGTTAGTTAATTTTGTTCAAATTTTAAATATTTTAAGTAGAAATTATTATTTAGTTTGATGAATCATATTTTTCAAAATTATTTCAAAACTCTAAAATAAATTAAGTATAATTATATATTTTAAATCTTTATTTTATTTTTCTTATATATTTTATATATTTTATATTATTACTTTTTAGAATTTATATTTTTGTTATTCCTTTATTTTTTAAGTGAAGAAAATATTATTTGTTCATAAAATTTAATTTTTAAGTTTTTAATTAAATTATTTAGTTTGAGTTTTTAGCTTTTACTTTCATTTTAAATATTATAGTGAGATTATTGATATAATCAAGTGATATGAGATAAGTGAGACATCTTAATTATTTTTTTATGTTTTTTTTTTATATACTTTTATTTTTTAAAACCTTTATCAGAATGTAATTCACTAAAATTATGTTTGTTTTAATTTCTCGAATACATTATTTTTTTGAGTGTTTATGTTTAATGTTATTTTTTTTTATAAATGTGTGTTTATTATTGTATTTTTATTAAAAACTTATATCTACCTTTATTAAATATCTAATAATTTTAATTATGTATGTTAAAGTTTACTTATTATTGTTGATTTTAAATTAGACCATTGTAAAACTCATCTTAATTTTTACTTCTATTAATAGTTTAATATATGACCATATATTTATATTATAATATTTAATTATACTTTATTTATTACGTCTTTTACTATATAATTGATTTCATATATTTTTTGAATAAAAAATATTTTATAATATTTTTTATTTTATTAGAAAGTGTAGTTATTTTTTTTCTTTTGAGATTATAATTTTGCAAGCTATGATTTTTTTAATTATCAAATAAGTTATTTACTTATTAATATATTTTTTTGATTTTGTTTTACTGTTGTATTTTATTTTTTAAAATTATATCCACCTTTATTATATTTTCATTAGTTTTCTATCTAGAATATTAAAAAAATACTATTATGATTGAATTTAAGTTTGCTACCGTAAGATTGATATTTATATTTAACTCTATTAATAAATGATATTATTTTCATATATTAATGTATAATTTTGTTTTATTCATTTTATCTGATAGTATAGAATCAATTTTTTAGTATTATTAATTTAAAAATATTTTATAAAATTATTTGGATCCTATTGAGTGGCGCTAGATCTTTTCTAGTATAATATATATTTCAAGGGTGTTTCTCTTGATTGATTCAGCTACATGTCACAAAAAGTTGACACGTGTTCTCATTTGGATCAAAATAAACTAGTACCTTATCAAATTTTGGTACACATTTAAATATTTGATTACGTACAAAATAAGTTAGTATTATTTAATTAGAAAGTAGTTCAGCACTGATGAGATATAAATATATGTATTTGAAAAGTTCAGTATATATTTTATTTGAAAAAGTTACAAAAATTCACACATTTTTCCTTTACAATTAATAATTTTTCTATCTTTTAAAATATACTTTTTGTTAATAAAAAATGAATACTGGTCCAAAACCATAACATGAATGGATGAAATTTTCAACTCCATATTAAGAAACTTAAAATTCTCGTATCCATAATATATTTTCTAAAATACCTCAAATGTTTTTGAAATTAAATTTCTCTCCATTTCTAAATATGATTAGTTTTATTTATCATTTCAAAGACTTTTTCAAAAGTCTTTAAGTAATTCAAAATAAAATATTTTTTATTATACATAAAATTATTTGTTTTTAGTAGTTTATATTAGTATTTTAGTTCTTATAATGGATAAACATTTTTTTAGTGGCTAAAACTATTTTTTCATGATTTTTTAACCACTTAAAAACTTTTACAAAAGTCTTTAGCATGAATTAATTTTTTCACAATATGTATACTATTTTTTAATGGCTAAACATTTTTGTAATAGCTATTATTATTATTATTATTATTATTATTATTATTATTATTATTATTATTATTATTATTATTATTATTATTATTATTATTATTATTATTATTATTATTATTATTATTATTTCTTTTGTAAGAGTTTTGAGTGATTAAGTTGTGTACCTTTTTTTGTTAAGTCACTACTAAAAATTACTTTAATTGTTATGGGCTATCAGCGTTCAGCGACGACCAACATAAGCAGTGGTCGTATGTGTTGTTGCTAATGTGACTTAATCTGCGATGGCATAGCGAAGGTATCGCTACTGTCGTATATTTTGCATTCTTGTGCGACGACATGGTGAACGTCGCTCTACGTCGTTGTTGAAACTTTATTATAGTGACGACTTTGTGACGACCGTCTCAGCTATCGCCGATGAACCTTTTGATTTTGCGATAACGATCACGACCACGACCACGCATGCGCCCTCCCCTTCCCTCTTCTTCGTCTTCCCCATCTGCTCGCACAAATCGCCTAATTTTCATCATCATGTTGCTCGCCATTCGCCACAGCCATCTGCTCGTCACCTCCATTTGCTCGCCATTGCGATCCGTTCGCGTTCGCCACTGTAATAATAGGTTAGCCCCCCTATTATTCCTCTCTCCTTCATTAGTTGGTGTTGGTCGAAATCGTAGTTTCGGGCAACGTCGGGCGCTGACACCCATTATTAACGCCAGCCCACAATGGAGGCTAGCCAATTTTGCCGACAGTGGGCTGGTGTCGATGGTGGGCTAGCATCTGAAACGTTGATCAACGTCGAAGTGGTCGTGGGCACGTCGACTTTTTTTTTTGACAAAGATAGAAAGTCACAATAGGTGACCATACTGGGATTTGAACCCCAGATCTTTAGGAAACATACAAGATATTGTCACCAACTATGCTTGTTAACTATTAATATTGATTAATTATGTTTAGATTAATTATGTTATTGTTTAGATTAATTGTGTTATTTTTTAGATTAATTATGTTTAGATTAAGTGGTCGTGGGCCCGCCATGGATGCCGGCCCACCATGTCGGTTGTCCACTGCCAACGTGGACCGATATCCATTATTAATGTTGATCAGCATCCACTTTCGATGATTGGTTGAAAAATCAATGTTGACAGTGCACATCTCTAATCGATGTCCACAATGGACGCCGATCGACGTCGACTGTAGATGTCGAAATTTAAAAAGAAGTTATTTAAGGGGTTTTTTTAATTTTATTTTGTTGATTGTTTGATGAATTTTAGGTTCATTTTGTTATTGTTTGATTAATTAATTGTTAATGTGCAGATTAGTTGTGATTCGTTAGTAAATATTTGTTATACATCTTACTGAATTAAATTGAAATCATCATAATGTATTTTAATTTAGTTGAAATTGAAATTAATCATGACGAGCGAGTTGATACGTGTCACATATATATCAACGAGTTGGGCATGATTACGCAATACTTTAGATTCGTTCGGGGGTTGAATATTCATGTAAATGAAGTACATAATATTTTACACAATGTACAACCTTTGAATTGTCTTTAATTGGACAATTTCGTAACATAGTATTACACTTAATTTTCTCTTTTATCCATTCTTCATTCATAAATTTCATCTTGTGAATCTCTTGGTTCTCACATACACGCTAAGATAATATGCGTATTAGGAGAACTATATCGAGATTGTACTAAAATTTAGAATGAAGTTAACAGCTAAAAGGAATACTTTGTGCAATATGAATAACATGAATCCTGAATGGATTAGGACCATCCCACCTAAAGATATTAATTAACTGAAGATGTGATTGATTGACAAAATCATGTTGGGTGATCAAAGTTGGATGTACCGACGATTTGATCGTTGAGCTATATGAATGAGTTTCGAGTAGACGTAACTTATTTATTGAATTTTGCTTATTGGGAATACAAAATTCATATTGTTTGTTAAATATAATATGAATTTATTTTTGACAATCCCTATAGAATTTTTTAGTAAAACACTAAATTAATATCTAAAATTATTATTTTCTTAATTTTTAGTCACTTAAAGGCTTTGGGAGGAGTCTTTTAAGTGATTTAAAACTACTTTTGCATGTTAACTACTTTAGTTAATTTTTGCATTTCTAAAAATTTTTTTAACATGTTAAATTTTAAGGGATAATACATTTGTGCAAAATATGCTTTTAATTTCAAGATAACCCTACAAAATTATTACACAAAGGCTCACTTTAAATAATTAAAGGTTGACACAAATATGTAATACCCGGGGTTTTCTAATATAAAAATTTCTAGTGGTGCAGCCCATCGAGTCGGGAGCTAGCCGGGTCGAGTCGCGTGATCGCCTCGTATAGAAGGTAATTTTTTTTTATTTAAGTCTTATTGAAGTGTTAGTGGTTGAGTGGATGATCATATTGTTTGACTCAAGTTTGGGTTGAGTTTAGTCCGCGGATTGAGTCGGGACTCGAACCGGGTTACGTGGAGTCGTATGAGAGGGGTTTAAGTCATTGCGTGGGGGTAAAAGAGTCAAGTGATGAGGGGAATAAAACCCCTCATCTTGGCAGCCGTGCGACTCAAGGGAGGAGCCGCACGCAGCCCAAGGAGGAAAGGGAGATCGGTGCCGAGCTCGCGTCGACGTCGGGATCTCGAAGTTCGTCTTCTTTGATCTTGTCTTTAGATGAAATCGAGGTGAGTGGTTAATGCAGCTTTTTGTCACGCCCCAAAAGTAGGGTCACATGACCGACAGGGTATACGTACCTATACCCCGCAGCCTAACTCATGCATATGCAAACATCATAAACAACAAACTAAATAATAGCTTTTAATAATAAAAGAAACAAACAGATTTTCATTTCAAAACAATAAGGTTTTAAATATATATCTCAAGTACGAAAATAAATCGAAGAGCAATCGTTCTTTCAATAAACAAAACTGAA
Source organism: Canna indica (assembly GCA_034359265.1). Lineage (NCBI taxonomy): Eukaryota > Viridiplantae > Streptophyta > Magnoliopsida > Zingiberales > Cannaceae > Canna > Canna indica. Next base: position 36,618,647 of record CP136892.1, on the reverse strand, counting down.
TAAAATGTGAATGTCCCCACCGGAGTACAACTCCAAATACCAAAATAAAAGTGTATGACAATCTACTACAAACTCGACTACGACCCCTAACTAGGACTGCTATGAGATCATGTGCTCCAGCCCGCCTCACCGGTCAAACTCTACAAAACGAAACAAAACAACGACAACGGGTGAGTTCAAAGAACTTAATAAGCAATTTTACCAACCCCCACAAATCAACATCACAGAGATAACAAGAATATATCTATCTCTACAGAGGCAATGTCACAAATGTGTGACTAGCTACCTGGCCAATAGGCAACCCATGCCCACGACATCCAACTCTCAAACAGGTGCATCAGGCCGAAGCCCTACCATGCCCGAAGACAACATCACCCACAAAATATGCATCGGGTCGAAGCCCTAACATACCCGAAGGCAACATCACCATCAAAGAGGCGCATTCGGCCGAAGCACTGCCATGCCCGAAGGCAACATCACCATCAAAGAGGTGCATCGGGTCGAATCCCTACCATACCTAAAGGCAACATCACCGTCAAGAGGTGCATCGGGTCGAATCCCTACCATGCCCAAAGGCAACATCACCATCAAGAGGCGCATCGGGTCGAATCCCTACCGTGCCCAAAGGCAACATCACCATCAAGAGGTGCATCAGATCAAAGTCCTACCATGTCTAAAGGTAACCGCACATATTAGGATAATCGGGAAAGGCCCTCCGAACTTATCCTGCAGGTTGGGAATTGACATCCAACCACCCAAGCGTAGCCCGTAACCCGACTCATAAATGAGCCGTTCCGCCATTTCCAACTATGGCGTATCAAGACCGAAGTCAAGATTCTCCTACAGTGTCCTAAGGGTGTCCTTACTATGAAGCGTCCCAACACTTCAAACTCGACCCTTACCCCTTAGACCCGCAACGTTATGAACCTGTGTGGTTTTATTTCATGCATACCTTGTAAGTTGGTTTATAACAGATTATGCTCACCCTTAGACCCAATTTATAATTATAGAATTAAAATCTAGATTATCTCAATTAGGGTTTTGTTTTAGAGTTTTGATTTAGGGTTTTGTTCTGCCCAGAAGTGCTGTGTATACCCCGAATCTACTCTTCAAAGTATGTCATATGTTTCCAAACTATATTTTCTGGTCATAACGATAGGTTACACGACTATAATCAGATATCTAATCACATAATAACAGAGAAATAAAAAATCAGTTCAGATTCAACAAACAACATATAAATTTCAGAAAGCTGAAATTTTCAGCACATCAAGGAATAAAATCCGAATTTTACATAATTAAATCCCCAAATTTCTAACATCACATATTCAAGTCATCATGCCAATCATGCATACAATCTCATAATTTTTACTAAATAAAAACAAGCATATATAACAAGAATTTCTTAATCAAGAATCAAGCATTAAGATCAAGAACCCCCTTCTCAAGAACCCTTAATTAGTCATTATTAATATCTTAATCCTACCACATGATTTCTACCCAAAATCACAGATTTAATCCTAAGCATGCAATCCACAAATCAAGAAACAAAATTGGGAGAATAACTCATGATTTGCACATCAAGAAAACATGGCAAGAACTCGAAGAAAATCCAAGAACAAGGCATAAATACCGAGCCGTCACGAACGGCTTCAAAAAATCCGATTAAAATCCCGAAGAGAGAGGGTAAACCACTCACCTTAATTTGGAAAAATATTAGGAAAGAAATTCCGAACTATGGCCTCGAATCTGGCTTCAAAAGGCCGACGACTCAACCTAAAAAAATGGCTCCAAGGGGAAAGAAGAGAGGGAGAGGAAGTAGGCGGCTCGGATCCTCTCGGCTCGGCTCCAAAGAGAAGAAGGAAGAGATGAAGAGGAAGAAGAATCTGATGGCTCGGCTTGGCTTGGCGGTTGGCTCCATTTCTCAACTTTTTAGGTGACTCCAAAATAGGAGTCACAAACCATGAGGGAGGGTTTTTATACTTTCTTCTCAATCCTAACCTCTTAAATTTTTAATTCACAACCCGCATCCACCTTAAGCCAAAACCAAAATCCGCTAACCCAATAGACTTAAATAATTTAATTAATCTCATTCTAATAAATCACGAATACTTAATTAAATACTCATATGAACATAATTAGCAATTATGCACACACAACACCAAATTAAATACTCTTAACTACTCAAGCCTAAAAATTTATAAATTTATATTCTACTTACCCGAGCTCGCAAGCTCGCTCCGGACCATGAGTCGACTCGGCTCGACCACGAACTAGTCCGCTAGGCTGGCAAATATACATAAAAGGAAAAATAATAAATTTAAATATCTAGGATATTACAATCCTTCCTCCATAAAGAAAATTCGTCCTCGAATTTTAGAAAAGAAAATAAGAACTCACCACAACATCAAACAATGAAGGATAACACTCTCTCATATGAGACTACTGAATCCACCTCTACTGCGGTAGGCTCGATCACATGGGACTCATCCCGAATATACCTCTTCAGCATAGACACATGAAACACTGGATGTACTCGATTCATACTGGGAGGTAGGGCCAACACATAGGCCACGGCTCCCGTGCGCTTGAGAATAGGAAACGAGTCAATGAACCTAGGGCTTAGCTTTCCTTTCTTACCAAACCCCACTATCCCTTTCATAGGGGACACCTTGAGGAACACCATGTCCCCCTCAACAAACTCTACCTCCCTGGCCTTTCCATCTGCATACATCTTTTGGCGACTCTGAGCTGCCAACAACCTCTCTCTGATTTGCTTCACTTTTTCCACAGCCTCCTCCACCAGTTCAGGTCCCATTATAAGGGAATCTCCTGCCTTAAACCAACCTATAGGCGACCTGCAACTCCACCCATACAACGCCTCAAAGGGACCATCCCAATGCTGCTGACACACCAGATACTTAGACACAAACTCGGCCACTTCCCTTCTCATGCTTTTCTCCCAATAATTTTGTCTGAGATCTCGATACATTTTCATGACTCCCAGATGCATAGTGTAGGTGAATCGATGAGCCATCTCCAGCATCTGCCTGTGAACCTCAGCCAAATCTGGTACCATAATCTGGTTCTTAAACCTCAGGACGCCCTCCGAGTCCACATTGAACCCATTATTTGCATCTCCTCTCCTGGCCAGATTCTTAGTGAATGCATAAAAGGCATCCTCCTCCTGCGCTGCCCGCAGCATGTCAACCAATGTGGACTGCACTCTCAAGTGAGCCACCAACGTACCAGAATCTGATACTGACAAGACTACTCCGACATCCAAACATAGGGCCAAATCCTGAGTCAACGACCTCCTTCTCACTGCCAAATGCGCCACACTGCCAATAGACTTCCTACTCAGATCATTAGCTACCACATTAGCCTTCCCTGGATGGTACATGATCATGCAGTCAAAGTCCTTCAACAGCTCAAGCCATCTTCTTTGCTATTTTGCATCAGCACACAACCTAAGCCGACTCGGAAAGCATCACAATAAACAACAAAACCTCCTGAACCCGAGGGTACTGCTAGAACTGGCGTCGACGTCAAGCGGTCTTTGAGCTTCAGATTGGTCTCCTCGCACCTACTATCACATTCGAACTTGACCTTCTTCTGGATCAGGCAGGTCAATGACGCTGCAATCCAACAAAAATTCTCCACAATCTTTCTGTAATAACTTGCCAACCCCAGAAAATTATGAATCTCTGACACATTGGTCGGCCTCTCCCAATTTTGAATTGCCTCTATTTTGTAGGGTCCACCTTTATTCCTTCCTTGGACACCACATGACCAAGAAACCCTACGCTCTCCAGCCAGAACTCGCACTTGGAGAATTTGACATACAACTTGTGCTCCATGAGAGTTTCCAGAACTACCCTCAAGTGCTCAGTATGCTCCTCCCTGCTCCTGGAATAAATCAAAATGTCATCAATGAACACAATCACAAACTTATCTAGGTATTCCATGAACACTCGGTTCATCAGGTCCATAAATACTGCAGGTGCATTAGTCAGCCCGAATGACATCACTAAAAACTCAAAATGCCCATACCTTAACCTGAAAGCAGTCTTAGGGATGCCACTATCCCTAATCCTCAACTGATAATACCCTGACCGCAGGTCAATCTTAGAAAACCATTGTGCTTACTGAAGCTAATCAAACAAATCATCAATCCTGGGCAACGGGTACCGATTCTTCACTATTACCTTGTTAAGCTGTTGGTAATCAATGCACATCAATATGGACCCACCCTTCTTCTTTATAAGGAGCACTGGAGCACCCCAAGGCAAAATACTAGGGCGAATGAAACCCAAATCAAGCAGCTCCTGTAACTGGGACTTCAACTCCCTCAACTCGGCTGGTGCCATCTGATACGAAGGAATGGAGATCAGCTTCGCCCCTGGTTGTAAATTGATACAGAATTCGATCTCTCCCTCTGGAGGTAACCCTGGCAACTCCTCCGAAAATACATCAGAGAACCTGCATACTACATACGTCCTCCTGATGTCTCTAGCCGCACCTCCACCTTCCTCTGCCACTGACACAAAGGCCAAAAATGACGGACACCCGCCAAAAAGTAACTTCCGGGCCTTAAGGGTTGATATCTCCATCAACGACTCACCCCTTCTCTCACCTTGGAAGGTAAATTGGGGTATCTCGGGCTTATTGAAGGTCACAGTCTTAGCCCTGCAATCAACTAAGGCGAAATGGTCCGCTAACCAGTCCATGCCCAATATCACATTAAGCTCCAACATCGGCAGGAGTGTCAAATCGGCCATGAGCACATGCCCATAAATGACAACCTTGCAGCATCGAAAGACTGCCTCTGTCATCACAAAAATGCCCGTAGGTGTAGACACCACAAGGGGTAATTCAAGCACAGAAGATTCCCCTGCCAACTTAGCAGCAATCAAAGCATATACGAACGAGTGCATAGCACCCGGATCAAACAAAGCGTATACAATGGTAGACCTAACAACAACATTACTTGACACCACTACCCTGGATGCCTCAGCGCCCTCTTGGTTCATAGCAACCACCCATGCAACGGGCCTCTCTAAACCACCAGCTCGCTGGCCTCCTCCCTAAATCTGACCCCTTTGAGCTACGAAATCCACTTACATCGATGTCTTTCCTTTGGTCTGATTAGGCTGCTGGCTAGCTCTGACAATTCCTCCTGAAGGGCCCAACCTATCCACACCCAAAATATGCCTCAGAGCAAAACCGCTCTGATCCTACTCAACTCTGGCCGCACACAATCATGACCCTTAAGCATAAGGTCGCTCTACACCCCTAATTTATATTTCCTAAAATCTAAGGGAAAGATCCTCCAATCAATCCAAAATTTCATCTATAGGGGAAATTTACTCTCAGCCAACCCCTGCAGATCCCTTATGCAGAACTCTATCAACCGGGACCCCTTGGATCCCTAGGGCCGCCCTAACCATATTGCACCATAAATATTTAACTATATGACGAAACCCAATGAATCATTCAAGATACTAAGCAATCATTGCAAGGATCTCTAATCCAGGCACCCATACAAAGGTAGCCCCCCCAAAGATGGTGCACTCTCTAGCACAGGGCCATTCATGACCTCAAGTTGTGCTACCCTAGGACTGTCCCAGTTCCTCCTCCCTGCAGAGTGCCTCAGTCAGCTCAGCCACTCGAGCCAGTAGCTGCACAACCATGGGATTTGGTCCCACCTCCTCCTGGGCCTGCGGTGGTCTCCCTCGACCCCGGCCCCGGCCTCGACACTTAGTGGAGTTGCTATCATTACCGCTCCTTGTGGCATCAAAGGCCTCCATTGATCTGGAAATACCAAAAAAATAATAATTCAAGATTAAGCAATTGAATTCACCCACTGTTTGCAAACCAAATCACAAGTTGCGCTGAGGTGCAGACTTAGCCCATTGATCTCATAGCATACCCATACCGTATACTGACTAGCAATGCCCTATACGGTGACAACTCTAGGTCGTAGTCGGACATAACCACATGCTCTGATACCAACTTTGTCACACCCCAAAAGCAGGGTCATGTGATCGGCCAGGGTATACGTACCTACACCCCACAGCCTAACTCATGCACATGCAAACATCATAAACAACAAAGTAAATAATAGCTTTTAATAATAAAAGAATCAAAAAAGATTTTCATTTCAAAACAACAAGATTTTAAATACATATCTCAAGTACGAAAATAAATCGAAGAGCAACAGTTCTTTTAATAAACAAAATTGAATAAAATGTGAATATTCCCACGGGACGAATACTCCAAATACCAAAATAAAAGTGCATGACAACCTACTACAAACTCAACTACGACCCCTAATTAGGACTGCTATGAGATCATGTGGCTCCTTTGCCCTCCAGCTGCGCTAAGTGCTCCAGCCCGCCTCACCAGTCAGGCTCTGCAAAACAAAACAAAACAACGACAACGAGTGAGTTCAAAGAACTCAGTGAGTAATTTTACCAATCCCGACAAATCAACATCACAGAGATAACAAAAATATATCTATCTCTACAGAGACAATATCACAAAGGTGTGACTAGCTACCAGGCCAACAGGCCACCTATGCCCACGACATCTAACTCTCAAAGAGGTGCATCAAGCCGAAGCCCTACCAAGCTGAACACTCACATAAAGCTAGCGGTTGATTAGTCGATCGACCGACGATCGATCGGCAAGTTACCGAACGACGTCAACGACTATTTTTTTGCTCGTTGAACGTTCCGTTCGGCTGAGGGGTTATAAATACCCCTCACCTAACTTCTTTAATCCTTCTTGGAGATTTCATTGAGCATTAAAGAAGTGATTTGAGCCTTCATAAAGATTGAATTGATGCGCGCCCTTTGCTTCCGTCGACAATACTTTGCAAGCGCCTACTTCCCTGCTTCCCTCAACTCTGCTGCAACTCCAAGAGTCATCTGTCTGCAAGTTGGAAGCCTGAAGGCTTGGGAAAGGAGCTTTGGTTCATCTTTAAATTCTTAAGCTCTTTCCATTGTATTTGAAGTTTATTTGAAACTTGTTCTTTCCATCTGTAATAGCTGCTAGGTGTGCTAGGGAAACACTTAGGGAAAACTTTGTAGAATTATATTTTACCTAGATGAATAGGATTGAGGTGTTCTCAGAGTGATGAGAAGAGTATCCTCAGTGTATTCAAAGGGAAACATAATATCTATAAAGTAGTGGTTAGAAATCCTTGGTGATGATCTAAGGTAGTGGAGTAGGCAGTTGGCCGAACCACTATAATTATTATTGTTTGCATTGCTTTCTTGTTTGCCTATCATTGTCATTAATATTTGATCACGTCTACAATTAAGAAACACTTGCACTCAAGTTAAGTTAAAATTAAGTAAAAAAGAAAAATATAGGAAAAAGGGGACATACACTATTCAACATCCCCTTCTAGTGTCGGATTTCACACAATAATTGGTATCAGAGCTAGGTCGTAGGTCAAGATTTAACCAACTTCCCTATAATTCAAGATGTTTAGTGAAATCCAATTAGCTCAAGGGTCCTCTACTCATACTCTACCACTATTCGATGGGAACAACTATGCCTATTGGAAGATCCGCATGTATGGCTTCCTACAATCTTTAGGCATAGATGTATGGAGGATGATTCTGTTGGCTTTAGGTTTTCAACCTTACCCTTAATCTCGGTTTTGATGATAATAAACATGGGACTAATGATTTCATTGAGAATATGTTTCAGGTTCCGTATCAATTAGCGTTCGATGTCCTCGATCAGAAAAATTGGAGAAATCGGAAATTGGAAGGACATTGATCGTCGCGCTCGGGTTCGTCGCGAAAGTTTATTGAAGATCGATGAGTGCACCAAAGTCGTTTGGATGAGTCCAAAGATCAAGTCAAAAGCTCTCCAAGATGAAGCTCATTGAAAGCCGGAATCCGGAAACCAAGCGCGGAAGAAATAGGCTGAAAATGCAATTTCAGCCTATGTTCGGCCGACGAGGCGGTCGACCGAATAAGGTAAGAAATGAGCAGTAGCCCTAGTGGTCGACCGATCGATCGACCGGACTGAGGCTAGTTGCAGACGCAGCTTGCGTCGGTCGATCGAAAGTGAAATCGCAAGTTTCTTACATCGGGTGGTCGATCGGGCAGTCGATCGACCAAAGCCCAAAATGGGCAGTAAGGTTGGCGGTCGACCGACCTGTGGATACCCGAGATGCGAGATCGCGTCGGTCGACTGATGGGTCGATCGAAGGTCGGGGAAGAATAGTCGCGTCTGGGCGGTTGACCTATCGGTCGACCGACCACAGATAGAAGAGAAGCGATCGAAAGACTGATCGACCAATCGGTCGATCGACTATTCGACCGACGTATAGTTTTCTATCCGTTGAACAGCCGTTTCTTTACGAGTGTATAAATGCACCCTCATATACTTCATTTAATTCTTCCTTGACTCCTATAGATTTTTGAGCACTTTAATAGGAGATTAAAAGCCTTCCAACGATTGATTGAATTGCGCTCTGTTTCCTTTCGCACGTCTTCTTCAAGCGCACAAGCTGGGCTCAACTCGGGTTTTGATCAAGCTTTACATCTTGACGAGTTGAAGGCTACAAGGATTGAAAAGAGTAGTTATTCTTGTTCTATTATTAGCTCTTTTCATTGTAATCTTTATTGTTATTTGAACACGTTTTAATTGAATTTGCGAGTGACAGACCTAGGATTGTTAGGTCTGAATTTGGAAGTGGTTACCTGTTGTTAGGTGTAAAGCCACTTGTGTAAACTTAGTATTTACTAGGATTAGTTTAGTTGTCCCTTAGGGTTGCGGTGGAAGAGGACTCTCGATAAGGAGACGGTGACTTCTGGGTGTGGAAGTGCCTTAGGTCGAGAGTGCGTCTATTCGGTGAAAAGTCCTCGTGTGTAAGGGAAACGTAAATTAATCTAGTAAAAATAGTTTGGAAATCCTAAGCGGGGTGCTTAGGTAGTGGAGTAGGCATTGGGGCTGAACCACTATAAAATCACAGTGTTTGCTTTGATTCTTAATTTCGTGCTTAATTGCTTTATCATTTATCTCGCTTTCGCATTCAATTATAAATTGCCTAACTAATCTAAGAAAACAATTAAAAGTAATTTAGGCTAATTGAATTAGTAAACACACTATTCACCCCCCCCCCCCTCTAGTGTCGCCATTTCGCCAACAATTGGTATCAGAGCGGGTTCGTAGATTGAGATTTCACCATCTCCTCTACAAATGTCTCTCGATCGTAAAATGGTTCTAGAGTGTGTAGCGTCTATACCCCCTAGGTTCGATGAATCTAACTTTGGTCTTTGGAAGGGTAGAATGTACATATTCCTAAAGACTCAAGGTTTAGGTGTTTTTAATATGGTTAAGATAACATACATTGAACCTAGAGAAAATATGGATTCATGGACCCAAGAACAAATTAATATGTTTGAGTTAAATGCAAAAGCTACAAATTGCATATTTTGTTCTTTGAGAAATAATGTACTTGAAAAAATTAATCATGCATTGTACTTCTGCATATGATATTTGGAATACCCTGAATATGTTTTATGATTATGCTAAAACTGAAGAACTCATTACCCTAAATGAAGGAGACATTGACAATTGTCATGATCCTATATCTAATGAAGTTCTTGAAGCTTTTAGTGTTTCTAGCAAAAGAAGTACAAAAAGCCGGAAGAGAAAGGTGGTATGCCACCTATGCAATGAGAAAGGGCACGTGAAAAAGAATTGCCCTAGCATGAAGAACAAGGCAAAGAAGAGGTCGAATGTTTCCACAACATCATCCAATTCAAACGAAACATCCTCTTACAATAACTATGAAGCTACCTCAAAGACTTGCCCCATGAATGATAATGATGAGGTACTCTCCCCCCATTCTAGTCATGTTAATAATAATGATAGCATTAACTCATCTAGTTCTCATGATTTTAATGATTTAATGGATGAGTATAAAATCATGTATGCCTTGCTCTTGAAAAAGGATAAAGAAAATAAAAGGATTAAGAATGAGAATTCTAGTCTCAGTTCACTTGTGTACACTCTAGAATTAGAAAATGAGAAATTGAAATCTAGCTCACTTGATCCATGCCATGATAACTTAGAATCTGAGCTTAAAGCCTTGAAGCATAAAAATGATAATTTGATAAATGAAAATAGCATGTTAAAAACCCAATTGCATGCAATTCAAAAATCTATGAATGATTTGAAAAGTGAAGTCATTTCCTTGAGTAAGAAAGTAAATGAAGTTAAAAATGCCTCATCTCCTAAGAACAATAGAACAAAAAATGCTTATTTAAAGAATGTCAATGTTCATGTTCATCATCATTCTCATGTTAGACATTCTACACTTAAACCTCAAGTTAAAAAGAAGAATGTTTCACTTAAGAATGCTCATGTCCATCAATTTTCTCATGTCAAACTTTCCAACATTAAACCTCATGTCCATAATGAAAGGAAAAAATTTAATGGACATTATTTTTGTTGCGGTGTATATGGGCATGTTATATATGATTGTGCATTCAAGATGAACCCAATTGAGTTAAAACACTTTGGGTAGCTAAGCCTTCTAACACTCAAGGACCCAAAGCCATTTGGGTACCAAAAGTCTCATGCTCTTTCGTAAGGGGAGCAACCGCACAAGGGTAAAGGAAGATGGAGAATTGAAGTTGACCATGAACATCAATAAAGAATTCATCATTGGTTGCAACTTCAAGTCATGAAGATGTCATAGGTATGAAAATTGGCATCTAGGTATATCTTGGTATCATCTCCTATACTCATTTGCTTAAATCATAGTTGGAGTTTTGATACATGCTTAATGTTAGTAGATTCTTCATTCTTGATAAGTCTTATTAAAATGATTTTTGATTTTGATTTCCTAGTCTCTTCGGAGACCTATGTGGCATGTAATGGGCCTAAGCGACCTTGCGGTTCTAAATCATAAACACATTGTGGCCTTTCGGTTTTCAACCAATAGGAAGGGTTGGAGATCTTATGTTTTAAAATTTTATATTTTGAGATCTCTTGATTCATTTTTTTATCATGAATAATTTCTTTGAAAATGAATACATGTTATTTAGTGAAGTTGAAGTTGATAAATGATACTTGTTTTTTTTTTCTCTTCACTGTTTAGTTTAATAGCTTGCATGTAGAATTGGTTTCATTGTCTACTTAAGAAGTATACTTGCAAATTATAAGTTTTTGGGAAGGCTATTTAGGAAGAAAAATATTAGTTTGGCTAAATCATCATGAATAGGGTATAATCTTGATAATTTCAAAAATCTAAGTGTTATACCTCATTGGTTAAGATAAAATCATGTCTCTATACTCATGACTAGAATTGCCTGTAAAGTTCTTGAATTCTTATGAGTAGGTAGAATATTAGCACTTAGGCAAATTTCATCAAATGAAACTTGCTCTAGGTTGATACTTGCTATTATAGACATTTCTTTAAGTCCAAACTAGTTAAACATAGGTAGAGATCTTATTCCTTAAATGTTTCACATCTTATGATCTCTTAGATTCATTTAGATATTATGAAAACTCATTTAAAATGAATCTTTACTATCTAGCATAGGTTAAGGTTTTAAAATGAAACTTTCATTGAACCTTGCTATGTAGTATGTTAGCTTGCTAGTAGTCATATTATTTCATTATGATACTAATGAAGTCTACTTGCAAGTTAAGAATTTGAAAGGCTATGCTATCTAAAAGAAAATGAAAAAGGAAATGAAAAGTTGGGCAAATTTTTAAGAAATAAGGTATGAATTTAATTTTGCAAAGATCTTTGTAAAATAATTGAATACTCATGCATAAATGATTTCTCTATGCTCATGATTGATTATGCATGATAAATATTTGAATCTTCATGGGTAAGAAAATTTTTGTTAACTTAGCTCAATTTCATGATATCTTGATTGAATGAAACTTGAACTAGGTTAAAATTCTTCTTTAGAGACTTCATGTTAAGTTAGACTTGAAATTAAATTAAATTTCTAAAAATAAGGTATGAATTTAACTTTACAAAAATCTTAGTATGATAATTGAATATTAATGCCTTAATGATGTCTCTATATACTCATGATTGATTTTGCATGATAAATTTGGATAACTTAGGCAATTTCATGATATCATGATTGAATAAAACTTGCTCTAGGTTAAAACTCATATTAGAGACCTCATTTTGAGTAAACATCAAACAAACATGTTTAGACACACATGATATGACTCTAGGTGTTCAATCTTGAAAATTCATGTGTAGATGGAAATGTGATAACAAGATCACATTAGTGGACTTACTTAAAAGGTTTGACCCAAGTCAATAAATTGACTTGGACACTTTATTTTAAGTCCAAACTTCATAAACATGTTTAGAAATAGGTATGACATGTTTCCATGCACTTAGAGTGAAAAATTCATATGGATATGTATAAAGTGACAATAGAGGTCAATTCATGAAAACATCTTTTGAATCATGTTGACCCAAGTCAACAAGTTGACTTAAAAGATTCATTTTCAATCCATATTTGTGGAACATGTTTAGATTTACTCATGTTAGGTATACATAGGTTTAAATTTGAAAAATCATGAGTAAATGTTAAAATTGAAACTTAGCAAGTTTCATTAAAACTAGTTTAGTTTTGAATGAAATCATGCTAGGTTGATATCTTGACTTAAGGATATAATTTTCATCTCAAACTTGACATACACACTTTACATGACCATTATGTGGTGTCATAAAAGTTTGAATGAAAACTAAGCATTCTTTGAAAATAACTGAAAAATTATGGAATTGTCATTTGTTCAACAATTGGTATCACCAATTTCAGTTATTTCTAGGAAAATATAGAAAAACCCTTTTTAGATGATTCTTGGAACTACACATTCACTGAAAAATCTAGTTTTATCAGTAAAAAATTCAAAAAGTTTCATCAAGAATCTAATTTATAATGGAATTTTGAAGTTGGATTTCCAAAACACAAAGTATCATTTTTTGAAATATCAATCTTTCCGATACTTTGAATTTTCTTCAAAAACTTCAAATGAAAGTGTGTGTATACCGCTTTGATTGTGTTTCTAATATCATTCACATCATTGATTGAGTAAAATCATTTCTAGGAATGATTTTGAATTCTTGAATGATAGCTAGAAATATCTAGTGTTTTCATTTAAAACAATGTAGGATGAAAAATGAACTTAGAAAATTCATTTTGAGTTCAAACTTGATACATGCATTTCAAATGACCATTCAATATTTGGCATCAAAATTTTCATCCAAAAATTGGTTTCAAAAATATTTGTCAAAAACATGATTTTGTGTAAACTTAAAAGGTTGATTTTTGAAATCTTGAAGATAGGTTGACCAAAGTCAACAAAATAACTTAAAAGTCTCATCTTAAGCCCAAACTAAATTCATAGACTTATATTATCTCACGTTTGATGTCTAGATACCTAAATATAAGAAAACATGAGTAGATAGCAAAACTTGAGACTCAGCACCTTCATGCTTTCATGCTTATTTCAAATGAAAATGTGCTAAGTTCATATTTAGATCAAATGACATTAGTTTCACTTCAAACTTAATACATGAGTTAAATGACTATATCTTGATAGTTTGAAAGTTTGAATGAAATTTGAAAATATCATGAAAAAGAAACAATATTCATACTTGAGATCATACATGACTTAATTTTGAATTCCTATTGAGTTTTGAACATATCATCTATGAATTAAGTTTCATGTTAAATACTTATTTTCCATCCCTTTGGTTGAGATTTTCATGTTTTATAAAAAATCTTTAGAGTCTAAACTTCATGAAAAATTACGTGTGTTTCATCCCTTTAACAAGATAGACCTTTCTTGCCCTTTTTGATTGATGTCAAAAGGGGGAGAGAAGTATAAGAAAAAGGGAGAGAAGTATAAGAAAAAGGGGGAGGAGTGTATAAGTAAAATGGAGAGAAAAGTATAGGTAAATAGAGAGGAATATATAGGAAATCCATGCATATAGATAGGGGGAGTTTATCTTATAGATATGTATGTTGATAGGGGGAGAAATCCCTTAGTTGATATCCTATATGCTTTAATGATATATTTTCTTATGGATGTTTGTCATTATCAAAAAGGGAAAGATTGTTGGCTTTAGGTTTTCAACCTTAGCCTTAATCTCGGTTTTGATGGTTTTGATGATAAGAAATGGGCAGTAGCCCTAGCGATCGACCGGACTGAGGCTAGCTGCAGACGCAGCTTGTGTCGGTCGACCGAAAGTGAAATCGCAAGTTTCTTGCGTCGGGTGGTCGACCTACCAAAGCCCAAAATGGGCAGTAAGGTTGGCGGTCGACCGACCTGCGGATACCCGAGATGCGAGATCGGGTCGATCGACCGACGGGTCGACCAAAGGTCGGGGATGAATAGTCGCGTCTGGGCGGTCGACCCGTCGGTCGACCGACCACAGACAGAAGAGAAGCGGTCGAAAGACCGATCGAACAGTCGATCGATCGACTATTCGATCGGCGGCCTGTAACAGATAGTTTTCTATCCGTTGAACAACTGTTTCTTCACGAGGGTATAAATACACCCTCATATACTTCATTTAACTCTTCCTTGACTCCTACAGATTTTTGAGCACTTTAAAAGGAGATTAAAAGCCTTCCAACGATTGATTAAAGTGCGCTCTATTTCCTTCCGCATATCTTCTTCAAGCGCACAAGCTAGGCTCAACTCGGGTTTTGATCAAGCTCTACATCTTGACGAGTTGAAGGCTACAAGGATTGAAAAGAGTAGTTATTCTTGTTCTATTATTAGCTATTTTCAATGTAATCTTTATTGTTATTTGAACACGTTTTAATTGAATTTGCGAGTGACAGACCTAGGATTGTTAGGTCTGAATTTGGAAGTGGTTACCTGTTGTTAGGTGTAAAGTCACTTGTGTAAACTTAGTGTTTACTAGGATTAGTTTAGTTATCCCTTAGGGTTGAGGTGGAAGAGGACTCTCGATAAGAAGGCGGTGACTTCCGGGTGTGGAAGTGCCTTAGGTCGAGAGTGCGTCTCTTCGGTGAAAAGTCCTCGTGTGTAAGGAAAATGTAAATTAATCTAGTAAAACTAGTTTGGAAATCCTAAGCAGGGTGCTTAGGTAATGGAGTAGGCATTGGGGCCGAACCACTATAAAATCTCAGTGTTTGCATTCATTCTTAATTTCGTGTTTAATCGATTTATCATTTATCTCGCTTCCGCATTCAATTGTAAATTGCCTAACTAATCTAAGAAAATAATTAAAAGTAATTTAGGCTAATTGAATTAGTAAACACACTATTCAGCCCCCCCCCCCTCTAGTGTCGTCATTTCGCCAACAGATTCTTGTAGAGTATAAACAACCCAATAAGGACATGGACCAATGGGATCAAGAAGAGATTAGACTTTTCAATGCAAATGCAAACGCCGTCAATGGTTTATATTGCGGCCTATCAATTAATGAATTCAATAGGATTTCTACATGTAAGTCCGCATATGAAGTATGGAAGGTCATAGAGATCACCCATGAAGGGACTTCACAAGTAAAGGAATCCAAAATAAACTTACTCATGCATGATTATGAAATGTTTAATATGTTATCACATGAGTCCATTGATGCCATGCATGCTAGATTCTAAAATATTACAAATGGCTTAACTAACCTTGACAGAGAAATAAGGGAAGAGGAGAAGGTAAGGAAGCTCCTTCGTTCCCTTCCAAAATCTTGGGAGCCCAAAGTCACAACCATCATGGAAGCCAAGGACTTGAGCACCTTGAAGATTATCGTGCTCATTGGGTCTCTCATGACACATGAGACCCACATGAAGCAATACCAAGAGGAAGATGCCCCCAAAGGCAAGACCATTGCTTTAAAAGCATCACATCGAGTGAAATAGTCATCGTCATCCGAGGAAGAGACGATAACCTATTACTTTTTAAAGATCTCAAAAAAGACAGTAGATCTTTAGAACTTGAGAATGATAACCTATTACTTTCATGCAATGCTCTAAGGAAACAAATAGACATCCTTAAGGAAGAGAAATGCACCCTAGTAAAAGCTAAGAATGACTTAGAGATTGACAACCAAAAATTAGAAAATGAAAATAAATATTTATGTGATAAAGTAGAGCATTTAAATGATAGCATGCTAACATTAAAAAATAAACTTTGCATGCTTAATGAAAAAATGACAACCATCCAAAATGTCATGCCAAAGGTTGTCCATAAAGAGAAATCATCACACTCCCATGCTCTCACACACACAAAAAGAAAATTTAATGAAAATTACTTTTCTTGTGGCATATTTGGTCATATGTCCAAGGATTGTGCATTAAGAAGAAACCCACATGCAAGATTTACATGGGTTCTAAAATTGACTAACACTCAAGGACCCAAGAAAATTTGGGTACCTAAGAAAGTTTCTTCTCATTTTGTAGATGGAGAAGCATCCTCAACCATGTAGAAAAACTTAGATATTGGATAGCGGTTGCTCAAAGCACATGACGGGTGACATCAATTTGTTTGCAACCCTATCAAGTAAAGATGGTGGACATATCACATTTGGAGACAATGTCAAAGGTAAGATTGTTGACATTGGTGACAAAGGTATACTCCCTTACCCATGCATTAAGAATGTTTAATTAGTTGATGGGTTGAAACATAATTTGATTAGTATATCACAATTATGCGACAATGGATACATAATTATTTTTAAAGCATCTAAATGTATTATTAGAAGTGCACCTTCAAATGATATCATGTTCATTGGAAATAGGCAAGAAAATATATACACCTTAGAATTAAATATCTTGCCAAATCCTCATGTTAAATGCTTAGTTGTCATGGAGAATGACTCTTGGTTGTGGCATAGAAGGCTAGGACATGCTAGCATGAGCCTCATCGAAGAGATATCTAGGAAAGAATTAGTTAAAGGCTTACCTAAGGTAAAGTTTGAAAAAGACAAACTTTGTGATGCATGTCAACAAGGTAAGCAAGTCAAATCTTCTTTTCATAGCATTGATCAAGTTAGTACATCTAGAATTCTTGAGCTTGTGCACATGGATCTCTTTGGTCCATGTGATGTAACTAGTCTAGGTGGAAAGCTATATTGTTATGTATTAGTTGACGATTTTTCTAGATTTATATGAGTTTTCTTTTTGGTCAATAAAAATGAGACTTTTGAGTTTTTCAAAAAGTTTGCAAAGAAAGTTACAAATGAAAAAGGAGTTTCAATTTTAAAAATTAGAAGTGACAATGGAGAGGAGTTTAAAAATGAAAAGTTTTCCGAGTTTTGTGATGATTTGGGTATTGAACATACCTTTTCTTCCTCTAGGACCCCTTAACAAAATGGGGTGGTTGAGAGAAAGAACAGAATCCTACAAGAGATGGCTAGGACCATGCTATGCAAAAATAATTTGTCTAAGTATTTTTGGGCCGAAGCCATGAATACCTCTTGCTATGTTCTTAACCGAGTTTTATTAAGACCTAAAATTAAGAAAACGTCTTTTGAGCTTTGGAATGGTAAAATCTCAAAATGTGGAATATTTTCATATTTTTTTATGCAAATGTTTTATATTAAATACTAAGGAAAATTTAGGAAAATTTGACTCTAAATCCGAGGAAGGGATTTTCCTAGGTTACTCCATTAATTCTAAGGCATATAGAGTTTACAATCGTAGAACCATGATTGTTGAAGAATCCATGCATGTCACATTTAATGAAACTAATGATTCTTCTAGAAATACAAAGATTGTGAATGTAGGTGAGGAGCTTGAGGATCTCACACTTCATGATAAAGAAGTGGAGGATGAAGATAATGAGGAAACCCAACATGCAGAACTGCCATCCTCGAATCTACCTCAAGTTGAAGATGATGAAGAAGAAGCTCTACCACCTCTCCCTAAAGGATATTGGTTGGTAAAGCATCATCCAATGGACCAAGTCATTGGAAAACCTTCAACGGGAGTGGTAACACGTTCTAAACTCAAGAATGTTTGTCAATATGTAGTTTTTGTATCTCAAGTAGAGCCTAAGAACATTAAGGAAGTAATAGAAGATGTGTTTTGGGTACTAGCTATGCAAGAAGAACTCAACCAATTTGGTAGAAATGATGTATGAGACTTAGTGCCTAGACCTAGTGAACAAACTATAATTAGAACTAAATGAGTATTTAGAAATAAGCTAGATGAAGAAGGATTAGTTATTAGAAACAAAGCTAGGTTAGTTGCACAAGGGTATAATCAACAAGAATGGATAGATTATAATGAAACGTATGCTCCCGTAGCTAGATTAGAAGCAATTAGAATGCTTTTGGCATATGCTAGTTTTAAGGGTTTTAAACTTTGGATGTAAAAAGTGCATTTTTGAATGGTTTCATTAATGAAGAAGTCTATGTTGAACAACCCCCCGGTTTTAAAAGTTTTGAGTTTTCAAACCATGTTTTCAAACTTAAAAAGGCATTATATGGTTTAAAACAAGCCCCTTGGGCTTGGTATGAAAGACTTTTAATATTTTTAATTGAACAAGATTTCAATGTTGGAAAAACCGATGTTTCACTTTTCATTAAGCATTATGAAAATGATATGTTATTAGTTCAAATTTATGTTGATGACATAATCTTTGGTACTACTAATGAAATGCTTTGTAAGTGGTTTGCTAAATGTATGCAAGATGAGTTTGAGATGAGCATGATGGGAGAGCTCTCCTTCATGCTTGGTCTCCAAATCAAGCAAACCAACAAAAGAATCTTCATCAATCAAGCCAAGTACATAAAAGAGCTTATCAAAAGGTTTGGGATGAATGAAGCCAAGATAGCTTCTACACCTATGAGCGCATCCATCAAGCTTGACAAAGATGAAGAGGGCATTAAAATTGACAAAAAATGATATCGAGGTATGATTGGTAGTCTTCTTTACTTAACCGCAAGTAGACCCGATATCATGTTTAGTGTATGTGTATGTGCATGTGCTAGGTTTCAATCTTGCCCTAAAATATCTCATTTAAGTGCGGTAAAACACATATTGAGATATTTAAAGGGCACGGTTGACTTAGGACTATGGTATCAATGTTATACATCATTTGATTTAATCAGTTTTTCAGACGCTGATTTTGCCGGATGTAAAGTAGATAGAAAAAACACTAGTGGGTGTTGTCAATTCTTAGGAGCGAGTCTTGTTTCTTGGTTCTCAAAGAAACAAAACTCAGTTGCTCTTTCAACTATCGAAGCGGAATACATCGCTGCGGCTAGTTGTTGTGCACAAGTCATTTGGATGAAACAAACCCTTTTAGACTATGGACTTAGGTATTCTTGCATACCTATTCATTGTGATAATACTAGTGCAATAAATTGAACCAAAAATCCCATTTTACACTCAAGAACTAAGCATATTGACTTAAGACACCATTTTCTTAGGGATAATGTGACTAAGGGAAATATATCGGTAGAATTTGTATCCACCAATAAACAACTTGCCGATATATTTATAAAACTCTTGGTTGAAGAGAGCTTTACAACTTTAAGGATGCAATTAGGAATTTGTGTTTTTCCTAGTAATTAAAATGTTTTTCTTCAAAATGTATATGTTTTTCAAAACTTGCATTCTATAAAGTATCATCACACTTATTTCTTGCTCTGTAGCGGGGCTTTGTGACCTATTGGTGTTCGCCTTCTATAGGCTTACATTAATGGGGATGACTATAGTGGTAGATGATACTTGGTTTTATGGCTTTCTTGGTTTTTATGATGAAACTCATTAATTGTACCTTAATTCTTACCCTTTTTGATTGATGTCAAAAGGGGGGAAAAAAGTAAGGTCACACTTGGTTTTTACGATGCATATAGTTAGGGTGAGTTATATAGTTAGAAGGGGTTAAAAATGATATGCACATTGATAGGGGAGCATAAGTTGAGTAAGTTGAGTTATAAGTATTTGTATACATGTGTTGAGTTTTATATCTTGTATACCTTAGACTCATGTATGCCTTAACTCAAACTCACAAACACTTATGCATATGCTTTCTTAAAAAAAATTCCATGTTATGTTTGTCATCATCAAAAAGGGTGAGATTGTTGGCTTAAGGGTCTCTCTTAAGCCTCGATCTTTATTTTGATGATAACAAATAAGTTTAATCCATGTGTGAACATTTGAGTTTAGGTTGAGGTTGCGATAAGCATGCCAAGTTCGCTCAAACAAAACGAAAGAAAAGATCGTCAAAGAAACGGAAGAAGAAAACGTCAAAGAAATGCTCGGGCATAAATCAAGTAGAAATCATGTAATATACCCCTAGGATAATTTTATCCCAAGCTAAAATATAAAGTTATCCAAGTTGAAACTTGGTAACTAGACTCATAAAAAAGGCATGTAACAAAATCAAGTAGAAGTTAGCCTCAGCCTGAGTTCGGTCGACCAGTCGGTCGACCGAACAAGGCAGTATTGTTGGCAGCAGCCAATTCGATCGACCAGTCGGTCGACCGAATGTTGCAAAAATATGGCAGTGGCGAAAGTTGGTGAAGAAATTGCAGAGGGCTACGTCGGTCGACCGATCGATCGGTCGGTCGATCGATCAAACCCAAAAATTGGCAGAATGCTCATCGGTCGACCGGATTAGAGATCACAAGTCACGCGACCCTGGCACCATTGATTCGGTCGACCGAATGTGGGATGGATAGAGTTGTGACAGTCGGTCGACCCGTCGATCGACCGAACACTCACATAAAGCCAGCGATCGCATTGGCGGTCGATCAGTCGATCGACCGATAATCGACCGGCAAGCAACCGAATGGCGTCAACGACTACTTTTTTGCCCGTTGAACGTTTCGTTCAGCTAAGGGG
This sequence comes from Canna indica, assembly GCA_034359265.1. Lineage (NCBI taxonomy): Eukaryota > Viridiplantae > Streptophyta > Magnoliopsida > Zingiberales > Cannaceae > Canna > Canna indica. The sequence goes on along the minus strand of CP136892.1, from coordinate 36,597,807 downwards.
TTATAAATACCCCCCACCTAACTTCTTTAATCCTTCTTGGAGATTTCATTAAGCATTAAAGAAGTGATTTGAGCCTTCATAAAGATTGAATTGTTGCGCGTCCTTTGCTTCCGTCGACAACACTTTGCAAGTGCCTACTTCCCTGCTTCCCTCAACTCTGCTGCAACTCCAAGAGTCATCTGTCTGCAAGTTGGAGGCCTGAAGGCTTGGGAAAGGAGCTTTGGTTCATCTTAAATTCTTAAGCTCTTTCCATTGTATTTGAAGTTTATTTGAAACTTGTTCTTTCCATCTGTAATAGCTGCTAGGTGTGCTAGGGAAAACTTTGTAGAATTATGTTTTACCTAGGTGAATAGGATTAATGTGTTCTCAGAGTGGTTAGAAGAGTATCCTCAGTGTATTCAAAGAGAAACATAATCTCTATAAAGTAGTGGTTAGAAATCCTTGGTGATGATCTAAGGTAGTGGAGTAGGCAGTTGGCCGAACCACTATAATTATTATTGTATGCATTGCTTTCTTGTTTGCCTATCATTGTCATTAATATTTGATCACGTCTACAATTAAGAAACACTTGCACTCAAGTTAAGTTAAAATTAAGTAAAAAAGAAAAATATAGGAAAAAGGGGACATACACTATTCAACCTCCCCTTCTAGTGTCGGGTTTCACACAACAATTGGTATCAGAGCTAGGTCGTAGGTCAAGATTTAACCAACTTCCCTATAATTCAAGATGTTTAGTGAAATCCAATTAGCTCAAGGGTCCTCTACTCATACTCTACCACTATTCGATGGGAACAACTATGCCTATTAGAAGATCCACATGAATGGCTTCCTACAATCTTTAGGCATGGATGTATCACATGCCTATTGATAAATAAAAAATCACATGCCTAAAAAATCACATAATAACACTATAATTAGATATCTAATCACATAATAACAGATAAATAAAAAATCAGTCCAGATTCAACAGACAACATATAAATTTCAGAAAGTTAAAATTTTCAGCACATCAAGGAATAAAATTCGAATTTTGCAGAATTAAATCCTCAAATTTCTAACATCACATATTCAAGTCATCATGCCAATCATGCATACAATCTCATAATTTTTACTAAATAAAAATTAGCATATATAACAAGAATTCTTTAATCAAGAATCAACCATTAAGATCAAGAATTTCCTTCTCAAAAACCTTTAATTAGTCATTATCAAGATCTTAATTCCTACCACATGATTTCTATCCAAAATCACAGATTTAATCCTAAGCATGCAATCCACAAATCAAGAAACCAAATTGGGAGAATAGCTCATGATTTGCACATCAAGAAAACATGACAAGAACTCGAAGAAAATCCAACAAACAAGGCATAAATACCGAGCCGTCATGAATGGCTTCAAAAAATCCGATTAAAATCCCGAAGAGAGAGGGTAAACCACTCACCTTAATTTGGAAAATATTAGGAAATAAATCCCGGACGACGGCCTCGAATCTGGCTTCAAAAGGCCGACGACGGCTCAACCCAAAAAAATGACTCCAAGGGGAAAGAAGAGAGGGAGAGGAAGTAGGTGACTCGGCTCGGCTCCTCTTGGCTCGACTCCAAAGAGAAGAAGGAAGAGAGGAAGAGGAAGAAGAATATGGCGGCTCGGCTTGGCTTGGCAGTTGGTTCCCTTTTTAAACTTTTTAGGTGACTCCAAAATAGGAGCCACAAGTCATGAGGGGGGGGGGGGTTATACACCCTCATCAACCCTAATCCCTTAAATCCTTAATTCACAACCTGCATCCACCTTAAGCCAAAACCAAAACCCACTAATCCGATAGACTTAAATAATTTAATTAATCTCATTCTAATAAATCACGAATAATTAATTAAATACTCATATGAACATAATTAGCAATTATGCACACACAACACCAAATTAAATACTCTCAACTACCCAAGCCTAAAAATTTATAAATTTATAAATTTATATTCTACTTACCTGAGCTCGCAAGCTCGCTCCGGACCATGAGTCGACTCGGCTCGACCACAGACTAGTCTGCTAGGCTGACAAATATACATAAAAGGAAAAATAATAAATTTAAATATCTGAGATATTACACTTTTGGTTTTTCTTGATTTTTTGGGGCGAGTGGCCGGCCCTATGAGATTTGAAATTTGATTTTTCTTCGCAAGTTCTTGTCGATTCGACGTGTTTCTTTGAGTAAAGTTTTAAATCGAAGTATGTACCTGTGATCTTATGTATTAGATCGTGTTTTCTCGCATTTTTGTGGGTTGCCGAGTTGAGAAAATAGGGGAAAGGTCATGCCGAAATTTTCCTCTCTCGTTTCGCACCCGTAGATCGCTTGGTGTTCATGATATGTTAGATCTATGGATTTATATTGTGTTATTGTTGCAGCCATGCCCCTTCAAATTGAGGACTCGGCCGAGCAAGGATTTACCCTGCTTGAGTCGGTCGAGCAGTGGCATGAGGGGAGAGTGTGGACTGCTCGAGTTAGAATGCATGGTTCCGAGTTATATTTTCTTGTTAAACATTAGATCTGTAGACCGATGCATGTAAATTGTGGATGAAATTTTAGCCCCTACCCATCTAGAGGGTTCGGCCGAGCAAGGATTACCTTGCTCAAGCTTTGGCCGAGCAAGGGTAAAGGGGGAAACCGAATGATTTCGAGTAGTTGTTCATACCTTCCCGTTTGATGCCAATTCATATTCATGTTATGAAATTTCTCGCTTGTCATATGAATTATTTGGTGATAGATCTACATTATCATATTGTGGAAATGTTCTTGTTAATACTCATATGAATATGATGGTTATGGTATATGTATTCAAAGAAAGGTTTCATTTAATTCATTATATCATGTTGAATTGCTGCTATGCTTAGTGTATGTTCCTTATTGGTTTAAATCAATGAATTATTTACCTCTTTAAATTCTTTATTATTGAATCATATGGCTATGCTTAGTGTATGCTGTCCTATTTTGTTATTGGGTACATTTTCAAGTTTATGACATGTATTTCACATTAGCAAGGATAGTATATGACGCTAGATGATTAACATGAAAAATCTGATGTGTGTGCTATTTATGAAAACTCAAAGGTTGACTAGTTAGGTTTCACACCTAAGAAATAATTAGCGAGCAATAGTTCACGCATGTTTCGACCCGGAAATAAAGGGCTGAACACGGGCGGACGCCCGGGATTTTAAACAAGAAAACTCTAGGACACTTGTTTGTGTGATGTGATTGTGATGGTCAGCCGAGAAGCATGGATAGTCGAAATGACTAATGCTTGACTCGGCCAGTGATTGGGTCTTGAGATTGCACCAGCGGGCCTGCTAGGTGTCAGACCCCAGTTGGGTGGGACTAGCTATCTCTACCCCAGACGGTGTCCGGAGACTAGCAGACTATCCTAGTCGACGGCCCTAGATTTTGCATTGATACACTAATATGCTATGTGGCCGAACGGCCAATGTGTTACTATTTTGGGTGGTAGGGCTGGTTGTAGCCGAACCACAAGATCATGAGTAGGCCCTAAGGGCCGGGGGTCATATGATTTAGTTAGACTGTTATGGCTTGTTTCATGGATGTATGGCCTATACAGGACGACCTTTGGGGTCGGTGGTCATATCAGAAGCAAAGTATATCCCTAACTATATGTTTTATTGTCGTATATAATTATTTGTGATTATTGGGGATTTATGTGGTGGTTCGGAAGAATCGCTCACTGAGTCTCATGTGGACTCACGGTTTATTTTCTTATTTTGCAGAGCCCGATCAATGAGAGGAGGCTTGGAGTCATGGTGCAGCTGGAGGCAGGCGGTGGCGTAGATCTCGTAGCAGCGTCCACTATTCTTAGTCTAGAGGTCTAGGGCAATTATTCTTTTCATACACTGAGAATGTTTATTTGAAAACATGTACTCAATTTTAAACTTGAGTTGTTTTTTCTGGTGATTGATGTTTCAGAACTTTTCATGTTTTAAAGCAAAAATTGTAAACGTTCTTTAAATATTTGAATAAAGTTGAATCATTGTTTCATTATATGTTTATGTCAGTGTATGTAGTAGGCTTCAGGGAAGGTCATAGACCCTGACCGATCACACGACCCTAAATTGGGGTGCGACAAAATAACCCTATGAACTTTTTGTGTTGCTTTTATTTCAAGATAAATTTGATTATTTAATCTTTTAGAATATAGGTTCACTTCGAGCCACATCAGATTCACTTGGAATAACAAAAGATCCACTCTTAATAAAGATTTATATTAAACTCGTTCGCTCTTTGTCATATTAGGTTCAGTCTTTCTTAACACAACTAAGTGATTTCGATTTTGCTTGCAATTTTCTCCGATCATGTTATGTGCGATGGGTCTACTGGCCTTGACGATTTTAATTTTATATATTTATTTTTCTATTATGTTTCTCCTTAAAGTCAACAAAAATTATATAAGAAATCTTGGGTTGTTTCTACAAAATTCTAGATTAATTGTAGTACGTATATAAAATTAAAGTTGAACTAGTTTTGGTGAGTCATATGTCTCTTCACATAATTGGCTCCACGAATGAGATTGACATCACATCATCTACCAAGTCACATTCTCATTAAATAAAAGTCTAAGAAAACAGATGAAAAAAGACCTTAATTTTCAAATGGAGAGTTTTGAACGTTCCCAATTCTTCACGTGATGAATTTCCCATCTCTGTGTCAATCTTAATTGAGATTGATATAGTTAGGGTTTCAAAATCACATGATCCATTGACCAAGACCTATTAAATATATATAACTCATATATTATAATTTTTTATCAATAGTATTTTTACATGTAAAATGCATTATATGACCTTTTAGCATTTTAACATTAATTTTAATAATTTTTAATATGCAAAAGTATAAATTTAAAAAATAAAAATATCAAATTAGATAAACTAACGAGTGATAAGAGTATCACTATATGCCAACGGTGGGAAGTGATAAGAGTATCACTATATGCCAACGATGGGTAGCACAGTTGGTGACAACCTCTTATATGTTGTTTAGAGATTTATGATTTAAATCTTAGTATAATCACCTATTGTGACTTTCTATCTTTGTTAAAAAAAAAATATCACTATAAAACTTATATTCTAAGTCCTTGGGCCAAGAAAATACATTTTTTATCATTTTAGAGACCCTTTGCATGAGAATCAAAATAAGTTTAAATAGGTTTTCAACATTTATATTTACAACATTTGAACAATTAAATATTGCAGCATTAGACATTTACAGACTGTAATTGTAGGCTACAAATTGGGTTGTAGTCCAGAAAGCTCACAAGTTGAATTCTAAATTTACAAATGATAGAGCTTCCACTCCTCCTCTCGCTCACGAAAGTCTTGTTTTTCGCTCGTAACTTTCACGACAACCTCTTCTCACTCATGACAATCTTCATCTTTCTCTCACTCACGAAAACCTCTTCTCTCATGACAACCTCCTTCTTTCTCTCGCTTGCAATAGTCTCTCTCTTACTCGCAACAACTATCCTCTCGCTTGCGACAATCACTCTTTTGCCCGCAATAATCTCCATCTTCTCTATTCGCGACAAACCAAATGCATACAAATAGAAGTTGCAAGTCTACTTGCGAGCAATCAAACAGTAAATTGACGGGCATTTACTTTTGCATGCAAATGCTTTACGAGAAACCAACTACAACCTTAGAGGAAACATCATCTCACGTGGCTAGATGGATAATAAATCTTGTATATTACAAAAACAAATAAAACATTGCGACACTAAAGATTGAGTTAGCTAGTCTTGATTAAAAGGCAAAAAAAAAAAAAACAATGTCAACTTTTTTTTTTAAAGAGAGAATTCTATTACTCATTTAACAAAAGGAATTGTTCAAAAGAGAAATTACCTCAACCATTTCCCTGTTTACAAATGGTTGAGAAACATTTATATTTAAGGATACCATCTCATATACAGATAACATGAAAGAAATCCCTTGCTTGGAAGAAACTAGATTATGCTGTGTATTTAACTTGAAACTCCACTTATATTTCACAGCCGCATAAGCCAAACTATGAGCTGCAGAGTTGCAATGCCTCCTTGTATATAAGCAATTATGGGCTTTCAAACTGGACTTTAGCATTAATATATCTTCAATAATATTTGCTGCAAACCATGGAGAAGAAATTCTTTTACAAAGAACATCCCTTAAAATTTTGCAGTTAGTGACAATGATCATATATGAAATATCAAATTCTTTTGCAGCCATCAAGGCCCTTCTAACAGTTTCAGCTTCTGCAGTAAAAGCATTTGAGCAAGGAAAGTAATCCATTCCCACCATCAGAACTCTATTGGTTATGATGTTCACTGCAATAAATCCCGCTCCAGCTTTATATTTGACTCAATTCAAGAGCCATCACAATAAAAGAATCACCTCATCATTATTTAGATTACCAAACACAGAGGTTCTAGCGAGCATATCTTTAAGTTGTACAGGATACAAATTTTCATTGTAAGATTTGAATTCAGCAAAAATAGTCATCAACTCATCATATAAGATCTAATATTTTTCTCATGTCCTGTAAAGAACATTGTGCTTCTGTGCTTCCAAATGTGCCATAAGCAAATAGCTATAAAACTTCTAATTTTCTCAGTGTCCTGCACTTCAAAAATAGAACCATTTAAAAGCCAACCAATGATTGGCCATCTTGAAAAATGGTTAAGTGGAAGATTATGATCTTCATTTGCCATCTTCCGTATCCTTTTTGCAAACTCACGTTCAAAGAAAATATATTTTAAATCTTCCAAAGCGGCCTGACAAATTTTGCATACTGTAGGGTTATCTTTCTTGAATGTAGCCATCAGTTCAGATGTGGGCAACCAGTTCCAGATTAATTTCCATAAGAAGATCTTGATTCTAGGAGAAACAGGTGCGGTTGATTAGCGAAAACTGTTTTGTATTTTTATTTTGAAGAAAACGAAAATGGTTTTCTATTTTTTTTATTTTCTGTTTTGATGTTTTTATTTTCAAAAACCCGTTTGATTAACGAAAACAAAATATGTTTTCGTAAAATTGAAAACTGTGAAAACTTATTTGGTTATTCAAACAGTATTAGTTTTCAGGGGTATTTTTTAGTTGAAAATCTAAAAACTTATTTGGTTTATCAAAACAATGAATTTGTTTTGGAATAACATACATCTATATAATTTATGAATAATATTATAAATTGGATTATAAAATAATTTTAATAAGTTATTTAAATTGATAAAATTTAAAAATAAAAAAATATTTTAATTATTTATAAAAAATATTTAAATTAGATTAAATTTTTAATAAGTTAATTTTAAATTGATAATATTTTAATATTAAAAATGTATGCACGTGTAATATTATTTATTATTATATATAAATTAATCGTTGAATTTATATATATATATATATACACACACTTGTAATACCAAACACATCCTTATATATATTTAATAAAGTGTTGAATTGAATTTATTTAATTAGCTCAATTTGGTTTAGTCATAAATTTGATAAGTCATAATTCATATTCATTCTTACAACAACCACATATAATAGTAACACAAGAATATTTTGCGACATTCAAATAAATATTCATTTATTTCATGTAATTCAAATTATAATAGTAGTCATAAAAATATCATACATATAATTGCAAAAATACATTCTTATAATAAAAATTGAAATTATAATTCCAAATAGTTCATCCCCTAACTATATCAAAGCTTTTGCGGTAGTCTTCTTCAATTCAATTTAGTATAACATCCTCAGTCATCCATATTTGCTTGTATCTTGAAAAGATAGATATTCCGGCATGATAAAATGTAGGACCATATGATGACTGCGAAGCACCAAATGGTAGTCGCCTTCAATTCAAAGCCCAACAAAAAAGTTTTTGTTCATAAACTTATAAAAAATATTATTCCAAAATATAAAAAAAAATGATTCAACAAATAGCAACAAGAGACCAATAACAGATCAGACCAGACCAATAACATATCATATTTAACAGAAGCAGAAGCAGCAATAACAGAAACTCAAAAATGGTTCAAAAAAAGGTAATCACATCATATTTAACAGATTAGACCAATAACAAAAACTCAAAAAGATTAGTTAAATAACAGAAGCATCAACAAAGGAAAAAAATAAGATCAAAATTAGATGAAAAACATAAGATCAAAATTAGACCAATATCAGACCAATATCAGAAGCTCAAAATAAGATCAGACCAATAACGAAAGCAACAACATTAGATGAAAAAAAGAAGCAAAGTTTATGGACAAATATTGATTTAGGATTATTAAAAATTACAAAACACCATTAGATGTTCGCTTTAAATAACTAACCCTTATAGCAAACTAGAAATAAGCAACAATTCTGCATAACCAGTCCAACCATCAACCATATAGAAATGAGCAATAACAGTCATCGACCATCAAATCATATAAAAATAAGCAACAACAGCCACCAACAACAATAATATATAATTGAACAATAACAGCCAACAACAATAACGATATAGAATTGACCAACAACAACGATATAGAATTGAGCAATAACAGCCACCAACAACAACGATATAGAATTGAACAATAACAATCACCAACAACAGCCACCAACAACAATGATATAGAAATGAGCTATAACAGCCACCAACAACAATCACTAGCTCACCATATATCATCGTAAGATCCATATAAATGTTGGGCGATGAAGGAAATGCGCACCATCATTAATTGAGGATCGCCTCCAATTCATTACCCACACAAGAAATGACATGTCCATCATCTCATTGATAGAAATACAACCATAAATACAATTACATAAGCATACACAAAACATACATAGTATTGGGCAATATTGATCTACGACATTAGGAAGAAAGTGCGCATACCCATTGATTGGGTATCGCCTCCATTTCATTTTCGATATGCGATCAACTAACACATGTGCAAGGAATGAATCAAATGTCCAAGTCAAACATACATAGTATTCAAATTCAAGTCAAATATACACAATGTTCAAATCCAAGTTAAATAATATCCAACATCCAGATCTATTTATACATAAAAACTACCATAATGACAACCACTAGGACTATCCCCTTGGTGACCAAAGCTTGAAGTTTGTCCACTTTGGCCACCAACATATTTAGGTCTCTTCTTAAATAATCTAGGCCACTATTATGGTTGACTTCTTCTTCACCTTCATCTATAGGTGCGATGGGTGTAACCAGCGAAAAAACCCACATCCGGGAGTGTTCTGATACACTGCATATAATCGGCCCAAATTATCTTTTGATTCACTGATCCTTACACCAGCTCGGTTACCGCACGTACATCTTTTATTGGCATATTTGATATATTTTCCATTAGTATTTATTGAACTCGAAGTTGTCATTCTAATTTAACAAAACCGATATTTTGCATTAGAATATATATTACACAAAAACAAGTCAGGTTACACAAACTTAAAAGCAAATTAATGTTACTAATATACAAGTTAGTTACATGCCCCATTCTAATTCAATGTCTATGTCTATGGCCCAAAGTTGAACTGCGATCTCTTCTCGAATCGCATGCATCACATTTTGAGATGATTCACCGTCATATTGTTGTGAAGATGATGAAGAAGGGTCTTGATCTTCATCGAAATTCAATTCAGCGGCGCTCCATTCATCTATCAATGAATCTGAATTCCGATACTTGATGATGAAGTTGTGTATGACACAACATGCTATTGTCATATTACTTTGCCTTGCCAGTTTATAATTGAGCATTTGCTTTAAAATGGGGAATCGTGTCTTAAGCAAACCAAAGCATCGTTCAATCACATTTCGAACAGACGAATGTCTTTGGTTAAATAATTCTCTTTTGGTAGACGGCCCTCCCCGACCACGAAAATCCGAACGATGGTATTGTTCACCCCTATAAGGGGCCAAAAACCCACTTACGTTGGGATATCCCGCATCGACAACATAAAACTCATCTACATAAATAAGACATGCTATTATTAGTATAAACTGCTATCCATTGAGCAAGATATACACTTATCAACTATGATACCTTCATTTGGCAAAGGAAAGTCTGAATCGGCTGAGTATATTGTATGGGGAAAAATTCGAGAGTCATTTTCCGTCCCCTCTCAACCAACCTTAACATGTGTAAACATCATGTTATGTGCACATGTTGCCATCATGTTTTGCGTGGTTGTACCTTTCCGACCATGATATAAAACTTATTTATCGGCGGGGACACATGTTGAAATATGAGTTCCATCAATAGACCCGATGCAATTCTAAAAAATGGGAAAAATTTATTAGTAAGGAGGCCCAAATCAGTTCATACCTTAACATAAGGAAACACACTAAGTTTATACCTTAAACTAAGGAAACCCACTAAATTCATACCTTAAAATAAGAAAATCAACGAGGATTCCCTTGTATCTCAGGTTGGAATTTATGGGGTTCTCGTGGCCGTATTAGTTGAGGGGCTAGACTCAAAACCGCACGTAAAACTTTTTTGAACCATGCGTGCACGGTTTCAGTTGAGTGTTGGTAGCGTTCCGCCACAATTCACACACGTTCATTGTGGCAAATAGTGAATAAGAACATTGCTACCCCTTCTTCAACTGATATCCTTTGATTTTCCAACCCAACCCTCCTAAGCCGTTGACATAGCCTTCTAAACAAGTCAGGCTCCATCCGCAAACTTTCATAGCAACGGATGCGTGAGTTCATCAACTACTAAGTATATTCCGCACCCGATAGTATAGATGTGTGTACAGGTCTGGTGGTGATTGAGCGACTTCAAAAAGTTCATCAAGTATAATCGCACCCGTAAGAATTATCCAGCTCTAATAAGTGCATCTCTCACCTCATCGTTATCATCATTATAACTCATTCTGATTTTAAAGTAAACTGAAATAGCAAACTAGACAGTAGGAATAAACTGAAATAACAAACTAGGCAGTATGAACAAACTAAAATAGCAAACTAGACAGTATGAACAAACTAAAATAGCAAACTGAACAGTAGGCAGAGAATGAACAGTAGGCATAAGGTGAAATAACAAACATCAAGTTCAACAAGTTCAAGTTCAACAAACTAAACAATAGGCAGAGAATGAATAGTAGGCATAGGATGAAATAACAAACATCAAGTTCAACAAGTTCAAGTTCAACAAACTGAACAGTAGGCAGAGAATGAACAGTAGGCATAGGATGAAATAACAAACATCAAGTTCAACAAGTTCAAGTTCAACAAACTGAACAATAGGCATAGGATGAATGAAAGCAACAACACTTAATGAATGAAAGCAGTAAAGTTCAAGTTAATGTTAAAGCAACCTACTGAAAGCAACTACAAGTTCAAGTACAACCCCACATAGTTGATCATTTAGTACAGCCCCACAATAGGAGCATTTAAGTTGAAAATATTTACATAAAATTGGTGCTATATATTCTCAGGCACCACGCTACAGCACCTTCATCATCTAAAGCTGCAAAGAAACTGCGAGCATCAGGATTTTTTATTAGAAAATTTATAACATGGTTGTTAACATGAGCATCTAGGCCAAAACTCTACAGCCTTGAAACACATGATGCGGGTGACTCGAGCACTACTTGAGGAGGACCAATGGCACTTGTTACCTTAACGATTCTACCCAACTTATCTATTAGTGCAGTTGCAGCAGATAATGCTTGTGCCGAATATTGAGATGAATTACCTTTTTTCCTCGATCGACCACTACATGACCCCGATGGAATGTTAGGGGAGACCCTACGCAAAAGGGGTTCTGGACCACCACTTGAATCTGTCCCCTCATTCTCATGTGCTCTCAATGGTCATTTTCCTCAACCTATATCTCTAAACTCATTCTCAACCCGACGCTCTTCGTCCGAGTTCAATGGTGCTTGTGAAGAGGAACGAGCTAAGTGGCCCGTTGAGGACTGATTAGCAAATGCTAATTCCATCAGGTCATAAAACTTAGGTGGACCATTTTTTAACATTTTGAATGAATCTCCAAGAGTCTGCGAACCAATAATTTTTTATTTGTACATTATCGTCATAAGACTCATAACAAGGAAAACTACTAATAAAAGACATACCGAAGATCGATTCCAAATAGTTTCATCAGCTTCAATAATATTTGTGTCAGGATTCCAGGTTACTCCGTTATGATTAATTAGCTCTTTGAAAGATCGATAAGTTCTATGAAGACGACATTTGTTAATTTTGTCTACACTTATCAAACCCAAATTTGCCCCCAAACTTTTCCTCTAACTTATCACTAATCCCCTCCCAACTTTTCTTATCATAGTTGGTGGTACCACGTTGCCTTGTGTACTCGGCCAAAATTTTAAAAAATTCTTCAGTGACAAGGTGGGCCCACTCAGCCACATTTTCTCTTGGTTTGCAGTGGCCACCCATGTTCAACTATTTATTCTACAATCGTAAACCAAATCAGAATATAGTATAAACTAAAAAATAGATGGCTGGAAAGGATACTGTTAAACTAATAAACAGAACAGAACATAGTATAACAATTAGATCTACTGTGGGCATAACTTCAAATTTTGTTTCCATTTTGACCATTTAATTATAATCCAAGTTTAAAAGGATCGAGTACAGTAAAAAAAAAATAACCACATGCATCAGAGAGTATTTTTGAAAAACCTATACATTCAAATGCTCCATAACTAATGATATACATATATTAAAAACATAGTTCCACCAGCAAGAAGCTATTTTCTATACTCCAACAAGTTCTTCCGGTCACAGTTATTTCAACTTAAAAAGAAAGAAACTTCAAGTAGAAAGGGACTAGATAATGCTAAATTTCAATGCATTTGAATAGATTAAACAATATGGAAGGGAAGAACATGTTATAAGTTGGTAAAGAACATATTAAGAGGAGGAATATGACATTAAAGTTACTGGCCAGGGCTTGGAGGTGCAATTGATTGAGGTATTCGATGGCACATCAAGGAATAAGGCTTTTTTATATTTTCATGAAAAAAACTGATGTAAATTAATCATACGAAGACACACTATTTTCCATCAAGCAATATGCATACATGCATTCATTCATTGATTCATTGATTGAGGAATGGAAACAGAATTAGAACATAGTATAACATACTGTTCAACTATTTCAAAACCAGAATAGCATCATTCAAATTAATACAATTTAAATAGCATCATAAGAAACCAAAATAGCATCATAATAAACTATAACATACAAAATAATAGATCATGTAAAAAAAATCTGTAACCTGATAAACATACCATACTAAACATAAAATACAGTTTAAATAGCATCATAATAAATTAATCATATGAAGACACACTATTTCCCATCAAGCAATATGCATGCATGCATTCATTCATTGATTCATTGATTGAGCAATGGAAACAGAATTAGAACATAGTAACATACTGTTCAACTATTTCAAAACCAGAATAGCATCATTCAAATTAATACAATTTAAATAGCATCATAATAAACTATAACATACAGAACAATAGATCATGTAAAAAAAATCTGTGACCTGATAAACATACCATACTAAACATAAAATACAGTTTAAATAACATCATAATAAATTAATAATTAATTAATCATAATAAATTAATCATATGAAGACACACTATTTCCCATCAAGCAATATGCATGCATGCATGCATTCATTCATTGATTTATTGATTGACCAATGAAAACAGAATTAGAACATAGTAACATACTGTTCAACTATTTCAAAATCAAAATAGCATCATTCAAATTAATACAGTTTAAATAACATCATAATAAACTATAACATACAGAACAATAGATCATGTAAAAATATTTTGTAACCTGATAAACATACCATACTAAACATAAAATACAATTTAAATAGCATCATAATAAATTAATAATAAATTAATCATAAACAATAGACCAATGAACCGTTTTAAAAAAACTCCAGCACTTGGATGTATTTCTAACTAGTTCAAAATGTGGATATACTGCCACAAAAAAAGAAGTTGCTGTGTTAACCCAATATATACTGCCACATTCAAATATCAAGTGTGGATGTATTAACACAGCATTTCTAACTAGTTCAAAATGAAAATTCATTGTTGATAGGAGAAGCTAGAAATGGAGGAACAAAAAATCCATTGTGTGGATGTATTTCTAATTAGTTTAAAAGAAAAATAACTCATTTTCGATTCAATCAACAAAATCCAAATACTGCTCCTCACGGGTCTCTCATCCCACGCGACTCACCCTTCACCCAAACTTCTTATTTGAAGAAGAAAAAAAAATATCATATAAACCCTAAACCCTAGATAAAAAAATACAACACACCATAGATCGGGTCAAGTTCGAGAAGAAGAAAGCGTAGATCGAGAAGAAGAAAGCGTAGATCGAGAAGAAGAAAACGTAGATCATGTCGAGTTCGATAAGAAGAAAGCATAGATCGAGAAGAAGAAAACGTAGATCCGGAATATGGGGTAGGAGTAGACCTTACCTTCAAAGGAGTGGCCGAAAACAACCGAGGAGAGGTAGTCGGCGCTGGGCGAGAAGTTGTCGCCCTAAGAAAAAAATCCTAGATCAGGTTGAGTTCGAGAAGAAGAAAAAGTAGATAAAATATAGAGTAGACCTTACCTTCAAAGGAGTGGCCGAAAAAAACTGAGGAGAGGTAGTCGGCGCTGGGCGAGAAGTTGTCGCCGAGCTCTGCTAGGGTTTGGGTGAAGGGTGAGTCGCGTGGGATGAGAGACCCGTGAGGAGCAATATCCAGGTTTTGTTGATTGAATCAAAAACGAGTTATTTTCCACGTAATTACAAGAATATCACTCCGCCCGTTTTCTATTTTTGATGAAAACACATAAAACACCGAATCGGTGTTTTCTAATTTATGTATTAATCGTGTTTTGAAGAAAATACGTTTTGGAGAAAACAAGTGCCCGTTTTCCGTTGTTTCGCGCAACCAAACGCGATTTTTGTCCCATTTTCATTTTCAAAAGAAAATCAAAACCCAAAACGGGCGTGTTTTGGGTAACCAAACAGCCCCTAAGTTTTCACATGTTCTTCCAAGTATTGTCGGAACAGAATTCCTTATCACTAAATTGCTTGGAAGATTTTATCAGAAGTAATGTGTAAGCCTTCTTTACATTTAGATTTCCATCCTAACCATGAGACCAGATCCATCTATCCTTTTGAGGGTTTAAAGGAATATGAATTCTTAAAATATCATCTATAAGAAAAGGGTGAAAAATTACTTTGAGAATGTCAAGATTCCAGTTGCTATTGTCAATGAATTCAGAGACTGTATTATGATTAGTAATTTCATTTGGATTAATATAAGTAGGCCACTTAGAGAAAGGAATATTGAAAAGCCAGGGATCCTCCCAAATATGTGTACTAGTTCCATCTCCAATACAAATTCTCAATCCTTCTCTAAGACTTTGTAAAGTATTTTCGAATACTTTAAATGCACTAGAAGACTTTTTTAGGATTGGGGCTTTCCAAGGATGAAGCTTTTGATGCTTTTCATACCAAACATTAGTAATTAAATCATTAGACTTATTCAGATATGGAATAATTCTCTTAGCTGCCATAGCTACCTTCACATTATGCAGATCTTTAATGCCTAGACCACCATCAATTTTTCTCCTTGTAACTTTGTTCCAGGCAATCAAATGCCAATTTTTCTTTCCTCAATTTGCTTTCTAGAGGAAATCTTTAGATAATCTCATAATTCTTTCGCATGCATGATTTGGCGAAGCCAAGGCTAATAAAGAATGCGTAGGGATGGCATTGTTGACTGCATTAATTAAAACCAACTTTCCACTTTGACTGATGTAGTTCCTAGTCCAATGATTGATTCTGGAGTGAACTTTATTGATAATCTCATTTTGACCGTTCAAAGGGACATGTTTTGGGCTGATATAGATTCCTAGGTAGTGCATTGGAAATTATCCTTGTTTTATATTTAACATATTGCAAATGTTGTTTCTGATAACAGGACTAAGCTTCGGAGGGAAGTACACTTCTGACTTGTTAAAGTTCATTTTTCAATTTGTAATGAGACAATAATGATGAAGGGCTTCCAACAGAAATTTGCATGACTTTTGGCTGCCTCATGCAAATAAGAAGATCATCTCCGTAACATAAATGACTTATTTGTTTGCTCTCAATCTTAATGGTTGCGATCTTTCTTTTGGAGATATAGTCTTGCAGGATTAGGGAATTAAAGAATCTGCTGCATAATTATAAACAAATAAGGAGAAATAAGATCTCCTTGTTTTACTCCCATGCAGCTTTTAAAAGGTTTAGAGTAGTAACCATTAACTTTACAAGTAAAAGTTGAACTCTTTAAGCAGGTTTCAATCCATTTAATAAAGATACGAGGAAAGTTCATTAATTCCATAGCTTTAATCAAAGCACTCCAGGAAACTCTGTCAAATGCTTTTTCAAAATCCAATTTAAGAAGAATGTATGGATATCTTCATTTTGCTTTATTGAGAGAATCAACTAACTCACTAGCAATAACAATGTTGGCATGTATGCATCTTCCAAGGATGAAAGCTGATTGAGCCTGGTCTACCAGAGACCCTAAGAAATGCCTTATCTTATTTGCAAGGACTTTAGATAGTAGATTGTATATAACATTGCTTAAAGCTATAGGTATGTATTCAATAATTTGAACAATATTTTCCTTCTTAGGAATAAACACTAATGTAGTAGCTCCCCGAGAATCAATTAAATAATGGCTACTATGAAATTCATTAAAGGATTTAAAAACCTGATCTTTGACTATATCCCAAAATTGAATGTAAAACTCCACCGGAAAGCCATCTGGTCCAGGTGTTTTGCCTCTACCCATATCCTGAAGTGCATTCCGAATCTCCTCTAGAGTAAAGTTTGAGGTAAGGCTATTCTTTTGATCATTCTGAATTATTTTCCATTGCAGTTTTTGAATTTGGAAAGAACTTGAACATTCTGGAGTATCACCCCAAATCATAGAATACTAGTTAGCAAAGGCATCACATATTCCATCGATATTGTAATGAGAGATTCCATTGACAACCAACTATATAATCATATTATTCTTTTGCCTAATTTTACAGATATTATAAAAAAACTAGGTGTTCTTATCGCCTCCTTCAATCCATGCTTCTTTAAATTTAGTCCACCATTTAATATGTAATTGTTTATTTAGTGCTATGGCAAGATTATTCAGAGATCTCAAAAGCAAGTAATTTTCATTATCCAGCATACCTTTTTCATCCAGAGTTTCTAAAAATTTGATTTTTATCTCAACATCCTTGAGTCTATTTTCAATATTGCCAATATTTTCCTTATTCCAAGCTGAAAGATTTCTTGCAAGATTCCTGAGATTAAGTTGAAAACAATCACAAAATCTTTGACTATGAGTATTTTCATCCCCAACTGTTGATAATACACTCTTTGAGTCCCGGTTGGAGAAACAAAAAATGCTCAAAGATGAATTTTTTAACTGGCTTCTTGTTATTGTTTAGCCTTCCACAAGAGAGAAGAACAGGAGAATGGTCGGATGAAATCCTCTAGAGATTATTAATTCTATTGAAATCATAACTTGAGAACCATAGAATATTTGCAAGGACTCTATCTAACCTGACCCAAATTATATACTTTCCAATTCTGTTGTTGCACCAGGTGAAGGTGAAACCTTTATGTCCAAGATCATTCAACTTAGCTTTAGATAAGAAATATCTAAAACTTGAGTAAAAGTATTATCCTTGAATGCTCTCTCCTTTTTTTCTCTATTGAAGATAAGATACAGTTCATATCTCCCATAAAGAGCCAGGGACATCATGTGAGTTCAAATTAGCATAACTATTCGAGAGTTCGTTTCTAACTCTTATGATATTGCTGGCATATATACCAGAAAAAAAGAAAAGGCTTATCAAACTTGTACTGAAAGGCAGCATTGATGTATTGCCTGGTTTTAAATATGATTTTGACCTTAAAAAAGTCGTTCTTCCATAAAAGAATGATACCACCTGATTTACCTCTAGAGGAAACAAAGTCTCCATTCCAACAAGGACCCATCCTTCTTATGAAATTTAAAGCACCAGCATCTTCTAAATGAGATTCCAAAAGTAAAATTAGATCAACTTTAAAAGACCTGATTAGATGTAAAAGCCTCTCCTTACTTTCCTTCCTGTCAGCACCCCTGATATTCCAAGAAATTGTGATCATCTATCACTAGGAGGAGGTTTACCAGTATTGGCATTTATTGAGGTCTTATCATTAATTTTCAGTCTAGATTTTTTCCTCTTTGAACCAGAAAGACTTAAAGGAACCTCCACTGTGTAATCAGGAACCCCCTCTTCATCCTCCATCCAATTTCCATTGTCATTATTTTGAGTCTTTTCTTCTAACTTCACTGTTTTCCTAAAGTTTTCCTGCAATATATCAGTAACCTTTTCGCAGAAGGATTCAAATGCATTATATTGTTTGTTTTTATGAGGGATTATGATTCTTTCTGCCATTTTTTTTCCGGCATGAAAACTAAAACTCTTTTGTTTTACTTTAGCTTTTCCTTTCGCATGATCCTTTTGAAGGAATTTTTCTTTAGAGTTATCCTGTGAGAGATTGAAAGTTGAAGGTCCACTCGCAGTTACCACATTTGCATCTTTTTCATTGTCCTGTAGAACCTGAAAGGGATTTTGAATTGAATTTCCAGAGTTCAATTTTGAAGTTCCAATTTTGTTCCTTCCTCCCTTTGAAACTTGTATCCAAGGGCCAAATTCTGGCTTTTCTTTCTCCACGGTGTTGTCAACCTGTCTCTTAGCAGAAATTGAAGATTCTCGAACCTTAAAAATCCATGATCTGAGAAATTCTCGAATCCATAATATGGATCCGGATCCATAACTTTTAACCCAAAAAATACCTATTTTATCCATAAAAAGCTGGGTCTTGGATTAATAACCGACTCTATCCGGAGCATTAACCTATGTGCAAAAGCCGGGGGTAAAATCGGTATTCTTGGATTAAAAGTTATGGATTAAGGAATTCCCTGGATTCATATTATGATTTTGAGTAAATGCTTTTATTGTTATTTGTATGTTGTTGTTTGTAGTGTTAATTACAAAATATGTCCCAACTTTTGATGATTCAATTTCTTTCAGTTATATCCCACCGTCAATGAAGTGTTAAATTTGTCGTATGGATGTTGACGTGGCACTATTGATGTGGATCAATATCACCATATCAGTATCCCTAAATGAATAAAAAATTTAAAAAATATCACATCATATCATCAAATTTTTTTATGGTAAATTACACGGAGCCCCCTTCAACTATAGTCAATGTGCGCAAAGACTACCTAAACTATAAAGTGTGCACAGAACCCCCTTACGTTAGCGGCCCGTTATAGCAAATCCAACTGCTGCGCAAAACCCCCCTCCGACCCCTTCTTTTACCTCCTCTTCTACAAATCCAGCCGTCGCTGCCTCCACCACCACCACCACCTCCTCCTCCTCCTCCTCAAGAATCATCCTCCTCTAGAAGAGGAGGAGGAGGAGGCAACGGTGGCAACAGTGGAGTCTAGGGTAAGGGGAGGAGTGTAGGTAGGTGAGAGATGGGTAAAAGAAAAAGTAATGGTCATCGAATGAGATGAAGGATGGAGATTGCTGTCATGTGGTATTATTTTGACGGAGAGCAAACGGAGGGCTAACGAAGGAGGCTTATTGGAACAAATAATGTAGTTGAGGAGGGTTCTGTGAACACTTGGTAGTTTAGATAGTCTTTGCGCACATTGACTATAGTAGAAAGAGGCTCCGTGTAATTTTGTCATTTTTTTAATACGGTTTAAATGATTATATCTAATATATCTCAACATTTAAGGATTTTCTCAAATCTATTCAACTTTTTAATTCCAACCAAAATGTATCTCGTACTTTTGATTTGTTTCAATTATATCCTATCATCAAATTATTTGAGTCAAGATAAATTTGTTTCAATTTGGCTATTAGGATTTTGAGTTGCATTGTCATCTGGATCAAAATTTTAGTTAGCATCCCTAAATACATATAAAAATAATAATATATCATGACACTAAATCTTTGGGGTCCTTGATGATACAACCAAGATATAATAAATGATGCAATTAAAAATAATATAGTCTATTGTCAGCGAGAGTGATCACGGTTCTACCTCGATGTCACAACGATGCAAAGTGATGGGATGAGTATATATTGAGAATGTAAGGGGACATAATTTTTCATATATTTTTTTAAAAAATAAGAAGATAATTTTTTAAAAAGGTTCGGCGAAGTAATTTTATTATTTTTAAATATATTTAGGAATATTGAACTTTTGGTCCATATTGGCAATGCTACTCAACATTTTAATGGTAAAACAATAATAGTTTGGTAGTAAGATATAATTAAAAGAAATTAAAAGTACGATACCCCTTTTATTTGAAAATAAAAAGTTGGAATATATTTGAAAAAATTGTTAAAGTTGTGATATATTATGTATAATCCTTTAAATCTCATTAAATTTTTTTGATGATGTGGTATTTTTAAATTTTTTATTCATTTAGGGATGTTGATGTTATAATATTGATCCACGTTAGTAACGACATGTTAGTTTCTAAACAGCAAATTTAATAATTTATTAACGGTGAAATATAATTGAAAGAAATCGAAAGATGAAGTATATTATTGAAAAAATTAAAAATTAAAATAAATTAGAGAAAATTATTAAAAGTATGGATATATTTTATAATTAATCATTATTTATATATCACCAATCATTTAAAAAACATCTCTATTAGCGGTCATTTCCTTGATACCATTGACATTGACATTCCAATAATATTCCAAAGGTCTAATTTGGTATTCTGCATAATCCTAGAAATCAATGTAAGCTATATATATATAGTCTTGATTACAGTAATCTAGAAAACCAATGGTGCCATCATAGTGCCTACTTGAGTACTGACCATATTTGTACTTGCCACCATGATGGCACTCCATTGTGAAGTAGTCACCTGGATCTGTCAAACAAAAAGTGAGTTAGGCATATCATCATGCTTACATGATAGTTATATTAATTAATTAGACACAATTCAAAATATTTATTTCATTCTGATCCAATATTATCATCATTATAGTATCATTATAGCACACTTTAATGAACTTTGTGTTTAATGTGTTCCAAATAATGTCAGAATATTATGAACATTGTGTAGATCCTTTAGGCAACATCAGCATTTTGTTATAGCAAATTAATGGAAGACGCAAGTTAGTGAAACTTAGGGATCTTTTGTGTAATTAACCCTTGAAAAAATTATATATACGTGTGCGTGCGCGCGCCAACGTCACAAATAGGGATCTAACTCTTGAGTTTGAGCGAGAGCAATTTGATTGAGGATGGAGTCGATGGAGCCTGGGTGGACTGTGGTCTCGCGAGTGAGGCCTCCCCGGTGTGTTTCCTTTGCGAATAAACCCAAGCCTTCATCCTCCTCCTGGATTAGCTCCGGTCGTTCATTCGCCGACATTGTCTGGCTCGATTGACCGGCTCCCACCTTCGTGTTATCTCCTGCTCTTTCTACTGTCTCTCCCTCCATCAACGAGGTTGTTTCCTCTCTTCGCAAGCGTGGTTGCTGCTTCAACTGTACCTAGCCTGGACACCTCGCTCGTAACTGCTCACGCCGTCAGGTGTGCTTCCTTTGTCGTCGAGATGGACACTTGAGTCGGAAATGTCATTTGTATCGTCGATCTTCCTCTCGGGGTCCATCACCCGCTGGTGGTGCCAGGTGTCACAAGGTCAAATTTGATGATAGAATTTCTAACTCAAAAGTGACCTGTGCGGCATTGAGCAGTGCGCACAACTCTTAACCAGTCGTTTTCCATCGAGTGTAGAGGTTCAAGCGACAAAGAGTCGGAACAAGAAAATGAAGGGAAACTATTTACTTATATTATAGAAACCTACAAGTATGAACAAAAACCCTTCAAGTGTCCCAAACAGATGACTCGCCCACTAGCCCGGGGCGTGTGCTCCCGCTCAAGACTCTCGCTCACTGAATAGTACAAGATATTACAATGTTTCGCGCACACACACTCTAACACACTCAAGACCAGCCAACACCTACAACATGCAACCAAGAGCCCTGAATATAGGGTACAACTCAAGCAGCCCCCAAGCGACCACAGCCCTTGGATCAAGACATCAATTGTATGAGCAGTTACAATCACCAAGCAATTGTCCAAACTTTTGGGAAACTTCTCCAACTGATGTCGGGTTCAGCAACTTGAGTTTGGTCGCCACTTAGCCTTGGCTAAGTCCATTGTTGCTTCATGAAGTCGGCAGTTGAGCCGGGCGCCCACACCACGTGCGACGCCCACGTGATGTGTGTCACGCCCCGCCAAGGAGCAGCCATACTTTGCTCCTGCCCGCGCCAAGCTACGCACGAGACATTTTCTCGCTATGGATGTGCGACGCGCGCCTGCGCCCCACCATTGTCATGTGTTGCTCGCACTACCCCGTGCCAAGCTGCGCACAGGACATTTCCTCGCCATGGCCGTGCGACGCACGCCTGCGCCCCGCCATAGTCATGTGTCGCCTGCACTGCCCCGTGCCATTCCGCACGCGGGACTCTATCGCTCCGCAACATCATCAAATGCCCCGCCCGTTGCGGGACTTTATCTTGCCACACCCCGCCCCGCCCCGCCCTGTGCGGGACTTGCTTTCTGACGCACCCGGGCGACACCAAAGTCCTACTTGCCTATGCCTCCGCACACATAGGCTGTTGCCTGCCATGCCTTGCCCACGCCTATGCCTCCGTCGTGCGACGTAGGGGTGTGCACGGGTACCGGTTCGATCCAGGTAGCAAATTTCGAGTAAACCCAAAAAAAAATCGAGTGGAATCCGAGTAGCAAATTTCGAAACCGATTAAAACTGGTTCCGGTGTTCCGGGTACCCGAAACCAAAATTGGTACCCGAAATTGTTATACCCGCAATTTTTATAATTTAATATAATTGTTTTCAGCGGGAAGATGTGGATGCGCATCGGAGCGGGTCAGGGGAAGTGCCGGATAATATGATTTAAGGTGAGGCCTTTGCGCGTGTTTAGTATTTTATTTTATTTTATGTTCTGGATTATTAGTTGAATCAAGTCCGACGACTCGATCGGAACCCAATTAGGTCGAGTGTGGGCCGGGTTAGGTAGAAACCGAGGTTGGGCTAAGTGAGGGGTAGAATCGTAAAAAAAAAGAAGAAAAAAAGAGGGGTTTCATTGGATGGTGCGGTTGCTACAGCCGCACACATCCAAGAAGAAGGAAAAAGAAAATCAAACCAACGTCACTTGAGAGGGCGACGACAGAGGCGACGGAAGAGGGATTTGCCGCCGAACCAATTGTGGATGCCGACGATCATCTTCCCTTGGTCTTTCCTTGCCTGTGAGTGGTTTAATCTTCCTTTCCCTTGTTTCTTTACCCCAGCCATCCTTCCTTGTTCATCCGAGATTAGGAGAAAAAAATCCCTAGTCTTGATTAATTTTGGTGGTAAATCGAACATAAATACCTTCTTATTAATGTGTGAGTTCGTATGCGATGATGGATCTTGTTATTGTTAAGATTGTGAGTTCAGTATTAGCAGTCTTTCCAGGAGACTTTGGGCACTCAGGTCAGATTCAGTACCGCTTTCCATCCGCAGACGGATGGACAGTCTGAGAGGACCATTCAGACTTTGGAGGACATGTTAAGAGCTTGTATTTTGGGTTTAGAGGATGGTTGGGAGAAGCACCTGCCCCTAGTAGAGTTCGCCTATAATAATAGTTTCCAGACCAATATTGGTATGGCGCCTTTTGAGGCCCTGTATGGGCGGCGATGTAGATACCCAGTGGGGTGATTCGAGGCTGGGGAGTCTCAATTGTTGGGGCCCGATTTGGTGTAGGATGTCATGGAAAAAGTAAAACTGATTAAGGATCGATTGCAGGCAGCCCAAAGTCGTCAGAAGATATATGCAGATGGAAAGGCCCGATATATTGAGTTCGCAGAGGGGGAGTTGGTGTTTTTGAAGGTGTCTCCTATGAAGGGAGTGGTGAGGTTTGGAAAGAAGGGCAAATTAAGTCCTAGGTTTATAGGACATTTTCCTATCTTACGACGAAGAGGAGTCGTAGCCTATGAGTTGGCCTTACTGCCTAGCCAAGATAGGGTGCATCCAGTGTTTCATATTTCGATGCTGAAACGGTATGTCAAGGATGAGACTCATGTACTTGAGCCGTCAGTGGTTGAGGTTGATTTGACAATCTCATATGAGGAGAAACCTGTAGAGGTTTTGGATCGCCAGATTAGGAAACTGAGGTCTAAGGAAGTTTCGCTGGTGAAGGTCCGTTGGGAGCACCATTCTGGTCAGGAAGCTACTTGGGAGGTGGAGAGTGCGATGAGAGAGAATTATCCTTATCTTTTTGTTTCCTTGGTGAGTTCTTTTCTATCTCAAATTCGAGGATGAATTTTCTTTAAGGGGAGAGGATTGTTATACCCGCAATTTTTATAATTTAATTTAATTGTTTTCAGCGGGACGATGTGGATGCGCATCGGAGCGGGTCGGGGGAAGTGTCGGATAATGTGATTTAAGGTGAGGCCTTTGCGCGTGTTTAGTATTTTATTTTATTTTATGTTCTGGATTATTAGTTGAATCAAGTTCGACGACTCGATCGAAACCCAATTAGGTCGAGTGTGGGCCGGGTTAGGTAGAAACCGAGATTGGGTTAAGTGAGGGGTAGAATCGTAAAAAAAAGAGGGGCTTCATTGGATGGTGCGGTAGCTACAGCCGCACACATCCAAGAAGAAGGGAAAAAAAAATCAAACCAGCGTCACTTGAGAGGGCGACGGCGGAGGCGACGGAAGAGGGATTTGCCGCCGTCAATCATCTTCCCTTGGTCTTTCCTTGCTTGTGAGTGGTTTTATCTTCCTCTCCCTTGTTTCTTTACCCCAGCCATCCTACATTGTTCATTCGAGATTAGGAGAAAAAAATCCCTAGTCTTGATTAATTTTGGTGGTAAATCGAACATAAATACCTTCTTATTAATGTGTGAATTCGTATACGATGATGGATCTTGTTATTGTTAAGATTGTGAGGAAATCTGGTACCACCCACGTCAAATGAAAAAAAAAATCCCCTATTTTCTAGAGGTTGTGCGGCTGCTACAAGAGGAATCAAATTCCTCATTTCATTGCTACAGTGGCCTGCTACCACATATGAGGAGTTGTTGTAATAGGTACAATTGAAACACATGCTATGATTTCTCACTTGATTTCTATCAATTCTTATTCGTGTGGCTGTGGCTGCTATAAGAGAAATCAAGCTCCTCCTCTTCGTTGCTGCAGTGGCCGACTGCCACAAGGAATTCAATTTTCCATTTTATTTTCTTGTTATTTTCTTGCTTTTAGATGGTTGTTCCCTGCACTTACTAATTGGTATCTTATAGAAATATTTCTTGGATACCTTGATAATATCACGACGTTCATGTATGCTCATTTTGAATTGATGTTCATGCAATCTACCTAGGTTCACTGGAGGCTTCATTTAAAGTAGAATAACAACAAGGTAAGGTAGAAAGATCCTACTCATAGACTCAACCAAAAAAAATATATTCTTAAAATAGTAAACATAGTTAGCAAAATGATGAACACAGTTGCACCTAGGGATGAGGTCAGTCCTATGAGAAAGAGGGCATGAGAACAATTGATTAGCTACATGCATGAACTTATTAAGTCCTTAAAGCATCCTTTTTATTTATCGTTATATATAGATATATACATATTAAAACATAAAGTATGCCAGTTGTCTCGTATGGTATACACATGGCTGAATATTGGACTTTATACTATGTGGAATGGAAATTGTGATATGTGACGATACTTGGGCCGGTGTGTGGCTATGGAGTGGCTATGCACCTGCGAGCTAAGTGCATATTGAGGACCCTAGAAGTCCCAAGACATTTTTTTCATGGGATTCATGAAATGTTATGTTATTTATTATGGATTTATTATTGATTGTTATATGGACATTGGTTGTGCTTGTGCTTGTGGTCGTGATGGAGATTGGGTTGGGCTGATCAGCTGAGGAGGTGTGGACCGAGAAGCTCATCAGCGAGCCACACTAACGACCGACCCAGAGTGGCACTGGTTGGAGGGTTTTTCCAACTAATTGGGGGTTACTGAGGCTAGAGGGACTGCCTAGCTCAGGAACCATGGGCGGGAAGCTCACTGGGCATGTCCTAGTGACCGACTCGTATTGTTTGGAAATACATTTGTGTGAATATGTGATTTCTTTTCTGTATGGGTTATGTATGGACTGTTTTGGGTTTACATAGATGAAGGATTTATTTCTGGACTTAAGGAATTATTCATTGTATTGTGAATTTATCTATTATGTGGTCATTATGTTTTCCATATAACTAATAATTGTGGATTGTGGTAGGCTCAGGATCTTACCTTCTCTTTTTGTTTGTTGTCTTTTGTAGCACCAGGTCAGAACCAGTAGTAGCACTGGAGTGTCTGAGTAGCGCAGTTGGGAGCGGCAGGTTCAGGGCTGACCTCGTGACAAGTCGAAGTTAGAGTTAGGGTAGTGGTCAGGTTTAACGAGAGTCCTGTGTCGAGATTTATTGTACTTTATTTCATTCGTGGATTCTTTATTTCATTTATTGTTTCAAACATTGTTTAAAGTTTATTTCGGTAGAACATTCATGTTTCCGCGATGTCTTTAACAAAGGATAAATTGGTTTTGTTTTATAACCTTTGTTAGTGGTTGGAGTTTGAAATATAAGTTTGTTTTGTCTATGTGGTCTGTAGTTAGTTTGTTTTGTTTCTGTGGTTATGATTCGAGTTAGGCTTCGGGGTATGCTTGCATACCCTGGCCGGTCACACCTTAGTGGAATTGGGGTGTGACAGGAATCGATTTTTTAAATATTATATATCGAAACCCGGATTCAATATTAATATAATAGATATTATTCAAAACCCATTAACCCTCTAATAACCTTAAATTCCTAACTTGCCATCTCTCTCTCACCTCAATGCCTCACACACTTGTCTCTTCTCTCCACGGGCCGCCGCACCCTCCATCTCTCACCTCATTACCTCACACACCACCCTCCATCTCTCCCCATCTCCACGGCATCCCGGCGGGCGGCGGAGATCTACATCCTGGAGGGCGGCAAACCAAAGATCCACATCCTTGTAAATTGGTCCATCTCGTCATCTCCCTATAACACGCACCAAGGAACATACGAAATCATATCCTGCCACTAAATTACCTGAAGAAATATTTTCTATTTTTGCTGAGTATTAGGGCAGATTTAGTTAATCATGAAACACCTGATTATTAGGCTGTCATGGATTTCCACTTTTATTATTCCCCTGATTTAGCTAATTATGAAATTGTTAATTGTTGGAGGATCAAAGGACCTTATTCCCCTTAATTGTATTCTAAAGGTATATCCACTTTTATTATTTGAATAAGCCATTCTTTTTAAAGCAATGTATCTACAGTATTATTTTCTTCCGTTTTGGTGTCGTGCCACTCAGTGAAAGAAGTGAACAAATTTGAATTAACACTTGATTGTTGTGGCTCCATTCCAATTTTCTTTTCTACGAGGAGACGCGCGGGATCGCATCATCCCGACTTGAGGCAAGGTAAGTTTGAGCCAAATTTGAGTATTTGATATTTATTAACCTTTGCAATTGCCCTAATGGGCCAATAATATAAACTTCTACTTTATACAAATAGAAATCAACTAATTAATGAATTGATGGGTAAGAAATGAAATTAATTGATCTATGCCTAGTTTCTTTTTGTCTGATATATATAGGTTAATTATAACTTAGATACTTAATTAATTAAAGAGGAAGAGGTGAAAGACTACGTATAGGGGTGGCAGTGAGTTTATGTAAATGAGTATTTCACCCATTTCGGACCCTAATGGGTCATTACCGAGTTTTGCATGTTGGGTCGTAGGACGGATATAGGATTTTGAGATAAAAATTCTGTCGAGTTTGGGGTGGATTCAGGATTTTTGTCTAAAACTCGTCCCAAACTCGTTAGGTATAAAATTACTAAAATTCTCCTCATATTATCCATGTATATAGGATAATTATTATTTTTTTAATTAGAGTTCAATATAATTTATTTTAAAAAAAAATGAAAACTAAGTATACATTATACAACAATAACACATTTAATTACCACTTGTTGTAATCAATTTGAACTTGTAGTTTATATTTGTCATTTGAGCACTTTGTGTAATTTTAAACTATTCGTATAAGTCATATAATATTAGATATTATGATAAGTATGTAGAATAATTTTTTTATATAAATTTTGTTAACTATTCTTAGATGGTATGATAAGTATGTAGATTGTAGAATAATTTTTTTATATATAAAATTTGTTAACAAACAAAAAGCAGGTACTCAGTGGGTACCCATTAAATTAGTGGGATGGGTTTAGAAATTACCCTTCAAAATAGTAACGGATTTGGGACGAATTTTCTTAATGAGTTTCGGATATGATTAACTTCGCCGTCTCACACCCTCCTAGTGTCATCTCTAGCTAATTAACTACTTACGGTCGGCTGCATTTATGGCATCAGAGCAAACACATCGTACAACTTATAATATATATATATACTAAAAACAAAATGCAAACGCCATGTGCCACTTTCACATGCCATATTTGCTGACATGGCTTTTTAGATTTTTAATAAAAAAATTTCATGTTTCCATATCTCTCTCTCCCTCACATTTCCATATCTCTCTCTCCTCTATCCTCTCCTCTCTTTCTTATGTAAATAACTGTTATCTCTCACTTAAATGTTCTATTTACTTTGATCTCACACGTCTCCTCTCACAAGTAACAGTTCACATCACTTCTTCTTCAACATGGTAATCAGTGGTTTCATATTTTCCTTTCCTTCAACTTCTGCATCATCTCCCTTCCTGGAACTATTTTTTCCACGTCCATCTACAAGACTACAACACGGTAATATCTCAACTCTGCTTTCTAACATTAATTCATCGGACATGTTCCTGCAAATTAAGATGGCTCACGTCATCACCATTCTCCTCCAAAACCCACTGCAGTTCATCTCATCTCTATTCTCCTCCAAAAACCCTTCTCCTCCGAAACCCTAAACCCTACGTTGTTCCCTTTCATTCTCCTGTACTTCACTCACCTACAGATCCGATCCGCTTCCTTCTCCATTTCCCCCCTTCCTTCTCCATTTTCTTCTTACCAGCAGATCCGAAGTTCTCCACGAGTGTGTGATATGCTTCCTTCTCCGATTGGAAGAGTTGTTTCTTCCCTGATCCGCATTGAAAGGTAAGCCTCATAGACAAGTTTCTTCTCAGTGAGTTGTTTCTTCAAAAATGTAGAATTGTTCTTATGATTTTTTATTTTTGTTTCTTTTGCTGGGTTTAGATATTGAAAGCCAATGTGAGGATGGATGCAGCTGCTGGTGGAGAGAACGAGGAAATGAGGCAGGTCAAAGTAATTGCTACTGCTCGGAGGAGGTGGGATTCTTTGGTATTCTGCCTTTTAAATTTAACAAATACCTTATAAAGAGAAATGCTACGGAATATTATCTGCAACTCAATCACCCTTCAAAATTTTTGCCCCTTTTACAATAAAAAGTTGAGATATAATTACTGAGCTTTGTCATTTCACCAATGCAATGATATATTTATTAGTTCTTAATAGATTCATTGAGATCGAAAATTCTATGTTCATAGCAATTGATACTTATATATAATTGTTAGCACAAGTACGTGAATGATGTAGCAGAAAACTTATTATTTTTAAGATAAAATAAAACTATGCCTCAATTATTCATCTGGAATGTTGAAGCTGATTATGCAATTTCATCTTTCAAGTACAACCCTTCTTGATGTTTGTCCATCAAGAGAGCATGAGAAACTGTGTATTGGAGTTCAAGTTATTTTCTTTCAAACCAATGCTACGCAATCACTTTTTTAATATGCTAATTAAACCAATGAATATCTTGATTAACCGATGAATTATGTAAGATGATTGAAGCTAATTAACTGATCAGTGAGTGTTCCATAAATCAGTGAACAATCTCACTAATGTATTTGCATCAGGGAACACTCACTGATATATATGCATTTCCCTAAATCATATAATTAGTTTAACTTGATCAATTGAAGCTAGTGACCATTACCTTTATCTATGATTCTTAATGTGAAAGTATCTTTGCATCTTAATAAAAATATTACTTATTTTAGCTTAGTATTTGTTTCAGTTTTTCTGATTAGTATTTGTTTAAAAATCATTTAAAAAACTAATTGTTCTTAGTATTTGTTTCAGTTTTGCCCATGATTCTTAGTATTTGTTTTAGTTGTTCATCATTTAAACTAATTGTTGATATACTATATTGACTTATATTAACCTTCTTCTTCTTTTTTCTTAGTTGGTATTCATAATTCTTAGTATTTTTTTCTTAGCTGATATATTATATTGACTTAGATTAAATTGGTCATGTTTCCTATTATTTCAAACAATCACTAAACTATTAGTTGGTATTCATGCCTACTGTAGTTACAGTGACTAAACTTTGCTATTTGATGATGTAGTTGGTCCGATCATTTTTGTTATTGTTTCCTTCTTTTTGATGTTATAGTTGTAAACATGAGTTAGCTTTGTAATGTTATGTTGACTACATATATGAAGAGTATGTAGAAGATGTTGATTTACTTAGTTTGTGATGATCTTATGGTTTGCCGTTCTACCAATGATGACTTTTTGTATGCTCTGTTTGGATATGCTCTATTTATTTACTTAATAAATCTCTAGAATGTTTGCAACGAAGTTAATCAGTGGTTTCATATTTTCCTTCCCTTCAACGTACCTCTGCATCATCTCCCTTCCTAGAACTATTGTTTCACGTCCATCTACAAGATTGCAACACGGTAATCTCTCAACTCTGCTTTCTAACACTCATGCATGCATATGGCATACCCATGCATTGATTTATATATATGTATATCATAACATTTTGATGAGCGAATCCAGTAGCCGAGATCTCAATGCTAGCACACGCAGATGGCGCTCTTCTTCTACACCTTGCCAGTGAGCGACCCCTTGAAGTGCGTCTTTATGGTTCACCCAGACCGTGACCGTGCATGATCGACGCCATGCTTGTGTCGAACATGTTACTACATATTAAGATGGCTTACAGCGGCAAACGTTCGGAGGGAGAAGAGGACGGCGAGAAAGGTCGAGGAGCACATTTGATGCCGGCGTACGTAAAATCCCAGAAATTCTTCTTCTTGGATCTCTTTGTTGTTTTTCCAGTGATGTAGGTGAAGTAATTTAAGTAACACGAATCCCTTTTAATTTCTTTCATGCAGCTGAAGAATTAGTGTTTATATTAACTGGACTATGGGTTACTTTAATTAATTAATTAGAATTTCTTCTTTTTTTAGCGAGCATTGAATATGTGATTTGTTTGAATAAGAATTCCTATCGAGCATTGAATATGTGATTTGTTTTAATCACTTCTTCTTCTTTGATTTGTTTGAAAAAGAATTCTTATCGAGAATTGAAGAATTCTTCTTCTTCTTCTTTGTTAATACTGATAGCATTCCATTTAAGGGAATTGGTCCCATGATTTATTTAAACTTTCACAAATCTAATATTATGTTTTGCTCTCTACACTTCAAAGAAGGAACATTTTTGCTCTTCTGCCCATTTAGTACTTAGCACTCTGAACTATGTAGCGCCCAAAATGCAACTTGAATAAATCAAGACATATGAGACTTATTATCATGTTTCTAATATCTCCTTCCAATACATATTGTACTTAGTGTTTACCAAAATTATCAATATTATATAAGTCCTGAGAAATCAACTAAACTATTTGCTCTCATAATTTTTGGTCAAGACTTAATCATAATTTCATGGAATATCACCATTTGTTCAAATTGCATGCCCATAGTTCAATTCAATAAATGATCTAAATTTTATGATTCGTCCCACTTAAATACATTAATTAACAGTATTAGCTCACTTTTTTAGTATTTATTTTGTAAACTATCTGCTTAGTGCATAAGAATGGATTGAAAAGTTATAGCGATTATATCTTATAGGATAATCAAATTGTAAATAATTGCATTGCCTATCTTCGTATCAGAAGATTTAATCGTCATGTGGCATAAAGACTACTTTAGGTTTAAATTAGAATAATGTTTGACTCAATTAAAAATATGGAGAAGAATATAGTATAAGCGGACTAAGTAAGACTAGAGTATACTAGGAAGTATTATCTTCAGTTATGATTCTATTTTATTTTTTCCATATGCATAAGTTAATATTTTCACGTATATTTATTTTTTAAACTATCAGCTAAGTGCAAAATGAAAGGATTGAAAAGTTAATAACAATTATATCTTAGGATAATCAAATTGTGAATAAATGCATTGCCTATCTTTGTATCAAGACTTCAAAGGAAGATTAGTTCGTCATTTGGCATAAGACTACTTTGGGTTTAGATTAGGATAATGTTTGAGTCAGTTAAAGACATGGAGAAAAATATAGTATAAGCCAACTAAGTAAGACTATAGTCTACTTGGAAGTATTGTCTTCGGTTATAGTTCTCTTTTTATTTTTTCCATACATAAATGAGAATGATATTACACTTGGTGATCGCTATACCAAATTGTAAAATTATTTAAGCAAAACAGGTAATTTAGTTTCAACATCCACATCTGCACTACATTGCCTACAATTATTGAGTATACAGAACAAACGGGTGTAACACTAATTCGACACAACAAGAATTTTGCCAACATGCATGCATACATGTATTGCATTATTTTCTTCATGGTGATCATTGTTTCATATATTTATTTACTTTAAAGCATGTTTTTCTTTTTGTGACAACTGCCAACTGCACACCCTAAGCACGTGGCGTGGTGCCGGGCTCTCTCTTTGTGGTTGTTTAATTAACTGATTAATATAAATTTAGTACTGTCATATATTTTTACATTTAACATTTCATAATAAATTTATAATCATGATACATGTAATTCAAATTATTTACAATTTTATAATTGATTTATTATTTTTATATTACACTTATTTATTTATTTCCTATTATTTTATTATATAAATATATTTGATTATTCATAATTATTTAAATAAAATAATATTTATATATAATTGCGCAACGCGCGGATTCTCGACTAGTTATAATATATACTAGAAAACTCTCACGCTTCGGAGTGGAATTAAAATATTTTATAAATAAATTTAATTTAATAATCATAATGAAATAAATTTTATTTTTTAATATATAAAATAAATACATCATAATCAAACATAATAATATAGAATATGTGTTTTTTGACACAATAATTTTTTTATAAAATAATTATAGTATAAAAAATTATAAATTTGATTATATATTAAAGAATGTAATGTTAAAATATAATTAAACATTACGATATAAAAATAAAATTGTTTATTAATAGAATCCAAAAATAAAAATTAGTTTTACAATAATTAAATTTAAATTGAACAATAATAATAAAGTTTAATATAATCAATAAAAAAATAATGAAATGTTTAATAAAGATTGATATAATTTTTTAATATAATAATAAATAAAAATTAATATAAATAACATTAAGCATAAGTACTAAAAATAATATAATCCATAAATTAGAATTTAAGAAAATTATAATTTCGATACAAGTTAAATAATGAAAGTAAAAAAAGAGAAAGATTTAAAAAATTATATTTTTGATAAATGTTAAATAATAAAATAAAATAAAAATATTTTTTAAAAAAAAAATCCAACTCCTATGTATCACATGATTATATTATTAATATCACTGTATTATCTTAAATGAAAGCAAAGGATAAATGCTCAACTATACAAAAAAAAAATAATGAAAAACTTGAATATCCTATTAGTATAAAAGTAATATTTTATTCACATGTAGTAATAATATAGAAATAAATATGTTATATATATATATATATATATATATATATCCATATTTCTCCCTATTTTATCAATTTAATTGTTGCTTAACTTTTAAAATTTTAGGGATTATTTTAGATTTATTATATTTGAGGGACTTTATGTGAAAAGACACAACTTATCATATATAAATACAATACTTGTCTCATCGTCACGCTCACATTTTTTAGGATTGTTGATTTGAGAGAGAGGAGATGCATGCCGTGTAGGGGCAGAGTACTTGCAGGTTGAAATAGGTTTCTCATTCCGCACTGGAATTCTTCTCTATCTTTTTCGTTCAAGTCATTAGTGAAGGATAACATGTAAATTTGAGAGGATTTAGCATGTTCAGTGTTCGAGATTGAATTTTGTTAGAGGTTTTGGTGTTTTTGGAGTTTTTCAACAGATTTCATATTTCTCGAAGTTTTTTCGACTATTGTTACTTTCTTAAGAGTTTTTCGACGAATTGCCCAAAAAGAAAAGGTTGGGCCACGAAGGCTCCGACGAACTACCCAGCCAAACAACACTTCCCAGCATTGTGTGGAATTTATTATAAATATATTATATATACCTATTACATAAAATTATTTATTTAGATCAACTATATTTATTAGAAATTTAAATTTTTTTCTTATAAATTGTAAAATTTAGAAACAAAACAAAAAATTAAATGAAAATTTTAGAAATTAAATTAAATTAAGGATAAGTATTTAATTAATAATATAATCAAACAATATTAGTATTTGTAGTATTTAATTTTTCACAAAATGCATATATCAACTTGACAAAAAAATTGTAAAAAAATAAAATTATAACCAAATTTTAAAAATTAATAATAAATATGTATCAAAAGTTCTTATGAACTAATACCACAAAAATAAAAATGAAGTTAAAATTTAATTAGAAATTATAGATAGTAAATAATAATAATAATAATAATAATAATATAGAAAATAAATTTTAAAGTAGAAAGTAAAAAAATTAAATGATATATAATATATCAAAAGTGTATATTGAAAAAATTGAAATGATGAATTCATGCGTATTTTTCTAACGAAAGTTTAAAGAAAATTAAATCAATCTTATAATTAGATCAGATTAAAATAAAATCTAATTTAGATGGACATTAAAAATACGATTGAACGCAAAATTTTATAATATATTTATTAATTCATAATTTCGTTTAATTCAAGGTTTTGGATTGTTGTTGAAAAAATTATAATTCGAAAAAAAAATATTAATAAAAAAATTAAGAAACAGAACAAATTTAAGAAATCATAAATATTTAAAATTTTGAAATTTTTATAAAAATAAAAGTTCAAAAATTAAATAAAAATTGAGAAAATTATATTGAAAATATAATAAGTTGCATCAAATTACGAACTCAATAAATTAAGAATATATAAAAATTAATCAAATTTTAATGAGTAGTAAATAAAAGATAATAATATTTTTAAATATTTACTGAAATTAAGAATAAAGAAAAGTTTGAAATTAGAATTAAAAATATATAAAAAATAAAAATAGTTAAAATCAAAAAGAAAAAGAAAAAGAAAAACAAAGAAAAGAATAAAATAATTTAAAAGAAATAAAAAGAAAAAGAAAACAAAGAAAAAGCGTTGTCGTACAAAACATTAAAAAAAAATTGAAATGGCAGCGCTGGCTTTGGTATATATATATATGAAATTATATAGTTTTATCATGCACCCATGAACCAAGCTTGGGAGCTTTGAGTAGTCATCAAGATAATAGAATCACATAGTTTTATATTTAATTACGTAAATGATTCTTTTCATGGAAAACATTTATTTTATTGATTGCATACTACTTTTCTTCATTACTGCTCATGATATGCCATTATCGAAATTGATGCTTTCTTATCCAATGTTAATGATGTTATTTAGAGAAATATCCAATGTTAATTGAATTAAGCTACTGATAATTGCATTCATTATAGAAATATCAAGATAAAAGAATCAACTATATCCATTTTGGATTTCTGTCCCTATTAGAATAATGTGTTAACTGAAATTTTACATTCATTAAGCTACTGATAATTGCATTCATTTTGATTTTATATTTTGATTTAATTGGATTTTTTTTTATATTTTGTTAGATGGACAATTTAGCTAATAAGGCAGTTGACACCGAGTCCACAACATGTGTACAATCATCAACCAAAGTGGGTTCCAAGAAGTCGAGGTCTGAGATTTGAGATCATTTTCTTAAAAAAAAGAACGAGAAAAGTGGTAAATATGTTTCAATTTGCAATTATTATGATATGAGTCTTATGTATAATGTTGATTGGGGTACTTCATCCATGTGGAAGCATTTGAAAACTTATTTTAAATATCCTCAAAATCTTGACAAAAAACTAAAGTTGCTTTCATCATTTTGTAAACGGGAGCCGATGGGGAAAGTGTGAGGACACTCACCACTTGGAAATATGATGAAGATTATTGAAGGCACATGTTGACTAAGATGATTATTGTTGATGAGCAACCATTTTTAATTGATGAGCGTGAAGGTTTTCGGAGTTTTGTAACTGCATGTCAATCTTTATTTAAGCATATTTCAATATTTACGGTTGCTAGGGATTGCATGAAACTTTATGTTTGTGAGAGAACTAGCCTGAAGGATAAGCTAGCATCTCTAAAATCTAGGGTTGCTCTCACCACAGACATTTGGAGTTCTATTCAAAATTTGAGCTACTTAGTTCTCACCGCACACTTTGTTGATGATAATTGGATGTATAAGAGATTGTTGAATTTTGTTGGTATGCCTAGCCATAAGGGCAAGGAGATTGGTAAGATGATGAAAAAATGCATTATTGATTGGGGTATTAGAGATCGTATATCCTCTATTACAGTTGACAATGCTAGCTCTAATGATGTGGCTATGGCCTATCTGAATGATAAGTTGAAAAATATGATTATTTTAGGTGATGAGTTTTTTCATATGAGGTGTGTAGCTCACATATTGAATTTGATTATGAAAGATGGATTGAGTGTGGTTCGTGAGTCGATTTCTCAAATTCGTGCTGTAGTGAAATATGTGAGGAGTTCTCCAGCTAGAGCTCAACAATTTCAGTGTTGTATTACTGAGGAGGACATAACTTATAAGGGCTTTGTTTGTCTTGATGTCACCACTAGATGAAATTCTACGTATCTCATGTTAGAAACTGCTCTTAAGTTCAGCTTGGCCTTTGGAAGACTTGAAGAAGATGATATTGCTTTTGTGAATGAGCTTGATTGTAGAGTCCCAACTAGTGATGATTGGGATAGTGCATCCATGTTGTCTTTGTTCTTGAAAAACTTTTATGAGGCTACAAACAAGATATCAAGGAGTCTCTATATAACATGTAACCATTGCTGGCATGAAGTTGTTAGCATGTTTTCTACACTGGTTGAGTGTGAAAGAGATTCTAATCCTTGTCTTCGATCAATGGCTAGAAAAATGAGAGAGAAATTTGACAAGTATTATGGGAGTGTAGAGAGAACAAACATGATGGTGTTGATAGTTGTTGTATTAAATCCTCGATATAAGCTGAGATTTTTGAAGTATTGTTGTCAAAGAATTTGTTGTGATGCTGATAGAGTAGAGGAGATGACTCAGAATGTAACAAGAGTCTTGGAACGTCTTTTTGCATTTTATGAGAAATCTCATTCTTCTTTAGAACAACATTCTAGTGTGATGGATGAGTCCGACACTCAATCACATCTTCAAGCTACTGATGGTGCTATGCTTTTGTGAATCTGATAAAGTTTATAAAAGAATGGTACAAGGATGACATCAAAAAGGGAGAATTAGAGTCGAAGTCTGAATCGGAGAGGTACCTTAGTAGTATCGTGAACCGGATAGTAAAACCTTTAATGTATTGAAGTGGTGGAATGATGAGAAGTCAACCTATAAGATTCTTAGTTTTATGGCAAAAAAACATCTTAGCCATCCCGGTATCCACAGTAGCTTCAAAATCGGCTTTCAGCGCATCTGATCGAGTACTTGATCAATTTCGCAGCTCGCTTACTCCTAAATTCGTGGAAGTTTGATTTGTGCACAAGATTGGTTGTGTTCATCTCAGAATCCGATCACTATTGAGCAATGTTTGGAAGATGCAGAAAAGTACGAGAAAGATGTGTTAGGAGCATATTTGTAATTATTGTGTGCTTTCGTGTTTTTATTTAATTTTTTCTTGTATTCTTTTACTATTTTATTCATTCTAACACTATTTTCTTTTTGTAGAGCTTAGTTGCGTCGCAGCAGATATGATGGCAGAATAGTGGATTGACATGCAGTTGAATATTTGACTATTTGTGTGCATTTCTAATTTTTATTTTCATATTTTTTGTTAATGGTCATGTAAGTGAGTAAACTCTCTATGAGTATGTATTTTGGATGATTAACTTTGTATGAGTATGTATTATGGATATTTGTTATAAGTATGTGTTTTATTATGTATTTGTTAGTAAACTTTGTTGATGGACATTATGTGTATTTGTTTATGTTATAAGTAAACATAATGGACATTATGTCATTATGGATATTTGTTGATGCAATTTGTATTAGTTATGAGAATGTATTATGGATATCTTCATGTTTTCATTATGCATTTGATATTTGTAGTTTTTTTTATTTATTGAATTGTGATGAAAATTGAAAAGAGAAAGAAAAAAAAGGTTCCAACAGGTTCTGGGTTGGAACTTGGAACCTAGAACATGTACTACAGGTTACAACAGGGTACCCGAAATCGAAACGAGAACCATAGGTTCCGGGTAGGGTCTGGATCCAAAATTTAGGAATCGATCCCCTACATGATAGGGTTCGGGTATCCTGAAAATTACAGGGTACCCGAACCTGCTCACCCCTAGTGCGACGTGAGCGACGCCCATGCCATTGCGCACATGAGCCGTCTTTGTTTTGCAAAGCCGCCAAGATACCTCTGTTTGGGACGCCCATGGCCTGCCCATACCCAAGGTGCGACACTTAGGCCATCCATGAGCTTAGGGGTCTAACATCAGGTCAGCTCCTCTACATGGCTATTAATTCTCCTCCACCACCTGCATTTAAGTCTACAGAGCCTTCCAGTGTCTCCTTTAAAACCAGCTCTCCTTCCATCGTCTCTGCCTCCATCTACAGGCCTCCTTCATCGTATGTTCCCTCTCTTCCGACATGCTACTCTATGGATAATCGCACTGAGAGCGTCTAGGTCCTGGTTCCTAATTCCTCCTCTATCGCAAGAGCGAGCGAGTTATCTTAGTGGCGAAGACATGTTACGGTTCGAGGGCAGTTGCATCAGCAGGCTGATATGGCTGGTTTCCTCGCGAGGCAGTTCAGCAACTATCAACGTCATCTTCAGCTTTGGAAGCAACAACGCCTGGTTGACGAACGTTTCCACATCACGACGCCGGAGACGAAGGACTCTTATGGAGAGCGTCTTTCTCAAAACGAGTCTCCCATTTTGAACTTCTTAAAGAGGAACTTGACAAGCTTTATCACTTTGAGGATATGCATTGGCACCAAAGGGCAAAAAAAATGGCTAAAGGGCGATGATAGGGACACAAGGTACTTCCATTTATGTGCAACCATTCGGAGGAACAACAATCGGATTTCTTGTCTCAGGTCCAGTGATATTCTCATTCATGAGTCTCTGTTGATTTCAAATTGCTTTAGGAATTTCTATGTTCAGCTACTTGATACCTGCAGAAAACCTCTCCTTTCAATACAATGGCAGGAATTATATCAGGTAGATTCTTCTTCCTTACAACATCTGGCCCTTCCTTTTACTCTGGATGAAATCAAGGAGGTTATTGTTAGTCTTAAAAATCACAAAATGCCAGACCATGTGGATTCTGAATGAATTTTTCAAGACCTACTAGAATGATGTCAATCAGATTCTGTTCCGCATCCTCAACGATATGTTATTGCGTCCAAAAGATATGAGTCGAATCAATCATGCTTTTATCATATTAATTCCGAAAAAGAATGGAGCTATTGACCTCGTAGATTTCAGACCGATAAGCTTTGAAAATAGCTTGATCAAAATTTTCTCCAAATTGCTCGTCAAAAGACTGGCTACCTTGATGCCACAACTCATTGACAACACGCAAGGGGCCATCACTAAGGGCAGAAGCAGTCTAGATTGCTACATGACTGTAAATGAGACCATCTGGAACAGCAAAGCTCGTAACGAGAACACTTATTTTGTCAAAGTTGACGTTGAGAAAGCTTTCGATTCTGTTGATCATAAATTCTTGTATGACCTTCTTAAGGCCCGGGGGTTCCCTCATGTTTGGATTAGTGTGTGGAGCATCTTCTTCTTTCGACATCTTCTTCCATCCTCATTAATGGATCTGTTGGAAAATATTTCGGCCATAAAACAGGTTTACGTCAGGATAACCCACTCTCACCTTTACTTCTGAATCTCGTGATGGATTCCCTCTCTAAGCTATTTCAAAGAGCTTGCGCTAGGGGGCTAATTAAAGGGGCTCTTTTGGACATGTTGTCGGGAGGTGTAAGTCATGTAATCTTTGCTGACGATTTGGTGGTCTTCTGTGAGGCAAACAATACGACATTCAGAAACTTTGGACTCTTATTTAAGTGTTTTGAACTATCTTCTGACCTAAAATTGAACACGGCAAAGACCAAGTTGATTCATATTGGGGATAACTCTTCAATTGCTCATGAGATGACTCTTCTTTTGGACTGCCCTACTACTGCCTTTCCCATTGATTATCTAGGGCACCCGTTCCAGTGTGGGCCTCTGATCAAGGAAGACTGGAATAAAGTTCCACTATAACTCGATGGGGTTTTGTCTTCTTGGCAAGGATCTCTTATATCGAGAGCGGGTAGACGCACTCTCATCAAGAGTGTCGTAGCTAGTCAGGCAGCCTATTTTTTCTCCATATTCGATGTACCTAAATGGGTTTTACGACTTGTCGACAAAAGAAGAAGAAAGTTCTTTTGGGCCGGTGATCAAGACCTCAAAATGCGAGGTAATGTTTGGTTTACAAGGATTCCCTGGCCAAAAGCTTGGAGGATGGTGGCATTGGTTTTCTATGTTTACACTCACACAATCATGCTAGACTAGGGGCGTGGCTATGGAAATTCCAACAAAATTTGGATAGACATTGGGTGGATATCCTTAAGGTCGTATTCATTGATCTCGATCATATTTCCCGAGCTCGCTATAGATTGTCTCATGTGTGAAGGGGTATCGCTAGAGATATAGATTACTTTAATTCCTCACTGAGTTTCCATGTATATGCGGCAGACTTTCCACTTGCCTTTGGTTAGATCCGCGGGTCAATGGCACAAAGTTGGCAGACCTGATTCATGACATCTTCCCCCTCGTCAGTAGCCCGAATATAACTATTGTGAATGCTAAAGAGTTGGAACCTAATGGTGAGATAAGGGGTTGGAATATTATCTTTGGAAATCAGATTCCATTATCTAGACTTGCTCAGCTTGTAGAAGTTTTGGATCCAATTCTTATGAGCTCACGATCCGATTCCATTAGGTGGAAATGGAGTATGAAATCCTTGTCCATTTTCTTCTGGCTCATGATGAAAAATAGTTACCTACAAAGGATAGACTTCGCAAATGGAACATCCAAGTCGACCCCAATTGCTTGCTTTGTTTATCAGAAGACAAGTCTCATGAGCATCTCTTTAATTCGTGTTCATACACAACACAAGGCTCGAATTATCTTTTGAATCTATGTCATTTACCATCATTCCGCCTATCCTTTAAACCCTGGCATCGTCCTCAAGGAAGGAACAATTCATCATCAAGAAGCAAATTTTTATTTGCCTCTCATGATTTGAAAAGGAAAGATTTGGTTCAAGCGTAACAATCGCACCTTCAACATACACAAATCCTATGTTGAATTGCCCATGAGGCCTCAATTCTTCTTTCTAATTGTATATCTTCTTCTACCCATTAGGGATTTGTAAATATTCTCTCTTATCTTAACACTAGCACGATGGGAATATTGCTTTATTTTGCTTGTATCTAGAGATGTGCATGGGTACTGGGTAAATTCGAAACCGGTTGAAACCGATCAGATTCGGTAGAGTACCCGAACCCACTCACCCCTACTTGTAACGAAATAATAAGTATAAGAGGACAAGTTTGGTAGAGTTCGGAAGAAGACCAATAGACTGCAATCTTATCTTGCACAGCAGCCAAAGAGATGTTTTAGAATCAACAACTATAGTCACATATACTTCATTCACTTTACTCTCTAGGACATTGTTCTTGATACAAAATTTTAAGTAAAGACTGACTCAATTGTGGTGAACCGAACTCAATTGCTCTTGAACCGCTCATATTGAAGGCCCGGTTGAACCATAGAAACTGAGATGA
Organism: Canna indica; assembly: GCA_034359265.1. NCBI lineage: Eukaryota > Viridiplantae > Streptophyta > Magnoliopsida > Zingiberales > Cannaceae > Canna > Canna indica. Next base: position 36,555,402 of record CP136892.1, on the reverse strand, counting down.
ACCAACTAGAGATATGAACCGCTGAAATTCATCTTGAACGGGTCTATTTCATTACTGAACCAGGCAAATCACTTAAGTGGAGGCTGGTTTGTTTAGTGTGAATAGTGTAGTCTTTACTGTTAACACTTCATCTCTTGTATCTCCTTCTATTACTGCTAAAATTGAGAGGATTCACTGCAGCGGTTGAAGAGATATGCATTGCATATAGATGTCATGGCCAACACTTCGGGAAGATTTAGGGCGGCAATTTTGAGAGAGATTTTCTCTCTGGCAAACTGACCTTGGCAAGCATAAATAAGGGGATTAGTCTAGGGTTGTAGCACCGCATCTAGGGATGACAACGATTCGGTTAACTACATTTTTAGAGATTAACCGATATCGAAACCGAAACTGATTTCCAAACCCGCTAACCGAAACCGGTCGGTTTCAAAAACCCATATCCGAAACTGAAACCGGCTCAGTTTCGGTTATCCGCGGATAACCGAAAACCGAATTTTTCGGTTCGGATCGAACCGATTATCCATTTACTATTCGGTTAACCAGTAGTAAACAGATAACCGATTCAGAGATTAATAACAAAACTGATTCGAATACTGGTTAACCGCAAAAAAACCGGTAGTAAATGGATAACCAGTTCAAAGATTAATAACAAAACCGATTTCGGATACCGATTAACCGCAAAAAACCGATAATCGAAATCGAATATATAACCGATTTCGGTTACCGGTTAACCGTGGCCCGATAACCGAAACCGAACCAGTTTTAAACGATTTTTTGTTTTTACTATCCGAAACCGAAACCGAACCGCAAATTCAATATCCAAAATCGGATTTTACGGTTCAGTTAATCGGTTTGAATTGTCATCCCTAACCGCAACCGCATGTGAGGAATTAGATTTCAAGTGGTGCCTAACGAACTGGTCGAACTAATAGAGAATCAATTTTTTATTTTCCAATATTTAATTTTTTATAACAAATATAGTTGGACTGGTCGGACTTTTCAAAATTGGTGGCCGAACGAGGTTAACATCCAGTCTCTTGAGTTTAAAAATGTTGATGAAGACTACAAATTAGATCATCATTAGTTGCACGAAAAAAAATAAGATGCCATAATTAAGATGAACAAAGCTAACCTAAGTTTTTGCTTGAAGTCGGTGAAGAGCAAAATCCTATTAGTCATAATCTGCGTCAGTAGTATTCTGAATTGACGAGCGCTTCACAAGCCGTCCGTGCTCATCGTAGCGGTCAAGGCTCTCGCATGGCGCCGGAAATATTGGACCTATCGTGTATCCCCGGACAAAAGAACACTGGAAAGTCCGCTTCTTCTTGTAGGACAGACCCACCTGCATATCACGGAAGCTGACATCTTGCACAAGAATCTCCTTGCTGCCGTCAATTCGGACTGGAATCCGGACGTTACGACCGTAAATACCACGGAAGGTCAAGTTCCTGATAACTGGAATGGCTTTTGGGTCAAACCCATCATCAGGGTGCTCGTTATAGTTGGTCCTGATCACGATGCCAACATTCAAATCATTGAAAGTTAGGTTGTGATAGAAGATGTCGCGAATGTATCCACCCCTTCCAGGCGCAGTTTTGATCCTCACACCTCGCCTTGAATCCCAAACAAGGACGTTTTCAAATGTGATATTTGAAACGCCACCGGACATTTCACTTCCTATTGATACACCAGCACTGCAATGTGCAACAAGAGATAAAAGGAAACCAATCAAACAGATGAAGTAGACAAAAGGAGAAGAATATTTCAAATGTAATAACTAATAACAACTTTGGAGACTATATAAAAACTTGACCTTTGTTTACTTCAAGCAACAGTTAACAGGAACATGTAAAAGGTACTTCATAGCGATGTAGAACGGATCTTCATCGCATTAGGTTACTTGGATTTCTTGGACGCTTAATACATTGTAGAAAGTCATGGCCCAACTTCTGTTGGCGTAATTCCAAAAACTTCAGTTTTTATATTATATTATTTGTCAACCATCACTCATGAATTAAGTTGCCGTAGAACAATACCATAGATGTACAAGAACATACATCTAAGTGTTGGATCAGATACTCATTGGGATGGGACTGGCGCGGGGTTATAAGTCCAGATACAGGTTAAGTGATACCTTTTTTTTCTTGTTTTAGTAAGATTCAGAGCTTCAGTTGTATTTGTGTCCAAAGAATGCAAACCCACATTCCCGTTAAACAAGAAAACCGAAAGCAAGTTCATAATTTCCATGTACTTTATTCAGTCCACATGCAACAGAAAAAAAAAATTTCAGGACTAGTTAGTATAGTACTAAACACAAAATGTATAAAACTTACCTAATCTTAGAGCGTAGGACAACATTCCGAATTAGTATGTTTGTTGATGGTCGCCCATAGGCAATTCCATATTGATCCCAACCACTCTTAATTGCTATTCCATCATCACCTACAGATATGTAACTATTCTCTATAACCATGTCCTGGCATGAATCTGCATAGACATCCATTAAAGTTAAAAATCATGACATCCATGTAGGAAGAATGCTTAAGATAGATGAAAAGAAATGAATGCCAGAATGAATAAAGTGGAATATCCAATACAATTGCAGAAGCCTACATTTTTTATTGCATTAAGAAATGGTGAAGTTAAAAGAAAACTCTATCTTATATCCTGATAATGAAACATTATATTATGATACCATTTCCCTACATCAGAACTATTGAGAAGTGGGGATACAGCATTGTCATGAAAAGGTTGTTAATGTCAATGAGCAAGAGATAGAAAACAAATTGACCTGATTACTATACCAATTAGTTAAGCATATTGTTGAAATTTATGGTAAACATCAGAAACCCAATAAGCAATGGATTATATATTGGTCCGATGGATTTGTTTGAGAATAACTTCGAATTCAAAACAAATGAATAACTAAAAAGTTCAGGATTTACCAGGATCAATGCCATCTGTGTTTGGAGCATCATATAAAGGGGCCAAGATGGTTACATTTGAAATAGTAATGTTCTTGCAGTCATAAGGATGGAGGTTCCAGAAAGGAGAATCTTGTAAAGTTATATGTGAAATTACAATATCTTTAGACCACATTAGTTGAACAAGGGGTCCTCTAGTGTGCTTAAGAAGTCCTTGTCGAAATCTTGTCCACCATGCTTGACCACATCCATTTATGGTACCATTATGTCCTGTGTACAAATAAATAGAAGAAAAATATATGAGCAAACTAAGATGACAACCATTGTTTTGTGCTGTAAGGATGCTCACTAACAACAAGAAACATGATTTATCATGAGGACAGGGCAAGCCAAAAAACGGAAAAATCAGCTCAGTGATCGATGAAATATAATAAGCACATGCTAGATGGGCTAATTATGAGTATGCCATTTGAAATTGACTGACCTGTTATGACCACATCCTGAAGATTTTGTCCATGGATCAGACTTCCATATCGAGGACCTTTCAATTCCCTCCCCTGGCCGTATGAAGGCAATGGAGGCATTAAGGTCCAATGTCTATCATCCTACTAAAGAGATAAAATGAATCATGTTAAGGTTAAAAAATGGTGTAAAATATTCTCATCAACAAATCACAACATTACTAATAGATACTTATCCCTAATTTCCATCAAATTATGGCAACATATCAACTGGTGCGTACATATGATTATGAACAATGCCATATGGAGTATGTACCTTAAACTAATTGCTAACAGTTTGTTTGGTGCATTGTATTGTTAGTTGATGTTTCAAAAGGCTACTTTGCAACAGCAAAGTTAATGAACCAAAGTGCAATGCTGCACAAATGAATTCGGAAAAGTCAATAATGGAACAACATTTGGTAACCAGTTAAAAATAAGGGTCAATTTCATATTAACCCCCGTCATTTTTATCATTTTGGCCCTCTACAATATTTTTATTTTAATTTGACCCATATAGTTTGTAAACTTGTGTATTATCATTGTAATTACATCGTATAAACTTAATTTGATTGCATATGATTGGTTAATTCATGCCTTCACTGTATGATGTAATTGCAATGATAAATTGACGAATTTGCACTTTACAGTTCATATTAAAACTAGCATGCCTAAAAATTTGAGGGGGAAAACATAGCTCGTGAAGAAATTGGGATAACAAGGATACATTGAAAGAAATTTAGAAAACATAAGGGCAAGTGAAGATAAAATAAATTATATGTGCCAAGTTTATTTCATAATATGAAACTACAGGAGGATAAGGGAATATAGAATTTAGCCTAACTATGAAAGAGGAACACCTATTTTCTTATCTTGCAAAATGCAGACATCTTAACCAGAGGAATGAATGTAGTTTCTCACCTCAATTCCTCTAATGGTAGCACCTTCCGCAAGGAAGAGAGTCATGTGACTAGTTAAATTGAAGGGTCCGGTAAGCCACACTCCAGGCTGCACATTGAGTTGTCCCCCACCGCTTCCCGCGAGCTTTGAGATGGCCTCCACCGCTCTCTCGAACGCCTGTGTGTTCAATGTGACCCCATTCCCGACTCCGCCGAAATCCGTCAGATTGAAAACCGTCAGCCGGAGCCTAGGGCACGGCCTCGGAGGCGGGGACCGCCTTCGGACGAATCGGAGGCCGGCAGCGGCACCGCTCTGCCACACTATAAAGGAGGAGAACAGGAAGGTCCACAGAAGCACAAAGAGGGTCAGGTGCGAGAAGAGGGCCACAAGGAGACGGTGCCGGTAGCGGATCCTACCGCCGGGGACGAACATATCTGATTATCTACAGGAAACGGCGAGGCTTGCACCGATCGAGAGGTCTCGGCGAGAGAAATCGGATCGGAACGACGGGAGGTCGGGATCGAGGGATTGGGAGAAGGACATGGGTAATAATTGGGGAGGGAATTAGCGTTTTCGCCATGGGTTTATACTTTATAGCCTTTCCCAGCGAAACAAACAGGACGAGAGGTGGAATATGAATGCGAGCACGTGCATTGTATATTGTAAGCAGACTGGACTTGGAATCACACTCACCTGGTTATTTCAAATTAGCTCCTCTGCTTTTAAAGTTTTATGGATATACCGCTTATGTTTATTTTATCCCAATTTAATCGTTACAATTTGCAAATTTGTATTTAGAAAAAATCATAACTTTAGCCCCATTAATTTGCCTCCATTTTATATTTGATCCCCGTGACAGAATGAAAAATCCTGACACTTCCCATTCTTATAAGCAAATTTACTACTAACTAAAACTCTAATAACCATTATAAAGTTTCTATCTCATCTTATAGAGTTCGATTGTTTTAAATTATTCAACAATTAATGTGTCACTTATCTCACCCTATAGAATTCGCTTGGTTTAGATTTTTCAACGATGTGTTAGGATTTTAGTCCGTGATTTTGTAATGAAATTATTGTTTTAATGAATCGTTTTGAGTTTTTAATAGATATAGGGGTTTGTTTTGAGTTTTTTTAATTAAAAAAATTTGTCAACCATGAAAAATTGTCATTTCAATATGTGTTTTATTTTGTTTTATAATTAAAACCAAAACGACGTCCGTTCCTAACTTCTCATGAAACAAAGTTGTTTTGGTTTGTCTTATAACATCATTTTGAAGTCAGGTTGTTGATGGAACATTATTATTAATTGTAAGCATCCAACTAATTTTTCTTCCTACTACAGCTAAACGTCATTGAGTTTGGGATTAATAGCATGGACTAATGTAGAAACAAAAATAAATTAAGGGGACCAAATTTCAAATTTTTTAAACTATGAGGACCAAATCCAAAATGATGATAAACTATGGAGACCAAAATTAAACCTTAGTGCCACGTAAGCATTCACCCGACTTTTTCGTTTGATGCGTCAGGATTACCATTATAATATTACCTTGTGGTAATGTGAATTACCATTATAATATTATCAAGCAATGTACCAAATGCAACCTAATAGTTAGAAATATTCTAGCACTCTTCCACTAGATATAATCTAGTTGAAGTTAATTCCTTTGTGGATTCAAGGGCATTTTTCGGGTGTGAAACCAGTTAATATTATTTTTCATGTTTCTTGTTGTGTAGTGTTAGGTAGTATTAGAGCTTGATTCTCCTTGGCAACCTCATAATGGAGGAGGGTCTTGCTGGCGAGTGCGGTCACCTTGTCGACGAAGTTCAGGAGGTAAGAGCCTTCGATGCGAAGGCTATAGTGGACGCCTTGGAGCAACATTGTGAGAGAAGGTTTGAAGCGATTGAGCAGTGGCTTGGGCAGATGGAGCTTGGATTTGATAGGGTATGTTAACGCCTTGAAGATATCTATACTCATTTAGAAGCTTTGAGGCCACATAAGCATCAAGGAGTTGATAGGAGACGTGTTAGAGATTTTGCTCACGACCAACCTATCATGCAACTTGATCCTGTAAATATGAGTAGAATTTTGAACCATTTAGATAACTATAATGAAGAATAATGTGAAAAAAGTATCTAGATAAGCAAAAGGGTCGTCGTAATTGAGGGGCAGAAGAGGTTCACCTCAAAGTTGACTTGCCTTACTTTTAAGGCATGAAAACTCTTGAGGGGCTTCTAGATTGGTTGGCAGAAGTAGAGCGATTCCTCGATTATGGTGGCTTATCGATTCAAAGGCACTGCTTCAAGCTGGTGGGACAAAGAACTTAGACATCGACTTAAAGAAGGGCGACCATCTATCACACGGTGGAACCATATGAAGGAGTTAATCAAAGCAAGATTTCTTCCCCTCAATTATGAACAATATTTGTTCCAACAATATCAGAAATGCACTCAAGAATCACGAATCGTTCACTAATACATGACTGAATTCCTGAGACTGGTCGAGTGCAACAACTTAGCTGAATTAGACAACCAACAAGTTGTCAGATGCCTTGATGGTTTAAGGCCTACTCAGGTCATCCTAAATGTAACCGAGGCTCAAAATCTGGCTCTTAAAGCTAAAACACTTCTACAAGAACGAAATCAAGGCTCATCTCGGCGAACATATTTCGAGCCAAAAGAATAAGACAACTTGAAGGGACCACAAAATCAAACCAACAAGCTTGCTCGAGCTGAAACCTCAAATACAGACAAAGGAAGGGCGAAAAAAAACAAAGAACCACATAAGACACATAATTCATACGTCAAACCACCACATATTAAATGCTACAAATGCAATAAACCAAGCCACCGCTCCAATGAATGTTCTAAGAGAAGAGTAGCGATCGTAGAGCATGAGCCAAAATATGAAGAGACTGATTCGACGGAGGAATATTACTGTGAATCGGATGGAGGAGAAGAAGAGTATGATTATAGTCAAGGAGGACATATGTGCATGATCATGAAAATGCTGCTATCTTCCAAGCAAGAAGACAACTCTCAGCGACATAAGCTCTTTAAAATATAGTGTACAGTTTCTAATAAATTCTTTGATGTTATACTTGATAGTGGTAGTGAAGAAAATATTATTTGTCGAAAAATAGCAAAAAACTTGCAGCTACATATTGAAAAACATCCAGATCCATACTCTATCACCTGAATAACAACAATCAAGGAGGTCAAGGTGAATAAAGATGCAAGGTACCTTTCTCTATTGGACCATATAAGGACAAGGTATACTGCGACGTGGTGGATATGGATGCATGTCATTTGTTACTCGGAAGACCATAGAAATTTGATGCAAATTAATGCCACACACTTCGGGAGATCGAGACAATGTATACAAGCTCTCAAAGAACTGAGTCAAGTATACCCTACTCTCACTAAAAGAGAATACCAAGCCCCCAAAATTCTAAAGTGGAGGTGAGGGGAGGGGAGGACCTTCTTTACTATCACGTGGTTAGGGAATGAGATTAAGATCTGATTAAAGGAATCTAGAGAACTGTATGCTATGATCGTTAGATACGTTATGACACACTCAAAGAAGGTGGAACAAGAGATGACGCCCACCATCGTCTAGCCATTAATAGTAGAATTTGAAGAAATTATGACAAATAACCTACCAGATGGGTTACCTCTGGTGTGTGACATTCAACATCAGATTGATCTAATACAAGGAGCAAGTCTTCAAAACCTCCCACATTATCGCATAAGTCCTAAAGAAAATGAAATTTTGCAAGATAAAGTGGAGGAGCTACTGCGAAAGGGATACATTCGAGAAATCATGAGTCTATGTGTGGTGCCGACATTACTCATGCCATAGAAGGACGATAGTTGGAGGATGTGCATGGATAGTCGAGCTATCAACAAAATCAATGTTGGATATGAACTTCCTATCCCAAGATTAGAAGATATGATGGATCAACTACATGGCTCCAAGGTTTTCTCAAAGATAAATCTTTGTAGCGGATATCACCAAATCAGAATCAGACCTGGAGATGAGTGGAGGAATGCATCAAGACTAAGGATGATGGTGCTACCATTTGGACTCACTAATACACCAAGTACTTCCATGCAACTCATGAATTGGGTACTCAAATCTTTTATTGGTAAATTTATCATGGTATACTTTGATGACATTCTCTTATATAGTCAATCAATTGATGAACATCTTGAGCATTTGAGGAAGGTGTTAGCATTCTTACTACATAATAAACTCTACATCAATAAAAAGAAACATAGCTTTGCAACAAATAAGTTATCTTTCTTGGGGTTCATTGTTAGTGATGAGGGAATACAGGTTGATGAAGAGAAGGTATGTGCTATTCCTAAAACTATCTCAGATGTTAGGAACTTTCATGGACTGCCTACCTTCTATCAGCGATTTATCAAGGACTTCAACAGTTGGCAGAAGCCACAGAATAAGTTCAATCTGTGCAAGCCGAAGTTAAGAAAACGATTGAGAAAACTAATGCTCGATACAAGTAGCAAGCAGACAAACACCACAAGCAATAAATTTTCAAAGAAGGAGATATGGCCATGGTATTTCTACGAAAAGAAATATTTTCAATAACAACATATTTTCAAAGAAGGAGATATGGTCATGGTATTTCTACGAAAAGAAAGATTTCCAATAGGTACATACAACAAGTTGCAACCAAAGATCGAAGTATAGCCTATACTACATCACCAAGAAGATTAACAACAATGTGTACATAGTTGAACTGCTAGATTCCATGAAATTATCTGGTACATTCGATTTAGCTGACATATATTCATATCATCCTTCATACCAATATTTGTACCTTGAAGATTAGAACCAATATTTCTAGTTGCTAGAAATAATCTAGCAATCTACTACTAGATATAATCTAGTAAAAGTCAATTCCCTTGTTGATTTAAGTGCGCTTTTCTAGTGTGAAACTAGTGAATATTATTTTTCTCGCTTCTCGCGGTGTCAATTTAAGTGGCCCGAGTTGATTTGAAAGAGTGAAGTCTACTTTTGGTATTTTTATCACAATAAAACAATCACCCTAAATAAAAAATTAAATGTATGTAAATCATATATATTAAGTATTTGTTTGGGTTAATTACTAAATATATATATTCACTTTTGATGATTTTCCCTAATTTATACCAATTTTTAATTTTTTTTTCTAATAATATACTACATCTTTCAATTTCTTTCAATTATATCTCACTTTAAATGTAGTGTTAAATTTGTCGTTTGGATGCTAACGTGACACTGTTGATGTATCTCAGTATTTCCACGTCAGCATCCCTAAATGAATAAAAAATTAAAAAAATTCATGTCATCAAAGTTTTTTAAAAAAAAATGGCTTAAATGATTATATCTAATATATCTCGACTTTTAAGGAATTTTCCAAATCTATCGTAACTTTTATTTCTAACCAAAATGGATCCCATACTTTCGTTTTGTTTCAATTATATCCTATCATCAAACTATGATCGATCAATTTGACCATTAGAATTATAAATTGTATTTCCATGTGGATCAAGATTTTAGTTAGAATCCCTAAATATATACAAAAATAATAATATGTCATGACACTAAATATTTGGGGTTCATGAATAATATATACAACTGAGATCTAAGGAATAATGTAATTAAAAATTATGTAGTCGATTGTCAGTGAAAATGATCACGGTTCTACCTCTGGACCACAACGATGCAAAGAGGTATGGTGGGTATTGAAAATATAGAGGGATATTTTTTTTTCTTAAATTTTTGAAAAATAAGAAGATATTTTTTTTTTAAAAAAAATGGTGAAATGATTCTATTATTTTTAAATGTATTTAGAGATATTAGGTTGAACTTTTGATCAATATCGACAGTGCTACTTAATATTTTAATGATAAAATTGATAATAGTTTGATAGTATAATATAATTGAAAGAAATTGAAAATACGAGACCCATTTTGGTTAAAAATAAAAAGTTGAGATAGATTTAAAAAAATTCTTAAAAGTCAATCGGGATATATTAGATATAATCCTTTAAACCATATTAAAAATATTTGACGACGTAATATTTTTTCAATTTTTTATTCATTTAAAGATGCTGACGTGATAATATTGATCCACATCAGCGGTGTCATATCAACAACCAAATGGTAAATTTAACACTACATTGACGGTGAGATATAATTGAAAAAAAATAAAAGATGAAGTATATTATTGAGAAAAATTAAACGTTGAAATAGATTAGGAAAAATTATCAAAAGTGAAGATATATTTAGTAATTAATCCTATTACAAGCATCTTACTTTTGACTTGAGTAGACTCCAGGAGTGGTTTGCTTAGGGGTGGCAGTGGATTTTTTTTAAATGGGTTTTACTTGTCCTAGACCCTGATAGGTCATTAGCGGATTTTGCCTATTGGGTCGTGGGACAGGTATAAGATTTAAGGTAAAAATCCTATAGGTTTGGGTCAGATTCAGGATTTTAGTCTAAAATTCATCCCAAATCCATTAAGTATAAAATTACTAAAATACCTCTCATATTATCCATATATATAGGACAATTATGTATTTTTAATTAGAGTTCAATATAATTTAATTTTTTAATTAAAGCTAAGTATACATTATACAACAATAATACATTTAATTACCTATACCCTATTTCCTAACACATTATATAATATAACAATACACCATCAAGAGTTGAGAGGTTCGAAGAAGTAGCTCATCGGCTATTAATTTCAACCATTTTTTATAATTTTAAACTATTCGTATAAGTCATATAATATTAGATGTTATGATAAATATGTAGAATAATTTTTTATATATAAATTCTATTAATTATTTTAGATGTTATGATAAGTATGTAGATTGTAGACCAATTTTTTTTTATATAAAATTTGTTAATGGTCGAAAAACGGATACCCAGTGGGTACCCGTTAATTTAGTGGGATGAGTTTGAAAATTACCCTTCAAAATACTAATGGGTTTGGAACGGATTTAGAATTGAATTTTCTTAATGGATTTTGGATAGGATTAACTTTGTCGTCCCAAATCCTCCCCGGTGCTATTTCTAGGTTCGCTTATTTTTTTTTTCCTTTTGTTTACGTGTTTGTTTTGCTATTGCTTAAAAATTAAAATTTAAAAATGGGTAATTAATTTCCTCCTTAAAATTAAAGAAGAAGAAGTCTTTGCTCAAAAAATCAAAATTGTGATAGAGAAAAAGAAATGTAGGAGATGATATGAAAGAGATAAGCTTAGCTCTCAAGTTACAACGAGAAGCCTCCACGTCATCTCCAAATGGCTCGCCCTCCATTTCCATCCTCTCGTTCCATTTCCTCCTATCCATTCTTCTTCCACAATTAATCCCATATTCCTCCCTATCTATTAGAAAACACCTGCTCCTTCATCTTCTTCTTCTTCATCGTCATCGGCCACTCTCCTTCTCACCAAACCAATCCCAACCCGATGGCGTCTGCTTCTGCTATGGCTGCCTTCACCATGGCTGCGGCCTCCCCCTCCCCGGCAGCCCAAAGGAGGCCCGCCCTCCTCGGCTCCGGCACCGCCTCCCTCCAACAGTACTACTCCCCCATGAAGGCTAGCTCCCAACGGCGCCGCTGCGTCGCGGTCCGCGCCGACTCGTCGATGAAGGAGCGAGCGGTGGCCGGGTTGACGGCCGCGGCCCTGGCGGCGGCGTTGGTGCTCCCGGACGTGGCGGAGGCGGCTCAGCCGGGGCTCTCGCCGTCGCTGAAGAACTTCCTCCTCAGCATCGTCGCCGGCGGGGTCGTGCTCGGCGCCCTCGGCGGCGCTGTCATCGCTGTCTCCAACTTCGATCCTGTTAAGAGGACCTGAAGAAGAGAGCAGATATATATGTACTGATGGTCATCTCTCTCACTCTCTCTCTCTTTGCTTCTTAATTAATTATAAGTTATATATGAACGTTGTCGAGTGTTTAATTTGTTTCGTCATTGTAACTTTTATTACTGTGGATTAATTCCAAGCTGTTACTTCAGCAGAATTAGTGTTTATATATGTTCATTGAGCAGATTATTATAGATATTATACAGTATATATAAATGATCGATGAATTAAACAACACAAAAAAACCATTTCTGAGTAATTAGTACTTAAACCAATATATCTCTTCAACTAGCTAGAAAATTAGTTTAATTTGAATACCATGATTATATATTTATATTGCAGTTGTATTAGTTGAATTCTGACTAAATTAGCCATATATATACTGAAGCAGACTTAATTCAGATATAAATCCAGCCATTCCCTACTAGATCTCTAGAACAATAACTGCATGTATGCAAGAGAAAAATGTTATTAGTTCCCAGCAGAATGCACTAAATATTCAACCTCAAAATGAGGTGCCATTTTAAATTCTAAAAAGGATGAATAACTCACTTATACTGATCTTTCTTCCTTGCATATCCCTTCATTAATATTAATACCAAGCTATGCAGCCACGTTAATTACTCTACTGCCACCTCTTCGTCCACACCAGCACCGACTCATGCTTTCACCTCGTCGTTCACAACGACTCGTACATCCACTCCTTCAACTCCTGCATCCACTCTCTGGGCTCGTGTATCCACTCCTTCAATTCGTGCAGGGTGAAGTCAGAAAATTATTTCAGGGAGACAAAATATAAAATCGCACCTCACGAGAACAATTACATTGCAAAAGAATATTTTATAATATATTTAGATGGGGACAAATATAGTTAAATATATATATATATTATATATATACCACTATATATATATATATATATATATATATATATATATATATATATATATATATATATATATATATATATGTCTAATGGGGGACCAATGTCAGGGAGCAAATTGCCCCTGCCAATACATTGGCTCCGCTCCTCAGATCGTGTATCCACTCCTTCAGTTCGTGCTCGATGCTGATACGTATCAATTCCATATCAATAATTGATTTGCCTGCTCCATGTTTTACCTACTGGTTATTTGTCGTCTTCTGCAAAGCCATGTATAAATATACCATGTAATCTGCATATGATGAATCAATGAATTATTATTTCTTGTTCCTTCGCCATTCTGCATCTTAATATGGTATCAGAGCCATTCTCTCCTATGCGAGATGACTCTTGAGATCCGCTAAGTTATTTTTCTTGCTTCTTTCTCTTCTCAGTGGCTTCAAACGAAGCACCCTCTTTTGCAAATGAGTCGCCGATACATGCAAATGATGTTACCAATCCCCTTTTCTCCAATGACACAACCATCAATCTGTGACCCAGATGCCAATTAAACTTACTAGCATCAACAACTATAATGACATGGAAGGTTCAACTATCCTGTTAATAGGGTATGATTTAGTTCATTTTTATCGATGGATCGTTTCCTTGTCCTTCCATATCTGATATTAACTATAAGGCATGGTTGTGTCAAGATGGATTAATTCATCACACATTAATGGCTTCAAGATCCATCCATAGCATTAGTTATTACTACTGCTACGTACTTCAGCCAACAATGCTTGGCTGAGACTTGCGCATAAGTATGCCCACAAGTCTTAGTCACACATATACAACCTGCAATAAAACTCTTACAAAGACAGATAAAGGAACCAAAATAGTTCATCAATGCTTCAATGAAATAAAGCAATAACCAATGAACTCTCTACTGCAGATGCCCCTGTTAATAACTCCGCCCTCACAATTAAAATCCTCAGTGGATTGGGTTCGAAGTTTAGTGACATAAGTGCTGCCATTCGTTCCCGTGATACTCCTATATTATTACAGGAATTGTTTGACAAACTTATTGGTCATGTATCATTTCTAAATCATCAGATATAATGGTATGATTATGAATCACCAGCAACACTGGGACAATAAGAAAAGATTGAACTCCTGTCCTACCACAAAGCATTTCTCTAACTTTAGACAACAACAATCCAGATTTAGCTCAAACATGTTGATCAAATACCCATACTAGAAGGGTGTGGGAGTGTGTGTGGGCCGGGGGGGGGGGGGGGGGGGTGATAACAATCAAATAAGGCAATACAAACACAAATAATTATAGTGGTCCGGCCACCCGCCTACTCTACTACCTTGGCTCCACACTAAGGATTTCTAACCAACTCCTTTATAGATAATGTGTTTCCCTTTGAATATAATCGAGAACTCGCTTTTTAACCATTTGAGAATGCCTCAAACCTATTCACCTAGGTAAAATATAATTCCACAAAGAAAACCTTAAGGTGGTTAACCTTGCACCCTAACAAGCTAACAATGAAAACATAGATTAATAACAAGGAAAATAATAACAAAGGAGCTAAGAATTAGACCACACAAGTGAGCTCCCTTGCAAAGCCTCCAAAGCCTCCTACTCGTCAAGATGTAGAGTTCAGAACGAAGTCGGAGTTGAGGTGGAAAGAATACTTCGAGTAGATGAGCAATCGTCGAAACTTGAATGATGAAATCCACTTAGGAAGGCTCAAAAACACTCTAGGAGATCTTCAATGAATGGTTAAAAGCCTTTTAGAAGGCTGGTGATGGGTATTTATAACTCCTCACTCGGTAGCTCCACCCAACAGGCATTTTTCTACCCGTTGGGGATGCCTGATCGCTTGTCGATCGGTCATTGGTCAATCGATCGATCGATCGCCGATCGACCGAAGGGATTCTGCCAATTTTGGGCATCTATCAGTCGACCGGTCGGTTGATCGAAAACCCTTCTGCCAATTTTTGGCTACATTCAGTCGACCGACCGGTCGACCGAACCTGCTAAGGCTGATTATTCAAGTCTTCTTCTTGTGTGCTTCATTTTCGGATTCCGTTACCAAGTTTTGACTTGGATAATATTACAATTAGGCTTGGGATATAATCTTAGAGTCATATTACATGAAATTTATTCCTAACTCTAGATTTTCTACTCGATCCATGACAGAGTCATTTTTGTCGATTTTTGGTATTTCTCCGAACGAAGTTCGCGCGTGTATCGTAACCTCAACCTGAGATCAAACATTTGATAAACTCATTAGAATAAGTTTGTTATCATCAAAATCAAGATGGTGACCAAGGTTGAAAACCTTAGGCTAACAATCTCCCCCTTTTTTATGATGACAAACTTCTCAATAAATGCATTAAGGAATGTATCAACAAGCATAGCATTTTATTAAGTGAATATATAATGCTCCCCCTATCAACATGCATATCTAGAATAAACTCCCCCTAACTATATGCATGTTTGTGCCTAGATTCTTCTCCCCCTTTTGACATCAATTAAAAAGGGCCTAAGTTAAGCACTTCTAGACTTCCTTTACACAATGATAGGATTTAAGCATACATGTTATCAAGGATGCTTTGAAATAATAAACACAAAGATAATACAAGCGTCAAGATATGTAAAGAGGGTTACAAACAATCAATTATGGGATATCCAAAAGTCATTTACTCGATAAAGACTATGTTTTCAATTTTTGATAAAGATGTATCCAAAATCATATAAAATCGAGTTCTCAATGAAACTTTTTGCAACTTTTTTAGTGAAAACTAGATTTTTCAAGCAAAAATGCAGAAACAAGAATTTTTCAAAAATTAATTTTTCTGTATTTTTTTAATAAATCGCTGAAATTTCAGATTTCACGTTTTATCGACAAATACTTATTTTCAAAATAATTTCTAATTTTGATCAAACTTGTATATGACTAAGATATGATCATTCTAATCATGTATACAAAGTTTGAGTTACTAGAAAGAGTCCCAAAGATTACTCAAATGACTTGGCACAATTTCGATCAAGAATTAACATGATATATCATGAAATTGTCTACAAGTCATTTTCCTAAATGCTCATGAATTTTCATATAGACACAATCAAGTACTTTATCATGAGCAGGGTGCAAGAATTTCTACATGCTTTATGAGGTATCATATATACTACATGGTGCAAAGATGAAACTACTACCTCATAGAATTTTCAAGTACTTAGCATGTATTCTCTAAACCATTTGTCTCCTAATCAATACTCAACTTGCAAGTAATTGAATCATAAATAACACAATAGACATTTTCTTACTTAGCAAGTTCATAAACTAGATAGCAAAGGAAAATCAAGTTTATTTCTCAAAATGTCAAGTTTTGCTAACTAGTGGGGATTCATTTTCCAAAATACAACCAAAATCGAAATCAAAATGAATCAATGAGATCTCAAGAAGTGAAAACATTTTAAAATCAAGATTTCAAGCCCTTCCTAAGGTTGAAAACTAACACGGCCACAATTAGTCAAAGTTTTAAAACCAAAAGTTGCATAGACCCATTATAGGTCATAAATGGCCTCCAAAGAGACCGAAAATAAAATGAAACATTCAAATTTAAACTTGATACCACAAAGATTTTAATCAAAGATAAACGCATGGTGAATCAAGTATCAAGTGGCTACTAAATAAAGCACATTCACAAGTCATCAAACTCCAATAGTAATGTAGGCAAGAATAGAGTTAGGAGTTGATACTGATCACATTTGTCACGAAGTTGCAGTCGAATTTATTCCTCTTTCTTTAATTTCCAAGCAACTTCTAGTCATCAATGTGTCTTCATTTGAGTGTAGAGTCTCCCCGTATATATATATATATATATTTAAGCATGTAAACTTTGGTACCCAAATTTCTTTGGGTCTTTGGGGGTTAGAAACTTTTGTAACCCAAAGTGACTTAGCATTGGGGTTCCTTTACAAGACACAATCCCTAATCACATGCCACAACATATATAGACAATGACCCTTAAATCTAGTAGACGCATGAGGATGGACGTACATGAAGGTGCGGATGAGCATGGGAAGATACTTTAGAAGATTTTGTATAAGAGGCATGGGCATACATATTTTTTATTTTATCATTTGATGAAAGCAACTCATTCTTTAATGATAACATGCCAACATTCAAATTTTCAGTTTGTAAGCATAATAAGGCATTTTTTATTTTTAAGGAGTCATTCAAATTTTGTAGATCTACATTTTTCTTTTCTTAGGAACTTTTATCATTTTCCAACCATTCAACTTTTCTTTCAAGTCATTACAAGAGAGCAAGAAATCATCATTTTCTTGTTCTAATAACTTATTTTCCTTTCTAAGTTCCTTATTTTTTTTCTAATAATATAAAATTCTTCATACAGATGCTCAATTTCATTTTCTAATTTTATATGAGTAAAAATTTTCACCTATAGTAATAGTGGGCACCTCATTGTCCTTTGTTCTAAAGCAAAGGTTAGCATTTTCCTTTGAGCTTTCTTCCTCACTTGAAGGTGATGATTACTCGCTTTCATTCCAAGTAGCAATTAGTGCTTTCTTCTTCATCCTTCTTCATTTATCTTTCTTTGAGGATGAAGAGGAGGTGAGCTTAATCGTAGGATAATCGCTCTCCAAGTGTTCGAGCTTGTTGCATTGGAAGCACATGATTCTATTTTTGCCCTTCTTCTTGAGAAACTTTCCCATTAGTTCCATCAACATTCGTCCAAGGTGAATCATATCTTCGTGGTACTCGAATTCTTCATTCTCCGATGATGATGAGGTCTATCACCAAATGATGCTTTTAAGACAATGTTCTTGCCTTTGGGGGGGTTTACCTCCTTTTTTGCCTTCATATGTATCTCATGGGTCATGAGGGATCCAATGAGTTTGGTAAACTTCATGGTGCCAAGATTCTTGGTCTCCATGATAGCAATCATCTTTGGGAAGTGATCAAAGTAGCTTCCTCACTTTTTTTTCCTCTTGTATTACCCTTCCAAGGTTAGTTAAAGTATTCACAATATTTTTAAAACGAGCATGGGGGGCGGGGCATGAATAGTGTTGGGTTAAAGCTATGTTCAATTCGATTTCTTTTTAACTCAATTTTGAATGCAACCAAATTGATATGCTACTAATTTACGATACTTGACAAGTATATATGAATAGCAAGTAATAACAATCAAACAAGGCAATACAAACACAAATAATTATAGTGGTCCGTCTAATCGCCTACTCCACTACCTTGGCTTCACACCAAGTATTTCTAACCAACTTCTTTATAGATAATGTGTTTCCTTTCGAATACAACCGATGACTTGCTTCTCAACCATTTGAGAGTGTTTCAAACCTATTCACCTAGGCAAAATACAATTCCACAAAGAAAACCCTAAGGTGTTTAACCTAGCACACTTAGCAAGCTAATAATGAAAACCTAGATTAATAACAAGGAAAATAACAACAAAGGAGCTAAGAATTAGACCATACAAGTGAGCTCCCTTGCAAAGCCTCTAACTTGTCAAGATGTAAAGCTCGAAATGAAGCCAGAGTTGAGGCGGAAATAATACTTCGAGTAGATGAGCGATCGTCAAAGCTTGCGCGATGAAATCCACTTAGGAAGACTCAAAACACTCTATAAGATCTTCAATGAATGGTTAAAAGCCTTTTAGAAGGCTGGTGAGGGGTATTTATAACCCCTCACTCGATAGCTCCACCCAACGGGCATTTTTTTGCCCTTTGGGGACGCCCGATCGCTTGCCGATCAGTCATCGATCGACCAACCAATCGACCGCGGAGTGATCTAAGGCATTCTGCCAATTTTGGGCGTCTGTTGGTCGACCGGATACCCTTCTTGCAATTTTTGACTATATTCGGTCGATCGAACCTGGGCTGAGACTAGTTTTTTGAGTCTTCTTCTTGCGTGCTTCGTTTTCGGGTTCCGTTACCAAGTTTTGACTTGGATAACATTACAATTAGGCTTGGGATATAATCCTAGAGTCATATTATATGAAATCTATTTCTAATACTATATTTTCTACTCGATCGACGACAGAGCCATTTTTGCCGATTTTTGGTATTTCTCTGAACGAAGTTCGCGCACGTATCGTAACCTCAACCCGAGATCAAACACTTGATAAACTCATTAGAATACGTTTGTTATCATCAAAATCAAAATGATGACCAATGTTGAAAACCTTAGGCCAACAAAACAAGCCAAGATTACCGTGTGAAATATATGTAACAAACTTTATCACTCTACAAAGTTTTTTCGCTCATGCTTCAACTCCAATCAGCAGACACCACAGTTAAATTTAAGTGAGCAACAATCAAGAACTACTTCAAGTTGTGTTATGGACTCTAGTGCTACCCATCATGTAGCCCCAAACACAAACAATCTCTACTCCTACTCAAACTTCAATGGCGAAAGTGGTATATCTCTTGGAGATGGCAATATTGTTCCAATCACACACACTGGTACCCAGGTGAGGAAACAAGTCTTAGGTTAGGGGGCCCAAGAAGTCGGGCCCGAGGATTAGGGCTATCCATTCGGTTCAACCCGAACTGAACCGAACCGAAATTCATCAAACCGAAATTTTTTTTATACCCGAATTCCAACCTGAACCCGAACCGAACTATACCTAAACCGATCTAACCCGAACCAAAATTATTCGGTTCGGTTCGATTTTCAACCCGAAAACCAAAATTTTAATTAATTCGGTTAAAAATTAAAAATATTTTATAATATCCATTTACTTATTTATATTAATTTTTTTAAAATATATATTATTTTTTAATTAATTCGGTTTTTGGTTCGGGTCGGTTTTCGAATTCTGAGAATCGAATCCGAACCGAAATCCAAATTTCGGTTCGGTTCGGGTCAAAGAACCGAACCTACAACGGTTGAAACCGAACCGAAAAATTCAGTTCAGTTTTTTGGTTCGGTTCGGGTTGAACCGAATACTGGACAGCCCTACCGAGGATAAAGACTAACTTTTGTAATCGAAGAAGAGCTAGTGGATAGAGCGAGTCAGGGATGACATCGACGAGAGCAGGTGGCTTATTGGCTACCCATTTCGAGTTCCTGGTTCATATTCCGACGAAAGGACAATGTAAGGGATCTCACTCAAAGGCTATATATGAAGGCTATATAGTGTTTATGTGGTTGAGGTTTCCGATACAACACATATTTGTCCTTCTAATAGCTTATTCTCGAGCAGCAAGAGGACATTCTCGAACAATAACAATTAAGATTGATGCCCTATATTGCGCTATTCCCTCCTATTCAATGCTCTCCTTGGCCTTTTCTCATCCTTATCGTACGGGACTAGATCGAGCTGGCTAAGCTGCATCTTTTGCTTTCAAAGCATTTGACATTTGTCCTTCAAAAACCCCTTCTTGTAAAGTGCTAGCTTATTCGTTCCAACCTTCTGATTCACATCAGGTAATGTCACATCGTTGAGCCTATTCTTCATAAAAACCTGAAAGTATTATTGTTGATGATTCGTGAAAAGAGAGGATTCTCTGCTTTCCCCATGGACAGATGGGATTTCATAATTCTAAAGCGGCTTTTGAGTCTTCTTTGTTTGCCCCAGTCCGAAATTCGCCTATTTAGCAAAGGCGGTCATTCCTTTTCAATTTCATGTCAGATAATGGGCTTGATTGACATCTTCCGAAATTCTCCGAAATAGTTAAGCTAATTCAAGTGCAAAACCTTTTTGTCCAATTCTTCCTTCAAACACAAAGAGGGCATTCGATGCATCTGATCTTTTATGCAATGTTGAACAGAAACCCATTTCCCAAGACCATCCTTCAATCCAAAAAGCTCTTTCACCATGTTTGTTGTTGACAACTTCTTTTGACTATTGGGTTCTCAAACCCATATTTGGAGAAGTTCTTTTAGGTTGTTATCTTAGTAGTAGTCGGCGACCTTTTTTCTAATGACTTTCACCCCTCCAACAATTAATTGTAGCAACAACCTCTTTTAAATATGGACTTTCCTCTCTTTTTTTTCCATAACTATCGATAAATATGAACATATGGTTTATAGTGGCATTCTTACCACATACTTCCGCACGAAGCGCGAAATTCATCCTTGGCTAAACAATTATTTGGTTATGCCATTTTGGGCTTTGCTCTCACTAAATCTATTGCATTGTTTGCCCTAATGATGACGTTTTTGACCGCATTCGTGCCATGCTATCACCAGGTATTCATTTACAAGATGTCTTATGTGCTCCGCTTGTTACTAATAATTTAATTTCTATATCAAAATTTTGTCATTAGTTTAATGCTTCAGATGAATTATTCCTTGACTATTTTATTGTCAAGGATTTGAGTACGGGGAACAACTCGCTCGTGACTGGAATAAAGATAACTTGTATGAATGGTGCAACACTCCACCAACAATCCTCACCACCACATCGCCTCTAACCTTCTCTACCTGGCATCAAAGGCTTGGGCATACACATAGTAAAATACTTCATTCCATCATTTTCAAACATCAGCTATATGTTTCATCTCTTAAAAATGAACACTGTAATGCTTGTGCTTGTAACAAAAGTCATCATCAACCCTTTTTTCCATCAACAACCCTTTTGTTCACATATGTTTGGGACACCTATTCCTTCACCAGGATGTTTTTTCTCTTAAGCACACTACTCACTAGGATGAAGAACATATAGGAAAGGTTGAAGTGTTGTTTGTTTCTACAACACTTTCTTTTGGTAGGCTTGGTTCCATTTAATTTATACTGCACTATACAACTCTTTGTAGAAAGAAGGGTGATCTTTTTCTTTCCCATTTTTGGATCATCTGGATTTCAGAATATAGGTGTTTTAGTTGAACTTGTGTTTTGTAACTTGTTCAGAGGTTACCTCGGAATTTAGAAAAAATGAATTGTTGTTAGAATTAGAGTGCTCATTTCACAATCAGTCTTTTGGTGTGATTTTATGTTCTATTATGTTGAAGTTGCAATAGTATTTAAAACTTTTTTATTTCTTAAATGAGTGGATTTTGGTTAAATTGATTATTAATTGGCCTATTAGCTCAGTTGGTTAGAGCGTTATGCTAATAATGCGAAGGTCGTAGGTTTGAGACCTGCATGGGCCAATCTATAATTTTTCTAAAAATTCATTTTAGAAATGCACTAGACTAAACTAGCTCTTTGGGCCTGACTCAAACAAACTCATATGCACCCTTATGAATCAGACTCAGATCGAGTCAACTATAACTTAGCTTGAGAGTTCCATCCACCAAACATATTTTTTCTTTCTAATACACACCCTTAGCTAATTTTTTGTCATATATGGAATTCAACCAGTCACATCCTTACACTCCATAGAGAGTAAGTGTAGCTGAACGAAGGCATCGACATGTGGTTGAAACTAGTCTTACACTCCTATCTCAGTCTTCTGCACCTCTACATTTCTGGCAACATGCCTTTACCACTACTATGTATTTAATCAACCGGATGCCCACACCAATTCTCAAAAAACTCCTCACCTTATCAAAAACTCTTCAACACTTCATCAAACTATTCTTCACTAAAGGTCTTCGAATGTCTTTGTTATTCGTGGCTCGGGCCTTATGCTGAACACAAACTTAGATCAAAATCACATCCTTGCATCTTTGGTGGTTATTCAAACAAGCACTATATATGCTTCGAAGCTACCTTCAACAAACTATTTTTATCTCGTCATGTGAAATTTATTGAAAATATATTTCAACTACTAGAATTGTGACTTTCACCGACGACAGACTGAGCTGTTGGAATGGGCCACAGCGTTCTTACGGTCGCTTTGGCCATTACAGATGTACTAACATCTGCAATGGCATGCTTACAGCTGCCACCACCGTCACTTATAAGTCGATGGAGCGCACGTGATGCAAAAATGAAAAAAAAACTTATCAGCATTGGCTTTGCGAGGGCCTCGTGGGCCATCAGTGACTTAATAATTCAATAGCGACGGCTAACTTACGGCTTTTGGACCCGTTGCTCATGAGTCGATGGCACAAACGCGACGAAAAAATGAAAAAAACATATCCGCGGCGGCTTAGAGAGGGCCGCGTCAACTGTTGGTGATGTTATAATTCATTAGCAACGGTTCAACAACGGCGACCGCGGCCGTCGGTCATGGATGTTTTATTTTTGTTTGCGGTCGCCCCCTTCTTTCTTCTTCCTTCTTTCTCCTCTCGATGCTGCACCTTCTCCCCTTGATGTTGCCCATCACTGTCGTCGGTCTCCACCCCTCCTCCTCTCAGTTTTCGTCCCTTATTTGCCTCCAAGTATTCCTCCACCCCTCCTCCCGGTCTCCACCCTCAATCGTCCATTTTATTTCTTGTTGGGGCTGAAACCCTAGGGTTTCGTCCTTCGACATCCATCCAGTGTCCGATAGTGTCCGACAGCGGACACTGGTCTCTGGTGCCAAATTTGGGGCCACTCAAACAGTAGCCGACTGATGTTGGCTATTGTGATTTGGGTTTAATTAAACCCCTAACATTTTTTATGGGATTTTTTTATTAACTAGTTTTTTAAATTTTTTTAATGTTGTTTTTTGTTTTTTGTTTAATATTTTTTTTTTGTTAATTAGGTATAATGTTTAATGTTAATTGGTGTAATGTTTAATATTGTTTAATATTGTTTAATGTTGAATTGGTAGATTAATTGGTATAATATTTAATTAATTGTTAAGTTTTTGTACATGATCTCGGCGAGTTGATATGTGTCATGTTAGTATCGACGAGTCAGATCAAGTAAAATTTCAAAATATCCTTAGATCCATTCAGGGGTTGTATGTTCGTGTAAACAAAGTGAATGATCTTTTACACAATCTACAACTCTTGAATTATCCTTAATTGGATAGTTTGGGAACATAGTTATTTATATTGTACTTAGTTATTTCTTTTAACAATTAACTCATTCATAAATTTTGGCTACTATATCTCCCTTGTTCTCTGATACGCGCCCTAGATGATATGCATATTTGAAAAACTATAGGGAGATGCTGTCGAAATATAAAATGAAGTTAACGGCTAAAAGAAATATTTAGTTCAATATGAATAACATGATTCCCGAATAGAATAGGACCATCTCACCTAAAGACATTAACTGAAGATATTGCCATTGATTGACAGAATCATGTTGGACGATCGAAGTTGGATGTATCGACGTTTTGATCGTGGAGCTTTAACGAATAAGTTTCGATTATGCGCAACTTACTTCCTAAATTTTGCCTAATCGAATCGAAATTTCGTTAGCGATGATAAAATTCGATGTTTGTGCCGTAATTGCACGAATGTAAGATTTTTTAACCAGGAAACTATCACTCTACATTTGTATACAAAAGGATTTACACCAAGATTTTTTAACCAGGAAACTTGTCACAGGGAGTCAGATGAAGTCGGGATGTCGAGCAATCCTCTCGTTCAAACTCTTGGTGAATCTTCTTCCAACCCATTCAATCCATATAGAACAATGTTACTTGATAATCTTGGCTGTCAATTCCACTTGAATAATAATGTCGACCAGCCTGTTCTGAGACGTCAGTGCCACCAGATACTACGGGTGTTGATGTCACATAAGTATAACATGTGGTAGAGATTGAATTGTCGAATAAAGAAGCCAAAGAATTTTACGAGATATTGAAAGGTGCCGATGAACCTTTCTATGAGAATTGCCTTAAATACACTAGATTTTCGACAATGATGCAACTCCTGAATATCAAGTTCGATTGTAATATCAGCGGGGTTGCGTTTGATCGGATTGCAAGCTTTATTAATGGAATGATACCTCCAGATAACAAGTTTGAGCCAACTTTTTATAAGACTAAAAATTTGATGAGAAAATTAGGGTTTAAGTATGAAAAGATACACGCGTGCCCAAATATAACTGCATTTTATAATTTCGCCTATTCGTATTGGAATTTCGTTAACGATTATAAAATCTAGTGTTCATGCCGTAATTACACGAACACAAGATTTTTTAATCGGGAAATTGTCACTCTGCATCTATATATAAAAGAATTCACACCAAGATATTATATATGGACTAGTCACGGGGAGTCATGTGAACTCGGGACGTCGAGCAAACTTGTCATTCAAACTCATGGTGAATCTTCTTCTATCGGTGTTTCTTCATCCAGTCTATCTAATCCATATAGAACAATGATACTTGATAATTTGACGGTCAAATCCACTTGAATGATAATGTCGAGCAGCTAGTTACTGAGACATTAGTGCCACCAGATACTACGGGTGTTGATGTCACAGAAGTACAACATGCGATAGAGATTGAATTGTCGAATAAAGAAGCCGCAGAATTTTACGAGATGTTGAAAGCTGCTAGTGAACCTTTGTATGAGAATTGACCTAAATAAACTAGATTTTCGGCAATGACGCAACTCATGAACATCAAGTCTGATTGTAATATCAGCGGAGTTGTGTTTGATCGGATTGCGGGCTTTATTAATAGAATGCCACCTCTGAATAATAAGTTTGAGCCAACTTTTTATAAGACTAAAAAGTTCATAGGACTTGGATACGAAAAGATACATGTGTGCCAAAATAACGAGTGTCATATGGTAAATATTATACCTTAATTATATATTGTATTTGTTTCACGGTGTATTAATGTATTTGTTTCGTAAATGTAGACGATAGTCAGGGATGATGACACTGTCCAGCGACCCTCCCTGATGGAGCTGTTCGAGCGGACTCACCGTCGAGGACATGGGGCAAGGGAGTACATCGACAGCCAAGCTGCAATCTCATGATAAGTATAGTTGTTTTAATTATGCAATCTTTATTTATAATTTAGTTTGTAATTAGAAAAAAATATGAAACAAAATACAAACTCGTGTAGGAGACCTACAAGAGGGCTGTGACCCAGCACGAGGCACCCCTGACGACTTTGATGCCTGAGCGTGGGTCGATGCCGCCGATGGCTGGAACCACAACCGCGTTTATGGCTTCGCAAACAGTGGCCATGCGCAAGCCGTGCTATGGTCACTTGGGGCACCGACCCCTCCGCTCACCGGTGAGCGGCCCTCAACATCTCGGTCTCAGGATCAAAGACGAATAACAACAGTGGAGGAGTAGGTCACACGTTAGAGTCGGATGCATGATGGAGGGGATGCATGTGATGTTGAGGCATATCACAGCTCGGTCCAGCGTTGGCATCCCTTCGACATCAAATTCATCGTCATTGACTCAGTCCACACCATTCCACACTCAAGTACTGCAGACGCCGCCGTACGATCCCGACCAGCCTCTATTGCAATCGTGAGACTTTATTTGTTTTACTTGTGTTTATGATCACTTGACTTATGTTATGATATACATGTGTTTATGACTTGACTCTTATAATTGTGTTTTGATACTTATGTTGATATTGATAATTATAATTGTAGATATAATTGTTTTGATATGTATCTGTACAAATGTAATGTGTATGGATGTGTATGATGGGTGTGTGAGTTATATATCAGGGTTTATAAATGTATCAATGTAAATTTTAAATTTCTAAAATTTTTAGTTTTAGATTAACAACATCAGCGACGGCTTACCAATAGTCATTCGTCCGAAAGCCATCGCTGAAAGCGTATCGTAATGCATGGGCTACATCCTTAAAGTCGTTGCTGATGACATATAGCAATAGGCCTTCAGTAAAGGTTTTACCTCGACTAGTAAGGCTATCACTGATAACAATATCAACAACAATCAAAGAGGCCGTTACTGTTTATCTATCAGCAATGGCCCTGTGGACTGTGGCTGATAACTATATCAACAACGAGTGAGCAAGGCCGTTGTTGATATTTAAATAGCAACGCCCACGTCGGCTGACGCTAAGTTATTAGCGATGCCATTATTTCCAATGACACATTTGGAATGGGGCGGGCCGTTGGTCGCCGTTGGTGATGGTCTTCACCGACGGCTTACAAACGGAGCGGGCCATCGGTGAAGGTTACAATTCTAGTACTGTTCCTTTCTCCATCATATCATCTACCCAACAACTCAAAACACTGGTTACAATATTGATTTCTGGGTTAACAACACATCTTCATATACAAAAATGAAAATTCACAACAATCACAACTATATTGAAACCTCCGAAATTCTCATACCCCCACCCATTTCACCACGACATTGAACCTAAAGTTCCTTTGACACAAGTCATCATACGATGTCATCTCATGTTCCTGCTGCAAACAATGAAGCTCCCTCACAAATAATACATGATGACAGTATCCAGCCAGCAGTTCAAAGAAGAACGATTACAAAATAATATTTTCAAACCAAAGGTGCCAACAAACTATTCTGCTCTTTATGCTTCTACTGATAACTTTGTAACTTCATCTACTATTAAACGAGCTATGGAGTATTCTGCTTGGAGATATGCTATGCTACGGGAGATTAATACTCTCTTGCGAAGCAATACTTGGACTCTTGTCCACCCAAATATGGCCAAAATATTATAGGGTGTCACTGGATTTATCGTATTAAACAAAAGCAGGATGGTTCAATTGACAAATTTAAAGGAAGACTCGTGGTAAAGGATTTTCATCAATGCCCCGACATCGATTTCAAAAGTACATTTAGCCCAGTCATCAAATATTCCACAATTCGACTTGTTCTCGCTTTGGCTGCAAAGATAAACTGGAATCTATTTTAGCTTGACGTTAACAACGCTTTTCTTCAAGGTAGTCTTAATGATAAACTTATATGGAACAATCCCCTGGGTTCATTGATTCGAAATATCCTACTTTGTTTGCAAACTCAATAAGGCCATCTATGGCCTTCGCCAAACATCGCAAGCCTGGTACAATGAACTGACCAACTACCTCTACTATATTGGCTTCAAAAAATCAAAAGTAGATACATCACTATTTGTTTTACACTTTGATAAGAATGTAATAATGCTATTGCTCTATGTCGACAATATCATTTTAATAGGCTCGTCCACTGAAAAGATTCCTGATATCAATAGAAATCTAGTATCGCGATTTTCTCTCAAAGACTTACAACCCTTGAAGTACTTCTTGGGAATTGAGGTCTCCAAAACTCAACATGGATTATTCCTCTGACAACACAAATATATTTCTGACATACTACAAAGATTTAATATGCAGGAAGCCAACTCGGCCAAAACACCTTTACCAACATCTACAAAACTCTCTTCATGATGGAACATCACCCGCAGATGCAATGACATATAAACAAGCAATTGGTGCTCTACAATATCTTTCCTTCACTCGATCAGACACTGCATTTGCAATCAACAAACTAACAGTTCATGCCTCAACTATCTTCCACCCACCGGCACTGAAATACCTTAAAGGATCACAATATCTCGGCATCTTACTAAATTCTTCAACAAACCTTCAATTAGAAGCTTACCCCAATTCGGATCGTCGTTCCATAGACGTTTATATTATACTTCTCGATGGTTCACTTATAAGTTGGTCATCAAAGAAATAACAAATTGTGGCTCGTTCTTCAACTGAAGCAGAGTACAAAGCTCTTGCAAACACCATTGCATAAGTAATGTGGATTCTCAACCTATTTAAAGAACTTAATTTTTTTTCTCCTGAAAATATTCTCTCGATGGTACTGTAACAATCTCATAGTCAGGGATGCCACTCTCACAAAACACCCAATTAGTCATAGCCGCATGAAACATGTAGAGCTAGGCTTTCATTTTGTCAAGGAGCAAACTGAACTACAAAAAATCGTTGTTCATCATATATTTGCAAATATTTAAATTGTAGATTCTTTAACCAAAGCAAATGCTCCATCATATTATTCACACAATCGAAATAAGATGGCTGTCATCTGACGACCCATCTTGACGGGGATATTAATACCAAACTATGCAGTCATGTTAATAATTCTACTGCCATCTCTTCGTCCACGCTAGCAGCAGCTCATGCTTTCACCTCGTCGTTCACAACGACTCGTACACCCAGTGACGGACACAGAAATTTCAATGGGGAGGGGGCAATTTAGGATATAAAAATTTTAAAAAAAATTATTTTAACTCTTTATTTTCAATTTTTTAATTTAAAATCACAACTTATAATAGTATAATTTTTTTTTCTATTTTTATATTTTGAAAATATTGATAAAATTTTTTAATTAAAAATAATTAAAGCTCTTGTGAAAAATTCTTTCATCTAAATTATCCAAAATAAGTTCTACTATGATATGATCGTCGCCTTACTCATCTTGAGTGCCAACTTTATGAAGCTATATGAAGAAAATTAAAAAATTAGTAAGAAATTAACAAAATTATAAATACATACAGAAAAATAATTGCTCTTTGTTGCATTAATAGTACTTAATATTACATTAAAAATAAAAACTAACTTGACACCGTGAAGATGTATTATATAATTAATATAGATGTATTTTAGATTTGGATTCTCAATTAAATAAATTCCACAATCATGGATGAAATATAATATAATTTTTATTTATTTTCTTGGATGCTTGATGAAAAAATTAATTATTCAATCATATATTGAATAAATCATACGCAAAAATTCACACAACTTTATAGCATGGATAATAGCATAGAAAAAATATTAGAAATAAATTAAACCAACATGAGAGCTTTAGATGTAAAAATTTAATGGAGAAAATTTTGAATTAACTTATAAATTAATAGAGAAAATTTTAGAGTTAGGTGAGAAATTAATAGAGAAAATTTTGAAATTTTTTTAATTAAAAAATCAAATTTTATATTTAGCCATTACGAAAGAAAGGTAAATAATGAATATAGATGACAAAAGATAAGATTCGAAACTAAGATCCATAAGTAAAATATCAAAGTAACTAACCACTGGGCTATGAATATATTAGTGAAAAAAGTTGAAATTAATAATAGTAATATAATTTTACCCTATATTTTTTAAAAAATTGTCAAATTATATTTAATATTTAATATTTTAAAAAATTTCAGGGGGGCCAATGACCCCCCTTGGCCCTAGTGTGGGTCTACCTCTGCGTACACCACTCCTTCAACTTTTGCATCCACTCTCTCAACTAATGTATCCACTCCTTCAGCTCGTATGTCCACTTCTTCAGTTCGTATATACACTCCTTCGGCTCGTGTATTCACTCCTTCAGCTCTTCTACTCCATATTTTACCTATTAGTTATTTGTCGTCTTATGCAAAATCATGTATAAATATATCATATAATTTGCGTATGATGAATCAATAAATTATTATTTTTTATTCCTCTGTTATTTTGCATCTCAATAATTAATTCCTTCACTACTCTTTTTCTGTGCCCACGTGTGACTCTTTATTGATGCAGTAGCATACTACAGGAAAATACTCGAATGCAGACGGATTGAAATCGACGCCTATTTTCATCTTCGGAAGGTGAAAAAAATTATTTGGGCTCAGGCGCAATGAGATGACGCCGATTTCCGTCAACAAAATTTTTATTACTATTATATATGTATATTGGCGGAGTACCGATTACAAGAGTTATAAATTATTATGAAACCAATTGAAGCGTTGGTTTTCATGTAATTTAAACATATTTATACCAGCAGTGTGTCAGTTCGATTTTATATATATATTAATTTTCATACCGCATAGCACCAAAACTAATGCCCATTAATACTATTTTTTTTTAAATAAACCCATTAATACTATTATTATATTTTTATCATACGTATACTGGCCTGCAGAGCACCTGTTTACAAAATTCTATTTCCTCTTTCGTTTGCTATACACAATTCCACTCTTCTTCCTCCCATTAATTTATTTCTTAGCGTTATCTTCTCGGTTCCTCTCTTTGTCTCGATGTAGATATGGTATTGCACACCGTAGATTAATTCCACATTAGTGATCCGGTTCAATATCGATAGGGATGACAACGGTTTGATTAACCATATTTTTTGTGGTTAACCAAAACTGAAATAGATTAAAAATTTGCTAATCGAAACCGAAATCAGAATCAGTCGGTTTCAAAAACTAGTATCCGAAATCGAAATCGATTACCCGTTTACTTAACCGGTTAGTAAATAAGTAATCAGTTAGTAAAATAAATTTTGAAATATATAAAAAATATCAAAATAATTAATATTATCGGTTCAGGTTCCTCGGATACTGGTTAATCGCGAATAGCCGATAACCGAAATCAAAATTGAAACATATAACCGGTTTTGGTTAATTACTAGTTATCCGTGACCCCATAATCGAAATCGAACCAATTTTGATCATTTTTTTTATTTTACTAATCGAAACCGAAATCTAATCACAAATTTACTATTCGAAACCTGATTTTGCAGTTCAATTAACCCATTAACCACAGTTAATCGATTTCAATTGTCATACCTAGAAATAGACATCAAATTATTCGAGATAGCAAGTGGACCGTCACGACTAGTCTTATGCTATAACTGATACTTTGTAAATGAATATAAATTTCATACAAATGAGTACTCGATCACAAAGAAGACAATGAATATCGGTGTTTATGTGAAAGACTCCACTTGAGTTGATTGTGATTGTGATTTTCACGAGCTGCTTGAGGAAGTACTTGAGCTTCAATATTTTGGGTACAAAAAATAGTGATATTCAAATGTCATTGGTTTGACACATCATAATCATAGGGGAGTCAAATTCATCCAAAATATAAGCTTGTTGACATTATATAATTTCATATCTAAGTTAGCATTGAACGAGCCTTTTATTTTGGCATTACAAGCACAACAAGTATATTATTTACGACACTAAGTGTGCATCGCAGTTGGTCCACGACCGCTTCTGCGACGCCTTCTGACTGTTGCTGCGATCACAGTATTTATTATTTGCGACAAGAGTCGTGGTCGCCGATTAGCTGCAACCACATCATCTGCGACGATGGACAACTGCGACCATTATTGGCCGTCGCAGAAGACGATGTTTTTGGTAGATGAAGCAGAGGAGGAGCGCACATCGTAGACCAACCATAGCATGTGCTCGGAGACGATGGTGTCGACGTCGACAAAGACAACACCTTTTCGGCACGAGCGGCCGTCGTCGGCCATCTCCATCAGGATCTAGAAGGGGTCCCTCTATAAGACGAAAGGGTCGACGAAGAACACGTGTTGCTCCTTTCCGACCTCGAAGTGCACTAGCGGCTCCGGGGCATCGACAGGGGGCGAGAGAGGGGGGGGGGGGAATCAACGAGAGAGAGGAAGGAAGGAGGAGAAGCAACGGAGAGAAAGGTACCTGGAGACGAGACAGAGAGAGAAGCAATTGACGCAGTGAGAGGCAATGGATCTTCGAGGGCAAAGGCGTTATTTAATTGCCGAATTTCTCGGTATATCAAAATGAGTAGTTATCATGTCCCAAGCTCGACTGATATCCTGTCCTGAGGTCTATTTTGCAAAACAAATGGAGGGACACTAGTCGGTTTCCTATTCAGTCCTCCGTTTTTTTACAAAACAAACGGGCCATGATGTACTCATTAATACGCAGTAGCAAATTTGACAACACCGTATATAGCTCTCTTTGCCAAGTTGCAGTTCAACTTTCTCGGTCTCTCAGAAACACATGCACAAGGAAAAGAGATATGAATGGGGTTTAGAAACAAAAGAGGGATAATACAAGCACGATTAGAATGGTGCCATGCATGCACGATTAGAAGAATCTCAGGGTTCACGCCTTAAAGTGTACATGTCTAATTGACATATTAGCTTAGCAGAAGATCCAATCATCTCAAAATTGATTTAGTTAAGCATGACAAACAGTGTACATTTCGATTCTATGTTAAAAGTTGACTCGATTTTGAGTTCAAGTCAAGCTCAAGTTGCTGAACCCGGCTTACTTAATCAATTGGGCAGGCCTATATAGTCTTAATTCACCAAATTAATGCAATTAAACCTGCCTAAACTAGGATTGACAAGGTGTATGTACGGTCATCTCAGAAGAACCAGCTAACAATAGTTAGACAAACGTACTTGACTGTTGAGGTAAATGAATGACATGATCAACAAGGTGCACAGAAATGCAATCAATGACTCTGATTCTTTATAAAGAAACTCCTCTAAAATGCTAAAATGAACATAACAAGGAAGAAATCATTTAATTCAATGAGCATACTTTCTTACTTCAGTAAAGAATATATAGCCACAGTACTAATTCAAAGAGACTTCGCTCGTACAGAGATGGTGTCTCTGGCGTCTTTGTGCGAGAAGCTAGCATCTCTCGCACAAAGATGACAGTCTCTATGCGAGAGACGATCTCGAGGTGTAGATATGCATATTCTAGGTACAAAGAAGAAGAAGAGAACAAACTTGTCGCCGACTGAAGCAAGGAACAGATAAGAGTGGTGTGACCTTTGGTATACCTTGTACATCCTCTCATGTAATTTTTGTAATCGCGATGAGTAAATTGGCAATATTTCATTTGAAATACATAAGGAATGCTATTCTCCACCTCAAAGTAGGGAATAATATTCCTTATACATGAGAAATATTATTCCTTATGTATTATGAGGGCCCCACCTATTCTGAATTATTTGTTTACAACCAAACAAAAGAATAGATGAGATTGTGAAAATACTATTTCATTCATCATCTATTCCCTTGAACCAAATGCTACCTAAGTGTTTAGAAAGAAACTGAAAGCCGAAAGCTTCAAACTTCCAAGAGAATTTGTGGGGGACATGTAGACAATTCTTTATTGAGAAATTAAAAATGGACCAATAAAAAAAGAAGTTTAAGCAATATCTACTTGTTATGGAATTTCACAATATACAAGGGTCAAATTTGTCAAAAGCTAACCATAATGAGAAAATTGACGGAAGATATTGTACCTTTTATAGTTTAAAGCGATGAACAACTTTGTCATGTGGTGCTAAGACTCCCCGTAATATTGTTGTCCCTTAATAACCTCTCGAGATGCACACACGGTGCGTTTGTTTCGCAAAATGCATAATACTAGACAGCGAGTGGTACACTACAATGATTGTATCAAACAGTGTCTTATACATTTCACAGAGTACTAAACAAGAAAAATAGTCTTATTTTACGTTTGTTTTGTATTAATACAATACTATACAATCCAAAATAACAAAAATATCCTTTATGTATTTCATGATGGAATAGTAATACAAAATATGTATTATATATTAAAACGCAAGGGGAAAAGAAGGAAACATCAAGACACCATTGTACCATGCCCTTAGTTTCATGTACAAAGAATTTTCTCATTACAAAAAATTACCTCGTACTCAAGTGCCAAAGTACCCATTAGTCTAGTACTGCAAAGTAAATTGCAAAATAAATATAGTACAAATCATTTAGTCTAGTCCAGTACTATACCAAAATGCGAAACAAACACACTCACTGTGTAAAAGAGAAGGCTCATTGAGTAAAAATGGTTAGAGTACACCTCTGACCAAGAAAAAAGAATGGATATTACATGTGGTTTGTGAATTTGCCATCCATAGAACTTCAGCGACCAATGCACCTATAAATAGTAAAATTGCTTCCCCAAAGGTGAAAGATCACCACCATGGCTGGGTGCACCATTATGATAATCCTCCTAAAACTTCAGCCTAATAATCCTCCTAAAGACCCTATGATGACAAATGACAAGCATTGATCACTTGTAATAATTTCATGCTTCTCTTTCTTTGAGATTATTTTTTTTCCTCGTATGCCCTTACTTTTTCTCTCCTCCCACTAACCTGAAGCTTCTATCTCCTTCCACTCACCAAAAGACACACACACAACAACTTTAGGTTATTATTTAGAATATGAACAGTTTCAAGAGATCATAGTGTATCATCAATTCAGCACACGCACAACTTCTCTCTTTCTAATCTACAATTTCATCTCTTTTTATTCTGTAGCTTCGTCTCTATCTCTTTCCAATATGGTAGCTTCGTTTTCTCATTTTCTTTTGTTTCAGTTTTTGTCATCTAATTAGAATTTGATGTTGATTTGCTTTCTGTCACCCATTTGATTTATTTTTTTTAAATCTATTTGGTACTTTGTTTCTTTAAGATAGATTGCCTCCATGTCCTCTAAATTTTGTATTGAGTTCTAAATGTAGTGTGCTCAAAATTTCTTTGCCTCCATGTGCTTTGCAAAATTTCTTTAAGATAGATTGCCTCCACGTGCTCTGCAACTTCTCCCCATGTTAACGAGCAAATGAAATTTTATTGAGTTCTGCAACTAGTTTGTTATGCCAAAAAACAAATAAAATTTTGTATTGAGTTCTAAATGTAATGTTTCATTTTATTCATGTGTTCGGATAATGGAGGCTGTGAGTAATCTACTCTTGGAAGAAAATGATGAGCTCAAAGAATCTTCTGCTAATGTTAACGAGCAAACTCCGCATGCCTACCAAGTTTTGATGAGGAACTTTTCAATTACTATAACAAATATGCCTACCAAGTTGGATTTGGAATTCAAAAAGTTTGCACAAGAAGGGGTGGTGAGGCGAAATACTACTCACTCGGATGTGTTAGAGGAGGTAAATACGTACCTAAGATGAATTTCGTTAAGACAAGATTGTCGACCAAAATTGATTGTAAGGTGAAGATTATTACTATGATTGTTCATAGTAATGGAAGGTGTACTATCCCTCGTGTTTTTCTAGAGCATAATCATGCTTTAATCCCAAAAAAATCACGATTTTAAAGGTCTTATAAGAAAATGGATTTCTATTCTAAGAGAATACTTGAGTTAAATGATTATGCGGGGATTGCATTGAACAAGAATTTTCATTCATTGGTGGTTAAAGCAAAGGGATATCAAAATTTGCCATTTGGTGAAAAAGATTGTAGAAATTACATTGCTAAGGTGAGGCAATCAAGACTTGGGGTCGGAGATGCTGAACAGTTCGCAATTGCTTTGTTTGCATGCAGAGAAGAAATTCAATTTTTTTTCTATGTGATTGATATGGATGATGAAGGTCATTTGCGAAATGCATTTTGGGCGGATGCAAGGTTTAGGGAGGCTTATGAGTCATTTGGGGATGTTGTGTCGTTTGATAGTACATGCTTGACTAACAGGTAGAATATGCCCTTTGCTCCATTTGTTGGAATGAACCACCATGAGCAATCTATCTTATTTGGATGTGGTTTATTATCACGGGAGGACATAGGGACGTACTTATGGTTGTACAGGTCATCGTTGGAGTGCAGGCATGGGCGTACTCCAAAAGCGATAATCACATATCAATGTTGGTATATCCAATCAGCAGTGGCAGAGGTATTTCCTGAATCTCATCATCGCCTTTGCCTTTGGCATATCATGAAGATGGTGCTTGAGAAATTAGGTGGCTTGGTCGAATGTAAAGCAATAAAGAAAGTTCTAAAAGGCATTGTGTACGAGCCTGTGGAACCTCAAGAGTTCGATGAAGGTTGGCGTAGAATGATTGAGGATTATGGTCTTGAAAAAAAAAGAGTGGTTAAGCTCCTTGTTCCTAGACCGTGCTCGTTGGGTGTCGATATATGTTAGAGCAATACTTTGGGCAGGAATGTCTACAACCAAAGAAGTGAAAGCATGAATGCATTTTTTGATGAGTATGTCAATTCAAAGACCTCTTTGCGGCAATTTGTTGAACAATATGATAATGCCTTAAGAAGCAAGGCTGAGAAGGAACACAAGGTTGATTTTGATTCTCTTGATTTATCTTACCAATTAATGACGGGTCGTTACTTTGAAAAGCAATTTCAGGAAGCTTACACCAATGCAATTTTTAAGTTATTTCAAGATGAGTCGCGCAGGTTGCATTTTTGCAATTTCATATTGGTCAAAGTAGATGGTGCAATATCCATATTCAATGTCACTGATATTATGGAGGGGAATAGTGGGCACTATAAAAAAGAAGATTTGTATATACGGTGTACTATAATGAGGCCGATTATGATATTCGATGCTCTTGTTATTTGTTTGAGTTTCAAGAAATTATTTGTATACACATGATAAAAATTTTGATTAAGAAGGATGTGAAGAAAATTTCCTCTCGTTATATATTCTAACTCGATGGAGAAAAAATATGAAATGAATAGATAAGGCATGTATTTCCTCTCTTGGCGAATAATTTGATAACTTGTGTACCAACTTTTTTTTGAAGATGCACATATTGCCAATTCTCAAGCAAAGTATATTTTTTTGATGAAATGAATAGATAAGGCAAAGGAAAAGCTTAAGGATGATATAAGCTGGGGTGATGGTAGACAAGCAAGTGGTGAGCTTCATCATGCATCAGATTTTAGTGGAAGATTGCTATTGCCCTTGCAAGTGCGGAGCAAGGATTGTCACCAACCAAGGGGAAGGAGTCCAAATAGAGAAAATAATGAAGAAAAGGAAGAAATATAAGGTAATAATTCGGAAGAGACTCCATAAATTTCAGTTATATCTTATTATAATTGCTTATTAACTTGTTACCATTTGATTATGTACTGCTTGAATAATCTTTTTCATGAAATCTTTGTTTTTTATTATGAACTTATAAATTTCAGTTCAATTAATTGCAACTAATATTTGAGTCACATTTGTTTTATATTTTTCAAACTAAATATATAATTGCATCACATGTTGATCCCAATATAACAAATATATGAAAAACAAATGCTCCAAATTCTAGCATACCGTATACAAATGATTTTGGTCATGTTGATAGTTAGGTTTGATTTTCTTTTCTCTATGAGATAATCTAGTTTGATTTATTCTACTTATTAGCTAAGAAACTTAGACATTTTTGTTCACTTAAATTTTTTTTAGTTATTAGACGAAAATAATTTAAATTTTGGCTGAATTCTCAATTGTATATAAGAACTTACACGTTGTTTTCAATTGTAGCTCATCATTTGTCAATCGTAAATAGAATCGTTATTTCGTTGACCGTGACGATGTAAAAAATCTCAGTTGTAATGTCATCTTTTAATACAGGATGACTTTTTTTAATATGATCTTTTTAATTTTGGGTCCCACCTTTATCTCTCCTCTTTCTTTCTTCTTCTTCTTTTCTTCCTCTCGCTGCTCCACCCCATCCCATCTCTCTCTCTTGCCGCTACTCCTCACTCCTCCTAGCTCTTCCATAGTTCCACCTCCTGCACTCCGACACCATTGGGCCCTCCGACGGCGCCTCCTCCTCTGCTAGCCCATCCACTTCTACACGAGCATTGTTTCCTCACCTCACAACATCTCCCCATGGCACCCATCTGCCGCAGCCGCCTCCTCAATGTTCGCCAAGTCCCCTTGGATGCAACACCTCACCTCTGACCTCCCCGCCACTGCCACCGGCCTTGTTAGCTCCCTCGTCTGCTAGGACGGCCATGTGTACTCCCTCGTTGCCGCTGGCGACTTGCTCTACACCAGCTCCGACAATAGGAACATCTGTGTCTGCATGAATGAACTCCAGAGGATCAATATGGAAGTAATAAACTGCATGAGATCGATGAATGCATGCACGTAAAATATAATGTAAATTAAAAAAAAAAAATTCCGACATGGTTCTTGTAGTATCCCTTCACAACTGGGTTGGTGTAGAAATCATCTTCTCCATCGACGGCAACTCCTCCATCGCGTGCCCATTTCACGTACTGCGCTCTTCCTCCGAAGTCCTCAAAGTTGTTGGCCAAGCTCAGGATCAAGCGAACACCATTTTTTTAGCCTCCGATATCACAAAATCAAGTCCCACCTGACACATAAATTACTACACATCTTTAGTCAATATTTCATTGATAAAACTAATTGAATCTTAAATATTAGTCATCACCTGAAACACTCTCTCATCGTACACTCCTAGGAGACCTAGAGAGCCTGGTCGCCGCCGTCGTTAAATGCCCAGGTCAGACCGACGATGAGCCTTGCAGCCGCAGCTTGCCGGAGCACCACAGAGACCTTCCCTCGCTGCGCCGGCTCCGCGGCGACATGCATCATCCAGTAGGCGTTGAAGCCATTGAAGAGGAACGGGGAGCCGTCGAGGACAAACTGTGTGCCTCGCCTCCCAACAAAAGTGTTAGTACTCCTGCAACCCGGAACGAAGATGCTCAACAGTGTGAGAGCAACCAGTATAAAGTAGAGCGTAGAAGCGAACTTGGCCATCTTGTTGAAGAAGACCAAGTGCGCGCTGCTGCTTGCTGTGAGCTAAGTGGAGCTTGGATGAGTGTTTACAGAGTGAGCTATGGGGGAAAGATTGTAGATTTAATGGGGTCATTATGCTTCTTCCGGTGGTCTATAAATAAGTATATTAAATGATATGGAACAGAACGTATCATGTTAAAGAGGTTCCGCAATCGAGCAGGTGAGAACTCCTGGAGAAAGAGAGCCTGGTGCGCGAGAAAGTGGGACGTCGGTGAAACGGGGAATGGAAAGTATCATTTTGAATGAAGGTGGAAGCACACGTGGGCCCTTACGAATGAACGAAGGTAGAGAACTCCTGTCGATCCTTCGAGACACGGATGTTCCTGTTGTCGGAGCCGGTGTAGTGTAAGTCGCCGGCGGCGGCGAGGGAGCTAACGAGGCCGGTGGCGGGGAGGTCGGAGGCGAGATGATGAGCCGTCGGTCACGACGGGCACCAGAAGTCTCCGCGGCGGATGAGAGAGAGAGAGAGAGAGAGAGAGAGAGAGAGAGAGAGAGAGAGAGAGAGAGAGAGACCTAAAATTATATATATATATATATATATATTAAAAAGTCATTCTACATGTATCTAGATGACATGACAATTGCAATTTTTTAAATTATTTCTGAATCGTCACGTCAGCGAAATAACGGCTCTACTCACGATTGGCAAATGACGGGCTATAATTGAAACCAATGTGTAAATTCTTATATACAATTGAGATCAATCAAAAGATTAGCCACAATTGAGAATTCGGTCAAAGTTCAGGTCATTTTCGTCTAATAACCTTCTTTTTTCAGATGTAGTAATTCATTCCATGATGGAAGAAAAGGTTCACATATGAGTAAGACCATACATAGACAAAACAACCTACAAAAACTCCATGAGAAACTAGAGCGGATACATCTGCAAAATACATTAAGAACCTATTTCCATAATGAGAACGCTTGTTGAAGCATAGAGTCAGCACAAACTATGGATGAACGAAATTGACAATTGTTCCTAAGATTCCAGAGACTCCAAAGAAGGTAAGATAGGAGCTCACGGCCACGAGTTGTTCCTTGGAGAGAAGAG
This sequence comes from Canna indica, assembly GCA_034359265.1. NCBI lineage: Eukaryota > Viridiplantae > Streptophyta > Magnoliopsida > Zingiberales > Cannaceae > Canna > Canna indica. The sequence continues at coordinate 36,515,136 of CP136892.1, read as the reverse complement.
CGAGCTTCAAGCCACCAATGCGAGATACAAGTTGGTGAATAGAGAGTAGAGAGATTGAGACCCGAATGACTCCATATTGATCTTGAAACATTGCATTGTATGAAAAAATAAAGAGCAGTTTTCGAAACCTGACCGCAAATTGGACATAAGTCATTTGGGATGGGAATATGTCGGAGTATGACGATAATCTTTAGAGGAGGTGTTGGCCTAAGGTTTTTAACTTTAGTCTTAATCTCGGTTTTGATGATAACAAACATGTAACTAATGTTTTCATTGAGGAATATTTTCAGGTTCCAAGTTGGTTGGCGCATGACGTCTGCGATCGAAATATCAAAAAATTGATGAACCAAAAGGATGTTGGTCGACGCGCTCAGACTCTTCGGTAAAATAGAGTTTAGGTTTAGGGTGTCTAGAATGATTGTATTAATCCTCATAATGATGCAAATATCCTTAGTACATGAACCTAATCAATTACCAAGAGATTTCAAGTTATAAACAACATTCCAGATGAGAAGATGTAACATTCCGGAACATCCCGGATAGACATTCCGGAATAGTCCAAAATATCCCGGATGAACATTTCGGAATAGCCCTCATGGACATTACAAAATAGCCCAGACTTTGATCGGAAAGTACCAATACTTTCCAAGTATTCCCAGAATGACATCAACGTTGGGATGGAAGAAGAAGCACGACGAAAAAAATGATTTAAAAAAAATACAAACCATCCCAAAACTAGCGATGAACTTTAGCAATCTTTAAGGGCCTGTTTGGTTAGCGAAACCAAGTCTGTTTTCATGGTTTCAGTTTCACTGAAACCAAAACTGCTTACGAAAACGTGTTTGGTTTAGTGTTTTCGTGAAACTGAATCGAAACCAGAATGAAAACGAAACCAGTTTTCTTAATAAAAATGAAAACAACAGAATGTTGTTTTCTGTGGTTTCGAGACTGTCGGTTTCGTTATCAAAATGCTGTGACAACTTTGTAATTATAAATATTTTTTTATAAAATTAATTAATTTAAAAATAAATCAAACTATATCAAATTTTTAAAAATAAAAATAAAAATCATCATTTTTAACTCAAACTTTTATCATAAATTTATAAAATAATTAAACCAATTTATATCTAATTGACTCAAACCCAAATTTTAAATAACTCAATTTTTTTAAAGTTGGTCTATTTATAATTTAATCAAACCTAATTTTAGATCATTGGACTTATTTTTTTTTTGAAATTTTATAATAACTATTAATTAATTTTTACATCTAATTGAACAAAAAAATCTTAAATTACCAATAACTTAATTAATTAAATCATTTAAATATTTTGTAACCATATTAACAAATATTTAATTTTGTAAACTAACTAAACATTTAATTACTACTAAAAATATTCAAGGAAAATTAATATTATTTTTTATAATCAAATAAATATTTACTGGTTTCAACTAACTAAAATTGATGTTGTTTTTATTAACCGAACGCGTTTTCAGAAAACTGAAAACTAAAAACCAAAACCAAGTTTTCGAAACCAAGTTTTCAGTTTCACTGAAACCAAACCAGAAAATAATTTTCGCTAACCAAACAGCACCTAAGGAATTCAATCTATGAGTAGAAGGAGAAGATATACCTTATACCATGGATGGTAAGGCTGCTCCTATCCCCGTTTCAAGACATCCAAATGCACGTCCTCCAAGGAAGGTCCACTCCAAGCGCCTCGCAACCAAGGGACAGCGAACACCAAGACCCGTTGTGGCTCAACGGAGAGGGAAACTCGATCAACCCCGAAACGCACCTAGGTGAAGCCGGACCTTCCACCAAGAATCAAGCATCAAAAGGAAGGAAGAGGGGATGAGAAAGCCACGGAACGAGGAGGAAGATGAAGGAATACCTCGCTGTCCTCCTTGGACTCCTCCAAGAAGATAAAGGAGATGACACACCCAAGAGGAAAAGACCTTTAAATCGGCTTCACAAACCCGGGAAGGAGGAGCTTGATGGCCGACCACACATGGAGATCAAGAGGAGTTCTTTGGACTCTTTCTATTCAAGAAGCTTCTCAAGAATCCAAACATTTGCTCATCTCCAATATCTCTAACCAATTTGCTTAACCCCTCTCAAAGGAGGTTAGGCCATCTATTTATAAAGGGAGTAGGTGGCCCCCATGGTGACCCGGCCCCCCTTTTAAATCCTCTTTTCGGAATTCAAAATTTTGGGGTTTGTCTCCAAAATAATAATTTATATTTATAATTAAATCAAAATTAATTAAATCCAACTAAATATAAACTTTAATTTATCTCTATAACTTATTGATTAAGATTTTTCATGTGCTAATCCCTACAATTTAGGGATGCCCTACAAATTAGGGTTACCGTGGAACTCCTTCCTCGCATAATCATTCATATAGGAAATATCTTTCCTATCATATTCGTAAACGAGATCTGTGATCGTGTTGCAACATGTCCATGCTAGTAGACATATAGTGTCGCATTCGGATTTTATCTCATAAGGTCCGTTACAAGGTTAGCATGTTATGTGTGACCCATTGGGCCCCACACTAAGCCAGTAGTGAGTTGTGCATAACGGAGAGTCAGATTCAATAGAACGACTTCTATCCGAATCTTACGAGCCACCACTAAACCCCTTCAATGTGGTCATGAGAGGCTCCACTCACAAGTCAAGATTGACGTCTAGCAACGTATCATGATTACCCGGATAGTGTGAGGTTCAATATATAGGGATCGAACGGCCTTCGGTGTGCAACTAAGTCCCTTGGTTACAACGCCCCGAAGTCGGCTAAGGTATGGTTGAAGTGTCAAACCCTAATGCAGATTCATATGTATTCCACCCGCCAAGATATCGTCTCAATAATGAAACGTCAGAAACATCTTTCTGACCTTCATGTCTACTCTGGCCAGAGATTCCCGAGTCGACACTTGCAGGGACACATCGGAGATTATCTCCTCTCACTACGAGTAACGATTCCATGTTGGTTGCTCACATACCTCCATGAATGTTTCCCCATGCCCAGTAATACTCAGCACATGATGCTGAGGGCCGTGTAGGGATAAAACCAAAGCAATGGGTTGTCACTCACAAGGTAACCATGACAACCTCAGGTCCAAGGATTGCTTACACCTACTATCACCCGAGGAACATCCTATTGACACTCATGTAAGGATTCCATTTTGTGTTCCTCGTGTAGGTCCGTTCAGTGAACTTATTCCCTAATGAGCACCTGCACTTGTACATTAATGACGGCTTATAGGTAATTGTGAGATCAACTACCCCTTATCGTATAAGGCACATACCAAGTACACCAGTCTATCCGGAATCGTCAATCCCCTAATTGGTGATCTTACGACTGGGAACGTTTAGAACAAGGGCATCTAGATTCCAAGTCTCACTGGCATGATCTCATCATGACATTGGAATCAATTGCCCAGATTCATGGGTTCATCACTGTAGGCGAAATGGCGACACTAGAGAGGGGGGGGGTGAATAGTGTGTTTACTAATTCGATTAGCCTAAATTCACTTTTAATCATTTACTTAGATTGGTTTAGGCAATTTGCAATTCGATGATTTTATACGCGGAAGCAATAAATGATTTAGCAATTAAAGCAAATAAGAAATAAATTCAAACACAAGATTTATAGTGGTTCGGCCCTAATGCCTACTCCACTACCTAAGCACCCTGCTTAGGATTTCCAAACTAGTTTTACTAGATTAATTTACGTTTTCTTTACACAGAGGGCTTTTCACCGAAGAGACGCACTCTCGACCTAAGGCACTTCCACACTCGGAAGTCACCGTCTTCTTATCGAGAGTCCTCTTCCATCTCAACCCTAAGGGACAACTAAACTAATCCTAGTAAACACTAAGTTTACACAAGTGGTTTTACACCTAACACCAGGTAACCACTTCCAAATTCAGACCTAATAATCCTAGGTCTATCGCACGCAAATTCAATTAAAACGCGTTCAAATAACAATAAAGATTACAATGAAAAGAGCTAATAATAAAACAAGAATAACTACTCTTTTCAATCCTTGTAGCATTCAACTCGTCAAGATGTAGAGCTTGATCAAAACTCAAGTTGAGCCCAGCTTGTGCGCTTGAGAAGATGTCCGCGGAAGAAAATAGAGCGCACTTCAATCAATCGTTGGAAGGCTTTTAATCTCCTTTTAAAGTGCTCAAAAAATGTGTAGGAGTCAAGGAAGAAGTTCAAAGAATCATATGAGGGTATATTTATACCCTGCTGAAGAAATGACTGTTCAACGGATAGAAAACTATCTGTTACAGGCCGCCAGTCGAATGGTCGGTCAACCGACTGGTCGACCGATCCTTCGACCGCTTCTCTTTACTCTGTGGGCGGTCGACCGATGGGTCGACTGCTTGACGCAAATTCTTCGATCCGCGACTTCCGGTCGACCGACGTGATCTTGTGTCTTCAACAAACGTAGGTCGGTCGACCGACTGGTCGATCGCCCGAGCTACTGCCCAATTTGGGCTTCGATCAGTCGATCGCCCGATCGACCGAAGTAGCTCTGCGATTTTTCTTCCCTTTGTTCGGTCGACCGACGGGTCGACGGAATGGCTACTGCCCCTTTTTACCTACATTCGACCGGTCGACCGTATTTAGGCTGAAATTGTTTTTTTTCAGCCTATTTTTTCCTCGCTTGGTTTTTGGTTTTCGACTTTCAACGAGCATCATCTTGGAGAGCTTTTGACGTGATCTTTGGACTCGTCCAAGCGTATTTGGTGCACTCATCGATCTTCGAGAAACTTTCGCGACGAACCCGAGCGCGATGATCAATGTCGTTCCGATTTCCAATTTCCAATTTCTTCGACTTTTTCGACCGAGGACATCGAACGCTAATTGATATGGAACCTGAAGGATATTCTCAATGAAATCATTAGTCCCATGTTTGTTATCATCAAAACCATCAAAATCGAGATTAAGGCTAAGGTTGAAAACCTAAAGCCAACAATCACAATCTAATATATAAAAAATATAGATGCAGCATATGATGAAAAATTTCCTCATATTATTCATTAACCAAAAATAATTCCCTACACATCAACATGTGATTGGCTCAAGGGCACTATTTCTTTCAATCTCCCACTTGCACTTGTAGCCAATCATTACGATATTTAATACCCATACAACTTAAGTGGTGATCGAACTACTGCTGTGGTAATGGCTTTGTGAATGGATCTGCTATATAGTCTTTCGTGTCGACACTTTCGACATTTATATCACCACGTCCAATGATCTCTCTGATCTTGTGATACCGCCTTAGGATGTGTTTTGATTTGTGGTGGGATCTAGGTTCCTTTGCTTGAGCAACAGCCCCAGTGTTATCATAATAAACGAGGACCAGACATGCAACCTCAGGAACAACACCCAGCTCAGAGATAAATTTGTTTATCCACACTCCTTCCTTTGCGGCTTCGCTTCAGCGATTTACTCAGCTTCTGTCACCAAGTCGGCCACAGTTCCTTGCTTTGAATTTTTCAGCATATTGCGCCACCATTTAGAATAAATACATACCCGAAAATGGATTTACTGTCATCCGAGTCCGATTGGAGGCTAGAATCTGTGTAGTCTTCCAGTTTAAAATTTGACCCACCATAAATGAGGAGAACATCTTTTGTCCTTTTCAAGTACTTAAGAATGTTCTTTACGGCTTTCCAATGTTCCTCTCCAGGATCCGCCTGAAATCTGCTAGTTATCCCTGTTGGCGAAATGGTGACACTAGAGGGGGGCTGAATAGTGTGTTTACTAATTCAATTAGCCTAAATCCTGATTTAATCGTTTAGTTAGATTGGTTTAGGCAATTTACAATTGAATGCGATTAGATGCGGAAGTTTATAAATGATTAAGCAATTAAAGCACAACAAAATGAAACAATGCAAACACAAGATTTATAATGGTTCGGCCCCAATGCCTACTCCACTACCTAAGCACCCCGCTTAGGATTTCCAAACTAGTTTTACTAGATTAATTTACGTTTCCCTTACACAGAGGACTTTTCACCGAAGAGACGCACTCTCCACCTAAGGCACTTCCACACCCGGAAGTCACCGCCTTCTTATCGAGAGTCCTCTTCCACCTCAACCCTAAGGGACAACTAAATTAATCATAGTAAACACTAAGTTTACACAAGTGTCTTTACACCTAACACCAGGTAACCACTTCCAAATTCAGACCTAACAATCCTAGGTCTGTCACACGCAAATTAAACAAATAGTTAAAATAATAGATAAAATATAATCAAAAGAGCTAAATAATAAAACCAATGGAAAGAGCTCTTTTGCAAGCCGTTGGTGCCTTCAACTCTTCAAGGGATGAGGTTGATCAAAACCCGAGTTGAAGCAGCAGCCGACGCTTGAAGAATGAACTCGATGGAGAACAGAGCGCAAGCTTTAAATCTTTTGGAAGGCTTAATTCTTCCTCTTAATGGCTCAATAAACTCTGTAAGAATGAAGAAAGAGAGGTTAAAAGAATCATATGAGGGTATATTTATACCCTGCTGAAGAAACGACTGCTCATCGAATAGGAAACTATCCGTGCAGACCGTCGGTCGAATGGTCGGTCGACCGACTGGTCGATCGGTCTTTCGACCGCTTCTCCTTTCTCTGTGGTCGGTCGACCGACGGGTCGACTGCCAGACGGAAATCTATCGATCCCGACCTTCAGTCGACCCATCAGTTAACCGACGTGATCTCGCGGCTCGGGTATCAACAGGTCGGTCGACCGGCGGGTTGATCGCCCGAGCTACTGCCCATTTTAGGCTTTGGTCGGTCGACCGCCCGACGCAAGAAACTTGTGATTTCATTTTGGTCGACCGATCGGTCGATCGCTAGGGCTACTGCCCATTTGTTACCCTATTTGGTTGACCGACCGATCGACCGAACTTAGGCTGAGTTTATTTTTCAGCTGATTTCTTCTGCGCTTCATTTTCGGGTTCCAGCTTTCAACGCGCATCATATTGGAGAGCTTTCATGTGAACTTTGAGCCTGTCCAATGTGACTTTGGTGCACGCGTCGCTCTTCGAAAAGTTTCGGCGATAAACCCGAGGGCGACGATCGATGTCCTTTCGATTTTCGATTTTTGATTTCTCCGATTTTTTTGATCGAGGACATTGAACGCTAATTGATATGGAACCTGAAAGATATTCTCAATGAAATCATTAGTTCCAACGTTTATTATCATCAAAATTATCAAAACCAAGATTAAGGCTAAGGTTAAAAACCTAAAGCCAACAATCCCTAGGGCATAAGCGACATCAGGCCGAGTGCAGAGCATAACATACATGATGGATCCTACTGCTGAAGCATAAGGGATCATGCTCATCCTTTTTCTCTCCTCAGGTGCCTTAGGAGATATCTTCTTGGAAAGAGGGATGCCATGACTCATAGGCAAGTAACATCTTTTACTGCCTTCTATGCTAAACTTTTTTAGCACGATATCAATATATCGAGACTTGGACAAACCAAGCATCCTTCTAGATATATCCTTATAAATCTTAATGCCGAGAACATAGGATGCTTCACTCAAGTATTTCATGGAGAAGTTTTTGGATAACCATGCTTTCACTGACAGGAGTAGAGGAACATCATTCCCCATGAGCAATATGTCATCCACAAACAACACAATAAACACAACGGTGCTCCCACTAACCTTTTTATAAACACAAGGTTCATCTATATTTTTTATGAAGCCAAACTCTTTGACTGTCTCATTAAAATGGACGTTCCAACTCCTCGAGGCTTGCTTGAGTCCATAAATGGACCTTTGCAGTTTACATACCTTCTTCGGTCCTACCGAAGACACGAAACCTTCTGGCTGGGTCATATAGACCTCTTCCTCAAGTTCACCATTGAGGAATGCAATCTTGACATTCATCTGCCAGATCTCGTAGTCATGATATGCAGCAATGGCTAGCATTATCCTAATGGACTTGAGCATGACTACATGAGAAAAAGTTTCATCATAGTCAAGACCTTGCCTTTGAGTGAAATCTTTTGCTACCAGCCTGGCCTTATAGGTCTCCACCTGGCCATCAGCTCCAATCTTTCTTTTAAAGATCCCCTTACGCCCTATAGGAGTAACTCCTTCGGGTAAGTCAACCAAAGTCCAAACTTGGTTGGTGAACATCGAGTCCATTTCAGATTTCATTGCTTCCTGCCATTGTTTGCAATCAACATCCTTGATTGCTTGATCATAGGATTGCAGATCAATGAATTCCTGGTCATTCTCAATGGTCAAGAATAATCTTTCAGTTTGTCTGCGCAATCTCCCTGATCTTCGAAGAGTGGTGGGAGGTAGTATTTCTGTGATTGGTTCTTCCTGTGGACTTTCCACGGGTGGTTGCGATTTTGCTTATGGTTGTTGAACTTCATCAATCTCAACATCTCTCCCGCTCCCATTTTCCTCGATGAACTCTTTTCCTAAGAAAGTGGCATGCCTACTGAGAAACATATTTTGATCAGTTGGCGAGTAGAAATAATACCATAAACTCTCTTTAGGATACCCTACAAACCTGCATCTGGTTGATTTAGCATAAAGCTTATCTGACTCTAATTTCTTGAAGTACGTGGGGCAATCCCAAATCTTGAGATGCCTCAGACTTGGTTTCTTGTCACTTCATATCTCATATGGTGTACCAGAGACAGACTTTGTGGGAGCCCTATTCAATAGGTAGATAGTTGTTTCAAGCGCATATCCCCAAAATGAAATCAGGAGATCAGGAAAGTAAAGCATGAACCGCATCATGTCTTACAACGTGTGATTCCTCCTTTCAGATACTCCATTATGTTGTGGTGTGCCTAGAGGGATCCATTCGGAGACAATCCCATTGTCTTTTAGATAATGTAGAAACTCAGTGGATAAGTACTCACCACCTCGATTTGATCGAAGGGTTTTAATACTTAATATTATTTGTTTCTCAACCTCAGCCTTATACTCTTTGAACTTTTCAAAAGTATCAGACTTATCTCTCAACAGGTAGACATATCCAAACCTTGATCTATCGTCTATGAACATGATGAAGTAGGAATACCCACCTCTGGCTTGAGTTGTCACTGGTCCGCAAACATTTGTATGGATTAGCTCTAACAACTCAGTAGCTCTTTAACTACGCCCAGTGAAGGGAGACTTTGTCATTTTTCCTTTGAGACAAGATTCACAAGTTGGCATCGATTCAAAATCGAATGAGCCAAACAATCCGTCTTTGTACAACTTGTTAATATGATTCTCATTAATATGATCCAGTCTCAAGTGCCAAAGATAGGTGAGGTTTAGATTATCTCGTTTCCTCTTGTGCGTTTGCTCGATATGAAAAATATTACCAGTTACATCTAAGACCATCAAACTATTTGAAATGTGCCCAGTTCCATATAATTCATCAGAATGATATATGTGGCAACAATTGCCTTCTAAAGTCATTTTATAACCTTGTTCTACAACAAAGTAATAAAAATAATGTTCTTTATTAGAACTGGAATGTAATAACAATTGCTCAATTCAATGGTTTTGCCTGATGGCAGATACAAACAATAGGTTCCTACGACTAAAGCTGCAACTTTTGCTCCATTGCCTACCCGAAGGTCATAGTCGCCTTTGTTTAGCATTCTACTTATTCTCAACCCCTGCAACGAAATGCAAATGTGAGCACCACGATCGGTATCCAATACCCATGAAGTAGAATTTTGTAATGATAGATTTATTTCAATAACAAACGCACATGCGGAGGGGGCTTCAGAAGCCCTCTTTTGCTTTACATCTGCAATATACTCCTTGCAGTTGCGCTTTCAGTGGCCATCTTTACCACAATGGAAATAGGTGCCCTTAGGAGCCTTCTTCTCTTTCTTCTTGATATTATTTTTGGGTTTCACATCTTTGTTTTTCACTTTGTTCTTAACAGAGTGCTTCTTTGCCTTTTTAGGGGCACTACCCACTAACAATACTTTGTTCTTTTCCTTTGAAGGTGAGACTCAGTAGTCTTCAGCATATTAAGGAGCTCGAGAAGCGAGACATCCAGCTTGTTCACGTGGTAGTTAATTAATGATAAATTGTGAAAATGACCCTAGAAGGGATTGGAGTATTAAGTCATGACTTAGTCCCTTATCGATGTTTACACCCAATTTCTCTCACCCCTCGATCGAATCGATTAGTTTGAGAACATGGATTTCAACAGGGGTCCATGTCGCCATCTTGGCCTGAAAGAGTTATTTTGATAGCTCAAATCTAGTAGTCTGGCTCTCTTCACAGTACAACTCCTTGAGGTGAGAGAGGATGGCCCCTACGTCCATCTTTCCATGTTGTCGCTGCAACACATCGGACATAGAGACGAGCATTATGCACTGAACAGTAGTGATGTCATCTTGCCACTTCTTGTAAGTGGTTCTCACTTCCTCGGTAGCCCTTTGGGAAGGGGCATCTGGTGGCCTGTTATTAAGAATATAGGAAAGTCTCTCCTGGGTGAGGACAATCCTCAGGTTTCGCAACCAATCGACAAAGTTCGTTCTAGTGAGTTTATTTGCATAAAGTATGCTTCGCAATGACAGTGTAGATGACATGGCGACAATGAAATGCTACAAGGAAAAGTAAAAACAAACATGAGCTACCATTATATATGCATGATTATTAAGGTCTTTTAATTTATCATGTCTTCCACTAATTTTCGTAGTTCCCTAATGACCCTCCTATTGGGAAGCGGGAAGCCCTCGTTGGTAGACTTCCTTAGGGGAAGATGGAACCTCACTTCTCCTACTCGGGTCTCGTATTTAACACGACAAACCCTAATAGGTCCATGAGTAGGTAACTCTTTACCGATCACATCGTTTTGCGACTTCCATCAAGTTTTGCCTTAGGGTTACCATGGTCTTGTGTTTGCACAACAAACCAAGGAGCCTTAGTTGAGTCGAACCCATCGTTCGTTTACCCTAGCGAGAAAACAACCACTCTTGAGTTTGCTCAACAAGGTAAGTCACGTTCAAGCTAGTAGTAGAGACACAAGGGTATATGCCATATGAGATACAACGTGTCTATCATCACAAAAAGGCCTTGTGTTTGCACAATAAACCCATTGTGACAATAGACACACTTGTACCTCACTACGATGGAAGGCATGACCGATATTCTTAATATCATAGCCATTCAAACTCAATATTATTGGAGGGTATCTTCGTGCAATCATAATTATCTAAGCTATCAATAATTGAAGCAAAAAATAATAAATAAAAGCATAAAGTAAATAAGGATGATTATAGATGTTCTAAGGGTTCCACCTGAGCCATCGGGCGAACCAAGGCCATAAGCCTAGGGTTTCAGGGAGCTCCATCTCGCCAAGGTGCTGCCCAAAATCATCTTGAAGGTTGCCGGTTCCATCAGTGCCTTCTCGACGTTCAAGTCGTCATTATCATGGCGCCGAACACCTCCTCTCCGCGTGCGCACCAAAACGGGGCAGCAAGCGTGCTCGTCGCAAATCTGCCCCTAAACTTCTAATTTTACAAAATTAAAAAAAAAACCTCAAACAACCCTTGGGGAAAGGTTTAAGGAGAGAGAGAGAAGAAGATTACAATCAGAATACCCAAGAGAAAGGCAGGGGTACGCATGCATATTTAAAAGTTACAATAATGAGATTTCATAAATTTACAAGCAATCAACACAACCACATTTTTATACACAGCCACAGCACATAGGGCTCATCCATAATTATCCTTTCGTGCATCTTAAAAATTAAGAAAAAGAAAGGAAAAAAAATATATTCAAAAACACGCTAATCGGGTTACGTTTCCACCCAAAACGGTCCAAACAACACATGCTGAAAATTTCAGTTTTCGGAGCTGTTCAACCATGAACCCATGGGGTTCTGGTTCTTGAGTTCGAAATTTGTCCAAGACAAGTTTGAACAGTAGGCTACCACCCCGATTCATCACATGAACCGTTGAGCCAAAGGAACGACTCAAGAACCCCCGAAAACAAAAATCGCGCAGCGTGACGTTTAGGGAGCGAATGGTTCGTAAATGCAACAATAACGCATAATAAAATTCTGGAAAAATTGCTAAAGGTGGCTTTGATACAACTATTGGGATGGAAGAAGAAGAACAGTGGAAAAATCGATTTAAAAAAAATACAAACCATCCAAAACCAGCGATCAACTTTAGCAATCTTTAAGAAATTAAATCTACGAGTAGAAGGAGAGGGAAACTCAACCCAAAAATGCACCAAGGTGAAGCCGGCCTATCCACCAAGAATCGAGCACCAAAAGTAAGGAATAGGGGATGAGAAAACCATGGGACGAGGAGGAAGATGAAGGAATACCTCGCTGTCCTCCTTGGACTCTTCCAAGAAGATGAAGGAGATGACACACCCAAGAGGAAGAGACCTCCAAATCGGCTTCATAAACCCAGGAAAGAGGAGCTTAATGGCCGGCCATCCATGAAGATCAAGAGGAGCTCTTTGGAGTCTTGCTCTTCAAGAAGCTTCTCAATAATCCAAGCCTTTGCTCCTCTCCAAGATCTCTAACCATTTGCTTAAACTCTCTCAAAAGAGGTTATGCCATCTATTTATAAGGGGAGTAGGTGGCCCCCATGGTGGATCCGAGCCCCCATTTTAAAATCATCTTCTCGAAATTCAAAATTTTGGGGTTTGCCTTCAAAATAATAATTTATATTTAATGGATTTATAATTAATTCAAAATTAATTAAATCCAACTAAATATAAACTTTAATTTATCTCTATAAATTAAATTCTTATTGATTAGGATTTATCATGTGTCAATCCCTACAATTTAAGGATGCCCTACAAATTAGGGTTACCGAGGAACTCCTTCCTCGCGTATTCATTCCTTAGGAAACATCTTTCCTATCATGTCCGTAAACGAGATCCGTGATCGTGTTGTAGCATGTCCATGTTAGTAGACATATAGTGTCTCATTAGTACTTTATCTCATAAGGTCCGTTACAAGGTTAGCCTATTGTGTGTGACCCATTGGGCTCCACACTAAGCCAGCAGTGAGTTGTGTATAACGGAGAGTCGGATCCGATAGAATGACTTCTATTCGAATCTTACGAACCATCACTAAACCCCTTCAGTGTGGTCGTGAGAGACTCCACTCACAAATCACGATTGACGTCTAGCAACGTGTCATGACTATTCGGATAGTGTGAGGTTCAATCTACAGGGATCGAACGCCCTTCGGTGATTAGTTACCGTGCAACAAAGTCCCTCGGTTACAACGTCTTGAAGTCGACTAAGGTATGGATGAAGTGTCAAACCCTAGGACATTCATGTCGTCTCACTAGGAGTAACCCTCGGTTACAACCAAGATGTCGTCTCAATAATGAAACGTCAAAAACATCTTCCTGACCTTCATGTTTACTCTGGCCAGAGATTCCCGAGTCAAGACTTGCAAGAACACATAGGACATTATCTCCTTTCACTAGGAGTAACTGATTCCATGTTGGTTGCTCACCTACCTCCATGAATGTTTCCCCATGCCCAGTAATACTCGGCACATGACGCTGAGGGCCTTGTAGGGATAAAACCAAAGCAATGGGTTGTCACTCTCAAGGTAACCATGACAACCTCAGATCCAAGGACTGCTTGCACTTATTATCACCCAACGAACATCCTATTGACACTCATGTAAGGATTCCATTCTGTGTTTCTCGTGCAGGTCCGTTCAGTGAACTCATTCTCTAATGAGCACCTGCACTTGTACATTAATGACAGCTCATAGGTAACTGTGAGATCAGCTACCCCTTATCGTATAAGGCATGTACCAAGTACATCAGTCTATTCGGAATCATCAATCCCCTAATATGTGATCCTACGACTGGAAATGTTTAGAACAGTGGCATCTAGATTCCAAGTCTCACTGGCATAATCTCATCATGGCCTTGGAATCAATTGCCCAGATTCATGGGTTCATCACAATCTAATATATATAAAATATAGATGCAGTATATGATGAAAAATTATCTCATATTATTCATTAACCAAAAATAGTTCCTTACACATCAACATGTGATTGGCTCAAGGGCACTATTTCTTTCACTCAACTAGTCAAACTGTCTAAAATTCCTAGAGTGCCCCCAACGGTGCTATTTTGAATTTCTACACGTTGAGCTTGTTGGAAACCAAGCTCCTGCCCTTGGGATCTCTATATAAGACCCCAAACTTGCCTTCCAAAGCATCTAACACTAATTGAGACATATTTTGATGTCTATTGAGCTAGATTGAGTCATCCTTTGTGTAAACCCTAGCTTGGAGACAAAAACCCTTGATCTTGCCTTCAATCTTCAATTGTTTCATCATCAAGGCATCAAGAGGAGCTAGGACTTCTTGGTTGAGAGCTAAGTTTGTATTGTTTATTATTGCTCTCATTTACTTATATTTTTAGTGTTTATTTGATTGTATATCAAGTGTGTAGGTCTCGAGTTTGGTGATTGCCTTGGTGTAGAGGCATAAGTCCACTGGTGTACTTAGTTTACTAGGATTAGTTCTTATTTTCCTTTAGGGTTTGAGGTGAGAGAGTGCTCTCGGTGAGAAGACGGAGACTTTCGGGTGCGGAAGTGCCTTTGTGTGAGAGTGGAGATTCTCCGGGGAAAAGTCCTCAAGTGTAAGAAAATAATTATAATCTAGTAAAGCGTAGTTGGAAATCCTAAGCGGGGGTGCTTAGGTAGTGGAGTAGGCATTGGGGCCGAACCACTATAAATCTTATTATTTGCACTGCTTACTTTGAGTTTTGATTACTTGAATTATTTATCTTGCTTCCGCTTTCTATTAAATTGTGATTTGACTAAAGTAATCAAGAAACGATTAAAACTGAATTTAGGCTAAAGTTTAGTGAACACACTATTCACCCTCCCCCTCTATTATAGGTCATTTCACCCACATTGGGTATAAGAGCGGGTCATAGTTTGAGATTTCACCATCTCTACTACCTCTAGTCTCGATCTGAGAATGGCAATAGAGTTTGTTATGCCTACAACACCTAGGTTTGATGAGTGCAACTTTGGTGTTTAGAAGAGTAGGATGTATGCTTTCCTCAAAACACAAAGTATAGATGTTTGATGCATGCTAAAAAATGAATATGTTGAACCCATCATTGATATTAATGCTTGGATTCTAGAGCAAGTTAGATTATTTGAATTGAATGCTAAAACAATGCATTTTCTGTATTGCTCATTCTCAAATGATATATTTGAAAAGATTATGCATTGTTCATCCGCATTTGATATATGGGCTACCTTGAATTTATTATATGATTATGCTAAGACCGAAGAGAATACTACTTATATTGAAGGTGGTGATGATAATGGTAATCCACCCACTACTAATGTCTCTTTTGATGCCCAAAGCATTTCTAGCGAAAGGAGCACAAGCAAGAATCGGAAATAAAAACTTAGGTGTTTCCTTTACCAAGAGAAGGGACACAAGAAGAAATATTGTCCCTTGATGAAAAAGAAATCAAAAAAGAAGAAGAAGACTTATATGACAACTTGGGATGAAAGTGAACCTTCATCAAGTGAGGAGGATTCCGAAAATGAGAAGACAAATCTTTGCCTTATCGCCTTAAATGATGAGATAATCCCTATGATTACTATATTTGACAAAGTTTCTACATAAGATGAACTTGAAAATAGTTTGATATATTGCATGATGAATTTAGGATTGTTAGAAAATCCTTTAAAGAACTTTAAAACAAAAATGCTAAATTAGAGAATGAAAATACCTCCTTGCTTTCATCATATGATTCCCTTGAAAATGAACTTGATATTTTGAAAACTAATTCTATTTACTCATGCCATGATGCATTAAGTCTTGAAATTAAAAATTTGAAACTTGAAAATGATGATTTAAAAACGAAGTTGAAGCTTAAGAATAATGACATGAAAAATGATTCAAAAATTAAGATTGAAACTTTGAGATTGAAAAATATGAAAATTAAAGATGAAAATAACATGTTGAAATCTCATCACATGCATTGCATAAGTCCATAAATGATTTAAAAAATGAGATTTTATTCTTGAGTACAAGAGTAAATGAACTTACTAATGTTTTCTCTCCTAAGAATTTTAGAAATAGAAATGTTGCACCTAAGAATACTTATACTCATACACATGTTAGGCATTCTAGCTTTAAACCTCATGCCCATACTAAGAATAAAAAGAAGAAATTTAATTGACATTATTTTTGTTGTGGTATTTTTGATCATACTATCTATGATTGCACATTTAAGAGAAATCCAAGTGTAGCTAGGACACTTTGGATTCCTAGGCTAACTCACTCCCAAGGACCCAAAGTAATCTGGGTACCAAAAGTCTAATATTCTTTTATAAGGGGGCTACCACACAAGGATGAAAGATTGATGAAGTGTTGAAGTTGACCAAAGTCTTAATTGATGAATTCTCACTTGATTGCAACTTCAAGTTATCATCAAGATGCCTATGGTAAAGAAAGTTGACATCTAAAAGTTTTGGTATCATCTCTCAATTTCAATTGATCCATTAATAGTTAGAGTTCGATACTTGCTTAAGTTGAGTTATTTTCTCCACTCATGATATAATTTTAAAAATGAATTTTGATTTTTGATTTCCAATCTCTTTGGACACCTATGTAGCCTATAATGGGCTCATGCGTTGTGGCCTTTCGGTTTTCAACCAATAAGAAGGGGTGGAGATCATGTTTTCAAATATTTCATATATTGTGATCTCTTAATTCGTTTTAATTTTATGATGATTCATTTTAAAACGAATTTTTCACTACCTAGCTTAGGTTGAAACTCCCAAACGAAAATTTTATTTCCCTTGGCTATTTAGTTTGATAGCTTACATATAGCTACATTTTTATTATTCCACTAATGATGATTACTTGCAAGTTATTAAAAATGAAAGGCTATTTTGATGAAAATTGAAAAGTAAATGAAAATTCTCAATAAATGAGGTATGGCTTTCATTTCGCCAAATTCTTGTTTAACACCTCAATATTCTTGATAAAATGATTTATCTACCCTCGTGAATGTTTTTGCATGAGTGGATTTTTTTTAATAACTTAGGCAATTTCATTCATTCATGATAT
Source organism: Canna indica (assembly GCA_034359265.1). NCBI lineage: Eukaryota > Viridiplantae > Streptophyta > Magnoliopsida > Zingiberales > Cannaceae > Canna > Canna indica. The sequence continues at coordinate 36,498,038 of CP136892.1, read as the reverse complement.
CTTGATTGAATAAAATTTGCACTAGATAAAAATTCATCTTAGATACTTCATTTTAAGTTGAATCTCATTTAAACATGTTTAGGTTTACGCATGATTTGCTTCCATGTGTTTAAAATTAAAAAATCATGTGTAAATGGGTAAAATGATAACTGCTCACCTTAGGAAACTCAAACTTGAAAAAGTTTGACCTAAGTCAACAAATTGACTTAGAAATTTTATTTTGAGCCCAAACTTCACAAATATATTTAAATTTACTCATGATATGTGTCTATGTGTCTAAGTTTGAAAAACCATGAGTATAAGTTAAAATGTGATACTTAGCAATTTTATATTATCATGCTTATTTTTGAATGAAAATATGCTAGGTGGATATTGGATTTCTGAAATTGAATTTTCGTCCAATCTTCGAATGAGACTTTAAGTATGATGTTAGAATCATGTCTTTTGTATCAGTCTCATTTTGACTCTTGAAAAATCATTCCTAAAATGGTTTTTGATATGTTGATCGATACATGAAAATATCATTACTTGATCTTGATACATGAATATTAGACTTAGAACTCTTTGATATCATGTATTGATTTATCTCAAAATGGATATGTTATTTTCGTCCCTTGGGTTGGTTGACTTCGTTTTCATGAAAACTAGTTTTGAAGTCCCAACTTTGACTTTTGATCGACTTTTCTTGGCCTTTTTGATTGATGTCAAAAGGGGAAGAAAAATATAGGTAAAATGAAAGAAAATATAGGAAAACCATATATATAGATATGGGGAGTTTACTTTCATAGATATGCATGTTGATAGGAGAAGAAATCCCATGATTGACTTCCTTTATGCTTAATAGAAAATATTTTCTTAAGGTTGTTTGTCATCATCAAAAAGGGGGAGATTGTTGGCTTAAGATTTTCAACCTTGGTCTTAATCTCGGTTTTGATGATAACAAACATGAAACTATATAATATTTTCATGGAAAAATATTTTCAAGTTCCAAGTTGGTTGGCGCACGACGTCCGCGCTCGAAAATATTGAAAAATCGATGAATCGGAAGGACGTTGGTCGACACGCTCAGACTCTTCGGGAAGAATAGAGTTTTGGTTTAGGGTGTCTAGAATAATATATTATATTAATCCTCATAATAATGCAAATATTCCTAGGACATGAACCTAATATATTACCAAGAGTTTTTAAGTCATAAACAATATTCCGAATGGGATGTTGTAACATTTCGAAATATCCCGAATTATGGGATGGGATGTTATAACATTTCGGAACATCCCGGATGGACATTCCAAAATAGCCCGGAACATCTTGGATGGACATTCCGAAATAGCCCGGACTTCGACTCGAAAGTACCAGTACTTCCCAAGTATTCCCAAAATGATCTCATTTAGTCAAACTGTCTAGAATTCTCAAAATGCCCCCAACAGTTCTATTTTGAATTTCTACCCATTGAGCTTGTTGGAAACCGAGCTCCTACCATTGGGATCTCTATAAGACCCCAAACTTGCCTTCCAAAGCATCTAACACTCCTTGAGACATATTTTGATCACCATTGAGCTTGATTGAACCATCCTTTGTGTAAACCCTAGCTTGGAGACAAAAACTCTTGATCTTGCCTTCAATCTTCAATTGTTTCATCATCAAGGCATCAAGTGGAGCTATGACTTCTTGGTTGATAACTAAGTTTGTATTATTTATTATTGCTCTCATTTACTTGTATTTTTAGTATTTATTTGATTGTATATCAAGTGTGTAGATCTTGAGTTTGGTGGTTGCCTTGGTGTAGAGGCATAAGTCCATCGGTGTACTTAGTTTACTAGGATTAGTTCTTGTTGTCCTTTAGGGTTTGAGGTGGGAGAGTGCTCTCGGTGAGAAGGCGGAGACTTCTGTGTGTGGAAGTGTCTTGGTTTGAGAGCGGAGATTCTTCAGGGAAAAGTCCTCAAGTGTAAGGAAACAATTATAATCTAGTAAAGCTAAGCTGGAAATTCTAAGCGGGGGTGCTTAGGTAGTGCAGTAGGCATTGAGGCCGAACCACTATAAATCTTATTGTTTGTATTGCTTACTTTGAGTTTTGATTACTTGAATTATTTATCTTGCTTCCGCTTGCTATTAAATTGTGATTTGACTAAAATAATCAAGAAACAGCTAAAACCGAATGTAGGCTAAAGTTTAGTAAACACACTATTCATCCTCCCCCCCCTCTCTAGTGTAGGCCATTTCACTCACAGGAGGCAGCCTTGAATAAGCCTCCAAATGAAAACCTTTATCTTGGGAGGAACTTTTAATTTCCAGGTGTTATTCCATTGGAATGTCGGAGGTGTTGAAATATGAGGAGTTCTTGCTGAAGTAAGTTGATTCATGATCTGATATTGGACGCAACTGAGTAGTGTCCGGAATAATTAAAATGCCATGACCATTTATCACGACCTTTATAATGTGCAGTTTAAAAATTTCCTTCGCAATCAATGATGGGAAAATTGTTTTAACATCTTGGACCTTCTATAATCTTGTATCTCTATCAAAAAGATGAGAAAGCAAAAGGGATGAAGAAGCTGCAGGAAGCGGACCAAAAACTGAGAAGAAAGGAGGTATAGGTATCCAAGGAGAGCCTACAACTTCAGATGTAGATAGTACATGAACCAATTTGTTATCGCATACCCATTCGAAGAACCTCTCTTCGTTTTAGGATGCTTCTCCAACCCCATGAACTATTAGGTCTTGCTTCAGCAGTAAGAAAGGAGGAACAAGGGAAGTATTTTCCTGGGAGAGTTTTACTCAACAAAGAGTCTGGACGACACAAGATTCGCCAACCGTGTTTTGCTAGTAATGCCAAGTTCATGCTCCGACATTCCTTAAAGCCCAGACCACCTTTAGAGAATTCTGAACATAGCTTGGACCATTTAATCTAATGCATTCCATTCTTATCAGATTTAGAAGACCACTAGAAATTGCTGCATAGTTTATTTATTTGGTGGCAAAGAGAATCTAATATATAAAAGCATGTCATCGTGCAGTTAGGCAGCTAACATTGATTTAATGAAAACCCCCTTACCAGCACGAGATAGGAATTTGGAGGTCCAACTCTCCATTTTGTTGTGTATCCTCGATAAAATGAAGTCGAAATAATGTTTTTTCGACTTTGAAATCAAGGCAGGTAATCTGAGATATTTATCCAGTTCTCCAACATGCTTAATATTGAGAACGCCACTGATTTGATGTCGGGACCAATAAGGAGCATTCTTAGAGAAAAATATGGAAGATTTATTGTCATTAACTTGTTGGCTGCTGAGCTTTCCAAATTTCCCAATGAGTTCTTTAATACATAATGCATGTTTTATATCTGCTTTGCTGAAAATGATGACATCGTCAATAGAAAATAAAGAAGTGATTTTAGGACATTGACGACCCAAAGATATACCATGACATCCATTTGAGGAGAGCATTTGCTATAACAAGAAATAGAACCCTTCCATACAGAACATGAAGAGTAATGGAGACAGCGGGTCTCCTTGTCGAAGGCCACAAGCAGGAAGAAAGTATCCATATTTAGACCTGGATAGGGTGACTGAATATGAAACTCTTGACATGCATTGCATAATTAGGTTGATGAAATCATTGGCAAAACCCAAAGCCTTCATCACCGAGGCAATGAAAGACCATTCCACACGGTCATAAGCACTACTCATGTCGATTTTTATCGCCATTCCTTGAGATGAATGAGGCTGACTCGATTTTAAATGATGCATGACTTTGTGCGCCAGTAAAATATTTTTCAAAATAAGTATGCCTTGAACAAATGCACTCTGGTTTGGAGAAATCAGTTTATTCACTAAAAATTGAAGCCGATGAACAAGAATCTTTGAATAAATTTTATAAATGACATTGCATAAGATGATGGGGCGAAGGCTGGGACATGTCTTTGATTTTTTGCACTTTGGAATGAGAGCCACATAAGTGTCATTTATAGATCTGAAGAGTTTTTTACTTCTAAAGAAGGAAGCAATAGTTGTCATGATATCCGAACTCACTAAGGACCAGTGTTGTTGGAAAAAAGCTCCTGTAAAACCATCAGGTCATGGAGCGTTGTTTGGGTTGATAGAAAAGACTGCATACTTGACCTCTTCCTAGGTAACTGGCCTCAGAAGCCAATTATTGTTCCGTCGTGAGACCTTCTTTAACATGCCATTAAGGTGACAATCTATATCTTGTAGATTTGTCGACTTAAATCTGTTGCTCAAGTAGCTAAGTGAAACACATGCAACCTAATCTATCCTCCCTACTCATCTTGAATTCAGGATAAAGAGTTGCACAAGCGGCGATTCTTGGTACAAGCATGGAAATAACTCGTATTTTTGTCGCATTCCTAGAGCCATTTAATCCTAAATTTTTGACGCCAATAAATTTCTTCATCTTGTAATGCCTCAGTAAGCTTCGATTCTAATAGTTTTTTTGAAAGGCTATAATCAGGATCATTGGAGGCAGACAGATTTTGCAATTTATGATGAAGAGAGTTAATCCTGGAATTGGAATTCATGCTATTATGCTTCAGTCAATTAAGAATACCATGATGAACATATTTAGATTTTGAGAAAATCTAGAATTGAACCGTACCCATTATCTGCTTGTTCCAAGAAGAAGAAATGATGTCGTTGATATGGGAATTCCCTAACCAGCGCTTATCAAACTTAAAAGCATGGTTTGCCTTTTGAAAAGAAGAATCTTTGATAAGAGGAGGCCGATGGTCGCTACCGATATCGTCAAGGTGAAGGACATTAAAATTACTCCAAGTGTTGCACCAGCTTACGAAACCCAAAAAACTATCCAGAACTTTTTCAATTAGATGATGATGATTCCACGTGAAAGGAGGACCACTTGTAGGCAGTTCAAAAAGATTAGCCTCATTAACTAAATTGCGAAGGTCAAACTCAATGAGGAATTAAATTCAACAAACCCCCCCCCCCCCCCCCCCCCCACCCCACCCCCATTTTTCTTCAGCCTGCATAATAGAATTGAAATCCTCTCCTATAAGAATTGGAATGTTGCATTGCTTTAATTTGTTGATTAAAACTTCAACCTGTAGTAGATTCATAATGAAAATGAACTCCAATGAAATGCCATGGCTGAGAGAGGCCAGGCTTACTTATTTGGATTTGAATGTAATATGCAACTGAAATCTATAATGAGGACTTCCAAGCCATGATGAGCCATCCCTCTGATCCCATAGGATTAACTGCAAACATGTTTTTAAAACCGCATCTCCGAATAAGGTCTCTGAAGTGAATACACTTTTGTTGATTTCAGACAAAAAAATGCACTCCGGGGAATGTTTAGAACAAATGTTCCTTAAGTGGAAAGCTGTCAAGGAATTCCCTAAACCTTGACAGTTCCAAACTATAATATTCATTGGGAGGGTGGGAGCCATTTAGGACTGGCTTCCTCCACCATGTCAGAAACATTCGAGCCCGGTGATATCTTTTGTTTCTTTGAAGTCATCTATTTTGTATCGTCGGCCATTCATTTCTTGGGTGTAGCTGTAGAAGAAGATGATATACCTGACTTCGGATTCTAAGTAGTTCATCGACCTCTACCTTTAATTTGACGAGTTGAGATTTTAGTGATAACACCCTTAGAAATGTCTTCCTGCTTCAAATTTGGTTGAGCTATTACAATTTGCTGAACTGTAGATTGCCTCTCGATCGAGACATCGGCTAAGGGTTCTGAAGGACTGCCATGATCTTTGTCACTTGGTTTGTTTCAAAAGGATAATGAAGAAAGCAAGTTTGAGATATCCATACTCTTTAAGGAGTTTCCTTGTTTCTGAATTGAGGCTGAAGATGAACTGTTATGGGAATATTGTATTTCTATACTAGTTTGGGTAGCCCATAACCAAGGTCCAAATCTCGTATCCTTTAATTTGTTTGCTCCCTCGTCAATTATGGATTGTTCACAGTTCTTATTGTCATGAAAAATGAACCCACAATAATAACATAAGAGAGGCAATTTCTCATAACGAAAGGATGTTATGAAATTACCATAAGATGCTGAGATGGTCTTGATATTGCACTTGGAGGGTTTTTTCAACATTAACAAGAACTCTGGCTTTGTAAATAAAACCTTGAGGATCCTACACAGAAAATAAGCCTTCCTTTTCAATGTCACTCGATCGACTGCACACTTTTCTTCCAGTAGAGATGTTGTGAATCTGTCCTAGGATACCCCAACATTGTATCAAAAAAGGAGCAATATTAAATTCATAATCCTGCATGTCCTTTCCACTTTCCCAACGTCGAAGGATTAGAAGTTGATTTGTATAGTTCCCTGGTTGGTTACGAAGGATCTTAATCATATGAATGATATTGTCAAAATAGAATATAAAATCGCGACTTTCAATTCCTTCCACTCTGAAACCTGTCGGATTATTCCAAACCTGGGATAATACAATTTGGATTGTTGCCGGTACCAACGGCCAATCAGTCCACATTTTGTCGATCAAACAAAGATCGAGGACTTCAGGATTTGATGTCGTTTGAACTTTATCGAGAAAAACTGCTTCCTCATTAGAAGGATGATTAGGATTTGAGGGAGCTTGTTGTCCGAGTAAGGTAGGAGAAGAAGGAATAGATTGATCCATGTCGATGATAACACCACAAGGGAGAATAACAAATGTCAGATGATGACCGAACTTCAAATGTCGAAGGAAGCTGCACAAAGACACCAAGGAGACCTCGTAAGAGAAGTCGTCAGGGAGTCCAAACAGCAGAGATCAACTTTGTTGGAATTATATTAACACTTAGCTTTCTATCATACGATAAAGTGTTAAAATCATATGAAATGACACAATTAATGGAATAGTGAATTTGCGCAAATAATTCTTCCCATGCTGAAATTATTTGTATGCTTGTTCATAATTTGTCATTCTTTTTTTTTTATCCTAATAGGCAATCCCAACAGAATTTACGATTGTATGTTCAGGAACTTCGCAAAATTTCATATTTCTCAAAACTCACATGTTAAATATATTAGTAATTGAGTCATGTTTTACATTGCTATGTTTTACATTCCTAATTCCTTGAGTAATTTGGTAAAATTTCAACAAGAGCATAAAGGATTTGGAACAATTTCTACCGGTGAAATTACCTTTCTGGCCAATGATCGTGGCTTTGATCTTAAGCAGTAAGGTAACTCGGGGGAGTTTCATTATTCCTCCTCAAGAAATATTTGAGTATAGCTATATTGATTAATCGAATATATAACGTACAGTAAAAACTCTCTTACTATTTTCCATAATTTGTCTAAGAGAAAAATGACTCATCTTAATTTTGAGTTAGGGTTATTTTCGCATGTCTTGTCCTAGGTTTGGCTCGAGAATCTTTGTCGGTTGTTTGTCGTCGGCCGTGGGAAGTGCTCGTGGGCCATTAGGCTCTTTCTTTGATTTGGTCATCCTTGGCTTGAGGCATTCATTATAGCACCATCGAGCTTCTTTTTGGTCGGCGTGCAACATGCCTACTTTCGTTTCTAAAATAGGAAACTTTAATGCTAGGTGGGGAATGGATACGACAGCTCCTAGATTGTTCAAGAACAATCGTCCTAGAATTATATGATATGGGCTGGAGATGTTGATGACTAGATATTGTACATCAATTATTTTCGCCCTTGGTTGAGAGTTGAACGTCGTCCTTAGCCATATGGCTCCTCGGACGTCAACCTTTTTTTCCGAGAAGCCTACCAAGTCTCCTTTGCATGGGGTGAGTGAGGTTTCTATTAATTGCATTTTCTTGAAGATAGAGTAGAAAAGGATGTTGACAGAGCTATCGTGGTCAACAAGGACCTTTTTGATGATGAAATTTCCTGCAATCATAGAGATTACTATCGGGTCGTGTAGGTTTTTATCAGTTCCGTGAAAATCGAATTCATAGAATGATATTATCGAAGTTTTGGAGATGGGCCTGTGTGGGCGAGTGGCGCCATCGAGATCCCTGTACTTAGGCGGGATACCCCCGTCCTCAAAACGCAAAATCGGTCGAGGCTCCGACCTCCAAGACAAAGGAAACTTCTCCGTTTGGAAGGGCATCTCTAAGAAGAACTGCCAAATGTCCTCCCGCGACCTGACCCCGGAGAAATGGGTCTTAAAGTTATTGTAAGAACTTTTGAACACACTAAAGAGTTTCCTCCCAGGAATACCGCTAAAAGACACCCATAATCCCTTCTGAGTCCCCTTCGCCTCAAAGAGGGAGAAAAGTACAAAAAGGCTTGGCTTAAACCAAAGACAGTCTATTACGATCTCAAAGCAGCTAACGAACGCCCAGCTGTTCGGCTGTAATTGAGTTGGGGCGACGTTAGCCAAATTAAAAACTTCCATGTTCAAAATCGGTGAACGGGAGGCTAACTCCAAGCTAAAAAAAAAGAGTTTCGTACATTAAAACAAATTCTGGTTCCCCTTGGTGATATACCGTGTTCGACGGCGAACACTGGAGACAATCATAATCTTCCTCAGCAATTGACACACTCTCTCGAAAGAACAAGATACTATTCAGGTTGGTCATCACTGAACCCTGCACCTTTATCTCCTCGTTGACCCATGGATAAGAGTTCGGGTTCTTGTTCTTAACAACACTAATGACCCAAACTCTGACTTAACGGCACTGCCTCTCTCCACCATTGACCCAACAGAGATCATGAAACCCTAATAAACGGGGACAAGTCAGTACGAGCCTACTGACTTAAGGCCAATCCCAATAGTACATAAACTCAAACGACTCACCGAAGAAAAAGTGGTGATGGGCAAAGGAGATAATAAACGAAGGTATTGCCGGCGAAAACCTTTGAAGAATAGGCACCGAACACCAAAAGCGCGAGAAAAGTTCAAAATGAAGAAAGAAAGGGCTGCTTTATAGGTCGGGGAATGACAACCTCTCCAACAAACGGCCAGCGATCATGTCACGATTAAATCCCAGTCGACCAGCCAGCAAGCGACGATTCCCTAGAAACCCTCAAGACCCAAACGAACACTTTCTTCGCAATGATTACTCTTTGGACGAAGAGATATGCGCCAATCAGGAGCCGTCATGCAAGGGAAAGTCCCTACCACTACGTAGTTGCCATGCCCGAAATAGGAACCGAAGGAGCACAAAGTGACATGACAAAGATATGTCAATCTGATCCATCCTAACCGAATAAAGGCCACGACGAGCACGCATCCTCCCATGACTCACTCGAAGTCAGAGCTCGGCCTTCTCAACAACTCGACACTCACAATAGCTCGACAAAAAGCTGACATACTTCCAAAACACAACCAACGTCTGGGGATCATACTAAGGTCAAGAATCATCACTACTTAAAGCTTGGCACGAAGCCTTTCAGACTCCAACCAAGCTTGCGGCTATTGACTGGACTAGCACTTTGGGCCCGGTCGAATTAGGCCAAAAAATGTCCACACTCATGAACCATACTCAAATTAAGAAGACAACTTAGGCCGGAGGCTCCACACGGCCATACAAATACATTCACATCCTCATTAATCACGAATAACTCGTCATCACGAGCCCGAGATCTCCGGGATCGGCCTCGACCCATTCCTAGCAACATTCCTGCGAGATTACCATGAGGTATTATCATCATTCCTTCCTCATCCCGCTGTCAATAAATAGAGAAATAGATAGATGGGTAAAAGTGGTGTAGAAACCATCATCAGTTTCTCACCAAAAACATCATATTTATAGTCAAAAGTAAAGGGGTTATTGGCAGCCCTTGATTATAAGTGTACTCTATAATTGTACAAATAAATTTAATTATTTAATTAACATTATTGGCGGCCCTTGATTCACAGGCCCCCTCAAACTGATGTGGTGATAACATTAGTTTGCTCACAAGGAAATCATGTCGTGCTCGAGTCATAGATTTAGTAAACAAATCAGGAAGTTGGAATTGTGAAGGTATGTGAGGAAGACATGTAAAACCAGCTTGAAATTGATCTCGTATGAAATGACAATCAACCTCTATATGCTTGGTACGCTCATTAAAATACAAGATTAGTTCCAATACGAATAGCACTGAGATTGTCTCATAGAGAGGTGTAGGGTTGGAAAAAGTGACTCCAAGATCAATAAAGAGTCCTTGTAACCACGCTATTTCAGTGCACGCAAAGGACATAACTCGATACTCTGCTTCAGTAGAGGACTTGGAAACAGTTGATTGCTTTTTACACTTCCACGATATGAGAGAATCACCAAGAAAAATACACCATCTTATAGTAGAACGCCGAGTATCATCCAACCCAATCAGCATTAGCATATGCATTGAGTTGAAGAGTTGAAGTGGAAGAAAAGAATATGCCCCTGGAAATTGTACCTCGAAGGTATCGAATGATTCGATGAACAACTGTAAGATGAATTTGGCAAGGAGAAGAACAAACTAACAACTTGGACATCATGAGAGATATCAGGTCTAGTTGTAATAAGATAAATGAGGCTACCAACCAACTGTCTATACAAAGTAGGATCAGAAAGAGGTGTCCCTAGATGTTTAGTGTATTTTACATTTAACTCCATAGGAGTCTTTACCTCCTTTGTATCAGTCAAATTGGTCAATTGAATCAAGTCTTGAGCATACCTAGATCCTTCATTTTAAAAGAGCGATTAAGTAATGGCTTCAATTGTTGAATCTCAACTTCATGATCACCTGTAATGAGAATGTCATCAACATAAAGAAGTAGAAATGTCATTCCCTCCTTTTGAGAGCTAATAAACAAAGAGGAGCCATAACCACTCTGAACAAACCCCGCAAAAACTACAACTTCGCGAAATCGATCAAACCAAGCCCTAGGAGTTTGTTTCAATCAATATAAGGATTTCTTTAATTTACAAACAAGAGATGCATTGGTGGAATAACTAGGAGAAGGTTTCATATAAATTGTTTCTTTCACATTATTGGAGTCATCTTAATTATTAGAGCAAATGTTTCTTCATAATCAATGTCATATTCTTGTTTGTAACCCTGAGCCACTAACCTGGCTTTGTACCTATCAAGATTTCCATCAAATTTCAATTTGATACTGTAAACCCATTTACTACCAATAGCATATGCATCTGTAGGAAGAGGAGTCATTTCCAAGTAGTGTCATTTTCAATAAGGGCATGAATCTCAGCATCCAGAGCTTCTTGCCAACATGGATGAGAAACAACCTGCTGGTAATTAAGTTCTAGGAATCTTTGTTGTCTCAAGCACAGAGAAAGAACTATATGGTGAATCAGCAAAACGTGAAGGAGGATGAGATGGACGAGTAGAACGACGAACAAAATGATCAATAGGTGAAATAAGTATAAGGTCAGATGATACACTTACAAGAGTAGAAGTGGTACTTGGTGGGAGACCATTGCCTGATGGAGGGGGAGAGGTAGTGTCGGAGATAGTTTGAACACTTGAAGTGGGCGGAGTTGCAGTATCGTGAGAAGAACTTGAAGAACCTCCTAAAATGTCAAACTCATGGAGAACCACAATAGGAGTACTATTTGTATCTTTAGAAGCAAAGTAATGAATATGTTAAAAAAAAGATGACATTTTTGGAAATCTGAATGCAACGAATGTTTGGATCATAACACAAAACCCCTTATAGTTAGGACTATAACCAACAAAAACACATTTAGCAGCTTGACAAGAAAGTTCAGTGCACTCATGAGGAGGTAAATGCACAAAGCACATACACCAAAACATGAAGAATGGAATAGTCCGGCTTATGTTTATATAGAACTTCAAATGGAGAAATTTGATTTAGGACATGAGTGGGTAGATGATTGATAAGATAAATGGTTGTAGATGCCGCCTCAACCCAAAAATTGGGAGGAACCCGAGATTCACTTAAAAGAGTTCTAACAATAGTGAGAATATGCCATTTTTTTTCTCTCCGCAATACCATTCTGTTGTGGGGTTCTGAGACATGAGTATTGGTATAAAATTCCATGTGTCTAAGAACTTTTTAAGTTCCCCATCAACATACTCTCCCCCCAAATCCGACCTTAAAATTTTGATGTTGCTAGAAATTTGAATAGCAATCATTGCCCGAAAAATTTTAAAGTAAGGAAACACTTCAGACTTTTTATGAAGGAAATATATCCATGTGTATCGAGTATGATCATCAATGAAAATTAAAAAAATACCAAAAATCTAATCGTGATGTACAAGGGGGCAGGCCCCCAAACATCTGTATGCACAATAGCAGAAGGAGCAATAGATGAACTTGTTCTCGTTGGAAAAGACATAACAACACTTTTATTCAAACAACATGTAGAACAAGACTTGTCAACGGATGAAAGAGAAGATAGTTTGGTATTTAATAAACCTGAACGAAATAAGAAATCAATTTTCTCAAAATTCGAGTGGCCAAGAGGCTTGTGCCATAAATGTCATACACTTTGTAAACCAACAACAGAAGACAAGGTAGATAAACAATGAAAAGAATATTGAGAACTTGCTTGCAACTTTCTCCATGTCTAAAGTGAACAAACAACCCATCCTACACCCCCTCCCTTTCACCTCCCAGTGAGTAGGTCTTGAATAATACATCCACCATTAAAAAAGAAACAACATCATTAGTACCATCAACCAATTAGCCAATTGAAATAAGATTTGCAGTTAATTTGGGGACAAGATGGACATTTGGGAGATATAAAGTAGTGGAGGAGGGCATAGGAAGAGAAAAAGTAGTGCTAATAATATTTAGTTTTTCACCATTAGGAGAAACAATGGATTTCTTACCAATATAAGTGTTGGACTAAGGTTTTCAACCTTGGTTTTAATCTCGGTTTTGATGATAACAAATATGAAACTAATGTTTTATTGAGAAATACTTTCAGGTTCTATATCGGTTAGCGCACGACGTCCCCGATCGGAAAAATTAGAGAAATCAAAGAAATTGACAAGAACGCTCGTCGACACTCGGATTTCGTCGAGAAGATAGAGTTTAGGTTTATGGTGTCTATAATGTGTTGTAAATCCTCATGATGATGCAAAGAAATCCAAAAACCAAACCCAGACCCCAAAATATGAAAATTTTAAAAATTAGAAAAGACCCTAAAAATCACTAAGCCTAGGGAGCTCCTTCGATGGCTATATGACCTAGATATTTTATTGTCACTAAAAGTCTTGGTAATTGTTCCTTAGGTAAAAACTAGTAAACGATATATTTTTAAGGATTTTTTGGAAGCCTTTAACCTATGCATATTTGACCCAGGAGATTATAAAATTTTCGGTTTTCGGAAATTTGTACTAGACCCAAAAAATTAGATTTTGATTCTTAAGGATTTTAATTTTTTAAATATTTTTATTGAATCCAAATGAGGGATAATCCTTATATAATATTTATGTTTTAATGTTATTAGCCTAAAGTTAAGAAATGTTATATAATGTTATATAAGAGGACTTAGTGAAGATGGAACCAAAAATAAACAAACAAGCAAAAAACTCAGCCAAACCAATACTGATTTTCCAATTTTGGTCAACCGATCGATCGATCAATCGAATGGTGCTCAAAAGTGGCAGAATGCATTTGGCCGCTTGTCGGTCGGTCGACGATCGATCGGCAAACGACCAGACGGCGAAAAACGACTATATTTCGAGCCGTTGAGTAATGTTCCACTTGAGCCCACTTCATGGTATTGGCCTGAGCTTTTCTATCTTGGTCTTAATCTTGGTTTTGATGATAACAAACATATAACTAATATTGCATTGAGAAATACTTTCAGATTCCAAGTTAGTTAGCGTACGACGTTCGTGATTGGAAAAATTGGAGTAATCAGCAAGGACGCTCGTCGACGCTCGGGATTCTTCAGGAAGATAGAGTTTAGGTTTAGGATGTCTAGAATATATTGTAAATCCTCATGATGATGCAAAGAAACCAAAAAACCAAACCTGAACCCCAAAACACGAAAATCCAAAAAGTTAGAAAATATCCTAAAATTCACTAAGCTTAGGGAGCTCGTTGGAGGACTATATGACCTAGACATTTTCTTGGCACCAAAAGTCTAGGTAATTGTTTCTTAGGTAAAAACTAGATAACAAGATATTTTAAAGGATTTTTTGGAAGCCTTTAGCCTACCCATATTTGACCCGACAGATTATAAAATTTCTATTTTTCAGAAATTTGTACTAGACCCCAAAAGTTAGATTTTGATTATTAAGGATTTTGATTTTTTAGATATTTTTATTGAATCCAAATGGAGGGTAATCCTTATATAACATTTATGTTTTAAAGTTATAAACTGTCATGTTTAATAAATGTTATATAAGAGGACTTAGCGAAGATCGAACCGAGAAATAAATAAACAAGCAAAAAAAAGCAAAATTGTCCGGTTTTTTCCAATTTCAATCGACCAAATGATGCCCGAAATAGACAGAATGCCTTCGATCGCTCGGCGATCTCTCGATCGGTCGACCGACGATCGACCGACAATCAATCGGACGACGAAAAATGGCTAGTTTTTAAGCCGTTGAGCAGTGTTTCACCCGAGCCCATTTCATGGCTCTATAAATATTGATGCCCCAGCATTCCTTTGACAATTTTGATCACTCCCAACCTTCTGGAGCCATCTTGTGATCATTCCCAAGACTTATTGAGCTAATTCTTTTGGAAACTCTAGCTTTGATCTCTCATCTCTTTGATTGAGCCTTACCTTCATTGTTGCATCATCAAAGACATCAAGAGGAATTAAGCTAGGAACCTTATTGTGGAGTTAAGTACTTTATTGTTTGATTTATTGCTCTATTTATTATTGTATTTTGTTATTTATTTTATTGTATTTGAGTTTGTGTAAACCTAGAGTGCTAGGTTGATTGAGTTGGTGGTTGCCTTGGTGTTAAGGCTTAAATCCACCATTGTAAACTTAGTTTACTAGGATTAGTTGAGTTATCCCTTAGGTTGAGGTGGGAGAGTGCTCTCGGTAGGAAGGTAGGATACTTCCGGGTGTGGAAGTGCCTTCAGTTTGAGAGCGGAGACTTTTTGGTGTAAAGTCCTCTTTGTAAGAAAAATAATATAATCTAGTAAAACTAGTTTGGAAATCCTAAGCGGGGTACTTAGGTAGTGGAGTAGGCATTGGGGCCGAACCACTATAAATAATTGTGTTAGTATTGATTTATTATTTTGTGTTAATTGTTTTATCATTAATCGCTTCCACATTTAGTCGTTAAATTATGAATGACCTAAGTAGTTTAAGAAAAACGTATAAAACCGAATTTAGGCGATAAGTTTAGTTAACACCATATTCACCTCCCTCTAGTGTGGTCATTTCACCAACACATGACTCTATAAATATTGATGCTCCAGCCTTCCTTTGACTATCTTGATCACTCCTAATCTTCTTGAGCCATCTTGTGATCATTCCCAAGCTTTATTGAGATAATTCTTGTGGAAACCATAGCTTTGATCTCTCATCTCTTGATTGAGCCTTAACTTCATTGTTTCATCATCAAATGCATCAAGAGGAAGTTAGGAACCTTGTTGTAGAGCTAAGTACTTTATTATTTGATTTATTGCTCCATTTATTATTGTATTATGTTGTTTATTTCATTGTATTTGAGTTTGTGTAAACCTAGGGTGCTAGGTTGATTGAGTTGGTGGTTGCCTTGGTGTTAAGGCTTAAATCCACAATTATAAACTTAATTTACTAGGATTACTTGAGTTATCCCTTATGTTAAGGTAGGAGAGTACACTCGGTAGGAAGACGGGATACTTCTGGGTGTGGAAGTGCCTTCGATTTGAGAGCGGTGACTTTTCGATGTAAAGTCCTCTTTGTAAGGGAAATAATATAATCTAGTAAAGCTAGTTTGGAAATCCTAAGCTGGGTGTTTAGGTAGTGGAGTAGGCATTGGAGCCAAACCACTATAAATCATTGTGTTAGCATTGCTATCTTTGTTTGTGTTTAATTATTTTTATTATTGCTTATGCATTTAGTCGATGAAATGCAATTTGCCTAAGTAGTTCAAGAAATGATTAAAACATAATTTAGGCGACAAATTTAGTTAACACACTATTCACTCCCTCTCTAGTGTGGTCATTTCACCAACAATAAGGTGTAAAGGACATATGAGAAGGATAACTGCCTATCATATGATTAGTGCACCCAGAGTCTATAATCCATGGCAAATTATTAAGAAAAGAACCCTTACCAGACATCATCACTTATCTTCTCTGATTGGATTTGAGTTGTAGGTACTTCACTTTGCTCATCAGTAGAAGCTTGGTATGCTCTAGGAGAATATTGAGATTTAACTCCCTTAAATCCCTTAGCAGTACACTAAATTCTTCTTTTTGCAATGAGATATTACATGACCATACTCTTTATATTCATGACATTGAATTAGCTCTTCCAGTATGAAAATAGATTCAACCTCCTTTTTACTTTCTAATGATGATTGATGATCATTCTAGTCTCTTCCCTTAATAACTCACTAAGAACATAATCAATGTTAGTCACCTTAGCACGACTTAGTATATTTGCCCATACTGCTTCATATTCTGGCCGAAGTTTCATTAGAAATTGCATAACCTTTCTTTCATCTTATAAGTTATGCAGATTTTTGGCACAACATCTATTGGTATTAATGTTATCCATACTAGCAACCTCAAGATTTGTTCATAATGTCATAAATCCAGCATAATATTCATGTATATTTTTATCTCCTTGTGTATATTGAAAAATTTCAAGTTCAATCTGAAACTTACGTACAAGATTGGATTGTTGATATATCTTTGCAAGATAATCCCACATCTCTCTTGCGGTTGCAGACATCTCATTGATGTCCTAATGTTCAATGTGACAAAACTCAGAATCCAAGATATAATCTTAGCATCATTAGTTTGCCATTTTCGTAAAGTCGGACCATCATCTTCTGGCTTGGTTTCAGACCCATCAATATGTCCCCAAAGACTCTCATCTTGAATAAAAAATTGAAAATGAAACCTCAAAATTGGGTAGTTTCCACCATCAAACTTTACAATAATAAAATCCCCTTTTTCAGATGCCATATCAAGCAAAGTTCAGATCAAAACTGAACAACAAGTGCACACAATAAAGGAATTAATTCATAAGGGTATGAAAACGTGGCTCTGATACCATGTCAATAAATAGAGAAAGAGATAAATAGATAAAAGTGGTGTAGAAATCATCATCAGTTTCTCACCAAAAATATCATATTTATAGTCAAAAGTAAGAGGATTACAAATAACTGATATTGAAATATATAACTGTACTATATAATTGTACAAATAAATTTAATTTTTTAATTAACATTATTGGTGGCCCTTGATTCTCGCCTGCAATATATACAGATACGACATGCCTCATTATAAGATCCGAGAAAATTTCCTAATATAAAAATCTGTTTTGGTGCAGCGTGCCAGACCCGGGGGTAGTCGAGTCGAGTCTAAGGATTGCCTCGAGTAAAAAGGTATGACTCGTCTAATGATGTATGTAATTAAATTGGGCAAATGACTCTTTCCTTTTATGCATTTATACCTTAATCGAGTTTAAATCGACTCGTGTTGCGGGTAGAGTCGGAACCCAAGTCGAGCTCGGGTTTAGTCGAGTCATGAGTAAGAGTCAAGGGCCAATATGGAAGGTTAGATGAGGGATTACATGCTATCGTGCGACTCATCTTGGAGTCGCACAAGGCAGCGCATAGGGAGAGGGGGAGAAGGAGCAAGGAAAGGAGATTTTGGTCGATCCGAGATTTTGCGCCGTCGCCAGAAGATTCGAAGTCGTCATCATCCAATCCTTCATCTTCCTCAATCAAGTGATTGGTTAGATTTGAAGAATTGGGAGAGGCGGGTAGCCGAACCCCTAAAGGTGATAGGATGTGTTTTCTCGCAAGATTTCGACGAATCGTGGTTTCGTAGTTGTGTATTCATGGTTTTGTATCAATTCTTGTCGGATCGCCTTGTTTTCCTCGCCGATTTCTCAAGTTTCAGGGCTGTCGAATCATGGGGAAAGGGGAAAGGTCATGCCAAAATTTTCTCCTATTCCCTTGACGGAAGTAGAGCCCTCGGATGATCTTAAGTTCATGAATAGTGTGTTCTTAATCATCAACTTCACGTGTTAAGAAACTTGTCTTCCCTAGAACTCATAGGTTTGGCCGAATGAACCCTAAAACTTCATGAGAAGGGTTCGGCCGGGTATAGAGGAAGGGGCAAACTAGTCAATATGAAATTAAATTATACCAGAGACAAAGAATTAAGGTCGGGGATTAATTCTCCTCTTCCATTTCCTACCCTAGGAGGCATGGCCGAGCAAGGTTCACCTTGCTCAAGGCTCGGCCAAGCCTAGGGGGAGGGAGAGGGTGAGCTTTAGATGGAAACTTCCATAGTTAGAGTACTAAAACTATAGAGACATGATGATACTTGGGAAGAACTCTAACCATAGCAAATAAATTTATTGATTCATGTAATTGTAGGAATGATAGCTTAGTGACCATCTTAGCTCATTCCTCTTTAACTTTTGAAATGATGTAATATGTTTACCATGCTTAATAGTACATGCCTTGTTGAATTCATTGCTATCTTACCATGCTAGATAAGCTATTTTATATTGAATTTAATTCTAATGCAGTATGTAAATGTTTATTGTTGACTATCGTAGTTACACATAGTAGTTGTGTGAATTATGTTTACCGTTATTTATTTTATATATGCTGTCCGAAAATGTTCATGGGTGGAATTCCAAGTTCGGTTCTCGGGAATTCCTACCCAAGGTAGCGTATAACGCTAGATAACATGTAGGACATCGCAAGGTACATATTAGATATGAAAATTGAACTAGAAAATGATACAACTTCTAGGACTTCTAGTATTCATTTTTGAAAACCCAAAATTATTAGGAGTACATGTTTTGGAAGGGTAACATTAATTGTTGACCCTGCAGGCCGGATTAGGGCCGGATACAGGCAAACTGCCCGAAGTGTATATAAGGAAACCCTATGACATTTTGATTGTGTGATGTGCTTGAGATGGTCTGCCGAGGAGCATGGGCGGTCGAAAATGACCAATGCTTGACTCGACCAGTGATTGGGTCTTGAGATGCACTAGCGGGCCCGCTAGGTGTCAGACCCTAGTTGGGTGGGACTAGCTATCCCTACCCTAGACGATGTCCGGAGACTAGTAGACAATCCTAGTCGATGACCCAAATTTTTTTGACTTCGTCTTGATATGATGTGGCCGAGCGGCCAGTGTGATTCTACCTTGTATGGTAGGGCCGGTTATGGTCGGGATTCTTATACCATAAGTAGGCCCCTAAGGGCCGAATGCCAGGTGGCTTAATTAGACCGTTATGGCAGGTTTTTCTCATATATGATTTATACAGAATGACCCATGGGATTAGTAGTCATATTAAAAAGTAGCTTACCTCCCTGAATATATATACTGTGTTGCCTTATATGTTATGCATGACTAATTGAGGATTATGTGGAGGTTCGGAAGAACCACTCACTGAGTCCCAAGTGGACTCACGATTTGTTTCTTTTATTTTTGCGGAGCATGATCAGTGATTGAGGGTTGTCGTCATGGTGCAGTGGGGGGGGGGGGACAGGCGGTAGTGCCATATCTCGTAGCGGCGTCCTTTAGTCATAGTCCAGAGTCATGTTGTAATTTCTTTTCTTTTTTTGCACTGACAGTTAGTGTTTTGAAAAATTTGTATTGAACTTTGATACTTGAGATGTTCTAGTTTATGACGATGCTATTTTTTTCTCCTTTGGTTTGAAAATATATATATATTTGTGACTTTGAAAATTTAAATAAAGATTGCATTGTGGTTTCTTTTCTCGATATGTTCTGGTTTTTTTGACGATTAGTGTAGACAGTAGGCTACAGGGTAGGATGTAGGTCCTGACCGATCACACTATCCTCAGTGGGGGTGTGACACTCAAGTACCATAGAGTCTAATTTTCTATTACCTCCACCTCGATCACATCATCACTTAAGCATCAAAGTATCTTTTGTAGCCCCCTCTTGCTGGAGTTGCACTTGATCAGACGACACATTGGACCGAATCTCATCACTTCGACTTCAGACAGGAACAAGAATAAATTATACTATAATTTATATAATTAATAGAAGTATAATAAATAATTAATGTAAAGTAATTTATTAATTTTAAAATAATAAAATTATTACATATTTTATTTTCATAAAAATTCAATTGAATCTTCGTAACATAATAATAATCAAAATATTATTTAATAATAAAATAATAATTATTTTATTATATATAATTATTAAAATTAATTTAATAATTTAATATTTTTTAATTTTATATAATATTATAAATATTGAATAGAAAAATATCAAATAAATGACATACTATTTCTCCCGATAAAGAATTATAACCCCCCCCCCCCTATTCATTATAAAAAATTATACCTAAAAAATAGGTGGACATTAAAAAATAGTATTTTATCCTCGTGGATGTCTAATTTATCATAAAAGTTTGAAAATATCTTGTACCATAATTCTTTAGCGGTTGATTAAAGAATTAATATAATGTTATTTTAATGTAAAAAAAAGAAATAGTATTCTATTATACAGTTATTCCATAATTTCCATTCATCTAAACTCATTTTTTGAATCGAGTGCGAACCTAGTGCCAAGCTGTGTGCAGAATTGCTAGGGTGTTAGTTTTACTTTCGGTACCCACTAGAAAGCGGAAATTGGAAAAGGGGTATATTTTGGAAACAAACAAGTGGGAGGGCACCTAATCGTAAAACTACATATTTCTTGCAGCCGAAGAAGCCTTTGCGGGTCTTCTTCCCCTCCCTTGTCACCAGCGACAACTCTCGCACACTCTAAAAACCCTAATCCTCGGCCAACTGCTCGCAGAGAAACTCTATCGTCCGATCTAGGAAGGTAGTTGATAAAACGCCATGAGTCGCGGAACTGGAGCTGGCTACGATCGTCACATCACAATCTTCTCCCCCGAGGGCCGTCTTTACCAAGTCGGTAAGCCCTATGGTTCCAAATTCCCACTAAATCGCCTAATTTTGGATTCTTGGTTTCCCCAAGTTGGATCGTTCTCAGGACCTTGCATTGCGCGACGCAACGTGCTTTCTAGGTGTTTTATTTTAGTCGTTAAGTGTGCCTTCCTTGATTGGGACAGAATATGCGTTTAAGGCCGTCAAGGCCTCCGGGATCACGTCGATTGGAGTCCGAGGAAAGGATTCGGTCTGCGTTGTCACCCAGAAGAAGGTTCCCGTGAGTATTTCTTCGCCTTGATTTCTTAACATCAACAAAGACAGGATTTTGTTTGCGTTTTTCATCATGTAACTTTGTGCTTGTTGTGGAAACCTTAATGTAGGACAAGCTCTTGGACCAGACCAGTGTCACTCATCTCTTTCCTATTACAAAGTACCTCGGACTGTTAGCTACCGGGATGACAGGTTGTCTATACATATCTCACTCCTTTTAGTGAATTATGGTATTGCTTTGCGTAGCATTGCAACATCTTTGCTCTGTTCTATCCTCAACTAGTGGCACAAAATGATATAACTGTTTATGCACCACGATCTCAAATACCCCGCATAACAGTTTTGTGGCAAATCATCTAATGATATTGTGTATCAGATGATATGTTGCAAATTTTCTTTTTTGTCAAAACTCTTTAATTGTTCAACATGATTGAAGTTTTAATACTATGGCTGCTGTAGCGGATGCAAGATCCTTGGTCCAACAAGCAAGAAATGAAGCAGCTGAATTTCGTTTCAAATGGGGATATGAGATGCCTGTAGATGTATTTGCAAAATGGTATCATCACCTTCTTCCAGCTTATTATCTGTTATGCTTAACAAAACTGATACTTTTATGATTTCATCATTCTATTTTTTATAAATGTTGATAACTGTTTCACATCCACTTGAAGACACTAGCACATAGTTTTCAGAATATTAGTAGATTGAATGCCATCATTATCGGCATTTGTCTTATTGCCCTCTATCATTGTTTTATTAGCCTGTCATTGACAGGTGCTCTAACTATCCTCAATTACTCTTGCAACTAGTATTTATGGAGATCCAGAAGGATCAGAATTGAGAATGGACATTCAATTCCACCATCTTAAAGAGAATTTTATTTTTACTAATTAAGATAATAGTTTCTTCAACTAGCTTTAGGACTGTTTTTGAAAAATCCTCTCGGCAAATGATGCTTGCCAAACTATACTTGACACTGGACCATCTTCAGCTTGTGAGTGGATTTTATTGCTTGTGCCTACTAAGTTGATCAATACTTTCAAATATTCAAACTGGTTTTGACAGGGTCACAATTTTTTGGTTATATTGGGCTTTTCTTTCCTTAATATCCCTTCTTCTGATGAATTCTACATATCCTTTTTTTCCTCTTTCAATAGACTATATAATTTGTCAGTTTTTGGTCTGTCCGTTCATTATATTGAACTCTGATATGATCTGGGATGTTGTTCCCTTATTCTGCTTTCAAATCCTTTAAGTATTCACCTTGATAAACTTATTTTTAATGCTTTTATATGAATGCGCAGGATAGCAGACAAGTCCCAGGTATACACCCAGCATGCCTACATGAGGCCTCTTGGAATAGGTTTGTTTTTCATGGTTATTCTTTCAAGATAGTGAATGTTGAATGAAATAATTGGGTTTGCCCTAGATCTTAGCTCTTCTACTATTTCTATATATATTCCTTTTCTTGTTTCTTAGTTCTCACCACTTTATTTTTTTTAATCAATGAAGTCGCAATGATCTTGGGCATTGATGAAGAGAAAGGACCTCAACTTTTCAAATGTGATCCAGCTGGACATTTCTTTGGGCACAAGGTATGTGGTATCTTAAAAGTGCATCTTTTTACTTTACCTTTGTAACTGAGCAGTTTGTGGTTCTTGTTTAATCATAGATACACGTTCTTTCTGAGAAAATTCTTAGAATAAGATACTTAATTCAGATTAATGAGTGGAAGTGCACCCTAACTAAATCCAATTGAACTGATAGTGTTAAGATAGAAGGCATTATGTGGCTCCTTATGTCTATTGTATTTTTCTTTTAGAATAAATCTTAGTCCTTTTGAGGCTTTTTATGGTGAGTCAGAAAAGTTAGACCTAATGGCTTGTGCTTAACCTCAGGTCACCAGTGAAGAACAGATAGAATACCTAACCAAGAGAAGACATTTCTGTGAAAATGTCTTGTCCTTTCTTGTATCTGAAAATCATTGTTGATAAATACCAGATATTCAGGGATAAAAACACATTCCCATTACATAACTGCAATATATTTAATTTTACAGGGAATTTCTTTCTTTTTTGAGGTACTGCGATGTAACCAATGCAAATTCGAAGAATTATAATCAACTTAATTGATATCAGATCTTTTATTATAGAGGAAAAAGGAAAAAGTAATTGATATCAGGATCAGTAACCTGTTTCAAATGATCCTTGGGGCTGATGCCTCATACATGAGAATATGTATCACATATGTGGAGCAACTTGCAGTGATAGGACTACCAGTAGATCCATCCTTAGATGTATAGGAAACCAGTCTAACACCAACCTGCAGAAGGTAATAAATATATATCCTAGAGTTATGAAAGTAGCCTTGACTAAATACACTTGTTTTACTGGACAAGATACTTGCAATCCTAGGACAAATGACTTTTAAAGTAAATCTTTATGAGTTCTTGTCATGGAGAAATTTAGAAGGCTCATACAAAGCTGAAATCATATCTGCATTATCAGAAATGCCAGATACATGATATTTATATTAGCTAAATTTATTGATAATTTGATCCATCAATCTTAGTAATGCATAAGTTCTAATATTTTGAGTCCAGGCTACAAGTGCTGGTCTGAAGGAGCAAGAAGCAATCAACTTCTTGGAGAAGAAAATGAAGAATGATCCTGCATTTTCATATGAAGAAACTGTACAGGTATGGGCTTATTATTCTAGTTGATCTTCATAAAGAATATTTTGTTTTAGGATAATATCATTTTTCTTATCTCTTCAAATATTCCCAATTCCTGTTTTTCTTTTTCCATGGGATGAGATCCATACTTTGCGGCTTTGTTTGGCTAATTAGCGGTTAGTTTATTATATTAGCTAATTTGACTAGTTTATTGCATTAGTTGATTTGATCAGTTTATTGTCTGTTTGTATAAAAATATTTGATAAAATTAGCTGTTAGGTATTAGCGATTAGCTATTTGAATGTACACATGACAAATAAAGACATAAGTATATTTTAAATGATGATTTTAAACTATTCTCTCAATACCAACCAGTGTTACCACGAGGCGTTAGGCGCCTCAAGGCGCCAAGGTCCTTTATTGCCCGAGGCACTACCGCGCTAGGCGCTCGCTCGAGTGAAAACAAGGCGCTCCTATTTAAGTATATATAATATTATATATCATTCAATGATAAACCTATGAATAAAAATAGTATCACAATCATGGTTTAAAATACCGGTACCAGTACCGATTTCGGTCACCGGCCGGTATCGGTATATACCGGTACCGTACCATACCGACACTCGGTATGGGCCCGTACTGAGTGAAATTTTTGTTTATTTTTTTTGTGTTGTTTTGAAAGCAATGCAGCAATGTGCTCTCACTTTTTTTGACAGCTGTTGTGACAAGCTCTCATACCGGGCGGTAACCACCCAGTATTTGATAAATACCGCCCGTACCGGGTGGTATTTATCGATACACCCGGTACCGACCCGTACCGGATGTATCATATATCGGTTTTTCAAAAAACCGGTAAATACCGACCTATCGAGCGGTACGGTACGGTATTTTAAACCATTATCACAATAATAAGACTTAAAACACCAATTATCAAATATGAGTCAACTTGTAAACTAAAATGTGTAAAATGACACTCCATAGTTCAAGACTTCAAGTCACAGTTCAACAAAAATTAAACAAAATATGAAAAGTAAATATCAAGTCGTCAAATTCATCAACAAAATCAGCTTCATCATCATTGTTTTCTCCTTCACTAGATTTATATTCCTCAGCCTCAGATTCTTCTTTGTCATCTGTGGTAGCAAAATTAATTTTTTCCTCTCTAATTATTCTCCTTGAACTAGATGCTTTGCTACTAGACAACCTCACTTGTTGTCTAGTATATGTTCTTAACTCTTCAACACCCGTTGCTCTTGCTACATCCCCCCATCTCAAATCATCATCTTTCATGTACAAGATCATCTTCTGCATTGTTAGCACCCATTTTTCCTACCAACCATTCATTAGAAGCATTAATATCATTCAATGAAATTGGATCAATAGTATTCCTTAGTTCATGTTGAGCCTTGAGTGCTTGATTGTACTTAATGTATACCAAATTTTGTAACTTTTGATGCTCCAATCTATTTCTTTCTTTGAATGAAACTGTTACATAAAATTAAAATTATATCTCAGTTAGCTACTTAGCTATACAATATTATTTACATATTCAAATGATAATTAGATATATGAAAGTATGAAAGTTAAGCTATAATATTATACTTACATGTTCAAATACACTCCAATTACATTCACAACCCGATGCACTACATGTTAAACTCAAAATCTTAATGGCTAAATCTTTTAAGTTTGGAGTTGCACCGCCATATAAATCCCACCACTCAGCTATAAATTAATAAAATAATAAAATATTAATATGAAAAATTGTAAGATAAAATAATTCATTAAATCATAATGAAAACTTTTACTGGGAACTTTAGTAGCCGGTGAACGAATAGACATTGGAATTCCAAAAAGTTTCTCTGCCTTCTTGTACAAGGATAACTCATTCATTATCTTATCTTGAAGATCAATACTAGGAGTCAATCTTTTAATGCACTCATACAAATTGTTAATAATTTCCATATCTTTTTTCAACCTCATTCGGATTTTTATAATAAAATTCGGGATTTAAATAATGTTCTGCTGCATGCAATGGATGATGAAGTTGACATTCCCATCTTCTCATTGATGATGAAGTTGGCATTCCCATCTTCAACTTGCTAATAATGAGAAGATGGGAATGTCAACTTCATCATTCATTGCATGCAGCGAGACATTATTTAAATCCTGTATTTTATTATAAAAATCCGGGTGAGATTGGAAAAGATATAGAAATTGTTAATAGTTTGTATGAGTGCATTACAAGTGACTCCTAGTATTAATCTTCAAGATAAGATAATGAATGAGTTATCCTTGAACAAGATGACAGAGGGACTTTTTGGAATTCCAATGGCTATTCGTTCACCAGCTACTAAAGCTCTCGGTAAAAGTTCTCATTATGATTTAATGAATTATTTTATCTTATAATTTTTCATATTAATATTTTATTATTTTATTAATTTGTAGCTGAGTGGTGGGATTTATATGGTGGTGCAGCTCTAAACTTAAAAGATTTAGCCATTAAGATTTTGAGTTTAACATGTAGTGCAACGGGTTGTGAACGTAATTGGAGTTTATTTGAACATGTAAGTATAATATTATAACTTAACTTTCATACTTTTATATATCTAATTATCATTTGAATATGTAAGTAATATTATATAGCTAACTTAGATATAATTCTATCTAACATATTCATTCAAAGAAAAGAAATAGATTGGGGCGTCAAAAGTTACCAGATTTGGTATACATTAAGTACAATCAAAGCACTCAAGGCTCGACATGAACTAAGGAACATTATTGATCCAATTTCATTAAATGATATTGATGTTTCTAATGAATGGTTGGTAGGAAAAATGAGTGCTAACAATGCATAAGATGAGCTTGTACATGAAGATGATGATTCGAGATGAGGGATGTGGCAAGAGCATTGGGTGCTGGAGAGTTCATACATATACTAGACAACAAGCGAGGTTGTCTAGTAGCAAAGCATCTAGCTCAAGGAGAATACTTAGTGAGGAAGAAATTAATTTTGCTACCACGGATGACGAAGAAGAATTTGAGGCCGAGGAATATAAATCTAGTGAAGGAGAAAACAATGATGATGAAGCTCATCGTGTTGATGACTAGATATTTACTTTTCATGTTTTGTTTAATTTTTGTTGAATTGTGACTTGAAGTCTTGAAATGTAGAGTGTCATTTTACACATTTTAATTTACAAGTTATGACTCATATTTGATAATTGGTGTTTTAAGTCTTATTATTGTGATACTATTTTTATTCATAGGTTTATCATTGAATAATATATAATATTATATATACTTAAATAGGAGTGCCTCGCTTCACTCGGGCTAGCGCCAAGAGGCACTTAACGCCTCGTGATAACACTGACCAAAAGAAGAGGCAATTTCTCGCGAAGAAGTGCTCGAAGAAAGAGAAATAGTTCTGCTAGAAAAGTGCACTGAAATAATATATGTTTATGAGAATTGCAATTCGCTTTTTTTTTTTTTAATTTAACAAAGATAGAAAGTCACAATAGGTGACTCGGGTTTGAACCCTAGATCTCTAGGAAATATCCAAGATGTTGCCACCAACTTTGCTACTCACAGTTGGCGAGAATTGCAGTTCGCTTAATTAATAAAAATTGAACAATAAATAAAAATCACTGGATGCACATGGTGTAGAAATAGCACCAAGAAGATTGTGCCCCCCTTCCATTCAAACTAGAGGGAAGATTAAAAACAAAAAGGTTGATTTTTTTAAAAAAAATCTTCTTCTCTTATTCTTATTCTTCTTTTTCTTCTCTTATTGTTTTCATTTGCTTTTTGTCTCTTCGCTTCTTTCGTTCCTCCATTGCTTTGGGACCCAAAATGATCGAGGGTTGGGATTGGGAGGAAGGAGGTCAGTGGAACTGTAGCAGTACTATATGACCATAACAGTATTGTACTCCTCTATGGTGAGGTAGAAAAATAAGATTCTCGGATGGAAGTTAAGGTTTTTACTCAAGTGCCAAAGATAATGATGAATAAATGAAAAGAGGCAGACGTGATGAAGAGAGGGGCATGAGATGAGTGGAAGAACAGAATAAGGGATGAGTAGAAAAGAGTAAATTAGGGCATCATAGTTATCACCCTGCCACCAACACGCCGACAAGTGCAGTGACAAAGATGGGACGCCGACAAAGAAGTATTTATGGTGGCTTTGGTTCTGTTTTTATAAGCTCTGACGCAAAGATAGGGTAAACCCCAATTATCTCAATATCTCTATATATAGGATGGTTACAATAAGCACGAGGAAGAAGATAATAGAATAGACCAATACTTAATGGCAAAAACCCTAATAATCTTAACATCCTTATAAATCTCTTCTACGCAACAATTGTCCATCAGTACTTATTGTATCTACGTGATGCCAATTTTTCTTGATTTTATTTTTGCAGACCGCAATATCTGCTCTACAATCAGTTCTCCAAGAGGATTTCAAAGCTACAGAGATAGAGGTAATATATTGATTTAAGATCATGAGTGAATTAATTACCCATGAGATTGGGTAAAATATTCAGTCATTGTTAGAAGTTATCCTAGCATGTATATGATCCCGTAAGAATCACCACTTACCCTTTCCACTGCATTTTAAGCTCGCCACTCGTTCTATTCTTTTTATGTGTTTGTATCATGATTAAAATTGATTATTTCCTAGGTGGGAGTTGTGAGGAAGGAAGATCCAGTTTTTAGGGTTTTATCAACAGAGGAGATTGATGAACACCTGACAGCAATCAGTGAACGCGATTGATGAAGCATTCCACTTCCACTCTTATTTTGAACTTGCGCCCTTGTTTGCCCCATTGTATCTTGGATGAACTCTTATGACTTATCCTTCCAAAGTTCCAATGTAATGCACAGTTGCATGTTGTCATGTTCTCTGTCTTGGAAATCACAAATACCTGGATCTTGCATTATGAGATGGCATTCATATGGATTTCTGCCATCAAGCATTACATTCAATTTATTTTATGTTTTAATACATTCGACAAGATGCAAAAACTTTGGTGAAATTTTTATGACTTAACATTACATTGTACTCCCTCCGTTCCATAATAAGTGATTTTTTAAGCTTTGACACAGATTAAGAAAGTTATTTAATAGTCTAATTTTTAGCAATTTTTTTTTTGACTAAATTACTCATAGTGTGTGACCCTTAATATTCTCAATGAATGCTTTATTTGATGACTTTCAATATTCTTTTATATTGTACACCATTAATGGGAGAAATTTTTATTAAAGATTAGAATTGGTAAAAAGAAATTAATACTATATTGGAAGTCTAAAGTGTCACTTAATATGAAATTAATTTTTTTTTTTTTAAAAGTCACTTATTATAGAACGGAGGGAGTAATAAAAATCGTTGGGTTTTATCTAAAATCTCTGCAATTGTCAGTAGTTCCATGCTTTTGAAGAATGTTTAAGATTTATCATCTGTTACAGGTTTTTCAAATGCTGTTTATCTATCCTCTTTGGTTCCTCCATTTCGTCAGAGGATTCCTTTCTCAGTAAGGATAGTTTTTAGGTAGGGTTGTTCATAAAACTTGACAACTAACCTGACCTATCAATTCGAATATACTTTGAGCCAAGCTTCTGAATTTGGGTTATTTTCTTAATCCTAAACTTTATGAAATTGGGCATTTGGCCTCCAAAACTCGACTTGACCAGTTTAATTACGGTCCTATTTTAGCAGTCAAATGAACTTAGATGCATTGAAGTAAAATTTACTAGAGGCAGTAATATACTAATTGATAAACTAAGGATAATAGTAGTTAATATCTTACAACTAGTAATTAATACTAATCATCAAAGTGTCACATAATCTCTTGATAAGCAAACTACTCATTTGAGCTTCAACTTGCCGATGAAGTCGGAGAGCAGGCTGCCCATGTAAAGATGGTCATCAAATTCCAGCGCCGAGGTGACGAAGGACATCATCTTCCCTTGAGAATCATCAAGCACTCTTCTTATCTTCCCATCACTCCCCACATTGGCAACCATTGCACCTTTCTTCATGGCTCCAAGGAACTTAACAGAGGCGATCTCCGGAAATGCCACTGCGAAGACTTTCTTTACTGTTGCCGACCGGTGGATCAAATCCATTCCGGTTGATCTCAACTGAAACAATTAGTTAGTTACCAATATCACCATAACAAAATTCGAGTTTATGCGATATTTCAATCAAATATATTGATAAAAAATTGAAAAATGTCACAGTAATCAATATTTGGGAATATCTCTAGCGTTCCCTCTTTTGGTTGCTACAAAATAGCGTTAAATGAGGATAATTTGTCAATACATTATGGGTTAAAGAAAGTGAAGGTTAGTCAAACTCGATTAATCCTAGATTAGTTGACCAAATTATGTTTTTTAATTCTTCTTTTTCTTCAACTTTTTAATAAAAAAGTTGATTGAGGATCGAATTTTATAACGTATTTAAAATCTAATAAAGATGAGTAAAGTGTAAACCTTTAGGATTGCAACCCAGAAGGAACCATCTGGAGCAAGCTTAATGTTGTCTGGTCCTCCGGGCAGATTGTCAACGAAGATTTCGGTCTCCCCTTTCTTCTCCCCCTTTAGCCAGTGCTTCAAACATCGGAATCTGCATGCAATATTGCAATCCATAATAATTTTTACTAAAGATATAAAAGAACATTATATGAAAAATTACATATACCTTTCCTCTATAGCCTTAAAAATATATCTCAGACTGCCTAGTTTCAAGAATAGTCAGATGTCCATATTAATCGATTTAAGTGTAGACCATGAAAAAAATAAATAAATCCAATCAAATTATAAAAAGTTAATTTTTAAGAAAATGCAATTCACATAATCAAATAGGCTTTTAGTGGTTCCAAGAAAATTCATAAAGGGATTTAATTCATAAAAAGTGCAATTTTTTTTGTAGGAATTTAATTTAATTATAATTACTAGAAATTAAGTTTTTGTGCACAGCTTATTAGCAATGGCTAAAGAAACTATCATAATCTGCACCGACTATAATATTTTCGCATCATGCAACGATGTAGTAATAGCCAACGCTTGTCGTCACAAGTAAATAATAGAAAATAGATTATGTAATGGTGTAGCGATGACCAACTTAAGTCATTGCACATAATATGCATATGTGATAGCATTACAAAGGCACTTAAGTTGTAATAGATGTTACTTTTAATTTAACCCATGCGACATGGTCAGCTTCTTTTGCATTTTATTTCTCTTTCTATGCCGAGCATTGTTTTTTTTTAAAAAAAAAGAAGTGGGGCCTCGCCACACACTTTATTTTATTTCAAGCGTTCGAAATGGTACACAACAATATACATACATAAAGGGAATATGAAACAAAAAGCCAAAGTAGAAATATAACACTCCATCACAGTCGTTCCCAGAACGACAACGTTAGTCGAATTGTTTTGGTTACCGAGAATGATCCCTCACTAAATATACCATTATTCCTGCAAAGCCACAAGCACCAACATCGGACCAGACCCGCGAGCCTTCTTCTCCTCGGCTAGGATGCCAACCCATGGGAAGACCTAACGATGGGGATGGACCCTGCCAGCCCGCATTCCCTAAGGAACAAATCCCATCTAGCCGTCGTGGTAGAGCAAGATCCAAACAAGTGGGCCAAGGATTCCGGCTCTTCTCAGCAGAAGTTGCACAACATGTCTTCCAAATGAACCTCGTGCTTCTCCAATCGATCCTTCGTGTTGAGTCTGCCCCTGAGCAAGATCCATAAGTGTATCTTCATTTTGAGAGGTTCGGGTCCCTTCCAAACTTTTGCTAAATTAACGCTCGCCACCCCACACTCTATCAAGAAACGGTACGCCGAAGCAGTAGAGAACAACCCATTAGCTTTCCATATCTAATTCCCACGATCAGCCGTATTCGAAAGTGAGACCCCCCTTAGGACGTCCCTCAAATTGTTGACATGCGCTAGCTCGACCTCCCCCGACCACCTAAATACCCACTCGTCACGCCCCGCTCCACGCATCTCAGCCACCGAGACCCCTTTATGCTTGCAGGCTAGATCTGGAAATATCGTTGACAGCTTCTCGCATTGCAACCATTTGTCATTCTAAAAACTTGTCGAACTCTCGTCGCCTAGTACCGATTCGAAGCTAATCGAGAAGTAACCTAAGGTTTTTAACCTTGGTATCAATATTTATTTTGATGATAACAAACATATATATTTTGATGAGTCTACCAAGTGTTTGATTTCAGGTTGGGTGATCGATACACGGGACGAAGTTCGTCAAAAAATTATGAAAATTCAATTGTCGACGGCTTCAGAGGCGATCGAGTAGGAAGTTAGGTTTAGGCTTAGTTTTTGATGTAAAAATCTTTTAAGGCCTTAGGGTTGTTCATTGGGTCGGGTCGACCCAATTAACCCGAGAACTCGACCCGACCTGACCCGAACTATTTGGGTTGGGTCGGGTCAGGTACAATCCGACCAAACCCAAGCATAATTGGGTCGGATCTTAGGTTTCAAAATTCAGAATCCAATGACCCGAGAGCCGACCCGATGATCCAATTATATATATAATTATTTTTAAATATTTTTTCTAAAAGAATTATGTTTAAAAACTCATTTTTACCTAAACGAGTAAACCCGACTACCTGACTTGATCTGATCCGAACTAGGTAGGGCCAGGTTTGCGAGGTAAAAGTTTTTAAGCCCGACTCGACCCGATTATAGTTGGTCATGTTGGGTTGGCTTTTCCTCTAAACCTGACCTGACCTGTAAACAGCCCTATAAGGGCTCAAGTCAACCCATTGCTTGTACTTATTCAAAGTCAAACCCAAATCGAAACTCGGAACCAAAATCGAGTCAAAAAATAAAAAATCAGTCTGTTACTGGTTATCGATCGAATGTTCAACCGAAGGGTTGGTCGACCGACCTGCGACCGAAATGTTTCTGTGAATTCTAGTAGGCTTCCGATCAATGTCTGACTGAAGGTTTAGTCGATCGACCTTCGACCGAAGATTGACCGGTGAGCCCAACAGATCTTTTTCTATCCATTGAACGACTAGTTCTCATTCTCACTCTTTGTAAACCCTATAAATACCCCTAGAATTGGTTTCCTTTGACCTCTAATGCTTCATTGATTCTATCCTTCATGGATTGAGCCATAAACATTGAGTTTGAAACCATAATTCTCAATCTACTTCATACTTTAGTCTTCTCCACTTCTTCAAGCCATCAAGCTTCCAAGATTCATTCTTTTGATGCCTTGAAGGACTAGGAGGCATCCAGCAATATCTTTATTAGTGCTTGTTTTTTATTTTGAACTCTTTATTGTTGTTTGTACTTGTATTTTTAGTTCTCATTTGTTATAGTGCAAGTGCATGGTGTGTGGGACACACCTTAGGAAATTATATTTTTGTTCCTTTGGTATAGAGGTAGAGGCATTCTCAAAGGTTGAGGAATAAGTCCTTGGTGTACCATTTTAGGAAGAAAACTTTATAATAGTGAAATGGGTGAAATCCTAAGCGGTGAGCTTAGGTAGTGGATATGGGCGAGGTTGTCGGACTACTCTAAAATTTCTCGTGTTAGCATTGTTTATCTTTATTTGCATGCTTAGCTTATTTGTAATTGTTATATCCTAAGTATTCATTTTGATTGTGCCTAAGATTGAAATTAAACACACAAGTCTAAAATTGAAAAGTATACATTGACTTTAGAACACACTATTCTCCCCATGTAATAATTTAGCTAACAAGCACCTCCGACCCTCAGTTGTTGAAGCCACCACCGAACACCTCAACTTGCTGTTGCGGTCCACGTTCGCCAAGCATTCGTTGCCATCCTTGTCGTCCAACATCCCTCAAAAGGTAAAAAAATTCAATTAATAATTGTAGGGTTTTTGATATGATGGAATCCTAAATATTCTTCAATTTTAGGGTTCTAGCTGATGCCATCTACTGTGCTTGTCGTCGTTCAATGATGTTTGACCACTAGGATAGTACTGACAACAGCTCTTGCCGAAAGTATCCCCATAAATTAAGTTTATTTTTTGTTTAATTTAATTAGGTCTAGGTTTAGTTAAATTTATTTAACATTTTCTTTTATTTTAATTAATTTAATTGACTTTCATTAACTAAAAAAATAATTAAATTGTAATTTAGGTTAATTACATGTGGTTATTTTTTGTGATACATTGTTTAATTTAATTGATTTTTCATTGTTTATTTAAGCTACTTGTTAATTTATGCTAATTAGATTTTCATTGTTATTTAAATGTTAGTCGTTTAATGTAGTGATTTTATATTTTGTTCATTAACTTTGGAAAAATAATTATGACTTGTGAACTAATGTATGCCGTGTACATATTGACAAGTTTGTTATAATTGTTAGATCCTTTTAGGGTTGTATATTGGTCTAAAAAAAGTATCTGCACTTTTATACAATATATAACCGTCGAGTTGTTCCTAATTAGATAGTTTGAGAGTATAATTATGTGTTGCAATCTGCTATTTCTTTTAGTATACTTTTCATTTTGAAATATTTACGATATAATCTCCCTTGTTCTCTAAGCATGTGCCCAAATGATATACATACTTGGAGAACTACATAAAGATATTGCCGAAACTTTGGATGAAGTTGAATGCTAAAGGATTTTTAGACCGAGAGATCGTAATTCTTCACTTGTATAGAAAAGTATTCATTCCAAAATACAATCTATGGATTTCACGTGGGGAGTTGTATGATGGTAGGTCATTGAACAAATTTTTAGTGTGCATTAATATTGTGGTTGGTTGGAAGTATAGTCGCACATATGACTTAATTTGTTGATAGTTGTTATGCATGAGTAGTGTTAGGGGGTCACATTGAGCACCAACTCCTCTTATGGATGGTGCAAGCTCTTCAACCTCTTGGACGCAAGACAAAGATCATATTACAATTCTTTGATTTGATCTCACCAAGCATAGGAGACTTATCGCGGAGATGCAAGCATTCATGCCCAGATATATAGTTGGGTGTATTTGCACATTAATGTTTGGTCCTAGTAATTCATTCTCCTTGTTGACCCCATCCACTACTATATTCCAATGGCGACCCAGGGCCTTCAAATGTTGTCATTGTCTCCACCTTCGACTTAGTTATATATTTTTATTTACATAAGTTGTATTTTGAAATCTTGGATGTCTATATTATTTGATTTGATTGTATATTGATCCAATTCCATATAAAAATAATATTGTAAATTATGTGAGGGCCTGTTTGGTACCCAGGATAAGGACCTTATATAGTATTATATAATACTATACTATGTTTGGGATGAGGTATTAAATAATACCTATACTAAATATAATACCCCTAACCTGCTATAAGGGGTATTAGTAATACAACCTCAGCTGTCCTCATTAGCCCGCACTATCAACCGATTCGTCTTCCCTCTTCTTTGAACGCGAACGCTCTCTTCTTCGAACATGAACACTCTCCTCTTCTTCAAACGCTCCCAGGTACCTTCTTCCCCATCCCTATTTCTCTTCCACCCCGATAGCCAACGCCGGAGGACGAGCAACAACCCTCCTGCGCAACGGCGATCGGGGCAGCAACCCTCACAACAAGTCGAGTGAGGTAGCCTCACTCATTGCTGCGCACCCTCTGCGCAGCGGCGAGTGAGGCGCTGCCTCATTCGCCGTTGCGCAGGAGGGTTGCTGCATCCTACGCAGCGACGAGTGAGGCAGCGCCTCACTCGTCGCGCTCGTCCTCCGGCGCTGGAGGGTCGCTGCCCGTCCTCCGGCATTGGCGATCGGCTGCGCACTCTCTGCTGCAGCGGCGGCGAGTGCCTCTGCGCAGCGACGAGTGAGGCAGCATGCCTCACTCATCTCTGCACACCTCTGCCTACACAGTTGTTGTAGATTCAAGCCTATGTACTACACTGATGAATCTATTGTTTGATTCATGAAATTTTCAAGATTTGTTTTCAACAAGAGAGAGTTTATGTTAGTAGAACATGGCAAATCAAGGTACTTAAGCCTTGCCAACATTAGCAATTAGCAGAACTTGCATACTAGCTCCTTTTGTCTCAATTATTATAGATTCCACATAAAAGAGCCATGATTACTAATAATTAGATACTATGAGAACCAATAATTTATTCCGAAATATGATATATATGTTGCTCCTCTGTATCCATAGTTTATGGCCTTTTAGAATTGAAAGGTATGCCTTCCAATCCCAGAATTAGTTGCAACCTCTACTGTTTTCTCTTGGATTATAGTATTAAATTTCAAATGTATATATTACATTTTTATAAAATTGAAGTTGGTTTTCAGTTCTTTTACTCATAGTTATTTCATTTTGGACTTAATGAGTCAGAGGAAATATCTAGCAGTGTATACTGTGTATTGTGTCAATAGAGTTGGGTGACTTGGGTCATTTGGCAATATCAAGCTTGTTAAATAATCTATCATGTTGAACAATATAAAAATGCTTGTGGCGGAGTAGAGTGCAGAGCTGGTCATGAATTGCAAAGTTTGTTTACAACCCTATAGATTTGAAACAGAAGAGCGTAAAATAAATAAAAGTGTCTAATAGCTTTACAACCCTATGTGTGTGCATGTCTTTTTGTGGTCTATTTTGAATTTAACAAATGCTTACTTAACTCTAATTTTTTAATCAGGGTAGGCTCCTGATTTTGTGATGTTTTAGTCCTTCACTACTTAACTCTAATTTTTTTAATGAATAGATATGAATTCAAGAGAGATGATGATATATTGCATATATTATTATAAGGTTTAGACACTTGCATATGATGCGATGTTTATGTTGATGGTATGGAATATTAATAGGAGAAGGACTACTGCGGTACCTTTGCTTATGAATCGAACTTTTGATAGACATTCGATTCGACTTTGCTTATGAATCAAACTTTTGAGCACGTAGAAATCACTAGAATTATATATGACATGATGTACTTATTGTTGGAGACATGATGTTTTTGCTATGTGTAATTCAACAATTTTGTACTTGTTGTTGGAGAATTAGATTGATATATTTATATTGGGTTTCTAACTTATAATATGCACATATTTAGTATTTAACTTATATTATGATCTTTTGCTACTTCAATATTTATGTGTTCATCTATTTAGGAATGGAATGTGGGAAAGGTAGTCAATCAAAGACAAATAGACGATCATAGACCAAGACCGAAGAAGACACATTTTTAGTTATTCTTGAAGCTGTTGTGACTAATGGTGGAAGATCCGATAATGATTCCTTTAGATCTAGAATTGTAATCCAAATGGAGAAAGCATTGATGGAAAAATGTCCTAATTCGGGACTAAAAGCTAATCCACATCTTGATTTCAAGATGAGAAAATGGAAAAAAGATTATGGAATCATATATGACATGATGAACACAAGTGGGTTTGCATGGAGATGAAAAAAATGCATTGAGGTTGATAGTGATGAGCATGGGAAACTTATGTCAAGGTATACAATATTTTGTTTGTTTATTTCTTTTCTTCTTTTAAAAAAAGATGACTAACTTTTTTTCTAACTTTATTGTAGATCAATAAGGATGCAGAAGGATGGAGGGGAAAGTCGTATCCCATCTTCGATCGGTTAGCTTATATATATCTTTGGAAAAGATAGAGCAACAGGTAAAGGAGCACAAGGTCCTACAGAAATGGCTGAAGCGGCTGATAAGGAAGAAGAAAATAGGATTGTAATTGATGTTGAGGAGAGTTCACCATTTATGATTGGAATTTAGTTTTGATGTTTGTGTTATTATTATTATTTTAATTAATTTTTAAATTAAATATCTATTCATTTTTAAAAAATCAACTTGTATAATAATAGTACAGTACAAGCTAGTATATGTCTGCACCAAACATTGTATAATAATAATACAATACAGGCTAGTACAATACAAGCTTCCAAACGAGTCCTGAATGTGTTTAGATGTATTATGATGCAATGGATGTTGTTTACATTTAGAAGTGTTTATAAAACTGTATATTATTTTGTTAATTTTAAACAAAAGTTATGTAAATTTTAATTTTTATATAATGAATATTAATTTGCGATGGATGCAATGATCCGTAGATGACTTTCTATGACTACTGGTATTCTTGCAAAAAGCTTATTGTAAATTTGTATTTGTATCATGGTCGTAGTCCTTTATGACAACTTTGCGACTGCTCGTCCTTTGTAAAGTTGTCGCCAAACCATTGCT
Organism: Canna indica; assembly: GCA_034359265.1. Lineage (NCBI taxonomy): Eukaryota > Viridiplantae > Streptophyta > Magnoliopsida > Zingiberales > Cannaceae > Canna > Canna indica. Next base: position 36,459,929 of record CP136892.1, on the reverse strand, counting down.
AATTTCTTATTTCATTACATAGCAAAGTCATTGCTGATGTCCATTATGTCAGCAACAACCCAAAAATGATCGCATATTATTTGGAACTTGACCATCTATGACAATCTTTTGATATAACAGTAGTTGTCACTATACATTAGCTATGACATTAAGAAAATTTTAGCCATAGTTGATACTTGATAGCCACAATTATGGTAGTTTTTATGTGTAAATAAGAGCGATATCTAAGGAGTCATTTGGGTTCACAAAATGAAATTGAGGAATATAAATATATAAGGAATAAACATATTGGTATTTGGTCTGCATTATGAAGAGAACGTGAGTAATAAGAAAAATCGACAACTATTCTAAGGCATTTGGAGGTGGCGACTATAGTAGGAGGTGACTTTAATGTGACATGTGGTGACTCAGAATGACTAAACTGTAGAGGAAACGAGGGGGAGTCTACTAAGTTCTCCGAGGTACTAGCTGACTTAGAATTTATCGACCTACCTTTATCGGGAAGAAGATTTACGTGGTGCAACAATCATGCTTCACCTGCTTATGCAAAATTGGATAGAATCCTTATCAACTCAGCTTTAACAGATTGGTCTAACTCTTGGTGTGTTCGGGTGGGAAACTCGAGATTTTTGGATCACTGTCTACTCATTGTCTCGGGGGGACTATCTTTCAAGCGGTCGGCCTTCCGTTTCGAGCACCATTGGATCGGGGAATCAAGTTGTAAGGACGTCATCTTACACTGCTGGCATGAGCATAATGGTATCACCCCACATCTTTTGAGATGGATTTCAAGATGTCGGTTGCTACGTCAGAGATTGAGGATGTGGAGTAAAAACATCCTTAGCAGCAGGAGGGAACATATTACGGCGATTGAGAATGATCTAAACTCTGAGCTGAGAAGGGGCGGCGAGGCCCTTGGACAGACCCCAGGCCAGGATGATATTAGGATCAAAAACTTGTGTAAGAAACTGGATAGATGTTATGAGGCTGAGAATGTTTTCTGGAAACGAAGGGCAAAAGTGAAGTGGATTAAGGACGGAGATAGAAATACAAAATTCTTCCATAGGATAGCCACTGGGCGTAAACAAAGGAACTAGATCTCCTTGATTGTCGTCAATGGCAGAACCGTGAATCAATCGGGTGATATTGCTTCCGCTTTTGATGACTTCTTTCGGATATCCATTGGGACTCCCGCAGAGCAATTGCTGCGTCCGTATTGGTCCGAGCTTTTTTCGGGGGAAAGCTTTGACCTCTCAGACATGGCTTCCCCATTCGGAAATGAGGAAATCCTGGTCGGCCTTAAGGGTATGGGAAATGATAAGGCGCCAAGTCCTGACGGTCTGACTCCGAAATTCTTCATTGCATTTTGGGACATTATTGGGGAAGACGTCTGAGGTGTGTTGGAGGACATCATAGTTGGAAGAGTCGATGTAGGCAGGGTTAACAAATCGTTCATCGTGTCGATTCCAAAAATTGAGGGGGGAAACAAGATCTCCGACTTCAGGCCTATTAGCCTTACTTCGAGCATTGTGAAAATATTTTCTAAGCTCTTGGCTAATAGGTTGAAGCCGCACATGGAAAGACTAATTGGGAACACTCAGAGCACTTTCCTTCCGGGAAGATCTACTCTTGACAGTTTTATGACTGCCTCTGAGTTAATTCAATTATGCAAGAGACATAAGATGGATGCTATTATGCTGAAATTGGACCTCTCAAAGGCTTTTGATAGTGTGAACTGGGACTTCCTTTTGGAGCTGCTCAGAGAAAGAGGCTTCCATTCGAACTGGGTGGATTGGATCTCCATTTTATTACGTACTGGTGAGTCTTCAGTTCTTTTAAATGGGGAACCAGGTAAATGGATCAGACACAGGAAGGGCTTAAGGCAGGGCGACCCCCTTTCTCCATACCTCTTTCTTTTAGTTGCAGATGTCTTCGCAAGATTGATGAATAGGGCAGCACATCATAATATTATTAGGGGAATCAAGATGTATGAGGAGCTTGAAATATCGCACTTGAAATTTGCAGATAATTTTGTGGTGTTTACACATGGAGATGGAAATGATCGACTAAACCTGAAATATCCTCCTATTGGGTTTCTAGGTTATGGCAGGACAAAAAGCTAACCTTGGTTAAACAGAAGCGATTCACGTGACAGGTAATGATAGTAGGAGTGCCGAGGCGGCAGATATCTTGGGTTGCAAAAAAGGTGCCTTCCCGTTGAAATATCTAGGCCTACCACTTAGGGAGGGTGGCCTCATTAGAGATGACTAGAATGGAATCATTGAAAAGGTAGACAAAAGACTCTCTTCGTGGAAAGGTAAACTCCCGTTTAGAGGTGGGCGGCTCGTGTTGATAAATAGCGTAATCTCCATAATTCCGGGGTACAATTTATCGATCTTCAAAGCTCCCAAGTGGGTCATCAGGGCTATTGATAAAAGGAGGAGACGCTTCTTTTGAAAGGGAGAAGTTGATAACGGGAGGACTACAGGGTTTGTAAATTGGGATGATGTGAATAGCCCGACTAAGTATGGCGGATTGAGGATCTTGAACTTGGAAACACATAACAAAGCGAGATTGGGATGATGGTAGTGGGGATTAGCCAATAACAGTAATTTAATCTGGGTCAGTATTGTGAAGGCTAACTATTTCAAGAGAAGAATGTGGTATGAGCCCTCGTGCACTGCTAGGTGGTCTCACATCTAGAAGGTATTAATCAGGCCAAAGAGCTGTTCGACCTTAGCATTGAAAAGAGGATTGGAGGGGGCTCTTCTACAAGTTTTTGGAAAGAACGTTGGTGCAAAAATACTTGCTTGGCCTATGAATTCCAGGACTTCTTTCGGGCCAGCAGATACCATAATGCTTCGGTCCAGCAATGCTTCGACGCAAGCACGAGAACTTGGAACATTATATGGGGGGTGCAGGTGGAGTTGGGGCAAGTGCTTTGGCTCATAAATTTTATTGGGACTCCGAACTTAAATGATGAACAAGATCGTGTCTTATGGAGGTGGGAATCGAATGGTTGTTTCTCGACCTCTTCGATGTACCACAAGTTTATGGAATCTGCGGTGAAATGGATGCCTGCCGCAAGTCTGTGGAAGAGCAAAATTTCGCTAAAGATAAAAATCCATTCTTGGCTAGTCCTGAAGAAAAGATTGCCAACGAAAATGAGACTTACGAGACCCGGATCACAATTGGGGGACGATAAATGCGTGCTTTGCGGAGAGGTGTCGGACGATATGGATCATCTAAACTACCAGTGTTCTTTCATTAGGGAGGGGTGGAATTCTCTCCTGCATAAGACGACAATTGACTGGGTTGACATCCCGCTGAAGAATTGCTAGAGTTTCATAGAGGCAAAAGAGGAGGCTAGATGCTTAACAATGTTTTGGAGTAGAAGCACGTGGAATGCGTGAAACTCTATGATATTCAGAGATAAAAGCCTCATAATAAACGAGTTAATTGATTCATGCCTGATTCTTTGGAGCAGGAAAAGTATTTTGTAAAAACTTTTTTCTTCTTGCTTTGGTCAATCGCTTGATGGCATTGTCTAGGTCCTTGACTATTACTTGTACTAGCCTTGTGATGTTGTTTCATAACCTCTAGTTATGACATAGGTGTGTCTTTCTTTACTATTGTATGTATTGGTGATTTCTTCTTAATTGATATATGCTCTGTGTGGCTTTGTTGAGCCTCACTATTATTAAAAAAAAAAAATATCGACAAAACAACCGTTCAATTTCAATTGAGTTTGGGAATGCTGATCCGTTGGGTCGAGAATGATCGATCTATTTTGTAAACCCAATTGTTTCAAATTGCAAAGCTAGCTTATAATATAATTAATGAAAAGGTGATCACTTACTTCCATGTCTCGCAGACCACCAAAAAATCATCGTCGGCTGAGAGAGCGACACCGTTGGCAAAGGCAAGGTCGGTGAGCACCAGAGTCGTCTCCTGGGATGTTGCGTCATACTTGAGGAGTCGACCATGAGGCCTCCCTTCAAGCACGTCAAAGAACCATTCATCCAGCCCAAACTTGCAGCTCGCGTCGCTGAAGTAAATGCTACCATCTGAAGCTTCAATTACATCATCTGCAAATCTGCACAAATATTCATCTTAATTTAACAACATTGTCAATCTTTCTTTAATTGAAAAATATAAATTCGCGTAAAATATTTTATTGGTCAATTTTACACTACTGAGGGTAAAATGGGAATATTTTTATTTTAACATTATTTTTTCATGAAGTTAGATAATATTAGTTTTTTTTTCAAAATTAATTATATATTAAAGCATCTCATTTCCATTTATAGATTTTAATTCTGAATCATACTCAACGTAACCAAATATTAATTTTAACTATAATTGCGAGATCCATTTAGTATGCAAATTTGCATTCCCATATATTTAAACCCTAAGTTAGTTATTATTAATTAGTAATATAATTAATGCCTATGAATGTAATCATATTTAGGTGTCATAGCAAAAGAATATTGAAAAAATATTGTTTTTACAATTATAAGTTGGTTTGTGATAGGATTATGATATTTTCATGTATAATCATATTTTTATAATTAAATACCATCAAAATGGAAATTTTATGTACAATTAAAGAAATGGTGAGTACGCTATACATTCTAAACTATCTAGAAAATAACATATATATCGAAACAAAATCTTTCAAACAAATACATGAATAAATTATTAGGTTTATGACCAATCTATACAATCATCACATGGGTGTTAGTTTCATTTTTAAGTGGATGTCATTATACATAATTAGCTAGATCAATATACACATGATAATTTTTTGAAAAAATAATTATAGATATATGTAATATATAGACTTCATGTAATTTATTTGGACAAATTCTTAGGATTAGTGCACTTCATTTAATCAAATTGGACCTAGAAACTTTGGAATCATTAGTCATTGCTAATTATTGAGTTTCAGCTAAAGGATCGGTCGATTGATGATCGATCAAATTCGTAACTAATATCGTAACGACTAGTTTTTGAGTCGTTGGACAGTCATTACCTACGACTGCTGGTCTTGACTATGTATACTTCGTTTCAACCCTTCTACTAGTAACTAATGATGCCCTAAACCATTTTTGAGTCAATCTCTTGCATCTTTGACCCTCAAAAGTTAAATGTTTGAGTTTGCTACTTGGGCTATTCTTTCAATCCAAACCTCTTGAAGCCCTCATTCTTGAAGTGTAGTCATCTTGGAGGGTTTGTTCAAACTTCCTAAGCAACAAGAAGGGGACTTGTGTATATTGGCTAGGACTTCTTTCATCTTTTCTTGTTATTTAAGTTATTTAGTATTTATTCTTTATTGTAACTTACTTATACTTCTATAATACCTAGGTTGGTTATGGTTGCTTGGTAGTTGGTTATGCGTAAATCCAAGTATGTAACTATGATTTACTAGTGGATTTATTGAAATTCTAAGTAAGATGCTTAGGTAGTAGATCTAGACTTGATTAGATGTCGAACCACAATAAATACTTGTGTTAGCATTGATATTATATTTTTGCTCCATTACCTTACTAATTATCTTTGTGAACACTCCATAAGTGTTTCTATCTTCGTATCTATATATGCACATTTACTTTTCTTTCATTTAGTTAATACTTGATAATAACTTAAATTGGAATACTTGGGATAAAAAGTGATTAAGAATGATTTAGCCATAAAAATACTATTCACTCATCTCTATTGTGCAAGATGTTTCCTTCAATTTGTATCAAAGTGGATCGTAGAGTTAAATTTAACAAATCTACCTATACTCATGGCTAGTTCTCTTGGATCGACATATCTAGTTGGGTTGTTCACTAGTTGTCCACCTATGCTTGACACTAAAAATTTTACATGTTAGAAACTTCTAATGGAAACCTTTACAAACTTACTTTATTACAAAAATGAAAATGATTATATAAAAACTAGAACATCTATGCTCAGTTGGATAAAAGAACAAAAGTAATTACATGTATTGAATGCCGGAGCAATGAATTATTTGTTTCATGATTTTCAAAATGATATGCTTACTCATTTAAAATTTGAAATAAATTGATCGAATTATATTGTTCTCATCGTATGTCTAGTCAAAGGTTATGATGAAAGTTATCACTTCAAAACCACTTATGTCGAGTCAAAGTATCATGTGACGTGCTTCATTCAAAGAAGGACCAACTTTGAATAAGAACCACTTCAAAACCACTTATAAAAACCACTTAAGGATTCATTCAAAGAAGAATAAGAACCATGTGACGTGCTTCTAATGACAACAACTTGGACACTACTCCAAGAAATCAAGGAAGAAAAAAAAGAAGAGAAAATGATATTTTTGATCCCCACAATTTATTTGAATTTTGATTTTAGTTTTTGTAATTTTAAATTTTTGATTTTAGTCATCACACTTTATTTTTATTTAGGATTTGATCATCGTCGTCACATGAGACCTAAACAGAGCTGATATGGATAATATATGCTGACTGGACATTGCTGACATGGACCTACAAGGACCAACATTGTAAATTATGGGGACTAAAATCAAAATTTTATAAATTATGAGGACTAAAACCAAAATTTAAGTAAACTATAAGGACCAAAATTATTATTATTTCTTAAAAAATATATAAAAAAATCACAAGATATTTTTAAATTTATTTATAAATAATTATATATTTAAAAATATTAAAATTATGCATACTACTGTAATTTACGTTAATTTGGGTAGATTTAAACCGATGCCATCATTAGGCGTCGGTTTTTATCCGTTAATTACCATGATTTAGCGTGAATTTCATAGTGGTTGTAGAGTTTGAAAAACTTGCTCTCATGATCTGCTCATCTCTTCACTGATCACCTCATCATCTTCATTTTGATCCTAAATTTGGCGCATTCAAAGCGGTTTAAATTAAATTTCGAACGTCAAAAAAATATTGATTTTCACTCTAATAAATATCGGTTTCCCATGCATTTATTCTAGTGGCAACACCATAATACAAGATTATTGCTATAATTTCATGGGCATTGTTAATGGATATTCAGAGATACAAAACATACTGCAAAATATTAATATGTACTATGTTCAATTAATGTGTTCAATGCAAGAATACGAAATCAGATGTTTGTGTCTTAAAGAGAAATAAATTAATCTTACAAATATTAAACTAATCTTCTAAATATATAAATATGTCATCGCACTTTTTAAAATAAAATTCAAAATAAATCACGTTAATCTATAAAAATATTGCTTAATTTTAATATTTTTAAATATTATAATTATTTATAAATAAATTAAAAAAATATCTTGTGATTTTTTTATATTCATTAGGATAAATAATTACTTGAATTTTGGTTAGGGCAATTCAAATAGGTTAACCGGTTAACCAAACTGCAAAATCCGATTTTGGATAGTGGATTTGTGGTTCGGTTTCGATTTCGAATAGTAAAAATCAAAAATCGTTTAAAATCGGTTCGGTTTCGATTATCGGGTTGCGGTTAATCGATAACCAAAACTTATTATATATTCGGTTTCGGTTATCGATTTTTCACGGTTAATCGATATTTGAAACCGATAGTAATATCATTTATATTAAATATAAATCTGAAATCCGCTATCCTTATCCACTTACCCATATACTCATAACCCATTACACATACATATATAAACCTAAAATTTAACCCTAATTTTCCCATCTCCCTCGTTCAGCCGACACCCTACCCAACTCCTATCTCCCCTCTCCAGCGTTCAGACCCTCGGCGACTTAGACTCGTCGACGACGGCGAGTGGCGACTCCACATGACTCCAACCCTCGACGACTTCAGCTCGACTCCCCGTCTCCCCCCTCCAGTCTTCGGCGACTCCGCAACTGTAGCTTGGACACCTCTTAGGAATTGTTTCTTGCTTATCATTGGACACCTCTCTGGTAAATCTATTAATTTTATGATGGTGCGGATTGTTTCTCATCCTTGTAGTTTTTGCTTAAAGATCTCATCTTTAGTGGACATAATGGAGATAGATCAGATTTTGGACTGGTAGATCATATATATTGCCCTCCAGTTTATGTATTCTTCTGCTCGTTCCTCCTATATTTTGCTTAGAAATGGAAAAGGGAATTTCTATAAAGAGATTGGTTTGCGCCTCAAGTTGGGCTCAGTCCAGTTGGGCTCAGTCTTGTTTTAACTAGAAGAATAAGAAATGTTGTCTTTTGAATGTGAAGACTTGTAGTTTAAATAGAAAAAATTGAAACTAATTATTTCAACTCTGTTTTGGACATGTCTTCCATGTGAAAGGTTGACACCAACTTAATGTATTTTGTGATGATGAATTATAAACTGTTTACTTCAATGTATTTTCACCACTGTTTCATCACTGTTTACTTCAATTGTAAACTGTTTATTTTAATCTTTGAACCGGTTAAACCGGTTAGTAAACGGATAACTAGTTCTATCCGAATCGAAAAATTCAGTTTCGGTTATCCGTGGTTAACCGAAATCGAGCTAGTTTCGATTTCGGATATAGGTTTTTGAAATCGACCGGTTTCGGTTTCGGTTAGCGGGTTTGGAAATCGGTTTCGATTTCGGTTAACCCCCAAAAGTGCAGTTAACCGAACCGTTGTTATCCCTAATTTTGATTTTAGTCTCTATGATTTACAAAATTTTAGTTTTAGTCCCCATAGTTTATAAAATTTTAATTTTAGTCCTCATAGTTTACAAAGTTGGTCCCTGCAGGCTCAACATCAGCAATGTTCAGTCAGCACATGTTATCCATGTCATCTCTGTTTAGGCCTCATGTGACGGTAGGGATCAAATCCTAAACGAAAATAAAGTATGAGGATTAAAACTAAAATTTTGAAACTATAGAGATTAAAATCAAAACTCGAGCAAACTGTGAGGGCCAAAAGTATAATTTCTCAAAAAAAAAAGACTACTACTCCAAATCATAGTTCATCAAAGTGCAAAGATAAATCAACTATACAATTTTTTGTCTTATGGGATTGGAAGACAACATAAACTCCTTTAACAAAAAAGTTTATGATAGTGATGATGTTGTTGAATCTAATTTCTAATTTCTATGTCATGAATCTAATATTTAAAAGAGTAAATAAATACCTAAAAAATACGAACTTTGCCTATTTTCTCAATTTTAGCACAAACTTTTTCCGTTAGCATAGAAATGCACGAACTTTCATTTCGTTATCACGTTTAGCATGCCTCGTCAATTATGACAAATTTGACTGATGTGGCACGTTAACAGAGGAGACGTGGCAAATTTTATCCTAGGTGACGTTTATTACAATTTTGCCCATTGTCAACTGGTCAAGCATGGTAATCAATGAGGGGAAAATTGATAATTTTCCTAATAATAATGACTTTGAGGTCAATAATTCTTTTCCTCCACCAATAATATATCATATACTTTGTCGGTAGTAGCAGTCGCATCGTGGAACACGAGATGCTGCTCGGGGCAGTCATGTTGGTGACGAGTCGCGGACGAAGGTCGCCTGTAGCGTTTGTTCGTTCGTCGAAAGCACTGGCGTTCCCAATGAGGGAGACGAGTATGGAGGCCAAGTGGGAGAAGCAGGTCCTCCAGGTGGCAGTAAAGTTCTTCCTGGTTGGGTAAAACAGAATCCCAAACGAGTAAAATGAAATCCCCATCGGGTAAAGTTTGTACCAATTCGGACAAATAGTATCCTAGTCGGGTAAACCACTTCCCGATCTGGACAAACAATAGTCCAGTCGGGTCAAACCCCAAACCAACCGAGTCAAACAATATTCAATTTCTTTTCCTTGTTCATCCCCTCATTGCCTTATGCATACAATTACAACACTGCAATATTTTATTTTGATTCCCTTCACTTAAATTCCTCGCCCTACTGTCTAATATATCAACAAACAAGAAATCTTCCATTACAACTAATTTGTTTGTTTCGCTTCCAATCCAAACATAGTAGACTTCCTTCTTCTTCCTCAATGCGGTAGCAATCCAAGTCGGCACTGGAGAAGGAAGAAATCTGTACGTGTTGCAGCAACGTGCATTTGCATTTGCATTCATGTACGTGTCGGACCATGCCTTCCCTGCTCGCTCACCGGCGGCCGAGTTGCAGCAGAATCGATCGAGCCATCGCCTGGGTTGGCAACGGCGGCGTCACATTCTTCGTTGCGCCTACGGTGAGTTGTTGCCAGCGTTGGAGGAGAAGAAACTCCCGGGCAACGAGCTTTAGATCAGCATGCCAAGTAGGACAAAATTAAAAAAAAAAATCGGGTGAAAATAATGAAATAATAATCCACGTAGGGCAAAATTTACCACTTCTTTCTGTTAACGTGCAACATCAACCAAATCCGTCAAAGTTGACGGGGCATGCTAAACATGATAACGGAACGAAAGTTTGTGCTAAAATTGAGAAAATGGACAAAGTTCGTATTTTTTTTGGTATTTACTCTATTTAAAATACTTGTATTACATAACGTTTATTTTGTAGGCGAGATACACTTGGGATCCCTCCATTCAGATCCAAGTGAAGGACACTTTGTAAGTTTAATCTAAGAAGCTTTTCAAGCATATCCGTCATCGGATCCAATAGGAGGCAAGGGTAGTGGTTGGCATTGTTGGGTGAATGGCCTAAACTAGAGGGGGGTGAATAGTTTGTTATCTATAATCTTAAATCTAATTTCGATTTTAATAGTTTCTTTTAGCTTAAGGCAAACATAAGTTTAAATGACAAATCGCAGAAGCAATAGTCAAGTTAATCAACAAACACAGGAATATTAATGCTAACGCAAAGATTTATAGTGGTTCACTATAACCCCGCCTACTCCATTACCTAAGCACCCCACTTAGGATTTTCAACGGTAGTTTACTAGTTTAAAGTGTATCCTATAAGTGCGCATTTGTTTCATGGGAATTCAGTGTCGGATAGGATTTGTCAATTCCTATCAGATGTTCGGTTATGTCTTGGATTTAAAAAAAATGGATAAACATAGGATTTAATTTCAATTTAAACGGGATATAGGTATCCTCCAGAGGAGGTGGGAATTAAAAACCGCGGACTTATTCTCACCCGACGGCTTCAACCTCGAACGCGCCTCTCTTGATACCTGATAGACTTCATACTACTGCGAACAAAGCATCTCTTCTTCTCCTCATCTGAACACTCTCTCGATTCCAGACAGCTTTTCTTCTTCCCCTCATCCGAGCGACGATGACGACATACACGGTAAATTCCTCTTCTCCTTCTTTCTTTTTGTCTTCTCCGCTTTATTTTTCTTTGCTAATAGACACAGGTTCCTCCTATTTCTCCTTCCTTTTCTTCTTCTCCCTCGTCTACTTCTTTCTCTTCCTCTTCTCCTCTTCCTCCTTCTTCTCCTCTGTTCCCTTCACTGCTCGCGCTAGGCTTGCATGCAATCACAAATGATCTCCTCTTCTCATCAGGATGGTCGCTTCCCTGGCTCGCCTCGCCCCCACGCGCTCTTCACTGATCGCTCGAGTATGATGCTCTCATCGAGCTCAACCCCGACGAGATCAGAATCATTAGGTTTTTGTTTCTGTTGACTATTAATTGATCCACATTGTGTAATTTAAAAAATTGAAAGCTTCCCGGTGAAGGGAACATAAGAGAAGAAGGAACAGAGGGAGAAGAAGAAAATGAAGGAGAAATAGGAGAAAGATGTAGGCTCCTCACCAAATTTGGCTCATCACCCTCGAAACGTGTAGAGGTTAGTTTGATTTCACCTTTTTTCTTCCTTAAGGAACACGTTAAGAAATTAATGTTGTTGCAGCTCTTGGCATGAGCCTCTTCTTGACTTAGATTTTCTTGATAGTGATAATTACTATTAGTAGATCATGAAACATGTTTAGTGTAGGAAGATTTAAGGCAAAAGAAATTGTTGCGTTGTGTGGGTTGGATTGCTCAACCAGCTGAGTAAGCAGATATTTCCTTCCCTTTGTTTAAGAAAAGTATGGCATGAAGAGTACAACAGTCCTTTGAACCTTATCAGTTTGGATTCAGAATTGCAATATGTTTGCAGCAGAGATATCAAACTTGGCAATCAATAGATCACTGCTTTTGGTGTTTCTCAACTTTTTGCTTTTGGTAATCCCTTTTCTTTAGGGTTTGTCTGGTTGAGCAAGGATTTACTTGCAGCATGTGAGTTCATTTTGTATTGTGGACTACTATATATTACTTTGCTCAGTTAAATTCATGTGAAACAAAAGACTGAAGTCTATGAGAAAGCCGAGGAAAGCATTTACAACATGTATTCCTATATTAGTGTTTTCATACCTTTTCCGCCTCCTATTGGAAATGGATAGGTTTCTCTCTAAAACTACATCCCTCTTTATTTCACATTTCTCTGTAAACAATATATTTTATAGGAAATTTCAGTAAGAGATATGTTGCTTCTATCTACAAGCATGTGTATTAGGGAAGAAGCAATCTTCTCTCCTTTCCAGTAAAGTATATTAAAAAGCTAATGCAGCCCCCTGTCAAATTTTAGTGGTGGTCCATAGATCCTAACTAGGTAATTGTTTCCTAAGTGACGATACTGCTTCTTCAAAGCCATAAACAACCACTTTGGTTATACATCTCAATCTGTTGTTGATGATAAGTATTTAGAGATATTTTATCAAAATTTTCTTATTATTATGTTAAAAATAATTATTTAAGTTCACTTTCATAATTTTAAAAATAATAAGTTGGTAAAATTAATTTTTAAGTATTAAATTATTAATATCCAACTCCTATATCCGGAGCCAACACAAACATAGGATATCGAAATCTTGCCTTATCCAATCTTTTTATCTGAGATTTTAACAAACGTCGGATAGGATATAACCTTATCCCACGAGATTCTTATCCGAGTTAATTCCAACTGAATTCATATCCGACTGAAATCCTATCCCGCGAAACAAACGTGTCATAAGAGGATTTATAAGCTAAGACATCGACCCTCACGACCGCGGGGTTACTCTCACACACCGAGAGTACCGGCCTCCAACACCTCTTGTCCCAAAGACTACACAACTAACCATAGCAAACTAAGTTTACATCGGTCGACTTAGGCCTCTACACGAAGGCAACCACCAATCTCAAGACCTAACAACTTAGGTCTTTACACACTTTGAATACAAGCAAATAAACACCAAAATATAACAATAATGGAGCAACAATCAAACAATAAAGTACTTAGCTCCAACCAAAGTTTTCTAGCTTCCTCTTGATGCATTTGATGATGAAACAATGGATTCAAGTTTCAATTAAGGGTAAAATGTGTCAAAGCTAGGGTTTGAAAAAAAATGACTCAAGAAAGGTTCACAAATGTTGTCAAGATGACTCAATGAAGCATTAGAGTCAAAGGAAGGCATGCTTTAGGAGTTTATATAGAGCTCACAAAGGGATGGGCATGCTCAAAACTGGTCGTTCAACGGATCAAAATAGATCCATTAGACTTTTCGGTCGATCTTTGGTCGACCGAGGATCGGCCGATAACCTAGGTTTTGGCTGATTTTTGATTTTTCGGGTTTCGCATTTTGGGATTGGGTTTTTAGGGTTCTCTGCATCATAGATAGAATATTACATACATTCTAGACACCATAAACTTGCATTCTAACTTCCTAATGAATTCCAATCGTCAATGAGCGCCCTTTCAATTTCTCCGATTTCTCCGATTTCTTCGATTTTTTGGATCACGGACGTCGCGCACAAACAGACTTGGAACCTGAAATTATTTCTTCCTCAAACATTAGTTCCGAGTTTGTTATTATCAAAATCGATATTAAGACCAATGTTGAAAATCTTAGGCCAACAGACAGTGATAGAGCGACACTGATGAGATTGAAGAAACATGGGCTCGCTTGGATGGCAGGAAACATATGGCCGATACACTGGTTGACATTGGGCGTTGGAAGAGTGGCATGATGCCTCTCAAACAGCGCATTGAAATTGGATGACACTAGTTGATGGATCATTCGCTCGTCATACCAACGAGTCCATTCCATTCACTAGCCATAAACATCACCTAGTAAGTTAAAAGATAGTTACTTTTGTTATTGTTATCATTATTGAAAACTAATATTTATTTTATTGCAGGGGACACACAATGAGCAGGGGACGCTAATACCAACTGACCCTCTTAGGGTCTTTGAGGCTACGCATTGGTATCAGCATGGACCTCGTCGAGAGGAGTTTATAAGTGGGAGGCCGGAGACCATTTTAGTAAGTAAATATTTAGTTAAGTTATTATTTCAATATTTATTTCTAGTTCTACTATGTAATTTAGTTAAATTTACATTGTAGTCCACATATACTGAGTTGTTGACCCGACATGGAGGTGATCCTACAAACCATCATCTTGATGCTGATGCATGGATGCATGTGGTAGGCGTCGACCACGATCGTGTCTATGGCATTGGAATATCGACTGATGCACGGGTGTTATTGTAGCCACACGTTACGAGGCCGTTTGCGTCCATCTCCTCCACTACTGGACCATCAACATCATCTGCGTTCAAGCGAATAAAAGTTCGATTAGTGGATTTGAAGACTAGTTAGACATGTATCTTCTTCGATATCTCTACGTACTCTTCGAGATTAAATAAAGGAAATGATGCAATATTTAGGATATCTTGCATATCTCTAGCCTGACACTCCACTCCACTCCCTCCATCATTTGGCGTGACGACATCAGCATCAAAGCCATCATCATCATTAATGCCCAGTGATGCGCTCCCTACATAGTCTCTTGCCTCGCTACAATCGGCGCCTGTTCACGCACCATGGCTTTTTATGTTTATTTTGTATTTATTTGACAGTTAGGTATTTTTTTTGATACATTGGTGTATATACATTTCATAATTATGGATATTGTTTTGATACATTTGATGTAAACATTAAGTTTTGATGTATACATTTGACAATTATTTGATGCTTCATGTGTTGTTTGGTTGTTTAATATTTCGAAGTTCATTTAAGTATAGTTGTAAATTTAATATTTTAATTTTTAGATTATAAAAAACCAAAATTAAGTTCTGTGACAGGATTGCAAGGGCGCCACTGTCGCGAAAGATGTGTCGAATTGTGGTATCAACTGTCGTGTACTCTTATATCGCTCGTCGCAATCTACAATAGCACAATGAAATTCAACAATGGTCTTTGTCGTTGCAAAGTAAAGTCAGTTGTGACGGCTGACTAGTTGTCGATGTTGTTTTGCTATTGTGTGTGCGATGTTGCGCAGTTGTCGCTGGGTCAGTCGTAGTTCTGGTGTCTTCTACAATGGCAATGTCGGCCGTCACAGAGTGTATGTAACAATAGCTTCAGCGATCAATGGTTTACAACCATTGGTTTTGCGACCAACGTCATCGCAGAAGGTGTTTGACAACGGTTTTGTGACCGCCGAAGCCTTCACAAAAGGTCGATGTTTTGGTAGTGGTACGTAGTAGATTTATTGAAATCCTAAGCAAGGTACTTAAGTAGATGTATGTAAGTCGAATGACCACACTAGAGAAGGGTGAACAATATATTTACTAAAACTTAAGCCTAATTTCGATTTTATATCAATTTTTAAGTTTCTTCGATTACTTAGGCAATTCATAATTAATGATGATAAATACAGAAGCAAGATAAGTGAATAAGAACACATAAAATCAAACAACGCTAATAAGTCAACTTATAGTGGTTCGGCTCTAGTGCCTACTCCACTACCTAAGCACCGTGCTTAGGATTTCAAACTCCACTTTACTAGATTAAGTGTATCATATAAGAGGATTTACAAACTAAGTCACCAGCCCTCACACCCGAGGGTTACTCTCACACCCGAGAGTACCTCTAACACCTCTTCTCCTAAGGACTACACAACTAACTCTAGCAAACTAAGTTTACATCGGTGGATTAAGTCTCTACACCAAGGCTACCACCATACACACAAATCTAGCACTCTATGTTATCACAAACTCAAATTCAAGATAATAAATCACAAAATACACAAGTAAATGAGAGCAAATATTAAACAACACAAACTTAGCTCTTAAACAAGATGTCCTAGCTCCTCTTAATGACTTGAAAATGGATCAAGGCAAGCTCAAAGTCAATATCATGGTTCTGAAGGCTCAAAGCTAGGGTTTCACAAGAAAACGGCTCAAGTAAGCTCAAAGGTGATCAAGGATGGCTCAAGATGTTCAATGATACCAGAGGAAGGCTTTAGAGGGGGTTTTATAGACTGAACAAACAATGGGGCTCGGGTACCCCGAAGCTCAACGGCTCAAAATAGAGTCGTTGGGACCATCGGTCGTCGGTCGGTCGCATAATGTAGTTTCGTGCAGTTGCTAGTTTTTGGGTTTCAAACTTTATGTACATTTTTTTAACTTTAATTTAATGTATTTATTTTTATTCTCCATTAACTTTAAAATATAAATGTAAATAAGGAAATAATCCCCATTTGGATTCAATAAAAATATATAAAAAAATTAAAATCCTTAAGGATCAAAATCCAAATTTTGGGTTCTAGTACTAATTTGCGAAAATCAATAATTTTGAAATCTCTCGGGTCAAATATGGATAGGTAAAATGTTCCAAAAAATTCTTTAAAATCGGTCTTTAACTTGTTTCTACCCAAGGAACAATTATCGGGACTTTTGGTGCCAAGAAAATGTCTAAATCATGTAGCCCTCCAAAGATCTCCATATATAGACTTTGAAAATTTCTGGATCATTTTTTTATTTTTATGGTTTTAGTTTTTCAGGGTTCGAATTTCGGTTTTTGGATTTTTAGATCTTTTTTCATCATGAAGAGGATTATACAAGTATACTAGATACCCTAAACCTAAACTCTATCTTTCCGACGAAATGATCCGAGTGTCAACGATCGTCCTTTTGATTTTTCCAATTTTTTCGATCACGGACGTCGCGCGAAAACCGATATGGAAACATTAATTTTATGTTTGTTATAACCTTAGGCCAATAATATAGGCTTTAGAGGTCGAACCACTATATAAATATTTATGTTAGCATTGATATTGTGCTTTGCTCTATTACCTAACTAATTAATTATTGTGCGCTTGTTCTATTACCTAATTACTAATTAATTTTCTTGATGAACACTATGTAACTATTACTTGCTTAGTATCATTGTGAATATTTACTTGTTCCACTTAGTTAATACTTGATACTTATATTTAGCTAAAATTGAATAACTTTAGATAAAAATGGGTTAAGAAATAACTTAGTCATAAAGATACTATTCACATTAGTCTCTAATGTGTTCAGTCGTCTCATCAAATTAAACATAATTCCTTATTCTTATATTTTCCTAAACCCTTCAAAATAAAATTTTGATTAAAAAATATGTCAAACAATTGCCAACTAGCTAGCTAATAACATGCATGCGCCATGTCGTCCACTTAATAACAAAATTAAAGTCCAAATGATGGTTGAATAGATTAGTTACAAAATTAATAATTTAGTAATATTTATAGTTGGAATACATTATTCGTTATGAATTTCATGAATAGTTTAGATCATAAGAGGAAATGTATCCTTAAAGAAAAAGACATTAATTACACGATAGTGATACTTGCTAGACATAAAGAGTGTCAAATTTTGTCATGTTATGGCAACGGAAGGTAGCATGTAGATGTGAAAAATGGTTATGAATGGCCAAAGCTTGACAAAATGATTTGGACAAACAAAAAATTGACCTAGCGATCACCTTGATATTTTCAGATTCTAACTTTCATATATATATTTTTGCATATTGAATTTTCTCCATTGGTGGTTTTTCAACTTTTTCTCAATATAGAGTTTTATTTGGCACTATTTTTTCATGAATTTTATTGTCTTTCACTTTTCTTTCTCTACCTCTTTGTATTTTCTTTTGAACTCTACATTTCAATGATCGAGCTGGTCAGTATATATTAATTAGTTGGTACCTTGAAACTGAGGGCCTTTCTTAAAATCTTGTAATAATTTTCCTTTAACAGATAAGATTGTTTATCTAGTTTACACATTTCTCAACAGTACAATTAAGTAGTATTTAATTAAAACAATTGGATCTTGATAGAAGTTGATATCCACTCAACTGCTTCTACCCAATCAATTACTTGAAAATGATATGAGCAAATATCATTAATTTTAATAATAAAAATAATAAGAGTAGTGTATATATATATAAGAAATAATGATGTTCAAATTATCTGAACCAGTAAATTTAGTTTCAATCAGGAATTAACTACTAAATAGTGATAGGAAACGAGTGAAGACGAAAAAATCAAACCTTATCTTAGTGCCATTGACTTGTGAAGCAAGAATAACCACTCCTTCCTTCCCCACCTTCAACAGACCCTGTCAAAAAGTCAACCAAGTTCTTAAAAAATAATAATTATAAATTCTTAATAATGCTTTTTTTGAAAATAAAGAAAAACTTTTAATTATATAAGAAGCAAATTAATTAGTTAACTACTAGATATGAAAAATAATAAATCTATGAATTTTAGTCAGGGCTAAGATATATATATATATATATATATATATATATATATATATATATATATATATATATATATATTAGCTAAATTTTACTTGTAGGAGTTTAATTATTTTTTTAATTTATATTTGAGAAATTGGGTCTAAAATAATGATGCTTAAAACTCACAATTCAATTATATATTTTCATATGTGAAAAATAATTAGATATGATTTCTAATATTTAATTATTCACTACTGATAAAGTTATTGGTTCATATAAATAAAGACAATATTTACTAGTGTTTATATATATTAGGTTAATTAATATATGACCTTATCGGCATCAGCAACGAGGAGATGACCGGCCCTGGAGAGAGTGAGGCCAAGGAGAGATGATCCGCCGACGAACTTCCAGTCCTCCCACGATCCATTTGCGTGCATCCTCTTAATCCAGCCGTCCCTCGTCGCCGTATAGAGCGTCCCGTCGCCGGCGTCCATGAACACGTCCTCCGGCCCTTCCAACCTCCCCTCTCCCACCTTCTCCACTCCCCGCTGTCAATCCACGAAACGAACATGTTAGAGAGAGAGAGAGAGAGAGAGAGAGAGAGAGAGAGAGAGAGAAAACCTGGAGAAGATTGTTGGAGGGGAAGGTGATGGGGGGAAGAAGGAGAGGGAGAGGGGAGATGGGAGAGGTGAAGGAGACGTGGAAGGAGAGGGCGAGAAGAGCCACGGCAGCGGCGGCGAGGATGGAGAGCCACGGCGACATGGTAACCACTGACGCTGTCGCATACTGGCATAGGAGTGCACGTTTAAATAAGCATGGTTGTCCTCATGCTTTTTTTTCGCAATAAATATATAAATAAATAAATCAACTAGATTACTGATTTACAAATAAAATTTTTATAAAATAATATATATATATATATATTCAAAATTTTGGTTCAAGTATTTATTATGATATTTTGACCATTTTGATTGTTTTCCTAATATATATAATTGCAATCGAATAAAGATGATAATTTTTAAGTTCTCCGAGCATGAGAGACGAAGGGTACGGCTCCTCCACTCATGTTGATCGTGCCTCTTCTCCCCTCCCCTTTCCGCCTTCGCGTCTCTTCTTACCGCGTCCCGCTGCGTTTTCTTCGGACGCAGCGCCTCTTCTCGTCGATCGGCCATCTTATCATCAATCGGTTCTCTCCGAGGTCTCCCAGACTTCGTCGATCCGCATGGATTCATTATCAAAGCCAAAATTGTCCCGGATATCTCTAAACCCATCTGTAAATTAAGGAATACTTTCCACTCCCTCCTCTCACTGCTCATTTTGGACAGACTAATTCAGATATGAATAGTCCATGATGAAACTAATTGTGAGAAAGTTATTGAAGATGAAAAATCTAATTCCTTCACTCACAATTCATTCGGCTCGTGGCTAAGTGCGAATCAAGTGGGTAGAAAGATTGACTCAACCATGCCTCCATGCATCTTCCTATTCACAATCTTCATCGATCACAACAACATTTAATCTATGGCACCGACTCAAACAACGGACAAACATCAACTCTGAACATGTAGCAGATTCTACACCCAAACATGGTAAAACATCACTACTCCCCCCACCGAACACATCAAAATCCAGCACAAGAAATCCGGTTAATGAAATTGTTCCAGCGTGTAATATCTACAGATCCCCTCCGGACATTTAAAGCCAAGGCAAGAAACAAACAAGCAGTCTCATGCTATGGTGAATTACACAGTTTCTTTTGCTCACTGCAAAAAGATCGAGGACAGCCATTAGTTCAAACACTGAGCCGCTGAAACGACAAAGAACAAGTTATTCCACAAACCCAATAAACCAGGTGGAGGAAGCCAGCCTCAAATGGGCCCAGTTGCATCAATGACGACTATGTTTTGGACCTGCCAGGGGCCGGGGAGTCCTCTCTCACAGTTCATTTCCAAAAACAATTTTGATATTCTTTTCCTCATGGAATTTTCAATTCTGTAATCAAACAATGCAACTTCCGTTCCTCCTTAGCAATTAATCCCACTGGCTATGCGGGAGGACTACTACTCGCTTGGAAGCAAAACATGTTAGCCTCAAAAATTATCTCTGATTCCTTCTTTATCAAAGTGTCCTTTAAAAATGCTGATACAAATATGGAAGGGTCATTCATTGGAACTCATCTCCACTATGAAAAAACTCACCGTTGGAGTCAAATCCGAGAAGTAATAACAGGCCATCCTAAGAGCTACTGAGAAAAATGGTCATCCTTAGCAAGTTTTATAAAAACTAGTTTAGTTTTGAATGAAACCATGCTAGGTTGATATCTTGACTTAATGACATAATTTTCATCTCAAACTTGACATATACTCTTTACATGACCATCATATGGTGTCATGAAAGTTTGAATGAAAATTGAACAAGTTTTGAAAATAACTGAAAATTACAAAAATACCATTTCGACCTACAATTGGTATCATTTTTAGTTATTTCTAAAGAAATATAGAAAAATATTTTTTAGTTGACTCTTGAAGCTGCACATTCACTGAAAAATCTAGTTTTATCAGTAAAAATTTTGCCTACATTTGGTATCAAAAAAAAAATTATGTTGTGTAAAAATTTCAAAAAGTTTCATCAAGAATCTGATTTAAAATGGAATTTTGAAATTGAATTTCGAAAACACAAAGTATCACTTATTTGAAACATCAATCTTTCTGATACATTGATTTTTCTTCAAAAACTTCAAATGAGAACTCATGAATACCATTTGGATTCCATTTCTAATTTCATTCACACAATTTCTTGAGTAAAATCATTTACAGGAATGATTTTGATAATTTGAATGATAACTAGAAATATTCACTTTTTCATTGAAAACAATATAGGATGAAAAATGAACTTAGGAAATTCATTTTGAAGTTCAAACTTGATACATGCATTTCAAATGTCCATTCAACAATTGGTATCAAAAATTTCATCCAACAATTGATATCAAATATTTTTCATCAAATATATGATTTTGTATGAATTTAAAATTTTGATTTTTGAAAACGGGAAGTATATACCTTGACCTAAGTCAACAAAGTGACTTAAAAATTTCATCTAAAGCCCAAACTTGATTCATTGACTTACATTCTCTCATGTTTGATGTCTAAATGCCTAAATATGAGAAAAATATGAGTAGATAGCAAAACTTGATACTTAGTATTTTTCATGGTTTCAAGCATACTTTGAATGAAATCATGCTAAGTTCATACATACTTGAGATCATACATGTTTTTGTTTTGAATTCAAATATTTAGTTTTGAACATATCATGTATGATTTAGTTTCATGTCAAATTTTTTATCCCTTTGGTTGAGATTTTCATGTTTAATGAAAAATAATCTTTAGAGTCTCAACTTCATGGAAAAATATTTGTTCTTCATCCATTTGACTAAATTGACCTTTCTTGCCCTTTTTGATTGATGTCAAAAAGGGGAGAAAACTATGGAGAAAAGTATACACACTATTCACCCCCCCACTAGTGTTGCCATTTCGACGACAAAATATTTCCATGCATCACAGTCGGATGGATGAGTCATTATTGTATCATCACGACTTCTTGCATGCCAACTCATGTAGGGGCCCGTCTTTTCCGATATGAATAATATTTGAAGCCTCGGTGTAAGTGAAAAATACCAAAGCACCTTAAACGGAATATTTTTCTATCGGACCGATTTCTTCTCCTTGTAACGAGGATGTTCACATAGAGGGCATTTTTCCAACTGCACATTTTTTTATAATATAAAATGTAATTATTTTGACACACGTGTATTTTTTCGAACCCAATCCCTAATTTTCTCATCAACTTTTTAGTCTTATAAAAAGTTTGCTCAAACTTGTTATCAGTAGGCAATATTCCATTAATCAATCCTGCAATTCGATCTAACGCAACCCCGTTGATATTACAATCGGCCTTGATGTTCAAGAGTTGTATCATTGCCGAAAACCTAGTGTATTTAGGACAATTCTCATACAAAGGTTCATCAGTAGCTTTCAACATCTCATAAAATTCTACGGTTTCTTTATTTGGCAATTCAATCTTGTAATATCCTAGATATTTTTATTTATTATCCCCTTATTGTTTGTGTTTGCCAGCCTGGCGGGCTAGTTCGAGGTCGAGCCGAGTCGACTCATGGTCCGGTGCGAGCTTGCGAGCTCGGGTGAGTTGAATTATGACTTTTAATTATATAGTTAGTTGATTTGATTGTGTTGCATGTGGATGTGTATGTGTTTGTTTCTTGTTTCCTCTCATGGAGTTAGTTTGGGTTAGCGGGTTACGGATTCGGGTTAAGAAGAGTGCGGGTCAGGGTGTGGTTAGGTGAAAATGGGATGGGATTATAAAAAATCGCCCCCCCTAGGGCTGGCGGCTCCCTATTGGAGCCACCCCAGCCGATTGGAGAGAAGAGAGGAGCCAGCCGCCTAAGCCGTCCTAAAGTCACACATTGGTTGAGGTTGTGGTCTAGATAGACTTTAAATATATTGGACAATCCTCCCCCTTTGAGCTAGCTTTTGGGGTGGAGTTAGGTCCAAGGCTAATTTCTAACATGGTATCAAAGCCAAACCTATGGTTGAGAGTGGGCCACCTGCAGAACTTCACGCTCCAGATGTGGATCCTGGGCGTGAGGGGGGGTGTTAAAGTGTCACATTGGTTGAGGTTGTGATCTAGATAGCCTTTAAATAGATTGGACAATCCTCCCCCTTTGAGCTAGCTTTTGGGGTGGAGTTAGGTCCAAGGCTAATTTTCTAACAAGTCGCCGCCCCTCCCTTCCCCCTCTTGGAGCCACTGAGCAACCCAGCCATCCAAGCCGCCGCCTCCCCTTCTTCCCCTCTCCCTTCCTTGGAGTCGAGCAAAGAGGAGCCGCCCAGCCAAGCCGAGCCGCCCTTCTCTCTCTTCCCCTCTCTTCAAGCCGGTGGCTTGAGGAGGAGCCGCCGCCCCCTCTCCCCCCTTCTTTCACTCGAGCCACCATCTCTTGAAGTCAGATTCGAGGGTCGTCGTCTAGGATTTCTCCTCTAATCATGCTTCCTATTTAGGTGAGTGGTTTTACCCCCTCCATCTCAGGTTTCTTCGAATTCTTGAAGCCGTTCTTGAAGGCTAAGATGTTCTTGATTTTTTTTCCAACGATCTCTTGAATTTTCACCGTTTTTTTGTTTGTCGTGTTTGAGGAGGCCCTAAACCCTCCCCTATGGGATTCGGCAGCCCTAGGATGACCCTAGGAGTGCTCGGCCAAGGTGGAGAAAAAGGGTGCCCTCCAAGTGTTCGATGAATTGCCTAAGTGAAGGGTGTAGATTTTTCTTGCCTTCTATGATTTAATTTGTTCTTCAATCTTGATGCTTATAATTTAAATGCATGTTTGATATTAAATCTGTGATTTTTGGAAATATACCATGTGTTTCAAAGATGGGTTTGATCTTGAAGGCATGAGGGTTCTTGATTTAAATTCTTGAGCATAGAGGTTGGTTCTTGGTTAAAGATGGATGTTATGCTTGTTGTTCTTGCTTAATAAATATGGTTTTTATGAGATTTATTTTAATGATTATGAATCTGATGTGATGGTAATTTTGGGAGTTATATTCTGTAAATTTCGGATTTATTTTCATGCTATGCTGAAAATTCAATGTTATTGGAATTTAATGCTGAAATGATGAAATCTGTGTTGTTTTGAAATATTTGTGGTGGTGTGTGTATTTTTTTGAACATAGTCATGTAACCTATCGTTTTGATCAGAAAATATAGTTTGGAAACATAGGTCACACTCTGGAAACCAGATTCAGATTAGATACATCAGTTTCGGACATAACACTAAGCCAAAACAAAACCCTAATCCTGGTGATCTAAATTTTAATTGCATAATTAAAATTGAGCAAGGGGTCAGCATAATCTGTTATGAACCAACAGATAAGTTATGCATGAAATAAAACCTCACGGCTTTATGACATTACGGGTCTAGGAGTTGGAGGTCGGGTATTGGAGTGTTAAGACGCTTCCCAATAAGGACACCCCTAAGACACCGTAGGAGAGACTTGACTTAGGTCATGATGCGACATATCTTTAAGAATGGCGGAGAGACTCGTTGAGGAGCCGGATTGCTGGCTAGGCCCGGAAGGTTGGATGACTAATTCCCAACGTGTGGAACAAGTTCGGATGGGCAAATCCCGATTGTTCCGGTTCGGCTTCGTGGAAAAAGTTCGGAGGGCCTACCCGATTATTCCCGATGTATTTTTAAGGAATAAGTTCGGACGGGCAAATCCCGATTATTCCTATGATATCGTAAAGGGGAAAGATCGGATGAGCGATTCTCGATTGTTCCTACGCGTCTCGTGGAGCAAGTTCGGATGGGCCAATCCCGATTGCTCCCGAGTTTCATTATATTAGGATAAGTTCGGAGGGCCTACCCGATTATCCTAGTATATTTGGTTGCCTTAGGGCATGGTAGGCTTAGGCCTATTGATCTTCACCGCTTGGGTGTTGGTTGCCTTCGGGCAAGTGGTGGCCAAATGGCCTGTTAGCTGGTCACTCTCTTGTGACCTTTCCTGCTTGAGTCAGGAGTTTTTGCTTATTGCTTCATATCCGTGTTCGGTTTTTCATGGGGGTTGGTAGAATCGTTCATTGAGTTCTTTTGAACTCACCTATTGTCATTTTTTTTGTTTTGCAGAGCCTGATCGGTGAGGTGGGCTGGAGCACTTGGCACGGCTGGAGGGCAGAGGAGCCACATGATCTCATAGCAGTCCTAGTGAGGGGTCGTAGTCGAGTTTTGGTAGTTAGTCATGCTGTTTCAGTATTTTGGAGTTGTAGTCCCGTGGGGACATTCATGTCTTTATTTCAGATTTCATTATAATTGAACATGTGAACTTGAATTATTATTTCTGCACTTTAATGTTATTTTGCTAAACTTACTTAAAATGAACTCTGGTTTGATTTTCCATTTGAAATAAAAATTTGTTTATTTCTTTCCGCTATGTTTTGTTGATGAGTTGGCATGTGCATGATTTAGGCTGCGGGGGTATAGGCACGTATATCCTTGCCAATCACGTGACCCTGAGTTAGGGCGTGACAAATCTCTACCGCAGGTTATACTTCTGGCGGCAATTTTATGACATCAACACCTGTAGTATCTGGTGGCACTATACTCTCAGTAACTAGCTGATCGATATTATCATTCAGCTGGAATTGACCCCCAAGACTATCAAGTATCATAGTTCTATAGGGATTAGATGAACTGGATGAAGAAACACCAGCAGAGAAAGATTCACCATGTGTCTGAACGATAGAATTGCTTGACGTCCCGACTTCACGTGACTCCCCGTGACAAGTCCATATAAAATATCTTGGTGCAAATCCTTTGCTATGCAGATGCAGAGTGATAGTTTCCCGATCCAAAAATCGTGCATTCAAGCAAATGCGGCATGGACATCGGATTTTATCACCAGCGTTAACGAATTTCCGATTCGAATAGGCAAAATTTAAGAAGTAAGTTATACCTAATCGAAACTCATTCGTTAAAGCTCCACGATCAAGACGTCGATACATCCAACTTCGATCATCCGACATGATTCTGTCAATCAATGACAATATCTTCAGTTAATGTCTTTAGGTGAGATGGTCCTATTTCATTCGGGATTCATATTATTCTTATTGCACTAAGTATTTCTTTTAACCATTAACTTCATTCTAAATTTCGGCAGCATCTCCTTAGAGTTCTCCGAATACGCATATCATTTGGGCGCGTATCAGAGAACAAGAGAGATACAATAGCCAAAATTTAAGAATGAGTTAACAGTTAAAAAAAAACTATGTGCAATACAAATAATATGTTCCCAAATTGTCCAATTAAAGACAATTCAAGGGTTGTACGTCGTATAAAAGATCTACTTCTTTTACACGAACATACAATCCCCAAATTGATCGAGGGTTTTGCTAAATTATATGTGACTCATCGATGCGTAAGTGAAATGTATCAACTCGTCGGATGGATGATTATTTTCTAAATTTGTGGATGTCGGTTCGAGTCCACAGTGGACGAATCCGGCACGAGTCCAAATTGGACGATTCCGGTGTGAGTCTAAAGTGGACGATTCTAATTAATCTAAATCTAAAGATTAATAATAAAATTAATCTAATTAATCTAAACTAAACTTAATTAACAAATATAATAATAAAATTATTCTAATTAATCTAAACATGCATTAAACACTTAACCTAAAAAACCTTAAATATTAATCTAAACATTAATAAAATTAACATTAAAAAAAACATTAAATATTAATCTAATCAACAGATTAAATATTTAATCAACCTAGATTAGGGTTTAATAAATAGGTTTAATTAAATAGAGTAATTAAAAAAATTAGGGTTTAAAAAAACCCTTGATAGTGCTCCGGCGACCGGCCCTAGTATAGGAGAGGGTTCGGCGGGGCGCTGAAATTACCTAGAGAGGGTTCGGCGGTGGGTGGCGTCGACGAGTGGCGTCGGGGGGTACATCGGCGGGCAACGACGGCGGGTGACGTCGGCGAGTGGTGTCAGGGGGTACGTCGGCGGGCGACGACGGCGGTTAGAGATCGACAGGCGGCGGCGGCAAAAGCAAGGAAGAAGAAGAAGAAAAGGGGCGGGCGTGATCGGAGTCGAGTTAAATAAACTTATCAGCAACGGTTCACTCATCCGTTAGAACATCGTTGCTGATAAGTAACATCACCGGCAATGGCTACGCGGCCTTTGCAACGCCTTTGCTGATAAGTATTTTATTTTCACGCCGCGAGCGCGCGATCGGCTAAAGAGTGACGGATGCAGTAGCCGTAAATAAGCCATTACTAATGTGATAATATCATTAACAACGGCCGTCGCGGCCTTTAGTAAGCCGTTGCAAATAAGTTATTTCATTTGTGCGCCGTGCTTGCGCCACCCACTTGGTAGAAACTGCCCGACCGGTCGTAAGTAAGCCATTACAGATATATCATATCTGCAATGGCCCGAGCGACTGTAAGAACGTCGTTAGTCCTTGCAATAGCTTGAGCGATCGTTGCTGATGGCCGTTGTTGATTAACACATTTCTAGTAGTGGTAGTCCTCCAAAGAAATGACAGTTAAAATTGACATGAGCAAGGCCTTTGACCGCTTAAAGTGGAATTTTCTTCAATCCATGATGACAATGCTTGGGTTCAACGATCATTTTATATCACTGATCACTCAATGCATCTCCACAGTTATCTACTCCATTTGCATCAATGGCTCTACTCACGGGTACTTCAAACCTGAGAGGGGTTTACAACAAGGTGATCCCCTATCGTCTCTCCGTTGTTGATAAGTTATAACATTCGCGCTCCATGTTCGCACCATCCACTTGGTAGAAACGGCCCGAGCGGCCGTAAGTAAGCCGTTACAGATATATCATATCTGCAATGGCCCGAGCAGCCGTAAGAACATCGTTAGTCATTGCAACGGCTTGAGCGGCCGTTGCTGATGGCCGTTGTTGATTAACACATTTCTAGTAGTGGTAGTCCTCCAAAGAAATGACAGTTAAAATTGATATGAGCAAGGCCTTTGACCGCTTAAAGTGGAATTTTCTTCAATCCATGATGACATTGCTTGGGTTCAATGATCATTTTATATCACTGATCACTCAATGCATCTCCACAATTACCTACTCCATTTACATCAATGGCTCTACTCACGGCTACTTCAAACCTGGGAGGGGTTTACAACAAGGTAATCCCCTATCGCCTTTCCTTTTCATAATTGACATGGAAGGACTCAATTTCCTTCTCAATAGAAGACTATCCCCTTACCATCTCAAAGGGATTCATATCAGCCACTTATATTATCTCAATAGCAGAAATTAACTCACTTTTCTTTGTCGATGATATTATCCTTTTCTGTAAAGCTGATGCTCATCACGCTTACACTTCCCGTAGAACTTTGATTGCATTTGAAAAAGCTAGCGGCCAGAAAATAAACTTGCAAATGTCTAGCATTTTCTTTTCCAAGCATTACTTATTAAATTTGAACTTGCGCAATCCCCTCACATGTTATGTTATGCTTCTTACTACCTGATAATATCTGTAAAAAAAATCAACTCAATTTGTAGCAACTTCTGGTGGAATTCCAAGAACTCGGGCAAAAGCATACATTGGAATAAATGGGAGACATTATGTGCCAATAAAGCTTTGGGAGGTATCGGGCTGAGAGATTGTAAAACCACTAACCTCAGTTGCTTGCAACGCAAGGGTGGCGCCTTTTAACCCGACCATACTCCCTCCTCAACCAAACTTTATGTGGAAAATACTTTCCCATCACTTTATTTCTTGAAGCCACACCAGGGAACAACCCCTCTTGGGGCTGGCGTGGCATTCTCAAAGGCAGGGATCTCCTCAACCAAGGACTGAGATGGAGAATTGGTGCACATTCCGTCAAGCCAACATTTGGTACACCTTGGTTAAAGTTGGAACCTTACTTCAACATTATGGGACCTGATCCAAATCCCAATTCACTATCTCTCATTTCATATTTTTTCGACCGAGATCTCCGGACATGGAAACCACACCTTGTACGTGCAGCCTTCCTCCAACAAATTGCGGATTGCATACTTAGCTCCAAAATCTTCCCAGGTGCTGATAAACTGGTGTGGCATACATCATCAAGATAATACATGTCTCTTCAGGATACTCTATAGCTTGGTCTTGGTTGTGGGAGAACCACCATCCACATCAAAATACTCAAACATTCCCTTGGACGAGCATTTGGAAGTTGAGAGCACCCTTGTTGGCCCAAGGGTTCCCCCTAGGCTTCGATCTCTATTTTGATGATAACAAATATGAAACTAATGTATTTGTGAAGTTTTTAGTCCAGATTGACGTTACGATACGCGCACCAAGTTCGTTCGGAGAAATACAAGAATCGACAAAAATTGCTTCGAAAATGAGCAAGTAGAAAATCTAGAGTTAGGATTAGATTTTATATAATATATCTCTAGGAATTCATCCCAAACCAATTTGTAATGTTATCCAAGTCAATACTTGGTAACGAAACCCGAAAACGAAGCGTACAAGAAGATGGCTGAAAAAAATAGCCTCAGGCCAGGTTCGGTCGACCGGTCGGTCGATCGAATGTGGCCCGAAAGCAGCAGAACGCCTTCGGTCACTCAGCGGTCGATTAGTCGGTCGACCGATGATCGACCTACAAGCGAGTTGGCATTCCCCAACGGGCAGAAAAACGCCCGTTGGTTGGAGCTACCGAGTGAGGGGTTATAAATACCCCTCACCAACCTCTCTTAAAGGTTCTGAATGATCACTAGTCCATTCCTAAGAGAGATTTAAGACTTCAAAGATGATTTGCACTCGCTTGCTTCACCGATAGCTTCATCTTTCACAAGTGATCTTCTCATTTCAACTCCGGCAACGATTCGAGCTCACCATCTTGAAGAGTTGGAGACTTATAAGGCTTTGGAATGAGCTCACATTTGTGATTTCATTTATAACTCCTTCTTTGTTGTTTTTTCATCATTTTAATTGTAATTCTCATTGATAGCTTGCTAGGTGTGCTAGTGTAAACACTTAGGTGTGTTTGGTTAGCGAAAACTATTTTTTTATTTGGTTTTAGTGAAATTGAAAACTTGGTTTCGAAAACTTAATTTTGGTTTCTAATTTTCAATTTTTTGAAAACGCATTTGATTAATGAAAACAACATAAGTTTTAGTTAGTTGAAACCAGTGAATATTTATTTGACTATAAAAAGTAATATTAATTTTCCTTGAACATTTTTAGTAGTAATTAATATTTAGTTAATTTACAAAATTAAATATTTATTAATATAGTTATAAAATGTTTGTAATATTTCATTAATTAAGTTATCGGTAGTTTGAAATTTTTTTGTTCAATTAGATATAAAAATTAATTAATAGTTATTATAATATTTATAAAAAAAAATATGTCTAGTGGTCTAAAATTAGTTTTGACCAATTATAAATAGATTAACTTTAAGAAAATTAAGTTATTTTAAAATTTGGGTTTGAGTCAATTAGATATAAATTGATTTAATTAATTTATAAATTTAAGATAATAGTTTGAGTTGAAAATGGTGCTTTTTTAAAAAATAATATAGTTTGATTTAT
This sequence comes from Canna indica, assembly GCA_034359265.1. Taxonomy (NCBI): domain Eukaryota; kingdom Viridiplantae; phylum Streptophyta; class Magnoliopsida; order Zingiberales; family Cannaceae; genus Canna; species Canna indica. The sequence goes on along the minus strand of CP136892.1, from coordinate 36,429,324 downwards.
TTTTAAATTAATTAATTTTATTAAAAAATATTTATAATTACAAAGTTGCCACTCCATTTTGATAACGAAATCGACAGTCTCAAAACCATAGAAAAAAATATTCTGATGTTTTCATTTTTATTAAGAAAATTGGTTTTGTTTTCATTCTAGTTTCGATTCAATTTCATGAAAACGCTGAACCAAACACGTTTTCGTAAGCAGTTTTGGTTTCAGTGAAACCGAAACCATGAAAACAAACTTGATTTCGCTAACCAAACATGCCCTTAGGGTTTGCTTTGTAGAATTGTGTTTTGCCTAGATGAATAGGTTCTAGGCATTCTCAAATGGTTGAGAAGCAATTCCTTGGTTGTATTCAAAGGAAAACACATGGTCTATAAAATCATGGTTAGAAATCCTTGGTGTGGAGCCAAGGTAGTGGAGACACTGTGGAGTAGGCGGTTGGCCGAACCACTCTAATTACTTGTGTTTTTATTGTGATGCTTATTTGGTATTAATTAATATTCATAATTGTCAAGCATCGTAATTTAGTTGCACGATCAATTTGATTGCATTAGAAATCGAACTCGAAAGAAATCGAATACAAGTTAAAACTCACCCAACACTATTCAGCCCCCCCTTCTAGTGTTGGTATTTGATCAACATTTGGTAGCAGAGCAAGGTCGTAGGATTAGAATTAACCATCTACCCTATAATCTAGAATGTCTATTGAAATCCAACTAGCTCAATGGTCCTCTACTCATACTCCACCATTGTTCGATGGAAACAACTATACCTATTGCAAGATACGCATGAATGGCTTGATTCAATCACTAGGCATGGATGTATGGAGAATGATTCAAGTAGAGTATAAGCAACCAACTAAAGATATGGATGAGTGGGATCAAGAAGAAACTAGACTCTTTAATGCAAATGCAAAGGCCGTCAATGCACTATATTGTGGCCTATCAATTAATGAGTTTAATAGGATTTTCACTTATAAGTCAGCATATGAACTAAAGTCTAAGAGACTACACATGAAGGGACTTCACAAGTTAAGGAATCTAAAATAAATATATTCATGCATGATTATGAAATGTTGAAAATGTTATCACATGAATCTATTGATGCCATGTATGCTCGCTTTCAAAATATTACGAATGGATTAGCTAACCTTGGTATAGACATATGGGAAGAGGAGAAGGTAGGGAAGCTCCTTCGTTCCCTTCCAAAAGCTTGGGAGCCCAAGGTCATCACAATCATGGAAGCAAAGGATATGAGTACCTTAAATATCACCGAGCTCATTGGGTCTCTCATGACACATGAGACCCATATGAAGCAAAACAAGGAGGAAGATGGCCCCAAAAGCAAGAATATTGCCTTAAAAGCATCACACTGGGTTGATGAGCCCTCATCATCCATGGAGGAGACAGATGATTTTGAAGAGATGGCAATGTTGGCAAGGAGATTCATGAGCTTCATGAGCGGCGGCATGAGAAAGGGAAAAGGAGGCTACACATGTTTCAATTGTAACAAAATCGGGCACCTAAGGAAGGATTGCCCACTTCTCAAGATGGCTTCTACCTCCAACCCTCATAAGAAAGACAAATACAAGAAGAAGAAGAAAAAGAAGAAGAAGAAGAAGAAGAAGAAGAAGAAGAAGAAGGCGATGATGGCCTCTTGGGATGAGAGCGAATCTTCGTCAAGTGAAGAAGACTTCAAAAGTGAGAAGGCAAATCTTTGCCTCATGGCAAATGACAACCAGGTAAATTTTACTTTTGGCGAGCTTTCATTTACGCAAGAAGAACTAGAAAATAAATTTGAACAAATGCATGATGAATTTAATACTATTAGAAAGAAATTTAGAGAACTTAAAAAGGACAATAAATCTTTAGAAATTGAAAATGACAACTTGTTACTTTCATGCAATGCATTGAGAAAAGAAGTAGAGATTCTTATGGAAGAAAAGCACACCTTAGATAATTCCAAGAGAAACCTAGAAAATGAAAATGAAAAATTAGAAAATGAGAACAAATTCCTAAGTGATCAAGTAGAGCACTTGAATAGTAACATGCTTAACTTAAAAAGGAATTATGCATGCTAAGTGAGAAAATGACAACCTTACAAAATGTCATGCCTAAGATTGTAAATGCTAGAAAATCATCAAAAAATCACAGTGATGCACACTCTCATGCTCACACACATAGCACTAGAAAGTTTAATGGAAGTTGCTTTTCATGTGGTGTGTATGGTTATATGGCTAGAGATTGTGCTCTTAGGAGGAACCCCAATGCTAGATTTACTTCGGTTCCTGAGATGACTAACACTCAATGACCCAAGAAGATTTGGGTACCTAAAGTTGCATTCTCTCCTTTTGTAGATGGAGAACTGTCCTCAAGCAAGTAGGAGCACATGAATCTTGGATAGTGGTTGCTCAAAACACATGATGGAAGACATCAACTTATTTGTAACCCTATCAAGTAAGGATGGTGAATATGTAACGTTTGGAGACAATGCCAAAGGTAAGATTTTTGGCATTAGATTTATAGGTATTCTCCCCTACCCATGTATTATGAATGTTTTACTAGTTGATGGATTGAAACATAACTTGATTAGCATATCTCAATTATGTGATAATGGCTACTTAGTTATTTTTGAAGCATCTAAATGCATTATTAGAAATGCATCATCTAATGATATAGTGTTCATAGGAAATAGACAAGAAAATATTTACACTTTAGTCTGAATGTTTTGCCTAATCCTCATGTTAGATGTTTAGTTGTCATGGAAAATGATTCTTGATTGTGGCATAGAAGGCTAGGACATGCTAGCATGAGCCTCATCCAAGAGATAACAAAAAGGGATTTAGTCAAAGGAATACCAAAAATAAAACTTGAAAAAGATAAACTTTGTGATGCAAGTCAACATGGAAAACAAGTTAAATTTTCATTTCATAGTATTAATCAAGTTACCACATCTAGAATACTTGAACTTGTGCACATAGATCTTTTTGGTCCTTGTGATATTGCTAGTCTGGGTGGTAAACTATATTGTTATATTTTGGTTGACGATTTTTCAAGATTCATATGGGTTTTCTTCCTAGCTAAGAAAAATAAAATTTTTGATTTCTTTAAAAGATTTGCTAGGATAGTTATAAATAAAAAAGGAATTTCAATTTTGAAAATTATGAGTGATAATGGTGGGTAATTTAAAAATAAAAAAATTTCTAATTTTTGTGATGATTTAGGTATTGAGCATACCTTCTCTTCCCCTAGAACCCCCCAACAAAATAGGGGTGATTGAGAGAAAGAATAGAACTTTACAAGAAATGGCTAGGACCATGCTTTGTGAAAATGACTTGCCAAAGTATTTTTGGGCCGAAGCCATAAATACCTCTTGTTATGTATTTAATCATGTTTTATTAAGACCAAGAATCAAGAAAACACCTTTTAAGCTTTGGAATGATAGAATCCCAAGTGTGGGATATTTTCGTATTTTTAGATGTAAATGTTTTATTTTAAACACTAATGAGCATCTAGAAAAATTTGATTCTAAATCCGATGAAGGTATTTTCCTAGGTTACTCTAATAGTTCTAAGGCCTATAGAGTTTATAATCGTAGAACTATGATTGTTGAAGAATTCATGCATGTTACTTTTGATGAAACTAATGATTCTTCTAGAAATGTTAAGATTGTGAATGTAGATGAGGAACTTGACGAACTAAAATTTCATGACAAGGAGGTTGAATATGAAAACAATGAGGAAACTCACCATGAAGAACCTTCATCCTCAACTCTACCTCAAGATGAAGAAGAAGAAAAAGAAAAAGAAGAAGTTCTACCACCTCTCCCCAAAGGGTACCGATTGATAAGAGATCATCCAATGAATCAAGTTATTGGAGAACCATCAACGGGAGTGGTAACGCGCTCTAAACTTAAGAATATTTGCCAATATGTAGCATTCATATCTCAAGTAAAGCCAAAAAATATTAAGGAAGCAATAGAAGTGAATTTTGGGTAATTGCTATGCAAGAGGCACTTAATCAATTTGTTAGGAATGAAGTTTGGGACTTAATACCTAGACCTAGCGGACAAACCATAATTGGGACTAAATGGGTATTTAGAAACAAGTTAGATGAAGGAGGTTTAGTCATTAGAAACAAGCTAGATTAGAAACAAACTAAACTTTTTCAAATGGATGTTAAAAGTGTTTTTTTTAATGGTTTTATCGATGAAGAAGTTTATGTTGAACAACCCCTCGAATTTGAAAGTTTTGAGTTTCCAAATCATGTTTTTAAACTTAAAAAGGCCTTGTATGGTTTAAAACAAGCCCTTAGGGCTTGGTATA